>CM036764.1:5447031-6653173 GCA_020796225.1 Arion vulgaris | reverse complement strand
CATAAAAAAAACTGTAACTTTTTCCTATAGTTATCAACTTTTACTTTGACCAAAGTTTACTCTAACGTAAAATAAACTGTCTTTTCCCTATGTTGTATCAACGTGTTTACTTTGACCGAGTTTCTCCTAACAACAAAAAACTTAACTTTCCCCTATATTTATCAACTGTTTTTGACCAAATTTACTCTAACGTAAAAAAACTGTAACTTTTTCCTATTTTTCCAACGTTTTCTTTGCCCAAAAAGTTTACCCCGCGAAACGTAATTTTCATTGTTTTCAACTGTTTACTTTGCCAAAGTTTATTAACGTAACAAAAAAACTTTTTTTCCCTAAGTTGTATCAACGTGTTTTTTTGAAAAAGTTTATCAACGTAACAATGAAACTGTAACTATTTCACTAATTGTATCAATTTTTCTTTGACCGGTTTCTCTAACGTAACAATGAAACTGTAACTATTTCATATAGTTTATCAACGTGTTTACTTTGCCCAAAATTTTCTCCCGTAACTAAACTTCTTTTACTATAGTTGTATAAACGTGTTCTTTGCCGAAAGTTTACTCTAACGTAACAATGAAACTGTAACTATTTCACTATAGTTGTATCAAGTGTTTTTTGCCAAAGTTTACTCTAACTAACAATGAAACTTAACTTTTCCTATGTTGTATCAACGTGTTTTTTTTGACCGAAAGTTCTCTAACGTAACAATGAAACTGCAACTATTTCACTATAGTTGTATCAACGTTTATTTTGACCAGTTTACTCTAACGTAACAATGAAACTGTAACTATTTCACTATAGTTTATCAACTTTTACTTTGACCGAAATTTACTCTAACGTAACAATGAAACTGTAACTATTTACTATAGTTGTATCAACGTGTTTACTGACCAAAAGTTACTCTAACGTAACAATGAAACTGTAACTATTTCACTATAGTTGTATCAACGTTTTTACTTTGACCGAAAGTTTACTCTAACGTAACAATGAAACTGTAACTATTTCACATAGTTGTATCAACGTGTTTCTTGACCGAAAGTTTACTCTAACGTAACAATGCAACTGTAACTATTTCACTATAGTTGTATCAACGTGTTTACTTTAACCGAAAGTTTACTCTAACGTAACAATGGAACTGTAACTATTTCACTATAGTTGTATCAACGTGTTTACTTTGACCGAAAGTTTACTCTAACGTAACAATGAAACTGTAACTATTTCACTATAGTTGTATCAACGTGTTTACTTTGACAAATTTACTCAACGTAACAATGAAACTTAACTATTCACTATAGTTGTATCAACGTTTACGGACCGAAAGTTTACTCTAACGTAACAATGAAAATGTAACTATTTCACTATAGTTGTATCAACGTGTTTACTTTGACCGAAAGTTACTCTAACGTAACAATGAAACTGTAACTATTTCACTATAGTTTTTTATCAACGTTTTACTTTGACCAAAATTTTACTCTAATTAACAATGAAACTGTAACTTTTCCTATGTTTATCAACGTGTTTACTTTGACCGAAAGTTTTCTCTAACGTAACAATGAAACTGTAAATATTTCACTATAGTTGTATCAACGTGTTTACTTTGACCGAAAGTTTCTCTAACGTAACAATGGTTAACTTTTCACTATAGTTGTATCAAGTGTTTACTTTGACCAAAGTTTACTCTAACGAACAAGAAACTAACTATTTCACTATAGTTGTATCAAAGTGTTTACTTTGACCGAAAGTTTACTCTAACGTAACAATGAAACTGTAACTATTTCACTATAGTTGTATCAACGTGTTTACTTTGACCGAAAGTTTTCTCTAACGTAACAATGAAACTGTAACTATTTCACTATAGTTTTATCAACGTGTTTACTTTGACCGAAAGTTTACTCTAACGTAACAATGAAACTGTAACTATTTCACTATGGTTGTATCAACGTTTACTTTGCCCCAAAGTTTACTCTAATGAACAATGAAACTGTAACTATTTCACTATAGTTGTATCAAAGTGTTTACTTTGACCGAAAGTTTACTCTAACGTAACAATGAAACTGTAACTTTTTCACTATAGTTGTATCAACGTGTTTACTTTGACCGAAAGTTTATTCTAACGTAACAATGAAACTGTAACTATTTCACTATAGTTGTATCAACGTGTTTACTTTGACCGAAAGTTTTCTCTAACGTAACAAGGGAAACTGTAACTTTTCCTATATTGTATCAACGTGTTTACTTTGACCGAAAGTTTACTCTAACGTAACAATGAAACTGTAACTATTTCACTATAGTTGTATCAACGTGTTTACTTTGACCGAAAGTTTACTCTAACGGAACAATGAAACTGTAACTATTTCACTATAGTTGTATCAAAGTGTTCTTTGCCCGGGTTTTTCTAACGTAACAATGAAACTGTAACTATTTCACTGTAGTTATCAAAGTGTTACTTTGACCGAAAGTTTACTCTAACGTAACAATGAAACTGTAACTATTTCACTATAGTTGTATCAACGTGTTACTTTGACCGAAAGTTTCTCAACGTAACAATGAAACTGTAACTATTTCACTATAGTTGTATCAACGTTTTTACTTTGACCGAAAGTTTACTCTAACGTAACAATGAAACTGTAACTATTTCACTATAGTTGTATCAAAGTGTTTACTTTGACCAAGTTTACTCTAACGTAACAATGAAATAGTTGTATGGAAAAACAATCAGATCAATTAAACAAAAATATGATTTTACTTCAGGTAAGTAAAACATACGTTTGAAAAATGCAACATTGTCCTTAGTGAGTTTATGAATATGTCTAGCCACAGCGATAGTGGTTTTAATGTATATTACACAATTGAAAAACACAATTATTGCAAAATATATCCTAGCACAAGGGAGGCTTGTCATTGGGCCAGTGCGGTCAGATCCACCAAAAATATTGAGTAACCTGTACTTATTATTTTGGGGCATTATTGTTCATAATTACTTTTAACAAGATACTGATTACTTGAAAGTTGATATATAACCCAAAATAGCATACACAGTCTAAAATTTAAATTCATATCTTTACCCTAATTAAATGCCTCCAATTTATTGGGGCTAGTAAGAAAACAGGTTTCACCAAACCAAAAAGAATTAACGTGGACTTATTATTTTAGAAATTATTTGTTCTAATTATTACTTTCAACGAGATACTGATTAGCTTTGAAAGTTGAATATATAACACTAAAATATAAACATTATATCAGAATAATAAAACAATCCTGTTATTTATATATATATTATCTCCTTATTAACATATATATATACTGAATTCATCATCTTGCCGCTAATAACTTCACGCATTGTCCGTGCACTATTTTCAGGGCTTGTTTACAAGATAATATATAAGATGCGACCTTTCACCTTTGATCGCTATTGCAATGATAATTGCTAAAACAGTGTCATTTTCATTCAGCCGGAAGATATATTCATTCTAACGCGGTTAATCTACTTCCCAGATAAACGAGGACTCTAGCTCAAATAGTCCGTTTAATTATCGATTGAATCCCCAATTTTATATAAAAATAGTAAAACACGTAATCATTAAGTACAGTAGTTTAAAAATTACAAAAACAATAACATAATACAACAACGTTTCGAGCAGTAAGGCCTTTATCAAGCAAACGAATAACAGGAGTGACGAATTAAAAAAACATATGGACGACTACATACAAACGTTGCTAATGAAAATCTGGAAATAAAAACGAATAACGAGATAAATGTAACACAAAAAAAAATACACATAACAACTAGAAATAGAAAAGAAGAGGAACAATGGAAAATCAAGCATATATATATACCTTAAATACATGCATCATATGCACATATAGATTACAAGGCATGAGAAGAGAAAGTACTAGGAAATATAGGAATGTAATACGTTGAGCCCACGTGGTCGCAAGGTACCATACAACGAAATCCACCGATTATCCAGAGCAAATCGACTGCGATCATCCGAGGAACATGATCGGATGGCTATGACCTGGACATCGTGAGCTCCTAAATGGCCAGTATCATTGAAATGGGTGGATACAGCGGTCACAGAGCATTGGCGTATGCCATGCATTGGTTGGGCGAATCGGTCACTGAGCCTCTTGCCTGTCTCGCCGATTTAAGCCTAGTTACACCGCTTACAGATAATAGTATAGATAAGATTACGGGTCTCGCATGTAAAATCATCTTCAATAACAAACGTGGCTAAAGGAAAATATACAGTACGCGTCTGTATAACATAAGCACACGTGTTGCAGCGCCGACGGCGACACTGGACAGTGCCAAAATGAGTCTGGATGTTGGACTTAAGGCGACTGTGCACCAACATATCCTTAAGACTTCTGTCCCGTCTGTAAGCCACCAAAGGATAGTTGGGGAAGGCTGAACGGGTCTCAGGATCTGACTTAAGGATAGACAGATGACGGAATACAACATTTTTCACCAGTGAACTATGGGGGTGGAAAGTTAAGTTACGTTTTACTCTGTCAGAGTTAGTAGTCCTATGCTGGCTGGTAAGGGCCTGCTCGAGTGATTTTCTGAACTCTATTCTTAGCAGTTACAAGAATCATAGCATTTTTTAAATTGTTTCCGATCCAGAAGCACTTGAACTGAAAGCTCTTCGGCTCGGTGTCATGGACATTGTAACCCTTCGGCTCGGTGCTACGAACACCGTAAATCTGGGGAATCTGTGGCTTTTCTGCCAGTCCGCGGAATTGAACCCGCACTCACAGAGGACTAGTCACCCGTAGTCCAACGCACTACGAACACGTAAAAGTAGGGTTTGCCCAAACAGCTATCGATCACACAGAGTGATGATGCACCAGTAGGAAGGACTTTCGTGGTAATTAAGTTCTTAATCACTTCACGAACCGTATTATTATTTGATAGAGTGACATCAGTAGGGCTGGTTTTATAAAACTGAGTGTCACGCAGTTGGTTATGATCTTCCTGAAGGTATAGATCTTTGCTTCAGACGACTATAACTCCGCCATTATCGGCGGGTTAGATAATAATGTTATCACGTCGACGGGGGTGTGATAGAGCACGAAACTCCGAGGTGACATGTTAGACTGGAATAGACGTTTGGGGTGGAGCAGTCCAATGTCATGTATCGTATTCTTGATGTAGAGATCAAGAACGTTAGAGGCACCAGGTTTGGCTGTCCAGTCATGTTTGCGAGTAGAAAACTTAGAAAACATACTTGTGTCATGTCATTGGTCAATGTCAACCTGGTTCTGAAAGTGAAATTTCAGTCGCAAGCCACGGTGAAAACGATTCACATCTTGAAGAGTTGAGTAGAGGTCAATGGTGGGTCGGAGAGGAACAAACTTAAGACCATTATGGTGACCCAAACTTGTACAATGTGAGCACAAGTGACGGGAAAAAAAGGACGGATCCAGTCGGTGGACGAGAACACAAGCAGAAATGTGCGAATGGACAACAAAAAGAAACGCGAGGTTGCGTGCTGGCGTCTCCATCCAGAGGGCAATAATCGCGTTACTTCTCACAGATAGCTACTACTGCCTTGTAGTCGATTGGGGACAATCAAAGGCCAGTGGAGCAAACCGTACACAAAACTGGACGGCAGGCAAACCAAGCAGTCCAAAAAAGACTGGTAAACTGGGCAGATGACGCTCAACAACCCGGGAGGGAAGGTTGTCTAAGGGTAGCTACCCTAAAATATAATAGCAATCTGCTGCCTTGCAGGTCGCCTGGGAACATCCCTAGGCTGACAGAGAGCAAACCCAGTAAACGCTAACTAAGCCCGGACACTTTGAAAAAAGAATAAGCACCAGTGCTACAAATGGCGATAAAGATGTGACGAAACACACCAATGCTATGGCTGCATGAATCATATTTCCACACGAATATTATTTAAGGGGAAATCGTGTACATCAGTCTAAGCGGTGATCGCGCGCTCGAGAGAGAGAGAGAAATAAAGAGAGAGCGAAAGAAAGAGAGAGAGAGAGAGAGAGAGAGAGAGAAAGGTGTAATAACTTCCCGGAATAGACAAGAAATAGTAAATACTCAAAAAAACAAAATTTTCCAGAAATCTTTGCCGGGGCCCACCAAAAAAAATGACCACGAGCCGCCATGCCTAGCACACATTATTAAAAGAAACCGTTCACTGTAACATATGTTTAGGAGGTCATTAGTCTACTGACGGAATAACATTTTTGTGACAGCATTCTGACAGACAGAAAGTCATGTGACAGCATCATTACAGATTGAAAGGCATGTGCCATTACGTCTTCAATTATATTGAGGAATCATATGTTTTCAAGAAGAATAGTTGAGATATAAGTTGTATTGAAAATCAGATGCGTACTGATGTGCTTTCCATTGCAATTTTCATAACAGTTGGAGGAAAACACAGTGCGCGATATTGAAGCTGTATTGTTTACGAGAAATAAAAAAAAATAGCATATTCATTTTTCTCTAACCTTATCGCTATTGCAAAAGATTAAGCACCGTTTATAGTTAGTGATCATTGCTGGTTTTTGGAATACTTAACAAATGTAGCACATGGTGTTTTAACAACGCATTGTGTCATTTATATTTAGATGTTTATTGTAGTCCTATAGATCCCGTTAAACATGATATAATCAGAATATTAAAACGTGCGTTAAGTTAAAAATCATAATTAGTGAGTAACATATTTGTATCGGACGTCCATCAAGTATGTCAACATTGACAAGAGGAAATGGACTACAAAATGTCTTTGATGACAACTCAGGATTCAGCAAAACACATTACCAACATGTTTGGATATCGCGGAGCAATCGTGTCACGTAGTATGCCTTACAACTAAATTACTAATTATAACATACTAAATATCTTGTTTGGTGGAGAAGGAAATCTACAAAAACAACACAATCGACTGCAGATTTGAAGCAGTACAAACTTGAAATATATTTAAACATGTTAGTGTGGGGAACGACGTTTAACAATTCGAGTTGTTTAAAGCTGCCGTTTTTACTTTCAGGTTTCAGAAGTATTGGTACATATTATATTTATAACTGATCACATTGGACATACATACACAGCCAAGGAATGCTTGAGGACAAATAAAGAAATATGATGTTATAAAGGAACTGTCTACATAAATTGAACTATAATTTAGTGACCTTCACAACGCCGTCCTATGTAGTTTGGCTTACAACTGCAGTATCCAGTTGATTTGTTACATGCTCCTAAGCAACCAATAGAACAATTCAAGCAGGGCAGTTTCAAGCCGTACGTACCTGGTTGACATTCTGCAAAAGATTATATATATATTTATATATATATATATATATATATATATATATATATAAATATGTATGTATACGTCTATATACAGATAACCTGATGAGAAAAACACATTATATATGATTAACAAACATATAAATAGTTAACGTGAACTAACAATATATTTTTTTTACATTGCTACCAGCCTCTCGTATGTTCTCATACGAGTTTTTCTTTTCATGATATGAAGTTTGTTTATAATGTGTATCCATTCAATAGAGATAGCAATGTATTTTGACACTGAATTAATCACCCATGACTTCACACAACACAGACATGTTATTTCGTGTACACGCGGCACATGTGAGCAGACTTTTCATGATTCATTTTAGATGTTGAACTTTTCATGATTCATATTAAAAATTGAACTTTTCATGATTCATATTAGCAGTTGCGTTTCAGGAATTGCATTCACATTAACACATTCACTACGAATTAAATAGAAAAAAAAATATTTTTAAAAACCCTCGATCGTCGAATTAACTTTCGTTCAAATGTTTACTCCGTGTATACATTGAACAGATTGAACTGTATTTTAAAAAGAAATAATTGTTATATATGCCTACGTATATATTGTTTGGTAGATTACTACATAGTCTATTATCATTGGTCTACTGTAAACAAAGGTTTTACAAAACTCACTTAGCTTTAATATCTGGTTTTACTAACACATTTACGAACATGTTTCTAATGATAATCACGTTGTGTACTCAACGTCGAGCTCCTGATGACGAGTTCGACGAATTATATACCAATTTACAAGGAGCGATAGATAAAGTTGGCAAACGAGACATCCTGATCGTAATGGGCGATTTCAACGCCAAGGTTGGCAAGGAAACAGCTTCAGAAGAGGAAGATGATAAAAGGTCCTTTCGGAATAGGACAACGAAACGAAAGAGGCACAAAACTAATTAAATTCTGCCGAGAAAATAATCTCTCCATTACGAACACCCTAAGCAGGCAACATCCAAGAAGACTATACACCTGGGCCTCACCAGATGGCAACACCAGAAACCAAATAGATTACATCTTGATCCAAAGAAGATGGATAACATGTATTCTATCAGTAAAGACACTACCCGGAGCAGACTGTGACTCCGACTATGAACTGCTGGTGGCAGAGATTAAATTATAACTGAAGAGAACAAAGAAAGCAGCTGGCCCTATACGGTTTGATACAAATTCCATTCCACTAGAATACAACATAGAAATATAAAACAAATTTGCCATACTTATGGCGACTAAAGAAGACATGACACCTGACGAACTGACAACACATGCAAGAGATATATTACTCTCCACCGCACAAAACATCATACCCAGAAAAATATACAAGAAACAGGTCTACATAACTGAAAAAACACTGAAGCTAATTGAAGAAAGAAGAAAGCTAAAACAGACGGGGTTAAAACGAAACATCACTGAATATAAAAACTGCTCAAGAGAAGTCAAGAAAGAAATCCGAAAAGACAAGAAACAACACATAGTCATCTCATGCAATAAAATTGATGAATTAAGAAAACAAGGGAAAGAGAGAGAAATGTACAACGAAATTAATGTAATGACACGTGACTTCAGCCCATCAATACAAGTTATAAACGATAACAATGGCAAAACATTAACAGAAAAGAAAGATGTACTAGAAAGATGGCGTGAGTACTGCAGAAATATGTATGAAGACACATCTACAAATCCACATAAGATAATAACAAAAAGCGAAGAGACAGATCCAGAGCCCATGTTGGATGAAGTGCGCCTGGCCATCAAAAGCATAAAGAGAGGGAAGTCACCATAGTGCGATGATATACCAGCGAAATTGAATCAAGCAGGCGGGGAGGCACGTGTTCGGGCATATCATAAAGTGTGCTCAAAGATATGAAATAGCTTCTCCTGGCCAAAGGAATGGAAAAGATCAGTATTTATACCTATTCCAAGGGAAAGGGGAAACCTGAAACTATGCACCAACTACAGAACTATTAACCTTATAAGTTACACCAGCACAATTCTACTAAAAATCATAATGAAGAGGATGGAACAAACATTAGAAGATGAAATACACGAAACACAAGCAGGTTTAAGAAGAGGCAGAGGCACTAGAGACCATATTTGTAGCATGAGATTCATTATCGAGAAATGCAGAGAATACAACATAGATCTGCATGCATGTTTCATAGACTACAGCAAGGCTTTCGACCATATACAACACCAGAAAATGTGGAACATCATGAAAGACATGCACTTTCCAACACACATAATACAACTTATAGAATCTCTATACTACGAACAACAGGCAACCATTAAAATAGGAGGTGAAATAGCTGAATGATTCGAGATTCAAAAGGGGTACGACAGGGATGTATTTTGTCCCCATACTTATTCAACATATATGCGGAGAACATCATGATGAATGTAAAAGACGATGCCAACTATGTGAATTACGACCACTCTCATTGTAGGTGGCAAATGCATACCAGAGCTTAGATACGCATACGATACAGTATTATTATCCACCAGCAAAGAAGGTTTGGAAAAAATAATCATGATGACCAAGAAACATCGTGAAGACCAACATCTATATTTTAATACACAAAAACAAAAATCATGTCACCTGACAAAGCAAAAGGCTCACCTAACATCCAAGTAAACAATGAAGAACTCCAATGTGTAGAGAGCTACGAATATATGGGCTTAATAATTAACAATAACGGGGACTGCTCCAAAGAGATCTCAAGAAGATTGGCAATAGCGATCAAGAAGTTAAACCCAATAAAGAACATGTGGCAAAGCACCAGCAAAATATTAAAATTAAAAATATTAAGATCATGCATTTTCCCAGTGGCTACTAATGGTTGTGAATCATGTACTATTACACAAAAATTAAGAACGAAAATCAAGTTCTTCGAAACTAAATGCTACAGAAATATCCTACGAATACCATGGACAGAAAAGAGAAAGAACCCCGATGTTCTGAAAGAACTAAATGTTAAAGAGAATTGGCTGATAAACAAGTTACTATACTGAAAAATTACATACTTTGGTTACATCAAGCGTCACGATCGCCTGGAAAGAACAATACTAGAGGGCAGTGTCCCAGGACGAAGAGGCAAAGGCAGACCACGAAGTAGATGGCTACAAGATAATAAAGAAACCATGAACATGACCATCGACGAAGTTGGTAAACTGGCAAGAGACAGAATGAATTTCAGATGTGCTGCAAAGAGAGCAACGTCCTATAGAGGATACGCACCTTGATGATGAGTGTAGTCAATATCATTGTCGACAAAAAAATAGAATACACTGGCTAATTAGTATTTACATTATTAATAACGTTTCTGCACACATACTCCATGTTCTATACAACTATTGAAAAATCTAAAGAAATTCATATGTAGACCTGCATTAATTTCGATGGAACACAGATATTTTTTTAATGTTTCTCATATAGTCAATGGAACGAAATATTATATCTGTTATACTTCAAGATATCCTGAAACTGAAATATAAATATTATAAAAACGACTTCGAATAAGTAGTCAATAATAAAATAACGAAGTAAAATAGAACATTAGTTCGAACTTAAGAACATGTTCTCTCTCTCGCAATCCCAGCCTAGACTGATGAACTAAATTTTATCATGAATTTTACTGTTACTTTTATTGCCTCTGTCCCTCCGTACAGCTTTTCGCGAAGATCTGTGTTATCGGGCCGAGTTTTTTTTCTAGGGCTGCAAACAGCTGGCAGTCTTGCAGTATGTGCTCTACCGGCATGTTCGCCTTTTGACAATGACACAGGCTAGATGTGCCAATTCTGAATTTGTTAAACATGGGGGCTCGGAGTTGTTATGGGCGGTACGGAGGTGGAATATGGCAACTTGTTCTCTACAGGTCAGACCATAGTACCCATTATTGCTGTTGTGTTGTGGGTGGTCTTTCGACCACTTTTTATTGTACTGCCAGCAGATGGTTATTCTGGCCTCCTCATCGCTGATATCGTGATCAATCTGCGTTAGTCGCCTACCTGCTTTTGCTAGCCTGGCGGCTTCCTCGTTACCGTTTTTATTGCAGTGTGATGGTTTCCATTGAGACCGTGCATTTGAGTGAGTTTACTAGTACACCGATGATCTCTCTCAATTCAGTGTGTTCTGTTTTGGTGCGCTTTGTAAGGCTGAGATGACCGATAGAGCATCGGTGAATACCCCGACTTTTGTTCCACGAGGTGCTTCTTCTCTCTAAGATCATTTCGGCTGATGTTCTTAGCGTCTCTTCTTCTGCACGAAAGTTGTTGGAAAACCTGCCTGTGTCAATCGACTTCGTGATCTTCACTTTCTTTGAGAGTTTAAGCGCTATTCTTCCTCCTCCATCGCTAATTGCGTCCTCTGCCAATCCATCGGTATATACGTCTGTCCACTCATTTTCAGGGTACTATGTCTCTATATATTTTTATGTAATCACTCTTCTATCGCAGTTTTCCTGCTGCCCTTTCGTAAGTATACCTGGGATTGATACCCTTAATTATGACATATTGATCTTCCACGACGAACTCTTATCAGTTGTCTGTATGAATTTGAGTTTGCACTTTGCTAAGACCGGTGGCCTTGGGTCAGTGCTTTTTCACTTTTATGAAGCCAGTTCTCTTTACCCTGCCCCTTTCGATTCCGTCCATCCTGACAAACAAGTGTGGGAGATAAGCCGTTTTAGTTGTTTCGGACACTATCATAAATTTCCTGTCTCTGCGATCTGACATTGGTTGGATGCCTGTGATTGTTTTCATCGCCTTGATGAGCGTGGACTTCATGTCACCTGTGATAATGCGTGCTGCTCTGTTCTAACTAATGCTCACTTTTGCGAATTGCGTGTTGGATGCATTGCCTCATGCTGCAATGCCGTACTCCAGAACCGGTCGCACTCTTTCAGAGTATAGTTTTTTTGAGGGTTCTGTTGTGTGCTCCCCACGTGTAGCCTGCGAGATTGCGCATCATGTTGAGCCTCTGTCCTGATTTTGTCGTAGCATTGTCTATTTGGGCGCACCATGTCATCCTTCTCTCTAGTGTGACTCCCAGGTACGTTGTGGTTGTGCATTTCGGAAGGTCTTGCCCATTGACTTTAAGCTTAATTATGTAATTCTGGTTGTTCTGCGATAACACCGTGTATTTGGTCATTGACGCGTTTACGTTCATGTTACACATTTCTAATCAGATTTCCAGGTTTTTTAGCGTATCTTGCATTCGATTTTTTTGCTATGGGCATGACTCCTCTCTCGCCCAGATTGCTAGGTCGTCGGAATACATGGCTGAGTGTACTCGCTTTGGTAGGCATGTTGCTATGTCGTTGGCAAAGATTAGAAAGAGAGTTGGTGGGAGCACTCCTCCTTGGGAGACTCTTTGCTCTAGTGTGGCCTTAATGCTTGTGTTCTCCTGAACTTGAACCCTTGCTGTTCTGTTCTATTCGAATCTATCAAGCCATTTGTACTTTCTTCCCTTTATACCGAGGGTGAGGAGTTTCAGTTTTAGCCCCTCTTTCCAGACTGTGTCGAACGCCTCCTCCATATCTCCTTGTCTGCTTCTTTTCATGGAAAACATCCTCGATTTTCTGGGCGATATAGGTTACCTGATCTTCTGTAGGTCGGAACCTCCGGAAGCCTCCCTGCTGCTCCATGAGAAGCCCTTTGCTCTCCAAGTGCGACTTTAGCCGTATATTCACCATACATTCCATGTGTTTGCCTATGCAGATTAAGAGGCGTATTGGTCTGTAACTCGCGGGGTCGAGTTTCTCTTTGCCTGGCTTTAGGATGGGTATCATGATCACTTCCTTCCATTCTTTCCTCCACGACATATTTAGGACGACCAGTAGAGCTGTCTTTGCTCCAGTCCCCAAAGTTTTTAAGCATCTCGTTTGTGATCACATCCTTTCCCGCCGATTTTCTTAGCTTTAACTCCCTTAATGCCTCTTCCAACTCGTTTCTGGTAAATGTATCCGTTAGGTGGCTATCGGCTTTTCTTTGCTCGCCTTGGAGGGCGCTCGCTTTTCTCTTTCTGTCATCGCTTTTTGCTTTTGTTATGCTTACTCTGCTGACACTGACAAGAAATGATAGAAGAAAACTAGTCACAACATAGATGAAGCGTCAACGCAGAATGCTGGGTGCAACAAGAAGACACCGTTTGAGAAATGAAGACATCATGAAAAAAGTAGGTACAACATAAGTACCAGACTTCATCAAGAAACAACAAATTAAATGGTTCGGCCACGTAATCAGATTACCAACAGACAGTACACCTCAAAGAGAAATGCTGCTCCGATACAATGGGTACAAGCAAGAGGCCGGCCTCGCAAAAGATGGACCTCCGAGATAAGAGAGGAGGCGACAGAGACTATCTACGAAGCGTATAGAAGAGCCCGTTTTAGAAATATCTTCTTGACTTCACGCTGTGAGGCAAACAGTATTCGAGAAAGAAAGAGAGACTCTGCTAACTTCGGCATATTTTTGCAATATAATATTTGCAGCTTCACTTCCCGATCACATATTATTATCTTCTTCCAGGACAATTGGGGGTCGGCTGGTGTTTTCCACAATTTATGTCCGTCATTATCAAGGTTCAGGGATTTTGTTTTATCTACCCATCTCTGTCGTGTTGATCGTTTGACCTCCCGTTTGTACCTAGCCGATGCCGACTTGTAAGCAGTATTGGTCGTTACTGACTGTGCCTGTTCTGCCTGTCTCCTTGCCAACTAAAGGTCGTTTTCAAGTTGCTGAACCTATGCTGCCCGGTATGGCTTGTAATCCTTCCGTGCACCTCTAGGGATGGTTTCCCGTGCCGCTTTCAGGATTGCTTTTGAGAGTTCCTATGCCAAGGATCGCATGTGTTTTTTTCATGCATGCTCAACATTGGCATCTGTCAATGCCGCGTACTGTTTCCAAAAAGTGTTTTTGTAGTTCCACTGTGGCAATCACATTTTGGAGGTCTACTTGCAGCTTGACGATCACTATCTCCGAGTTGCTTTTGACCGTACGTACTTTTTGTGTGGAGAGGTCGCTTGTTGCTAAGGCCAGATCGGGGGTTCTAGTCGTATGTCACCTTCTCGAGTAGAAGGTTGACGGATCTTCTAGGGCATTGATGAGGAACAGGTTGTTCTCTATCTCCCAGTTTTCCACTTCTACGCCTCTATTGTTCGTTTCGAAGTAGCCCCATCTTTCTGAATGGCTGTTGAAATCACTGACCACCATGTATACTGTATCATTAATAGTCACTGCCCAGTGAGATGTCACTTGGGCAGTATAAGTTATACAGAAGAATCTGTATTTCATCACATTTAATGAGGACGCCTACGATCTCTGCTGCGCCGTCGCCTCATGTAGCCACTTCCATTTGTTTACTGGAATGTCGTTTCGTACTAGGGTGAGGACTCCACTTTGGTGCCCCTCTCGATCTAATTTTAAGGTTTGGTAACTTTTGATCTCGAATCTATGTTGGGCATTTAGGCGCGCCTCTTGTATGCACGCAACATCAATCTCGTCCCAGTGCTTGCTTTTTGTGATGGAGACCTTCGGCATTCCATTGCACAATGTTTAGTCGTCTCTGGCCAGTGCTCGGTCGTATCGAAGCAGTAGTTTTTTTTCCGTGGTCCGCAGCCGCAGGTTTGCCAAACCGGGGAAGGGACCGTCAGTAGCATAAAGTGGGCCTATTGAGGTATGGGACCCGGCACTTGTCCTGTCCGACGGATCTCTTCAGGCGTAACATCATCGAGATTTTAAATTTAAGAAAATGTATGATAACATTTGGTCCATGCAGCCTTAGCATGAGTATGCTACGTCACAAAGTTCAGTACCATTCATTTGGAGCTCAAGTGTGTATCCTTCGGCTGAGTGTCCGATTTCAACAAGTGTATCGCTTTGCTGGGTTCGCTCTACGATAGCCGTTTACTGTCCGCAGCCAAAACCCAGAAGGCAGCAGGTTGCTATTTTCTGTCAGGGCAGTGGCTCGTAGACGACTTGTCATCCCTGGTTGATGAGCGTTATCTGCCCAACACACCCTTTTTTGTGTGGACCGCTTGGTTTGCCTATCGTCCAGTTTTATTGACGGTTTACTCCGCTAGCCTTTGAAAGTTCCTAACCAAAACTGCAAGGCAGATGTGGTTCCCTACGAAGAGAACAGCGTTTTGTGTCCTGGAACAGCAGCAATGAGCAGAAAATCATAAAAAAGAAGATGAGGTGTCTTAGAAGAGCTTCAGGTGTAGCAATAAAAGACAATAATAGAAATGAAGAAAACAGAAGAAGACTGGATGTAAAACCAGTAATGCAATTCATGAAAAAACCTAGATTAAGTGGTTTGGACACCTGACAAGAATGCCCTGGTATCGCCTACCACAGAGAGCCACACAGAAAAAGTATAACGAGCACAAAGCAAAATGACGGAAAGGGAAAACAATGGAGCGACGGCATCAAGAACAGCATTACGAAGATCCAAAAAATAATACACAAAATCACTACGCCACCCCCTCCCCACCCTCCTTTCCACAACACTTCAATAAAGAAGTAAATTATGAAAGAGAAGAAGATATCGACTGGTTGATGCGAAAATTGTGCAGCGGTGAAACTGGCATCAATTGGGTAGATAATAGTCAACTACAAGATGTGAAACTGGCATCGATTGGGTAGATAATAGTCAACTAGAAGATGTGAAACTGGCATCGATTGGGTAGATAATAGTCAACTAGACGATGTGAAACTGGCATCGATTGGGTAGATAATAGTCAACTAGAAGATGTGTATTTTGCAGATGATAGTGTCTTGTTAAGTAAAAAATAAATCAAGATATGCAAAGAAAAACAGACAACTTGTCATTATATTCTCAAACGTTGGACTGCAGATTAGATATAAAAAGTGAAATATAATGGAGATACCTATGTCAAGTAATGCAGATATCACCTTTAAATCTAAAGTGATTGAAATAGCAGCAGTTCACCATTGTGTTTTATATATTTTGATTGCACATGAAATGTTAAAACATAAATTCTGATACGAATTGTCACAGCAGCATGTATTTAAAAATCTAAATAAAATATAGAAATGCAAGTTAAATCGTTTTTTTTTTTTAATTACGAATTTTTAATGTCAATGCTGTATCAATCTTAATCAACATATGCCAGAGAGAGTTTTAAAATGACTAAAGATATGGAAACAAAGTGTAATACATTTGAAAATAGAAGTATGGTGAAAATAATGAACCTACAACAACAACTAATTCAGAAGAAGTGATGAAATTAGAGAAATGTCTTGTCAACCATCAACCACTAGTAACAACTGTTGTAGCAGTGAGGTTTTTTATACCAGGAGATAATAAGTAAAGATATATTTCTAGTAAAATGCAAGCAAGGAAAGAGTGACCAGGCTTTATGATAAAATCTTAGCAAGTCTAGGAGAAAGAAAAATAAGTGTACCTAAGAAAATTGGACGCAATTTGGAGGTGTATTGTGTAGTAAACATCACGTGATCCGGGGTATTATTCAATGACGTACTGCTTGAAGGGTTGGTATCAACACATTTTTGATAATGACGATGCATTTTAGACAGATATGAAAATTCCATGTTTACTATTGTTATAGAAACATGTTCGAGAAGAATGACTGCAGTCTGGTAAACAAGGGAAGCAAATTATTGGTAGGTTTAAAATAAAACAGACCAATGAAAATTGTTAAAGTTATAATGCGCGCATACCAGCTTGGTATAAATACTCGGGGATGGAATTCAGAAGATAGAGAAAAAGAAGAGAGAGAGAGAGAACGACAGGGGGACAGGTGTCGTTGCAGGAGGGCTCGACCAGAGCGGACCCTGTGTTTTATAAAGATCCAGTGGTCATGGAAGACTCAATAGACCAGTAGGGATTTTGGTTCTGGTAGGCCTACGCAGATAGTTAAGACAGTGTAAACTTTTCGGTCGAGTCATGGGATCTCCAGAGATATGTTCATTTGTTGGAATTGTTTTAATTTCATGTAAAATTAGAATGAGGAAGTTCTCAGCAAGGTTTGCAGAGAGTAATTAAAATTTGATTAACTTTCATCTGAGATGTAGGCATTTGCGAATTGATTTCTGGTGTGAGTGATTTTCTAGATCTTACAGCAGCAGAAAGATAACTTTGAAAGAAAACTGCAATCATCTTTAGTCCGGTGTAATTACCGGTGGTGCCGTGGCCAAACAGATAGGTATATACAAAAGAGCAATCATCATCCACTGATACACGTCTCAGCTTTTATGGTTGTCGTACCCAGAATCATCTTCCAGGACATAGGACATTCTCATAAGTAGCACGCTGCTACACACATACACTTCTATAAATGGTGCCGTGACCAGGATATATTCTTCCAGGATAATATGATTAGTAGCAACACCTTTTTACAATAATTGGGGCCGCGAACAGGATTTTCGAACACCCTGGGGGACCAGACTGCCATTATACAGCCTATTCAGATGATGATCATATACGCATAGTAAGCCGACTTCATTAACTATTCATGGTAAAGTGTCAAGAGGAACTTTTTAGGTAAAAGTGTTAAAAGAAAGAACTATTCAGGTAAAGCGCCAACGGGAACTTTTAAGGTAAATGTGTTAAAAGAAAGAACTATTCACTGATGTGTTAAAAGGAACTATTTAGGTAAAGCGTCAAAGAAATTATTCAGATGGACATATAGAAAGAAGTCAAGGAACTATACAAATAGATGTGTTTATAGAAGTTAGTTAGTTATAGATGATATTTTAAAAGTGTTGATGGTGTAGTTAATAGTGCTGAAATTGTATTTTTTAGATAGTGTGGAGGTAATGAGTCAATTGGTTTGAAGATTTATAGATTGGTTGTTGAAAGTGAGAGAGAGTAATATTATGATGGAACAGAAGAACGAACAGCAAGATGTTGCTGACTTGGTGAAGATACCATTTTCGGGAAAACCAGGTGAGTTTTAGTAATGGTTGTTACAATTAGAAAAATAGGTCTTTTAGGAGATTTAAGACATCAGGAATTGTCCTGTAGTACAATGAAGTAGAATAGAAGATGGATAATTGTCAATAGTGGAGAGATAGACGAGTACTCGTATGATTCGGACGGACTCAAAAGATGAAGATATATAATGAGAGAGTATAGGAGGACCTTAGAGGAGGTGAGCCATATAAAAATACCAGAGGCATAAGACAATGTCATAAAGATGCCAGTGACGAATTATAGACGTTTCTAGATAGACAGAACTGTCTGAGCATTACGCCGAGAAAATTTTAGAGGACAGAGGAAGAAACATGCGTAGAGTATTGTTTCATTTCACACGAGTCGCGGAAGAGCGATTGATCTTCGCGATAATGAGAATATTCATAAATAAGTTAAGTCAGTAGATAATAAAGAAAAGTCAGTAGGTCACAAAGAGGACGGTGGTGACTACATATGTATATTGTTTCACAGTGTGTAGTCTGGGATTATGGACTTGTATATCGATACAAGACTGTGTTAATCGAAACACGATTCTAGACCTGACACGATGTTAGACTGTGACACGAAGTTGATTGTCCCATGATTGGATATTTTAAGGTAAGTGAGGATGCACTTACGGAGGAGGATATACTTACGGAGGAGGATATACAGAGGAGGAGGATGTATTTACGGAGGTAAACTGTCCATAGGTGTCGATCTATGTATGAATCGAGGACGTGGACAATGTTGAAAAATAATCCTGAAGATCAAAGGAGAATCTTCTAGAGGATTTATGTTGAGGATGTAAAGGAGATGTGCTTTGCATTGCATATGTTGAGGACCGCAACTGGAGATATTTGCAGAGACCTTATGTGGAAGTTGCGAAGAGGGAACTTCGCTGAGAATTCGAGTAAGACAGTATAAGATAATTCGAGTAAGACAGTATAAGAGAATTCGTTTAAGAGAATTCATATGAGAGTATACATATGAGATAATTCATATAAGTGAGAATACTTATAAGAGAGAATTCGTATAAGAGAGAATTAATATAAGAGAAAATACTTATAAGAGAGAATACTTATAAGAGAGAACACGTATAAGGGAGAATTCGTATAAGAGAATTCATATAAGAGAGAAGATAAGAGATAATACTTATAAGAGAGAATTCGAATAAGAAGGAATTAATATAAGATAGAATACTTATAAGAGAGAACACGCATAAGAGAGAATTAGTATAAGAGAGAATTCGTATAAGAGAGAATACATATTGGAGAGAATCCGTAGAAGAGAATTCATATGAGAGAATACATAGGAGAGAATGTATATAGGAGAATGACTTATCTTCGGAAGATGTTCATATTTCAGGAAAAAGAAAAGGAAATGATGAGATCCGAAGTAAACCATAGTAGAATGAGTCAAACGAATCGACGAAGGCATCAATGTAGTTAAGTTTAGAAGATTGACAATTTAACAGAAGGAGGGAATAAACATGTTTCGAATAAAATTTAAGGAGAGTAGGAGAGGAAGTATAATAAGAGACCTTGTAGGGAGTTTATATTAGGACTTACGTACAAGTATGATCATGCGGTATTGATAGAAGATAGTTGGATTAGTATAAGATTTGGAGAGTACTCTTGACGAGCAATCAATGTGAGGTAAGTTAGGACGAGCCAAAGTACCACTTTTAACAGGTGAGTGAGTAGTTGGTGATATATGAGTACGAAATTATGTGAGAGATTGAAAGACGAGAGAGAACCAATGTGTGCATATTGTGAGTGAGAGAATTATGCAACATTGTAGACTAAAACTTGTGAGGTCTGTGTTTGATGTAAACACAATCTTAATTTTTTTAAGAACGGAGTGAAATTTTGTTGTTCATGTTTTTGGTTTGTAACAGAACATGTTTAGAGTTTAAAAAGTAGCAGGTCGATGTTAGATAAAGGTTTTTTTTTTCTGGGAGAGACATGAAAGAGGTGTAATGTTTTACTGTATTTTGATATATGGTTTAAAGACCCTGATGCTATTGATTTGGAGGAGTATGAATGTTTCTTTTTGAGAGATACTTGGCGATAACTAATTGTGGAAAAGTTTGGAGTAGTATTTGGGAGTTAGATGAGGGGGGTGTTACAGATTCACGAAATACACAGGTACCCATTAGAGGAGTGTCGGTGTAGTTGAGATCGTCATCAACAAGTTGGACAGGGGAGACAATTGCAGGAAATGTTTGTTTTAATTTTAGTGACGTACTTCAAAGGGGGTGTGTATGTTGGTGGATGCGGACACACTTGTTTACGTCACATGCAAACGGTTGATGCCAATTTCAGTTTTGGAAATCGAGCAGGGATTCTAAAATTTTGAGATAGAGTGTAGGGGTTCTAAACTTGTGTGGATATTTTTCTGTGTGATGTTGATTTACTTGATGTGGTTAGTTAGTTGAAGTGTTGTGTTGTTTTGATTAGTGTTATAGATGATGTGTATATTGTATTTTATTGGTTTCAAAATGAGTTGAGAGGTTGATTTGAGATGTACTATATATCATCTGGATGGTACTTTGGAGAAAAAAAATGTGTTTGAGTGAACACATATTTTTTAATGGGTGGGGAAGAAAAATGTAGCAGTGAGGTTATTTATACCAGGAGATAATAAGTACACATATATTTCTAGTAAAATGCAAGCAAGGAAGGAATGACCAGGCTATATGATAAAATCTTGTAAGTCTTAGGAGAAAGAAAAAAGTGTACCTAAGAAAATTGGACGCAATTTGGAAATGTATTGTGTAGTAAACATCACGTGATCCGGGGTATTATTCAACGACGTACTGCTTGAAGGGTTGGTATCAACGCATTTTTGATAATGACGATGAATTTTAGACAGATATGAAAATTCCATGTTTACTATTTTTTATAGAAACATGTTCGAGAAGAATGACTGCAGTCTGGTAAACAAGGGAAGCAAATTATTGGTAGGTTTAAAATAAAACAGACCAATGAAAATTGTTAAAGTTATAATGCGCGCATACCAGCTTGGTATAAATACTCGGGGATGGAATTCAGAAGATAGAGAAAAGAAGAAGAGAGAGAGAACGACAGGGGGACAGGTGTCGTTGCAGGGGGGCTAGACCAAAGGGAACCCTGTGTTTTATAGAGATCTAGTAGTCATGGAAGACTCAATAGACCAGTAGGGATTTTGAATCTGGTAGGACTAAGCAGATAGTTAAGACAGTGTAAACTTTTCGGTCGAGTCATGGGATCTCCAGAGATATGTTCATTTGTTGGAATTGTTTTAATTTCATGTAAAATTAGAATGAGGAAGTTCTCAGCAAGGTTTGCAGAGAGTAATTAAAATGTGATTAACTTTCATCTGAGATGCAGGCATTTGTGAATTGATTTCTGGTGAGAGTAATTTTCTAGATCTTACAGCAGCAGAAAGATAACTTTGAAAGAAAACTGCAATCATCTTTAGTCCGGTGTAATTACCGGTGGTGCCGTGGCCAAACAGATAGAGATAGACAAAAGAGTAATCATCATCCACTGATACACGTCTCAGCTTTTATGGTTGCCGTACCCAGAATCATCTTCCAGGATATAGAACATTCTCATAAGTAGCACGCTGCTACACACATACACTTCTACACTGTTATAAGATAGAGAAGATGGAGATGTGTTGGACTCCTTGAGAAGAAATGTTCAACAAATATCAATGCATGTATTGAAGAAGTTTGCAAAGAGTTCAAGAAAGAGAGGACGATCTAAGGGGATCCTGAAACAAACTTTGCTTCAATGAGAGGCAAGAAATGGTCTCAGTTGAATGGATGACATTAAGCGAGTTGCCCATGATAGATCGGTATGGAGAAATTTCTTGCAGGTCCTATATAACTGTCCGGGATGAAATATTACAATTTTGATTATATCGCAATCACTTAATGACTGTCCGAAGAGTACTAAGATACAAATAACATCTTTATATTCATCACGAATACTAAACATGCTTGCATTGTGAATACGACATTGATGTTTGATTTCTTATATATGATATAACATCGTTGTTTACATATCTGGTACACATGCTTACCTGTATCACACCTATCTCCCACGAAGCCATAATTACATTTAGCACAATTTCCAGAAAAATAATTGCATGTTACAAATGCACACTGAAGACTACATTTACGTGAGCAGTTGAATCCATACAAGCTAGGTGGACATCCTGGAGCACAAGCGCCAGTCACGAAACTACATGCATCACTTTTGTTACAGGTACACTTTTTTTCACAGGAGATTCCAAAAGTGTCATCAGGACATTCTGGATCTTGTAGTCCGTGTGTATGAAATGGACAAGTTATTTTTTGTTGTTACTGTAGACGATATATTGTTTAATGCAAGAGATGCACGTAAAGTACATGATGTAATGAGTGGTGAAATAAATTATCAACTTATATGCAGGTATAACAACTAAACACGCGTGCCATTAGTGAAACGGGTATATAGTTATGGTCTTTAAAACTAGTAGCCCGCCTGCCCAGTGTGTTCGTAGCGCGTTGGCCTGAAGGTGACTAGCCATCTGTGAGTGCGGGTTCAATTCTGCAGGCTGGCAGAAAAGCCACAGGTTCCCCAGATTCACGGTGTTCGTGGCACCGAACCGAAGGGTTACGATGTCCATGACACCGAGCTGAAGAGCTTAAAGCTCAAGTGCTTCTGGATCAGAAAAAAAAAAAAATAATAAAATTAATTGTTTTAAAACAAATACATAAACTAGCGTTGAAGAGCTATGTAACGTACGAAGCGTATTTGGTTCAAACTTCGTGACTGCAGTTTGGAAGCAAATTTGGAAGCAATGGCAGAATACTAAATTTAGAAATAGTACTTAGAATCGCGATGACTCAATCACTGTGGTTCATGGCAAAGTCCTAGAAATGATCTGCCACGCCTTTCAATGTCACATAAAGTGGCAGAGAAAATTCTCAAGAGTAAGAATTTCAATTCATAGCTTGACGATCAACAACTGTCAAACTATTCACTTTTAGACAATGGTCAGATGCATGTAGAAAACACATAAATAATTTAACATAACAAGACTATAATGTTGTATTCATTAAGTGCAATCGTGCATGCCATTACGTTATGTAAATATTAAGTACAAGAATTGGTACACAGGATTGCTAGACTAATAATAATAACACATAATTGCTAGACTAATAATAATAACACATGATTGCTAGACTAATAATAATAACACAGGATTGCTAGACTAATAATATTCGTTGGCGTTTCTGTCATCATCAATATACAATGGCTTTGACTTGCAAAAATAATCACGATGTAAAACATAGTTGTACTAAAATAGAATTACTTCTGTATAGGATCTAAGATGTGTCTACTTTATCATGACATTCACATTCCTGACGATACGGACGCTAGGGAGTCTATGGATGGGCAATGACGATTTCTTTAAATGTGTATAACATATGGCATAGCGGATAAATAATGACTGGGGAGGGGTGGGTGGGGGTGGGGCATGGTAGAAAAACCAACAATGATGCATTATTAAAATATGTTATAAAATATTCGTTTGTAATCTTCTTTAGCGAAGAAAGACTTACTTACGTAAACTCGTGTTTCGACCTGAAGCAGATTCCGGAGAAATAAAAAGAATTAAAGGTTCCGGCACTGTCTTTATTGAGAACAATTGTGTGGTTAGTGTTAACCACACCTATGAGAAAGAGTAACTAAAACGAGATATTTGGAAGATAAGAAACTATCATACGACGACGAAGTCATTGCATGGTACTAGCACACTGCCGACCGTAGATCGCATGGACTTGTAAATTGTATCGAGGTTGTACAGTTTCAAGCGAGATCTGTTGTCGAAATTAATTACTATACGGAAATAAATAAATCATTTCTTCCGAATGTATTATGAATATTTTCATAAACGCTCATAACATACCACCATCCATCGTCGAGGACAATGCTTCGTATCATACTATTAGAGTCTTCGAAAAAAACATTTAAAAATTACAACTTCTTCAATAAACATAAAACCAAATCAGGACTCTAAGCATGGCAATGTCCAATTCGTAGACATACGTTTAACATCAGATTTGTTGAACATTGTGAGGCATATGAAAAAGGCGAAATCATTGCTCATTATGTTTACTCGTCTCATTGACTAACTAACTCTTTACTATTAAGACTTAATATGAACGATGCAATTTAATTAATGGTTAATACATTGTGTACAAATTTCTATTCAGTTTTCAAGAATTGGTTAAATGGTTTTTGAGTTAAAATGACTCAACGATCATGAGATCTTCTACGTATGGATCGTTTTCGATTTTGTTCAAAAATTAAGAGTTCATAATAATGATGAGATCATAACTGTGTCAAATATTAATCAATCAGAATGTCATGTTGCATGTTTGTTTACATGAAAACAGTTAATATCGTTTTGTATGCAAATGTCAGCTTCTGTTTTATATATATCTTATGTTATATTCACAGTATATGTTATATTATCTTATGTTATGTTTACAGTATATGTTATATTATCTTATGTTATATTATCTTATGTTATGTTCACAGTAGACAATTTTCAAAGCATTATAGGACAATTTTCAGGTGGCAAAAAATTTAAACTTATGCACATATACTATTTTCACTAGAAGTTAGAAGATGTGCACAATCTGTGTTTATGATGTTTACAATTCAATGAATTTGACTGTATCATTTCATTAAAAATATGATATAATTGACACCTTAATTTCGTCCATAGATAAAATAACTGATCTTGTCAAAAGTCTCATTTATTTACTGGTGTATACTGAACTCCAGAACCATTTATTTTCCTAAATATCTTACTCATGTGTGCATATGATATGAGTTTGTGAAATCAATATCTTTAAAATTGCATTTTTAAATGATTTAGCTACTAACTTCATCAAAGCTATGCTAGTACTGTCCCTTAATCCGAATGATCATGCGTTGGTTCAAGTGAATAGACAGGTATCCGATATGTTTACATACTACATTTTAAATGTCTAATTTAAAGAAATTGACTGCTGGTTTACTATCAAAAATTCCAATTTCCTACAATAGTAAATGGAAAGAGCACGTAGTTACAAAAAAAAAGTAATAGTATTGGCGGTATCATTGATTGTTGTTTATTAAACCATTAACAATTGTAAGTTTCCTAGACTCCACCGATTTCCAATAATATTTGCTAAATGTATAGTTCAGATACTGACAGCCTGATTAGTTCGTGATCGATTATGTCACATTTTTACTACACCTTAGAATAAGCACTATCAAACTTGTTTGTGAAATATTTTAAATCATTACGTTCAGACAACATGGACGTGTGTGTGCGTGTCAGCACCTTTGATATTATGACTCTGAGATGAAACAACTGCTTCTGCGTTCGGCACATCTATGACATCAAAATGGAGATGTGCACTTTATGCTTATCAACTACTGTATACATTCGACACAAACGAACTCAAGTAATTTCAAACTAGTTATGTAAAGATATGTGGCGTAGCTTTGTTTTATGTATATTAATTTACTGACCATATATATCTCTCTCTCTATCACACTGTTCCTGTCTCTTTATATCTGCTTGCCTGTGAAGCCCTTCCCATTTAGAGAGCAGCAGATAAATGTCATTGTTCTCTGTTTTAAGCCGGCGTCTTTCTAGTGTTTCAGAAGTGACTCATTTCTTTATCGTGTGCGTTCTATTGTTCTACTCCAGGTTGTCTATGTGATGCTTGTTTATGTTTACCAACTGATGTCCATTTCAGTGCAGGTTTTGTGACACAATTTATTGGATATTACAATTGATCTATGCCATTACAATAGCATATGGATACTAGCACTACCTACTCTATAAATATAGTAGGTCGTGATACTAGAGGCAGCTAGATGATGATAGCAGCAAAGATATGGATATACATTTAGGCACACATTTACGTGTTTACTCACCACCAAATACTGTAACCTCGCAAAGAGTCAACGTCCGATCATCTAGTTCCAATGTTGTCGATTGTTTGATTCTTAACTCAGTGACTGCTGCATGTGCAGAAACAGTAATTTTGTACTGTTCATGACTTCCGTTGACAACGATGTAGTCAACCAATTGTTTGTCACGATCGTACAGCCTCAAAATAGTTCCATCAAGTCGAAAATCATAGTCTGCAGTAGAAAAACATGCGTTAAACATCACATACATTATGTGATTCCTGCATTGCAAGTCTATACCAGAAAGCTGTTCAAGTCTGTTGTATCGCATTTCGTAAATGTTATAAGGTCAACAACTGGAGAACGTGTGTGGATGGTGTTGTAGCATTTTAATGTTATTGCTATCGAAAATCGTGCATATTGTTATCGCAATGCATACAGTAATCGTATCAACTTCTCATGGGTACGGTGAGCAAATAGGCTTTTGGGTGGCTGCTGCATCGGAGTACAGAGCACGAATGGGAATGCCCAATGTGCGATGACGTCGATCGCATAACATAACATATTACAGATTGTTATTATTGCGCATGCTTCTATTATAGTGCATACTATGTTATATTGCACACTTGTTATTATTGCGCATGCTTCTATTATAGTGCATACTATGTTATATTGCACACTTGTTATTATTGCGCATGCTTCTATTATAGTGCATACTATGTTATATTGCACACTTGTTATTATTGCGCATGCTTCTATTATAGTGCATACTATGTTATATTGCACACTTGTTATTATTGTGCATGCCTCTATTATAGTGAATACTATGTTATATTGCACACTTGTTATTATTGCGCATGCTTCTATTATAGTGCATACTATGTTATATTGCACACTTGTTATTATTGCGCATGCTTCTATTATAGTACATACTATGTTATATTGCACACTTGTTATTATTGCGCATGCTTCTATTATAGTGCATACTATGTTATATTGCACACTTGTTATTATTGCGCATGCTTCTATTATAGTGCATACTATGTTATATTGCACACTTGTTATTATTGCGCATGCTTCTATTATAGTGCATACTATGTTATATTGCACACGGTTAGCATTTTACATATTGATATTATATTGCATAATGTTACCACTGTCCTATTGGGAGTACACCCGGCACCAAAGCTCGAAGTTGGTCTGTTCCCACGACTTGTGATATGGGTAGATTGCCTCTATTATTTAAAAAAATCAGCTTCCCAGACATTTGTAAATATCCTCATATGGTATCCCTATATGTTAGGATCGAGCTATTGGAGACTCAGGAGAGACAAAGAATGTAGAAGTAAAACCAAACATAAAAGCCGGAGTGTAGCCGCTAAGTTGGACAGTCATCCTACCCTAACGGCACCTCCTGCAACCAAACTTATAGCAGACGTCTTGTTTGCACTCCTCTGGATTCTTTCAAAGATGTCGAAATGTGGTAGTTAACTCATTACCAACTCAGCTACCACATAACAATTCCCAGGCATTCGGCGAGGGAATGGTTACTTCGTGGTCGACTTTTATGATAAAAACAACATGGATAAAAACAGTTACGGCTTATAAGTCCAACTCAGCTGGCGTGGAGTATCGGACGCCGCCACGAGTTGTCTTCGAACGTGGGAAAGATAATCGCTTTTCATTAGTCCGCTACCGTCCGCCTCCTGCCGGGCAGCCCCCGGACAATAGGGTGTATTACCACCACAGTTCACAAGCTTCAATGGGTATTTGAAGCTCCAGATATTTCATGACAATTGGACTGTACGTACTAAACAAAATGGACCTCACAATCTCGACATACTACATTGAATAAATGGCCACACACAGAGACAATTAAACATTTCACATATTTGGGAAGTAAAATGTCAAACAACAGAGACACGATGAAAGAAATAAACTATCGTGTTGCTATAGCAGCTAGTGCCTTCACTAAGTTAACAAATATCTGGCACTCTAAAGACTTTATATGTACACAAGTTAAAATGTTTAGGTTATGTGTGATTCCTGTACAGACCTACGGTTATGAAAGTTGGAAATCAACAAACAAAATTGATCAGAGACTGGAAAGCTATGAAAATATATGTCTCCGAAAATTACTAAAAGTAAAATGGAGTGATTTCGTTTCGAACAACACAGTGAGAGATAGAACACAACAACAACCCGTATCAAATATTATAAGGAAATGAAGGTGAAACGATTTTTTTCATGTTCTTAGATCAGACAAAAAGAGACTTAATCGACAAGTCCATATGTGATCACCGGATGGGAAAATAAAACGTGGAAGACCTAAAGCCAATCTTCGAAGAACAATCCTATAAGAAAGTAAACTTTTCGTATGTTTAACTATACGAGATCTCCAACCGCTAACAACGAAACGTATCACATGGAGATCTCTCTCTATATCGCGATCGTCATTTTGATCACTCTTATTGTGATATTTATACAGCCTTTGCCAAGAACATAATTTTACGTCACATCTTTCAGCGCTATTTGGAGCTCTAGTAGTGCTTATCCTTCGGCTTCGTTTCTGGTTTCAGCAAGCGTTTACTGGGTTATCTCTCCATCAGCCTTTGGCTGTCCCGAGACGACTTGCAAGGCAGCAAGCTGATATTTTCTTTTAGGGTAGCGACTCTTAGACAACCTGACCTCTCGGGTTGTTGAGCGTCATCTGCATAAGTTACCTATCTTTTTGAACTACTTGGTTTTCCTATCGTCCAGTTTTGTTCACGGTTTCCTCCGCTAGACTTTGATTGTCACAATCAAACTACAAGGCAGTAGTAGTCCCTGCGAGCGGAAACGCGCACTGAATTCAAGTGTCTGCTGGACTTTCTAGTTTTTTCTGCACATTTGGGAGGTCCGCTCACCATTACGCTTGATTTGGTGCCTGTCCACCGAGTGTATCAGCTCCCACCGTGCTCACATTCATCATACCTCCAGGCCGTATGGACATGGAGCTCAACTCAGGCCATAAACTCAGTGTCCGATTTACGCCCCACCCTGGCCCACGTCTCTTCTCTGGATACACCCCCATCCCTTTATGTTTTTTCTTCGGGCCCCCACCTACGGTCTCTATGTTTTGTCCCACGTGGGCCACGTCTCTTCTCTGGATGCACCACTCATGATGTTTATCCGTTCAGCTTTTCCCATCGGCCAGGAGAGACGTGCATTAATAGTCACTCTGGGATTCCACTCGTCTGTTGCGAGCGGATCTCATCCAATGTGACTACGTCTGCATCACTACTTATACCAGAGTAGCTCTCCCTCGATCCCTACCCGCTTACCCAGACAGGAAAAAATGTATGTTTCCAGGGTCACCACATGGTAGTGGGGTATGATCTTGATTAGTGAGAGCTCACTAATCCTGGCACGACGTTGTCCCTATGCACCTTTGACCCCACATGGAGATCTAGAACCTCTGTCCTATGTGCCGCCTTTGGCACTAAAGCAACAAACTAATTAACTAACCTCACGAAACAATAATAACAAAATCAAGAAGACTCCAGACCGTGGCGTCCGAAATTTAAAGCATCAATTTTTGATCAATGTGTCATGACCTGTCACACAACCAACTATAAACTCATATTAGAATTGGATGTGGCCTGTCAGAATATCTGAAACACACACACGATATTCGCAAAAATGTGGTAACATTTGAGCTGGAACGACTTGGAGAGGACATCAGAGAATTACATGATAAACAACTCACTGACAATATATTGCTGATGTAGCACGACTACACGTTCTATTGTCAAAGAAAAGCTCAATATGAACCAAGACTGCAAGGAGTAGGCTTTGCCGTAAAAAAAAACACACTGCTCCATATGGTAGCATCGTCAATAAACGGTTTCGACAGTATTTTGTCTATTAACCACCTCACAGAAAAAGGCCCTGTCCATGTCATTAATATACATTCATCAATCCTACACTCCAAGCCATAAGTTAACGATACATGTTATGAGAAGATACAGTCAGAAATCGGTAATATTTCTCAGAATGAAAATATGTTCCTAGTGAGGATCTTCAACGTCAGATTTGGAGCCTGGTGGACTTCAACGACATAGTTGAAGCCTGGTCGAATGCAACGCCAGAGTTTCATCCGATCACACCATTTTGCCAAAGTTCCTTAGAAAACATGCTAATGCGAATATAAATACAATGTGACAAAGGTTACTGGAGACACGCAACTTCAACAACGTATGCATCACAAACACTTTCTTTACCAATCCCCGCCACAAAGTATCCTGGAAACACCCGATATCACACATATAGTATCAACAAGATCTCATTATAACTAGGCGTGCTTCAATAACAGAGTGCTCATCACTCGTAGTTCCCACAGTGTTGACTGTGATAGTGATCACTCACTGATATGCAGCCCGCCATTTGAGGAGAAAAAGATGTGTACGCATTAGCACCGATAATACCACCAAACCAGAATTAGTGCACTCATTTTGCAGTAAACTAGGAATCATTCTTCACAGCACACCAGACGGAAATAGTAGAGAAAATGCTGCTATATTCGCAAAGCAATATATAATTCGGCCAAATAGATATGAGACCTGTCATAGCAGAAAAAAACTAACAATACCAATCCTAGTGTCACATCCCTTCTTGCACTTATATCTGCAAGTGTTGCACATAAACCACTCCTAGTGTCAATTCACTTCTTGCGCTTTTATCTGCAAGTGTTGCACATAAACCAATCCTAGTGTCAATTCACTTCTTGCGCTTTTATCTGCAAGTGTTGCACACAAACCAATCCTAGTATCAAGTCACTTCTTGCGCTTTTATCTGCAAGTGTTGTACACAAACCAATCCTAGTATCAAGTCACTTCTTGCGCTTTTATCTGCAAGTGTTGTACACAAACCAATCCTAGTATCAAGTCACTTCTTGCGCTTTTATCTGCAAGTGTTGCACACAAACCAATCCTAGTATCAAGTCACTTCTTGCGCTTTTATCTGCAAGTGTTGCACACAAACCAATCCTAGTATCAAGTCACTTCTTGCGCTTTTATCTGCAAGTGTTGTACACAAACCAATCCTAGTATCAAGTCACTTCTTGCGCTTTTATCTGCAAGTGTTGTACACAAACCAATCCTAGTATCAAGTCACTTCTTGCGATTATATCTGCAAATGTTGCACACAAACCAATCCTAGTGTCAAGTCACTTCTTGCGATTATATCTGTAAGTGTTGCACACAAAACAACCTGGCGAAGCGCAAATGATTACTAGCACGAATATTGCAGAAATATCCAGTTTTCCTTTAATATTGTAAACTTAAGAAGTGTTTACGAATGCATCATGAAGGGCGTTGACACAAATATAAAAAACAGTGCACCAAAAAAAAACAGTGAAAGTTGTAATAAATTACAATAAAGCAGAAGAGGCACTGAGATGAACATTATCTTGAGTTATATTCCACTCAAAATATAGAAACTGACATCGCGCAGGATAAAATTGAAACTCTTCCAGTCTTGAGAAATTCAGACCATACACTACCGGAGGTAGGAATCAGTAATGCAATCGAAACTCTGGCAATGGTAAGACATATGAAAAGGATATCATTCCCCTGAACTGATCAAATGTGCTAAGCAATTTCTCCCGACAAGTCGACATAAAGTCTTGTGCTTATGATTGGAGGAGGGAAAACTGTCTCAATACATGATGAATGCAAGCAGTATTCCCTTATATAAAAAAACCAAAATAATATATTCAAGAAAAGTATCGCAGGATGGTGATTCCGAACAAAAGACATTGAGAAAATCAAGAAAATTTATCACACTTTCGACACCCTCAACAAAAACCTGGACAAACAAAAGATTTAATCTTAAAACAAAATTGTAAATATCTATAAGCAGTTTCCTGTATTTGTTATTATAGAGTAGCGAGTGTTGGAAAATTATCAACGTCATTAACAAGCTGGAAACAGTTCCAACAACATGTTTGAAAAGAATCCTGTCAAGTTTCTGGCCAAAGAAAACGATTTTAAAAAGAACAAATTGTGTATCATTGAAGATAACCATTGAACAACGAAGATGTATTGGATATGCGTGTCTTCTTTCTATCACCCGCTATTAATTCAGGCGTAAGGTCATGACCCCTGGTATTGCGCTTCTGGCTGATTTTTGCGTGGACCTATATTACCCTTTTACAGGCCTCCCTCAACCATATGGACAGTCTCGCCGACTTCCGAGGTACTTGAAGCTTAGATCCTACAAGAGTGATCGTTGCAGGAGACCCACTGTCCTTGTAACTCTTTCTCGACAGAGTTAGTATTAGTAAGGGCATATCGGGTGACTTCTCTAACGGCTTTCCAGCCTTTGGTGAGGTCGTTCCATACACAACGTAAGATACCACTCCTTAATGATCATTTAATGCCGTAAATGTGGGCCTAGTTGTACGACAAGGAGGATTAGCTTACATGCGTTGACTGGGTGAGGTCGCTAAGGTAAAGACCAGAACGATACCGACCCTTCTATGGCTAGTCACAGGAAGCATCACCTTTTTGTTTTGCGTTGTCAAACAAACGATCACATGGTGGCGGTATACTTAGCCTTTATGTGATCATATGTTGGCAGTATGCTTAGCCTTTATGTGATCATATGTTGGCAGTATAGCTTTAGGGCCTTTGCTATGCTTACTTATGTATCATATGTTGCAGTATCTTAGCCTTATGATCATGTTGCAGTATACTTAGCCTTTATGTGATCATATGTTGGCAGTATGCTTAGCCTTTATGTGATCATATGTTGGCAGCATGCTTAGCCTTTATATGATCATATGTTGGCAGTATGCTTAGCCTTTATGTGATCATATGTTGGCAGCATGCTTAGCCTTTATATGATCATATGTTGGCAGTATGCTTAGCCTTTTTTATATATGTCATATGTTGTGATATAGGCTTCAGCCTTTATGTGATCATATGTTGGCAGTATAAAAGGCTTAGCCATGTGATCATATGTGGCTATGCTATTTATATGTCTTTGTTGCAGTATGCTTAGCCTTTATGTGATCTGAGCTATGACATTAGGACATCATAGTGTAAGATGATCGGCGTCCGAAAAGTATTGAACTTAGTCAATGCTTGGGGTTGTACCAGGCAATCCTTTGCTTTATCGGCCATACTTTTTTATCCACGGTGAGTTTGCTCCCGAGTAGGAGTATTCTCAGCCGCTTCGGGACGCGTGTCGTTACTTGGCAATTTGCAAGGATTTTACCCGTATTTTTCCTGTCTCCTGGAAACACTGGTCTGGGGCTGCACACATATATTCTAGAGGGTTATTTCAATCGGCACTATCAACACAACTGAGGTTTTGTGCTCGTCACTAACACTCACCTCTGTTCTTTCGGTGATGTTAGTTGTTATTGCAACCGTACCCTGCCCGGTTGTCCAAGGGAGGGCAGTTTCAATAGGCACTAAAAACGCAACTTTTGTGATTTACGCTTGTCCAACCATTCCCACCTCACTTTTTCCAGGGTGTTAGTTGTTTTGGCAACCGTACCTTGCCCGATTGTCCGAGGGATGGCAGTTTCGTTAGGCTCTGAACGCAACTTTACAATTTGCGCTCGGTCAACTTTACCCAATAGGTGTCTCCGCGCTTAGCCTCATGTACGGGGTTTCCCGCATATCTTCCCATGTAGCGACACGATGCTGTGCTGCCGTGTAAACCGAGACTTTCTTTTATTCGTTACGCACCTTTCTTATTGATTCTAGCCTACAGCTGGCAATTTGTTTGCGGCTCTTTACTCCTGGGGAGTTGGTCCTCTTCTCCAATGTGGATGCACCTCTTATCCCTTCGTGTGCAGCCTTTCCCATGGGACGGAAAGCTGCTACTTGTGGTAAGACAATTGTGGTTACCTTTACCGTCGCATTTACCGTACCTAGGAACTGCTCTGACACGGAGCTTGCCTCGTGCACCGAGTTTTCGCTCCACGTCTCAGCTTTGGGATGCATCTCTCATCCATTTAATTCAGTCATTTACTCCAGGGGAGTTAGCATTTTGGTCTCGCTCGCTCGTAAGCTGCTGTTTCGTACTTTTTGAACGTGGGCAATTTTTAGCGGACATAGGAGATACGTGCGTTATTTAGGAATTTTCGGCCCATACATTGTTTTTCCGTGCTTGCACTAATGCCACTACCTGTAGTTCTCCCCAATCTCTACCCCCTTTGCCCGACCGGAACATAAGACTGTTTCCAGGGTCAACACGTGGATGTAAGGGGGCAGGGTCTTGGTTAGAGCGCCCCTTCGATAACCCTGGCACATGTTGCCGCCATGAGCCTTTGACCCCGTTTTTCGTATATCATGAACAGAGAAGAGAACAAATATATCTTTCTAGAAAGAAATCTAGCTGATGCTACAAATAAGAAAGAGAAAACACATATATTTTGGGAATATAAAAAGACACATGAGCTGAAAACCATCATGGAAAGAGGCGTATCGGCATAGAGGACGACCACGGAGAAGATAGATTCATGATGCAACTAATGGTTTCAAAATGACGGCTGTAGAGGCCTAACAGAGAGAGTAATTCCGAGAGACTGCTAGGGTGGCAAAGTTCTGCTCAGGTCAAGCTATGTGAGGATGATAATGATGTAGGTACTGGTATAATCTATGACAGCTCACCGATGGACAGCAGATAGAAAAAAAAGGACTAGATGTCCAATAGGAAAGTATGAATAAAAACTATGGAAAGGGAGTTTGCAAGTTGTGTCATGACATGGGAAACATTGTAAGAATGACTGTAGAATAGCAATAATGAAGATATCGTGTGAATGCCATATGTGTCAAACGGGATACGAAGGGTATATAAATACAAATAGATTCATCACTATACAAAAATCATGGATTGGTGATGGTTTGGGGTCATACAGTAGAGTTCTAGTCCTACAAATATCCACCTTGGAAGGAGTAGCAACACCTGTTAACATGCACATGATACAATACTACATTTGTGGTTCTTTATCGGACTTTATGGATGCTGCAAAGATCACATGCATGCTTTAGTTGATTATAAAGTCTAAGGTAAAATATGTGAAAACACAAACGATGATGTTGTGGTGTAAATTATTTATTTATTGACTCGAGGAAAATGAATTGTATGGTCTTTTACTCAAAGCTCGAGAAGCATATCTTTCAATGAATCAGGTGGTGCTTGTACTGCAACTACAGAAAAGAAGTCCTATAATGGATTCAATGGTAATGATTCTAAAGATGAGCGGTTCGTCTAAATGATTAATTTTTGATGTAAACAAGATTCGTATGAATCTGAATCGCATTCTAGTTTGATGGTGAAGAAATAACAGACGGAACCTTCCAAATATGGACACGTTATATGATAACAATATTAAAAATGTGTTTACCGATTCTGTTATTGATATTGATCAAATGTAGTCTGGCTGGTTGACTGAATCTAACACCCCATTCTGGACCTCTAGCTTCAACAGCTGTTTGTGAGCAGTGACCGTTACTATAATCCCCATCATTGTCATCATCAACAGCATTACTTGACTGACATAAATTTAGATTTTCCTCATCAAAATTACTTGACTGCCATGTCTCCTGTCTGGTTGCTAAGGTACGACCTGTACATTAAAGAAGAAATCTATTATAATATGATCGGTTTATTAACAAATAACAAATAAGAGAAATGCTGACATATCGATCATCTGAGAAATGATGAGCAACATATCATCTAACACAAATATTGAACAACTTAAAGTAGATTCCCACACATTCACATACAGATCACATTCGCATGTTGTTTACACTTTGTGACGTTTTTCTATTTTCTAAATCAAACATATTTTTTTTAAATTTTGATTTCTCATGTTAGTATAAATTACTACAACCTATTAATATGCGTAGTTACAAGTTTCTCTCACTTATTTTTTTTACTTTAGTCATGCGTGTTAATTACACAATCTGGTCAATGCTAACGTGAAAGTCGACTGACAAGTTAGCAAATGGTTATTGTGATAATAACATTGTTATGTATGCCGGAGAGAATGATGTAACTAAACTGTCAATCATGCATATCTCACCTGCGCTGACTTTTATTGAACATATACTCGATGCTATGAGCCCTTTAACTATTAGTGTGTTTACAAGAACTGGTGTATCGCACGTCACGTCTATAGTGACATTGTCCAATCTATAGTGTTTCTCGTTCCAGCATAAATCATTTACATTGAATGTTGTTGAAAAATTTTTAATATGCGCTGTAGAATAAAAAATGTTATTTGTCAGGTTAACTTAAGATAACACGTTCAAGGAGATCTAAAATATGTATTGTTATCTTGCTACAAATCAAAACAGATGGTCGACTATCTGCTTCATACCTGGCCAGCTGGATATCACATCCTTAACAACAGTTTAACCTGATGACATTGCTGCTGAATTGATTAAAAGAGCTGTAGTAGAGAGGTTATACAGACTGTTGAACCTACTCTTGATCACACAGGGAACACCAAAAGACTGAGGAATGCAGTAATAGTTCCCATCTGGAAGAAGAAATGTAGCAAAAGGGACTGTACAAAATATAGATAAATATCGCTATTGAGCCACATCGGGAAAATATTTTTAAAATACTTGAAAAAAAAGGCTGTGCCATACCATTGAGCCGAAGATCAGCGACTCACACATGGATTTCGTAGAAATAAGAGCTCTACAGACGCAAACTCAGACAGTTAGTGGAAAGGGCTGTCGAATATGACAAACACCTGCATGTTGCGTATGTAGAGCAGGAAAAATAGTTCGACCGCGCAGATGGAAACAAGTTGTGGAAAGTATTGTCAAACTATGGTGATAATGACCACCTAATTAAGCTATGCAAGAGCATCTATATAAACAGCCAGTGCACAATTAGAACCATCAGGGGTCTATCAGAAAAGTACCACGTTGGATTAGGAATAAGGATGCGCACTATCACCGCTTTTTGTCATCACATAAATATATCAAATCTGTCAAACTGCGAACACTAGTAAAGAGAACATCATTAGGGAACTCCTAAACGAATTTATTTTCTCAGCAGATCCAACAATCGTATCAACAACAGAGGAACAGATACGCAACACATTAACAGTCTCCAGCTAGAATGCAACGAATATAATATGAGCATAAACATCGACAAAACTGAAGTAATGACATTCACTAGAGAGGAAGAATATCAATATCTCCATCGACAAAAGCCCATTAAAACAAGTGAAAGACTTTACATACTAAGGAAGCATATTTTCAGCAAAATGAAGAATTACTAACGAAATCCAACATAGATGCAACAAAGCAAATCAAACACTAGGACAAATGGCGCCAATTTTGAAATGCAAACACGTCACCATGAACACAAAAAGAGCATTGTTCAACACAATATTTCTCCCTATATCATGCTGTCGGTGCCAAAACTGGACACTGACATTAAATAACAGAAGAAAACTAGTCACAAGAGAAAAGTGGGTACACCATCAGTACTGATCTATATCATGAAGCAACAAATTAAATGGTTCGGCCAAAAAAGCAGATTACCAACAGGCAGTGCACCACAGAGAGCAATGTTACTCCGATAAAGTGGATACAAAGCAAAAGGCCGGCTACGCAAAAGATGAACCTCAGTGATAACAGAGGCGACGAAAGGCACTATTTATAAAGCACACACAAAAGCCCGTGCTATAAATCTCTTCTTACCCTGAAGCTGTCAGGCAAATCAGGATTGGAGAAGAGAAAGAAAGGCAATGTGCATAGGGAGGCTCGCTCCAGTTGTTTCCTTTTTCGACCTGACTCTGAAAGGCAAAACAGGATTATAGAATAGATAGAACAACAGTTAACAGATGTACTAACTCGGCAAAAATACTCTATCTAAATCATAAACACTTTCATACAAAATAAATAAATATAATTGGACTTAGTATAAACTGGAAACACACAACTAAATCAGATTAAAAATTTAAATCCATATAATACAAATATCGACGTCAGAACTGATTACATGCACCAAGCAAAGAGAGTTGTGGAGAGACATGATCGCCTACGCCGGCAGGCATGGCACTTGATTGATAGTTGTCACTGACGTCTATGCAGTTGTCTTTACCTTATTGTTTCACTAGACCAGTGAGTTTGACTTGGTATATCACATTCGGTGCAGTCATAAAGTATGTGCTCTTCTGTCTGGGGTCCTTGTCAATATGTAGACATGGCTAAACTGCCAATCTTGAATGATCTACACATGTAGCTGTGCATTGTTTTCCGTTCTAAAACACACTCAATTTGCTCAAACCGTGCACCAAATATTGTTTTAGCCGTCATGTAGTAGTATCGGTTACTTTCTGATTGATTTAATCAATCCTTTTGTGGTGATAGATAACTGGTACACATAGGTGCCCTTTTGCTGCACCTCTCTTGTCCAGTTGGTGTCATGTTTCTTTCCCGGTGTTCTCCATTGAGATGGGACCCTTTGCACGCCAAAATGACACTTTTGACATAGTTCACACAATAGAGACAATAGCTCTGATAATTTTCTGGGCTACTATCATTGCAATGTTGATTTGTTACAATGATACGAAATATTGTGGATCACGCTTAGTGTTGACATTATCTCGGTTGTAATCTTGATTGTCGTCGTTTCTTGCGAATATATGTTTGTTTCTAAGAACGATATTTAATATTGATGAACATGAGTCTGCACGGTGAGTACACGCATGTTCGCATGTGATGATATTTCTATATTTAAATAATACAATATATACTGAAGCACATTAATAACGCACAACCTGTATAATCCAGGAACAGAATGTGAAATGTAAATATAAGTGTTTACAAGCTTACATATTTGGAATCCTTATTCATTTTCCTTTCAATGCATGATGGTAATTAATTTGTACATTTGATTGTTATGAAATTAATTGCATTTTGTGCAGGCAGAGAGAACACCAAAATGCAACCAATAAAAAATAATTCATTCACACTATCCACAGTATCTGGTATGTCTACCGTGTGCTTGCAAACAAGCTTGGCAGCGGCTCCGCATGGAATGCACAAGTCTGTGAAGGAAATTATGTGGAATCAAGTCCCATTCACGTGTAAGAGCATCTTCCAGCTGTTGCAGATTAGCTGCCGGGACGTGCCTGTAGACTCTGCGTCCAAGCTCGTCCCAAAGATGTTCTATAGGGGACATGTCTGGTGATAGGGCAGGCCAATCAATTGTCATAATGTTCTGCTGCTGTAGATATTACTGCTTTAAGCTTGCGGTGTGTTCACGTGCGTTATCCTGCTGGAGAGCTACAAGTCTGGATAATTTCTGAACGCAGGAGCAACCAATGCATCCAGAACCACATTTCGATATGTCACAACATTAACATTTGTACGAAAGACGTGAAGAGGCAAGCGATGGTGAAAACGGAATCCTCCCCAAATGTGAATACTACCACCTCCAAATCGGTTGTGTTGACGAACACAGTAATCTGCAAAGCGCTCTACACACCATCGCCAAATCTGCACACGTCCATCAGCAAAACATAGGTTGAATCTGCTCTCGTCTGTGAATAGGACAGCATTCCACTGCAGTCTAGTCCATCTGACATGTTGTTCTGCCCATTGCAGGCTCTGCTGACGATGTCTGTGAGTCAAGTTTGGCCCAACATAAGGTCGTCTTACAGTAAGGCCTGTATCTCTGAGTCGTCGTATGACTGTTATTCGAGAGACTTGTCCACGTCTACCCACTATTGATATTGCTGTTCGACTTGCCGGGAGAGAACAATTCCTTAGGTGCCTGAGCACAATATGACGATCTTGCGCAGGGGTAGTAACTCGTGGTTGGCCACTCCGACGTCTATCCCGGGCACTGCCAGTGGCTCCGTAACGTTCATTGAGACGTGCAATAGTGCTGTAGTGGCAATTCATACTTCTAGCAATGGCCCTCGAGCTCATTCCTGTAGACAACATACCAATGGCTCGTTGGCGGTCATTTTCCGATAGTCGTGGCATTGTAAGCACATGTACCGGGTGTTTTTTCTCAAAGGCCTTTTTCTACCGAGTATACTACCACAACGCCTACACACTTTCAAAGTCCTAGCTGTTGGGAATAGTGTTGCTCGTGTAACTTTCATTGTTTTCTTGTAGTCTGTACACACACCCGTGGGTTTGGAAATTCACTTTCCATTCCAGCAGTCATTCGCTCTCTACCTCATGACAAACACGGGGAAAATACATTCCCACACTTTTTTGCTCACCCTCTCAGCAACAGTATTTATCATAGTGGTACGTTTTTAATGTGCTTCAGTATATATTTCCCTCTCACAAAATCGTATACAGCGTTTTATACATAATTAGTGAAGTATCAGTGAGCAAATCGCTCGACACTGATATATAAAAATGTATATGTATTCTACTTTCGTTGAATCTAGTGTAGCGACTTCTAGCAGAGTGCATGTGAACTGTGATAGTTATGATAAACGATCATATGATTATGAACATCTAAAGACGGTCAAGACTGTTTTAAAAGCAGATTATAGTTACAATAACATATAGCTCATCACAATGATAAACATTATTCAATATAAGTTGCAAACTAATAGACTAACGTATTTATCTATAATGGCTATCAATAAACAGTTGGACATCTAAACATATATAGCTTACTATTATTGTTCACGACCAATCTATACCAGGTAAATGGTGTTGCTCTGACTAATGACACCTCAATTGAAGTTGCAGTTGGATCGGGGTTGCAAGTTGTGTCATCGCTATCTTTGAGGTATTCCGGTAGAGATTCTGCAAACTCCCACGATAGTATGTCCACTAAACAAAAAAGAAATTACTAATACTTTGCCATCTCTGGTATGGTCATTGTTATCTCACCCTAGCATGCGTCATGTTTACAATTTAGCGATCGTTTTCAATGCTTTATTTCTTTCCTTTCTATTCATCTTTGTGTATAGCAACATTTCGTAACAATTTATTCATCAACATCAACAGGTGTCGTTCGTGTTGGCGATTTCGATCATAAGGATGTTCACAGCGTTTACGTTAAATTCAGTTGTTCACGTTCAACTATATCAGTGTGTTCATTATCTTCTTTCTCAGTGGCGGCTCGTCATTAGTGCCAGTGGGCCGGCCCCACCAAAAATAATGTGTAACGTGTATTTATTATTGTATACATTAAAATATAACCTAACTGAAACCATGATTTTTCCGAAAATTTATGTCCAGCTCCACCAACACAAATTATCACGAGCCGCCACTGTTCTTTCTCATGTATATTCTGTGCTTTCTATTTATTTTCCAGCTTCTACAATTTGAGCTAATGCATCGACTCCGTTTATATGTATAATCAACAAAGTCTGACTTCTATTGACGTTGATCGTCATGTTTCATTATTCCAATTCTCTCTCTTAGTACAATAGCCACATTAGTATTGTTCAAGATAAAAGAGGCCTGAGTGACAAGTCTGCTTTCCTTAACGACGAGGCTGCTTTTATCCAGCAGCAGTAGTCAATCTCTTCGACTCTTCAGACTCCGAATCTAATAGCTAACATCCCATTTGCTTTCACCTTCACCAATTGCCTCACAATACCAGGGACTGGCAACAACTACCAAAGGTTCGTCAATTTGATCGCCAAAGATAATATCTACATAACAAACACTCATGAAGAAAAATCTAACCATGTCACATTGCATTTTATAATATGTAATAGGGTTACGCCTGTGCAAATATTCGCCACCATTTTGTGTATTACTGTAAATTATAAACTTTGATTACCATTTCGTTGTGCTTATGCAAAATTATATAACAAAAACGTTTTTTGCATCAACTAAGTTACCTACCAAATTAGTTAAACATGGATTCGTAACGTCGTGATGTATATAAGACTGCATGTAAAAATTACTTGTATCCATCAGATAGATTTCGTACAAATTAAACCTTAGTGTGATTACGAATTTTGGAACGAACTATAGTTGTATATACAAGGTATGTTTGTAGATACACCCATTGTCATCAGAAATGATACGTGGTGTTTCTCTTCCCACACGAGGAAGACATCTTTAACTTTGAATCATCATAACTCGGAAATAATTTAACCAATACTAAAAATGTCAACAGTAAATATGTCATACATTTGGTAATCCTTTAACTAGATACCAACTATGTTGTGAAAAATAAAGGTCACATTTGTTCTGTGTTCTCTGATAAAACTGCAAAGTAAACCGAAACTATTAGATATGTTTTTTTAGATGGGATTAATCCTGGTATAAATCCTCTTTTCTACATCTTGTATTACCAAAATGGACTCAACATACAAAAACACAATCCGCAGCCCTGTTTTCCAGATTCATCTTCCTCTGGATATTGTTTACCATGTGCATGTGTTATGTGAAAATCCAATCCTGTAAATTGTTCTTAATTATATCTTTACATTGTATCTGGAACATTCCAGCTTCTTTGTTTCCAGTGACCAGTTCACCAACAAATACACCTTTGGTATTTTGGACAGTCTACCATGTGCACGAATATGTCCAGCAACTGGATATGTCTATGATTGAAGAGAGTATTTATGGTGGCAATGTATTTTCTTTCAATAACTCGTTTGTTGTCATTCATTGATATGACAGTTAAACGTTTATAGCATTTCATTTAGACTAAATTGAACCATTGCGAGGAAATAATTCTGCTGACAATACTATATGTTTTAATTTTTTTAAAAAGTTAACATTTGCAAATCATTTACTATTAACATCTTATCAACATTTATACACTATTTAATCTAACAGCTTTGATACACGATTAGAAGGTGTATGTGTGTGTGTGTGTGTGTGTGTGTTAGCGTTTGCTATAAATTAAGTATTTATTAGTAATTTATAAACTAATATACCATTAAAATTTAAAATATGAGTACGTTATATTATTTGTGCAATATTATAAAACACGATCCCAGGAACAGAGCAAATATATTATTACGCCAACTAAAGTTTAACAAGATACAACATCTCTGGCATATTGATTCTAAAAGATAATACAATAATTTATATATTAGACATCCTTTCACGTGAGACATCCTTTCGTTCTATCTGGAATGTAAAACCCCTGGCGCTTAGAGCAGTAACAAATACACACACTCATCTCTATTTTTGACGGCACTCCGTATTGTGTTCTAGCTGTGATATATATATAGCAGTTTTTGTTCTACCATTCTCATACATCTCGTTTTTGGTCAGCTATGTTTTTGTTTACCTTCTGGTATCCATATCAGTGCAGTTTTCTTGACAGAGTTAGCCTCTAAGCGTATCACATGTCCATCTATGCATATCTATCTTCAGCATCACATTTGAATGATGATGCTTGTGTTCTATTTTGACACTGTGCAATATGTTCTTGATTATATATATATATGCATATATATATATATATATATATATATATATATATATATATATTATTTAGCATTCATGCCTACATTTTTATCAGACAAGCGTGTGCTGTAAAGTAGACAAGTTGGTTACATCTTGTTCTGTCATTCTGCAGTAGATAGATCGGTATAACAAAGTAGATAACCCACATGTGTGGTATATATTAATCTGATTTCTAATGCTGTTTTAGACTGACCGTCTGAAGGATCTAGAATGCATGTTGTGCCCCACTTAGTCTCTTCAGAATGTCATATATACTTCCCTCGTCATGACTGATAACACTTCCAAGACATATGAAAGCAGTTTTTTTTGCAAGGATTTTATCTTCTAATTTTACTGGTAATAAGGGAGGAAGTGGGGGTTAGGATGTTCAATGTAATTAATTCGGTTTTCTCCTGAAAGATTTTCAACACAACAATCTGATTGTACTGGTTAATGCTGCAAGCCTTTTCTTGCTTATATTTATGTGTTATGTCATACATAACGCGAGCTGCATGTGACGCAACGTTCGAAATTAAAGAATACACATCTTCTGTCTGAAACAGAACATTGATGTAATATTCTCTATGTGTTCTGAAAATAAGTAAATTATTTATATATATGTAATAGAAAAGATATGAATTACTGAAATGTCGCGGACATAATATATTTAGCGAGTCTGTCTAATGCTAATTATTATTAAATACAAGTACATATGTTCGCGATAATTCCAAACTTTCGGAGCTATAATTACTAATCATTCAAGACTGACATATAACTGGAAGGTAAACAAACAAAAGTGAAACATGCAACAGTCTGTCAAAGTGTACCATTAGGAAATATGTGTAATTTAGTGGACATCCATTGCATGAAACCAACAATCTAGGGTGAGGTAATCATGATGAGGTAACGAATACATTGTACTAATTGTAATTCGTTACTTTCGAATCATGCAATAATAAGCATTCAATTAGCGAGTAGTTGCTATACACTTATAACTACTAACATTGTCTCAAATTTGCGATCAAAGTATAGGGGGTATTCTTTCCAGGTCAACAGAAAGTAATGTTTATTACGGTCATTAATGGTCTTCTTATTATAACACAATTCACCATCACAAGAGAGATACATGTTTGTTAGACATCAGTGCGTTGATAAGATGACGTATTATTTAGTTGCTGGTTATTAATGATCTCTTTATAACTGATATGACTTAAACTTAAATCGACTGTCATAGACAAGAAGAAGTTTATTGTACATTTTAAGTTGATATTGTGATTGATGAAAAGCACCATTTTGTCATTTCTAAAGTACTCGAAGAGAAGTGCAAACTGCCCACGATTAGACTTAATAAATGAGTCTGCACGCATACATTATTCAATGCTTTGAAACATATGTGCACATGTTGATCATTAAGGAGAAACAAGGTGCCATATATAACTGTACTATCAAATATATCTGCACTAACCATACTGACATCCTGGACCAAAGCTATGATCTTGACAATGACCGTTATTAGAACATACTCCTTGGTCGTTACAAGTGGATGGTTTTAGGCAATTACACCTTAACCTGCACCCAGGTCCATACCAATCACCTACACACTCTGTATAATTATAACATTATCCAATATAAACAAATAATAATGATCTACAACAATGTTAATAAGCAAAATACAACAGGCGAACGCGTTGAACATAATGGTAAATGGGCAAACACTGAAAATTTTGTGAAGCTATGTATATCTTATACACGTAATAGCAGAAGACGATAGATGTGGAAATGAAGTTCAGAATAGAATGTGAATGATCACAAATATACTTTAACAACATGAAAAGTGAATTCACATACAGACGTTAAGGATACACAGATGACAGATGTTCCAAGTGCAACAAAGAATTGATCATTGTTGAATGTTGCGAAACATGGACAATGAACAAACAGGTTGAAGTGACAAATTAAAGCTAATAAAATGCAAAGTCATAAAAGAATAAGGTGAATGTCATGGAATGAAGTCAAAAGTCATGAGAGTAAAGTGAATGTCATGGAATGAAGTAAAAAGTCATGAGAATAAAGTGAATGTCATGGAATGAAGTAAAAAGTCATGAGAGTAAAGTGAATGTCATGGAATGAAGTAAAAAGTCATGAGAGTAAAGTGAATGTCATGGAATGAAGTAAAAAGTCATGAGAGTAAGGGGACGAAAGTCGCTGTTGATAAAGCGCACACTAGGGTTCGTTCTAGAAATCTCTTGTTATCCTGACGCTGTGAGGCAAACCAGGATTGGAGAAATAAAAAGGAAAAAGAAAGACTATTCCATCAGTAAAGCGATTGCATAGCCATATATTCCACCAGTACAGCATATGTTTAACCAGCATCTTTCCTTGTCTCTATTTTCTGTGTGTATCATTGTCTGTTCTGACATATTGTTTAAAGTCAATCGCTCTACATTGCCGAACCCTTGACAGTAGCCTAAGGATGAGCTACAGAGATGTTCCCTCATATATCCTGGATTTTAATGCATTATTTCCGATCATCTCTTCATTCAAATTTCTTTGCTTCTTCTTTCATTTATTTATGTCTGAAGCGTTCAGGTCATGGGTAGATTTCTGGCATGTGCCCTTGATTTTGCCTTGTGGTGTTCCCTATCGCCTCTGATATTTCTGAAATAAATTCTTTAAGCAGGCGAACTTTGGAAATAACAACTTTGTACCTGAATATTACTCGGCGTCGTTGTGTACTGCTGGTCGGTATTCGAACTACATGGCCAAACATTTCGCTTGTTGATTCTTAATATGCACTGATGCTGTTTCTAATAATTCTCGAATAGTCTCGATTTCGATTCTAACATACCTGTTACTCCCACTACTTTCCTCAGACATTCGATCATAACTCTACCTGTTATTCCCACTACTTTCCTCAGACATTCGATCATAGGTAGCTGCTACTCCCACTGCTTTCCTCAGACATTTGATCTTTACTTTTGTAAATTTCTTTTCTTTTTCATTGGCTGTAATTGTCCAATTTTGAAAATGTTGGCACATCGTTCGGACCCGAGAGAGCTTCACCCGACACAGCTTCACCCGACACGGATTTACCCGACACGGCTTTACCAAACACAGCTTCACCCGACATAGTTTCACCCGACACAGCTTCACCCGACACAGCTTCACCCGACAAAGCAAGAGTTATCCATAAGAATCTCACCTTTGTTGCCGTATGTGTTTCATGTCCTTTACTACCGTTGTCTATGTCTGGCATAGACAATACATGTTAAGGAGGAACACTCTATTATACCGTACACATTCTGTGTCTGCCTGGCATAGACAATACATGTTAAGGAGGAACACTCTATTATACCGTACACATTCTGTGTCTGCCTGGCATAGACAATACATGTTAAGGAGGAACACTCTATTATACCGTACACATTCTGTGTCTGCATGTTTCATTAAAAAATTGAGTAAGTTTACTACTAAACTTTATGATCACGAGAGCCAATCGAATTTGCAAAACAAGAATATGACCAAAGCATCCTATTTCCAATACCAAGATACAAGGAAAGAAAACTGGCTGATGCTACAAATACGAAAGAAAAAATTGAAATAATTTTGACATTTAAAAAGACATAAAGAGCTGGAGAAGACCATCATGGAACTAGGAATACTGGCAAAGGGGAAGAAGAGGAAGACCACGGAGAAGATGGATTCATGATGTAACTGATGGTCTGAACATGACTGCTGCAGAGGCGAGACATCTGGCCTATGAGAGAGAGAAGTTCTGGTGGACTGTTGGGGTGGCAAAGTTCTGCTCAGGACATGCTATTTGATGATGATGAGATACTTGGAAACACGAATCTTATATAATATCCAATATTCTAAGCAAGGTAGGATAATTATGCGACCTAAAGCGAAGATAGCATGTCCATCTAGTAATAATTCGTAAAGAGTGGCAGTTTAAAACCAAGTGTAGTAAAGTAGTGAATGATGTTAAAGTAACACGTGATCAAGTGCAGCATAATAGCAATGAACACCTCCTTTATGTTTACTATACCTCTACACGTTGATCCACTGAAGCCTGTTTTGCAGCTACACTTTCCGCTTGCCATATCACAATTGCCAACGCAGCCAACAGAACATGGAATATTACAAGTTGGTCCATATGTTTTCTTACATTCTGAAAGCACAAAACAAATTATGAGTTTTAAATATACAGCAATATTGAAGAAATAGAAAAATATCATTTGCATGGTTCAACAGTAAATATATGTTAAACTGGCACACTTCGCTGATAACGATCAAGGCGTATGTATGTTGATGATGGCATTATGTTGTATAAACATGATAATGAAAGGAATGAGATTACCAGTCTTGTCATGACTCTCGATGATTAGTCAATCTAACAAAAGTGGCAGCAACGTTATTCTATTTGAATAATCACACTGATAACACATGTACACATTTTGTGAGACTGTTAGACATTCATATATCTGGAACCAAGTCAATACAATTATTGTGTGTGAAATTTAACATCATCGATGTTAATATCGTGCGTGCACCGACTGTTGATACTAAGCAAAGACAACTACGTGGCAGGAATTGTATGCTCACATATTTATTCCGATAGTTACCTCCATAAATGTGTGCGGTCTCACCAGACTATGAACGGTGCGACAAACATACGTAACATATCAGTTTTTCAAGATCATAGTCTGGTATGGCGAAACTTAACACCTATCCTTCTATCACTAAATATCATTTCTCGTATTTGTCTATATCTTGTCACTAGGAAATTTAAGAAGAAAGTATTATTATTATAATAGTCTCGTATTTATATACGTTACATAGATCATGCACACACTTGCTCCATATCACTCTATCCTTAATATCTCGCTCAATCTCCTATATGGAATTGTGTTCTATATTTTTCGCATTTCAGTAGGTTCGTTTCAATTTGTCCGTAAGGCGTATCGTTTTTTTAAACACTTTGCCACTCACCGCAAAGCCTGTTTTATGATTCAATGATCATTTCTTAGAGTATGTCCAACATATCTGCATCTTCGTTATAACATAATATCTCAGTGTATGTCCAACATATCTGCATCTTCGTTATAACATAATATCTCAGTGTATGTCCAACATATCTGCATCTTCGTTATAACATAATATCTCAGTGTATGTCCAACATATCTGCATCTTCGTTATAACATAATATCTTAGAGTATGTCCAACATATCTGCATCTTCGTTATAACATAATATCTTAGAGTATGTCCAACATATCTGCATCTTCGTTATAACATAATATCTTAGAGTATGTCCAACATATCTGCATCTTCGTTATAACATAATATCTCAGTGTATGTCCAACATATCTGCATCTTCGTTATAACATAATATCTCAGTGTATGTCCAACATATCTGCATCTTCGTTATAACATAATATCTTAGAGTATGTCCAACATATCTGCATCTTCGTTATAACATAATATCTCAGTGTATGTCCAACATATCTGCATTTGTTATACATATATTCGTTGAAAAACATAATATCTCAGTGTATGTCCAACATATCTGCATCTTCGTTATAACATAATATCTTAGAGTATGTCCAACATATCTGCATCTTCGTTATAACATAATATCTCAGTGTATGTCCAACATATCTGCATCTTCGTTATAACATAATATCTCAGAGTATGTCCAACATATCTGCATCTTCGTTGTAATTATAGCAAGTGTATGGATATCAGTAGCCAAGTCAAACAAGCTGATACTTGAATAAAACAAAACTAAAAATCGATGTCTGAGCACTATTTTGGAAACTATCAAATGTACACCAATTGCAGAATTTGAAAAATAAACAACATACAGCCATTGTAAGACAATAGAAGAAGCAAATTAATTCTACACACATAAACGATTAAAATGATGCCTCAGCATCTACATTTATGAAAGAAATTACATCTAAAACAAATAACATATTAAAGCGTAAACATCTCGATCATCATTGGCCTCTTTGTCTCAGGAGACAATAGGTGTTGCGTCACGTATGTTCTGTGCTAAATCACAACGTTTCATGTGGCTGTAATGGCCAATTCTGGAGTGGCAATCCTTGCCACAGTTGCTTCAGGTAAAACTGGAGACTAGAGCCGATGCATGGGATGTTCTCTGTGCTCTCTTTTGCCTCCACATGTGATGTTGTTTTTCTTCTTTTATTTTTGAGCCGCCCTCACTGCCGCTCGCCATGCTTGCCTGTCTTTGGCCAGCCGCTCTCAGTGTTTTTTGTATATGCGCGTGAAGTTAGATCACGCTTGCAGGTGTCAATAAAGCGTAATAATGGGCGCCTATGCTGTCTAGCACCAGATGCGAGTTGACCATATATAATGTTCTTTGGGATTCTATCATCGCTCATACGGCACATGTGTCCCAGTCATCTCAGACGTCGCTGACTCAGTAAAGTGTGCATGCTTGGAATGCCAGCACTGTTCAGAACTTCTATATTGGAGATGTGATCTTGCCATCGGATGTTGTATATTCGCCTGAGACAGCGCATGTGGAAGGTGTTGAGGCGATGTTCTTGTCTAGCATATGTGGTCCATGTCTCACTACCATACAGCAGAGTGCTGAGAACACACGCTTTATATACTTGTGTATTGGTGTTTCTTGTGAGTGTCCTGTTTTTCCATACACGCTTTGCTAATTTAAACATAGCAGTGGAGGCCTTCCCAATGCGACCACTAATTTCATCATCGAGGGAGAGGTTGCTGCTGATGATAGAGCCAAAGTATGTAAAGCTGTTGACTACTTCAAGCGTATGACTACCAATGTTGATAGATGGGGCTCTGCTAATATCCTGGAACATTATATTTGTTTTCTTCAGGCTGATGGCCAAGCCGAATTCATTTAATTCATTAAAGCGTAAACATATATGCCACCAAGAAAATGAAATAAGAAGATCATATTCGGAACAATTATTTCTTCCAAAACATTTACACATAAATAGTTCTGCAAGTACTCTGAGTTGGTCACACAGCTATCGTTGGCATATATTAGGATGGATACACAATTGGAACTAAATATTACTGATTGCTCTCAAAGACAACTCTTCGAAGAACCATCCAACAACAAAGAAAACTATTGTGATGTAAAACCACACACAATCTCCAACTGCTAGCAACGAACCGCATGACATGGAGATCTAAAACCTCTGCCCTTTGTGCCGCATTTCTCACGAAAGGAACAAACTAACTAATTAAATATTACTGATTATTTAATATATTATTTCAAGTAATGTTTAGTTATACTTTTACAAAAACTAAGGTTGCTTTCTCAATGCGTATCATAATTTCTATTTTACAAAATTGATGAAGAACGATATCAGCAAATAACAATGTCAGTCAGAGACATCAATGTATATACTAGTAAAACCGTATACAAGACATCAATGTAATTACTAGTAAAACTTATCAAGACATCAATGTATATACTAGTAAAACCGTATACAAGACATCAATGTATGTACTAGTAAAACCGTATGCAAGACATCAATGTATATACTAGTAAAACCTTATATAAGACATCAATGTATATACTAGTAAAACCTTATACAAGACATCAATGTATATACTAGTAAAACCTTATACAAGACATCAATGTATATACTAGTAAAACCTTATACAAGACATCAATGTATGTACTAGTAAAACCTTATATAAGACATCAATGTATATACTAGTAAAACCTTATACAAGACATCAATGTATATACTAGTAAAACCTTATACAAGACATCAATGTATATACTAGTAAAACCTTATACAAGACATCAATGTATGTACTAGTAAAACCTTATACAAGACATCAATGTATATACTAGTAAAACCTTATACAAGACATCAATGTATATACTAGTAAAATCTTATATAAGACATCAATGTATGTACTAGTAAAACCTTATACAAGACATCAATGTATGTACTAGTAAAACCTTATACAAGACATCATATATTTCTAGTCCGTGTATTTCACGTACTTCCGTGTAAATAGATAGTCTAGTACATGGTATACATAAATCTATATTATGCAGTTGATATATATGTTATCAAACACACAGTGAGTACATGTGTAATGTATATTTGTTGAACAATCGTTTATCAAATACCTGTACACTTCGATCCCTCGTAGTTAGGCTTGCACGTGCACTTCCCGTTTTCTGAATCACATATGTCAGCACAACCTTCCGCGCACCATTTTGAACAATCCGGTCCATAATTTCCAGGCAGACAGTCTGCAAAGAAAGAAGTATGTTGCATTTGATAATTACATGTATATATCCTAACACAAATAATACATAACGACCATCAAATTGGTGTGTGAATATTTTTATTTAATAACGTTCTGTGAAAAGGGGGTGTTTGCAGAAGTAGTGGTATTCAGCAAGGAATATGTCAGTTGACTTGTGGTTTTCGGAGTGATAATGACATATATTCGTTTACATAATATAAGTCATTAAGTCACATACAGTACGGATTATATCAATCATATATGCAAGGCAGGAGGAGGGGAAAGACAAGCTATTCGATACATTGACAATTTGAGCCAGATAAGTAAAACTACAGACTATAGTATTAAACCTCGAACATTGAATACACAAAACCGTACATAGTCAATATGCCTAGGTTGTATAGCCACTGATAGTAACAAAAATGTCACGCTTGTAAAGTTTTACCTGTGCCGAGAACACCTAACATATAACAATGGAATGCAGAGAAGACACATACTATTATGATATTAGATACGACTACAGTAAAACAATACAACAAAGACGAAACAAGTAAAACAAAACCAAAAAGTAAGATCATTTTACAAAGTACACAAAAATAGTACAGTGGCGTTTCAACCAAAAGACCTTTGTCAAAGCAAAGAATACAGAAAAAAAACGAAATGACGACTATGTTCTAATACACTAGGCAGCACCGATTCAATAATACGACAGAAAGAACATACCATCATAACTAACAGCCAGCAATGTTCGAGAATATAGACGTGGTATGTACTAATGAAGATATATATTTTATTTCATGAAATAACAGACACATCAATGGAACAGAGTATAACACAAAGAACAGTATTCATCTTGTACGAAACTTCATCTCAGTAGGGGAGACTGGGGAGAAATGGACATAGGGAGAAATGGACCACCCCTCTGGCCCTGGCTGTGATGCAATGAAAGTAAACCATAATAAGTTTGTTTTCCACATCAAACATAGTCCGAATTTTTCGTTTGCCATCGACTTCCGTTCCATGGACTCACAACTAAAAACGTTCGTATTTTGGCGTACGAGATGGCGAAAGTCAATAACATTGCACATCCTTTAACCTGGGATGAGCAAATGATGGCAGGGAATGACTGGCTTTGTGGATTTTTGCGACGGTATCCCGAGCTGATCATAAGGCAACCTGAGGCAACATCTCTGGCTAGAGCTACAGCTTTCAACAAACATAATATTTGCACCTTCTTCAACATTGTGAAGGAAACCATTGCAAAACTAAATGTGAGTGGAGCTCAAATCTACAATTTGGATGAGTCAGGTCTGACCACTGTACATAAAGTGCCAAAAGTAATTGCCCCACGAGGAGTGAAGCAAATAGGCCAGGTGACATCCAGAGAAAGAGGAGAACTGGTAACAATCTGTTGCATTGTGTCAGCTGCGGGTCACATTATCCCTCCAGTTTTTGTGTTTCCCAGAAACATTTTTAAGAATGTTATGCTTGCTGGAGCACCTGAAGGTTCCCTTGGCCTTGTGAATGAATCAGGTTGGATGACCCGTGATAATTTCGTCAAAGTTATAAATCACTTCATTAAGCATTCAAGACCTTCCAAATACTTCCCTTTGATTTTGATCTTGGACAATCACGATTCCCACATTTCATTTGAATCACTTGAACTGAGCAAGCAAAGCAACATTCATGTGATCACGTTGCCACCACACACCTCATCTAAAACTCAGCCCTTGGACCGTTCTTTTTTTGGACCCATGAAGTCGGTCTACAACAATGCGTGTGATTCATGGATGATGAAAAATGTTGGGACACCACTGACAATCTATCAAGTTGCAAATCTAGGAGGCCACGCTTTTCTTAAAGCGGCAACTCCCATTAACATTCAATCAGGCTTTGCAGTGTCAGGTATTTGGCCCTTTAACGAAGATGTTTTTACAGAAGATGATTTTATGCCTTCAGAAATAACGAACAGGCCCATCAGCAAGGACAGTGAAAATGCCACTTTGGAAAGCAATGAACAGACAGGATCAGCATCTCGACATTGTGGTACCAGCACAGATCAAACTGCACAAGAATTTCATGGAAATCAGAAAGAGTTTAATGTTGAGAACCTTGTAGATGACTTGCATGAAATATCAGGGAGTCTTCAACATAAAGCTACTTCTTCCTTTACTTCGCCTCATGTTTTCAGAGGACTACCAAAAGCTGGTCCGCGAAAAGATTCAAATAATATGAGGAAAAGAGGAAAAAACTATGCTGGCTACTTCTACGCCAGAAATGGATCGAATTAGGGGAAAAAGCGGTGATGAAAGAAAAGGCAGCAAAAGTTCCACACAAAAAAGCAAAGAGACAGCTGCTGAAAGAACTTGATGTTGATTCAGATCCAGAAACTGACATTTCGTTTAGTGATGACACAGATTCTGATGTTTCATTTGGTGAAAATGAGGAGTGTAGGCCTACGGTTAGCTTGACTGGTGTGCGTGAGGTTTTTGAAGGCCAGTGTGTGCTATGTGAATATGTAACAAAGAATACTTGTGTTTACTATGTAGGAATTGTAAGGGGAGACATTGATGATGATGGTGATGTTGATGTAGAGTTCTTGCGCAAGAGTGAGAAAGTTGCTGGTAAATTTGTTAAGCCTAAGGTAGAAGATGTCTCAATTACATGTATTAAAGCACAGCTTACTAGATCTACAATCACTGGAACCACTTCTAGGACCAAAGATGGCTATGTCTTCAAAGAAAGTCTTGCAGGCATAAATGTTCGATACAACTTTATTTTAGATTAATATATCATATTAAACTTTTTTACTGTCGCTTAAAATAATAAAAAAAACTGCAAATATCCTTTTAATGATTAGTTATTTGTTATAGCAATATGGATGAGTTGTTGCTGCTTATTTTTAAAAAAGGTCCATTTCTCCCCACTATGGTCCATTGCTCCCCACGTGCTGGTCCATTTCACCCCAATGGTGGTCCATTTCTCCCCATGTTTATATACATTTTTGAAATGCATTTTGTAAAGAAACATATAGAAATAGATTGCTAAATGTTTCTCCCTTTTAAAAAAAAATGAATGTACAACATTTTAGTCATGGTTTTGTTATGTTTCGATAAAATCTGTTCCGGTGATGAGCAAAATTGAAAACTACAAAATTGCTGGTCCATTTCTCCCAGTCTCCCTAACTAAATGTCAGCTAAGAAGCATTAACAAGAAGTGAAGTAGACATTTATTGACATTGACATGCACGTAGATATATTCGGTGGGATCAACTATTTAACATACATAACTCACAGAGACATGATTCTTATTCTAAACGTAATGTCAGTCACACACAAAATATATTCATTGCAGTAGACGATGGTAACAGTCATACACATAAAGTCAATGATATCAATCTTAACCGTTTGTGGGATTTTAAGGTGTTTGTGTTATTTTTGAAGGCCTGATATATTACTAGAAGCCATATATACTCCATGAATTGAACATAGACATGTTATATATGGTTAGAAAGCTTTAAATTAATGTACTATCAATATATATGATTGTAATATCAGCGTCATGTAATATGTTATATCAGTGACTTAATGTTGGTGATACTAAAAATAGATTTTAAAACACATTTCAAATAATTATACAGTCACAAAGGAGGAAAAAAGTAAGTATAAAATATATCATGAAAACTATTAATATACTCTTAGTACCTTTATATTTGCACAATGTATCCAAACATGAAGTTTTTTGGACAATAAATAAGGCAGTAATTAGGAAATTTGTAACTTCTAAATAATTCCATATTTTGAAACACCGATTAATAAATAATAAAAAAATTAGAGAAAATGATGCAGAACTGGTCTAGTAAGCAGCCCATAAAGAACTAACACTTATAGTCTTGATTAGGACAGTAATCTGAGTCACTAGATGCCATTTTAAAGCAAATGTGTGATTTTTGACAAGAGCAAGTGAAAACTCGTCTGCAGAGATTATCCAAAATGGCGGCAGATCGGAAATGTCGGTGTAATAAAAGCATGTTCTTACCACTGAAGTCGGAGAAGGTACGTCTGAATGGCTAGGGACACCTTACACACAGTTAGTTGGCTTTCACGCAGAAATCAGTCAGATACGTCATAAAAGGCACCCTGACTACTCATTAATTCATAGCGGGCGGAGGCAGAAGAAGAAGAACAAAAAGCATGCTTTATATTTGACATTTAAAAATAAAAAAATAAAATTTTTAAACAATTTATTATGATAATATCATATGTTTTACATTATGAAACATAGATTATATGCTTTTAAATGCATAAATCACACACACATACGGCAAGTTCCTGAGTCATGTAGCCATCTCATTTATAAATGAGATGTTATTAGTACCTGAACGTTACAGGGTTAAGTCAATGGTGAGAACGTTAACGAATGTAAAATGACCAAGGTACGTTTTTACTTCTATTTGTGGTAAACAGTATACACCCTTGATGTGCGTTCACCATCTCCATTGTAATCATTCTTATACAAAAGAAATAACAGTGATGAAGGAATTATGTGATAGTGATATGTTCGTTTATTTTAGTTACTTAAACGGATCAAGAATCACGTAGGAAACACATTACTGATTGTATGCCACCAGAAAAAAAACGATTAATGTTTCCATACAACAACTTTCTAGCTAGCAGCGACGACGTCGTCATGTTACAAATATAATCAATAGACAGGACAACGCAATGTGGGGAACATTCTAATGACTCACAACTATCTAGTGAAAGCATATGACAAATTGCCCAGACGATACATGATTACGAAACGTTGCTTTAAAAGAACAAATAACAAATTAGTCCACCCGTTGTACTACGAATTCAAGATACGAATGTATATCTAATATATTTTTGAATGTGCATGTATGTATGAGAAATGTTGCTTTACAAATCTGTACATTGAAGATATGCCTTAAATATATTTGGTGAATATTTCTCTCCGTGTTTATTTTTTAAATATAATGGCAACTACTGGACACGTTGTTGTTTGCGATCGTAATTATCAACCGAGTTAACTATTCTTTATGATCTGTGCGGACTGCGCACTTTACGACACTCTGTTAGACGTTAAAACATTGTTGTGAAAGTAACTAAAGGGTCTACAGATGAACCTCCGTAGCCCCAGCAACATTTCTAGAGACCTCTGAAAAAAAGCACATATGAACAGAATAAGGTGGTGGGATTCAAATCTGCAACCGTCTGAATGCCAGGCGAACGGCTTAGCCAAATATTCATTGTACGTTTTGATAAAGACAAGAATAAACTAGATGTAATGTTTACCTTGACCAATAACCTGTGCTCTATGGACGATAATCAGAAGGATGCATCCCCGAATCAAATAGGCCAGCATTGAATACACAAAGTGTTTAGTTTTCGGTTGGAACTATCTCATCTTACATACAATACATTACAAGCTATATCAAACATAATTAATAATTTGTCTCGACATCAGATTACTGGATGCATTTAGTTATATATTATATATAAATCGTATTATCTTTTGAATAACAAATGCAGCTGTTGCGCAAACTTTGTTTATGAATAATGGGCAATGTCATTCACGCAACCTTCTATATGCTAATGATTCCAACATGTCTACGACAAATACACATAAAGTGCTTACGACTATGACGTACTCATCATCATCATCTAGTAGCTTGTCCCTTCATGAACGTTGCTTTCATGACAACAGTCCTGAAAAACTCTGTTTTGTGCAAGTTGACAGGCGTCAGCAGCAGTCACTCCAGATCGTTAATGACACCTTGCACCCATCGTCTTCTGTCTTCCTCTCATTCTTATTCCAGGCACCATTCGTTTCAAAATTATTTTGTCTAGGTACTCATGTCGTTTTATTAATCGTACATAGTGAATTGTTCCGGGGCACATGTGTGTCGTTGGCAATGAGAGAGCAGACAGGCTGGCTGGCTCTGCCACCATATCAGATGGCCAGCCAATGGATAGAGCTGACATTTTGAACGCCCTCATAGAGTATGGCCGCAAATAAGATTTTCAGTTAAACCAATCAACGACAACTACTAGATTGCAGGAGCTGGGTTTGAAGATTGGAGTAGCAAGAAAAGAACAGCATAACAGATACGTGAGTAGGCTCATCATTCAAAATCGAACTGGTACAGTCAGTCGCTGGTCGCTATTGGAAATATTGCGAAGGAGATCGGAGCACCTATGGACATGTCCGAGGTGCAATGAAGATATTCCAAACTGAAACTAAAACTGATCTTATGACTCCCTACTGTAAACAAAAGGCGATTAGTTATTTCACTGACATCACAACACTCCAAAAAGACCCATAGGTACCCAGTCTCCTCAAACAAATGTCGAAGTTTACTCGGTATTTTGCAGCCAGGTTGTGTTTCTCAGGCCTGCTAGCAGTGGGCAGTCTTGAAGTAGGTGCTCTGCCGTCATATCCGCCTTCTCGCAATGGCATAGTCTAATTGTGCCAATTTAACGTTTGTTGTAAAGGTAGAAACTGAGTCTGTTATGGCCGGTAGAGAGGCGGAATATGACAACATGTATGCTACGGGACATACTATAATAACCATCTTTGGCGCTCTGTTGAGGATAGTCCTGCGACCCCTTCTCTTTTGCCATCCGATGGTTGTTTTAGTCTCCTCGCTGCTGATTCTGTAATCAGTCTGCGGCAGTCGACGCCATGCCTTTGCTAGCTTATCTGCCTCTTCGTTTCCGCTTATATTGTAGTGTTATGGGATCCACTGTATAACTGTGTGTTTAAATGTGTTTGTTAATACTCCATGGATCCTTTTTAGCTCGTTTAGCTCTGTGCCAGTTGATCTTTTTAGTGCCTTGATGGCTGACAGTGCGTACGTGAATATCACTACTTTGTTATGTGAGTCGTTGCTTCTCTCTAGGGTTATCTCAGCGGCTATTTAATTGCCTCCTTTTCTGCAATGCATTTGTTTGAGTACTTTCTTGTGGTTATCGACTTCGTGACCTTAACTTTCTGTGGGAGTTTAAGCAATATTCCTCCTCCTCCATCGCTAATCGTGTTCTTTGCCGATCCGTCGGTGTACACGTGTGTCCACGTTCTCCCAGGGTACTCTGTCCCTATGAATTATCCTGTAATCGCTCTCCCTTCGCAGCTCGCTTGCGGTTCCGTTTTTTGTATACCCAGTAGTGATTCTCTTAGCTCTTGCATCGTGATCTCCAACGTCGGGTTCTTGTCGGTTGCTGGTATAAGTCTGGGTTTACAGTTGCCTGGAACGGATGTCTTGAATCAGTGCTTTAGCACTTTACGCAAAACTTGATCTCTTTAACCTGCCCCTTAGCAATCCGTTCATTATGTCAAACATGAGGTGGGAGTTAAGTCTCTTGAATTTCTCCGCCAGTTGGGTAACTTTTCTGTCTCTGCGGCCTTTCATGGGTTGGAGGCATGTGATTGTTTCCAGCGTCGTGATGGGCGTGGGCTTCATGGCCCGTGTGATATTGCATGCTGCACGATTTTGGGAGCTGCTCACTTAGGTGAATTGCGTGATGGACGCATTGCCCCAAGCTGCAATGCCGTACTCCAGGACTGGTCGCACTCCTCCACAGAAGAGCTTATTGAGGATTTTGCTATTTTTTCCCCACGTGAAACTGGCGAATTGTCTCAATATATAAAGCCTATGTTCTGTTTTTACTGAACATGTGTCTATCTTTCAGCACCATGTGAGCCTTCAGTCTAGAGTGACTTCCAGATATGTTAGGTTTTTGTCTTCTCTGAGAAGACAAAAACCAAACATACCTAGGATTCATTATAGACCTAAGGTTCACATGATGCTCCCAGAAAGATTTTCTTTTACTACTTTTAAAAATATATAATAGATGGACGTGTCTATTACTTCTCTATGTGATAATCGATAATATATAGTTATGTCTATTTCTTCACTATGCGTTCCTTACAAATCTTTTATAAATGATTTCGATACTAAATCTCAGTTTCCTTTAGTCTCCCGCCTGACGATCTTCGCCTTACTGCTAAACGTAATGCTATGGTAACTTAAAAAAATACTCTTTCTTGTTCTCATCGTAATTTTCATTTTGCGTATGACCAATTAAGATGTTCAATCAAGCAAACGAACAACAGGAGTGATAAATTTAAAAAAAAACAAATGGACGACCAAAAACAAACGTTACTTGTCGTGACTATTTGCCATTCTCGCAGCTCTTGCGCCTTTGTAGCGAGGACGATGATTTTCTTGAAAGAGCTCGATAGATGCTTGATTTATTTTGCAGGCGCCTATGTCCGGAGAGGGTGCTTATCTGGGCTATGCATCGACTTCAGAAAATCCCTCGCCAGCAGGCCCTCACCAACCAGCATAGGACCACTAACTCTGACAGAGTAAAACTTATCTTAACTTTCCACCCCCATAGTTCACTGGTGAAAATGTTTTATTACATAATCTGTATATCCTTAAGTCAGACCCTGAGACCCGATCTATCTTCCTTAACTATCCTTTGGTGGCTTACAGACGGGGCATACGTCTTAAGGAAATGTTAGTACACAGTCGTCTTAAGTCCAATATCCAGACTCATTGTGGCACTGTTCAGTGTGGACGTCGGCGTTGCTACACGTGTGCTTATGTGATACAGACGCGTACTGTATCTTTTCCTTTACCCACGTTTCTTATTGACGATGGTTTTACATGCAAGACCCGTAATCGTATCTATGACATTATCTGTAAGCGGTGTAACAAGGATTATATAGGCGAGACAGGCATGAGGCTCAGTGACCGATTCGCCCAACACTTGCGCGATATACGCTAATGCTCTGTGACCCCTGTAGCCACCCATTTCATTAATGCTGGCCTTTTAGAAGCACACGATGTCCAGGTCACAGCCATCCAATCATGTTCCTCGGATGATCTCAGTGGGTTTGCTCTGGATAATCGGTTGATTTCTGTGTATGGTACCTTGCGACCACGTGGGCTCAACGTATTACATTCCTATGCTTCTTAGTACTTTCTCTTTCCATGACTTGTAATCTATATGGGTATATGTTGCATGAATTCAAGTTATATATTTACTAGATTTTTCATTGTTTCTCTTCTGTTCTGTTTCTAGTTTTAATGTGTGATTTGTGTGTTACATTTATTTTGTTATTCGTTTTTATTCCTAGATTTTCGTTTTTATTCCCAGATTTTCATTAGAAACGTTTGTTTTTGGTCGTCCATTGTTTTTTTTAAATTTTGTAACTCCTGTTGTTCGTTTGCTTGATAAAGGCCTTGTTGGTCGAAACGTTGCTGTATTTTGTCATTGTTTTTGCATTTTGTAAAACTGCAGTACTTTGTGATTACGTCTTATGACATTATATCATGTCAACGTCTGCGTATCGTGCTCTATCACACCTCCGTCGACTTGAAGCCATTGTTATCACACCCGCCGACAAAGGTAGAGTTATAGTCGGCAAGCGTAAAACATATGTATAGGTAGTTCGTCACGAAAGGTCTGCATGGGCCTTCTCTGCGAGCTCATGTGGCAGAATGGTTAAGGAAGCCAGTGGTGCATTCAGTATGGCAACAAGTAGCATGACAACGGAGGTACTGGCGGTGATCAATGAACTACTCTGGCTAAATTCACAAATCTACACTCATGAGTGCATTCTGAGTGACTCATTGAGTATTATCCGAAAGGTGGATGCCGGTTCGGTGCGCAGGCAATGGACTGAATCACTGCATGCGTCAACAATTTGCATAATTACACTTGTCTTTGTCCCGGGGCACATGGGTATCATTAACAATGATAGAGCAGACAGGCTGGCTGGCTCTGCCGCTATATCAGAGGTCCAGCCAATGGACAGAGCTGATATCGTGAACGCCCTCATAGAGTGTGACCGCAGATAAGACCTTCATCTAAACCAATCCACGTCAACTACTAGATTGCGAGAACTGGATTTGCAGATTGGTGTTGCAAGAAAGAACGGCACAACAGGTATACGAGTAGGCTCATCAATCAAAATAGAACTGGTACGGTCAGTCGCTGGACGCTGTTGGAGATATTGCGAAGGAGATCGGATCACATATGGACATGTCCGGAGTGCAATGAAGATATTACAAACTGAAACTGAACCTGAAACTGAAGACATATTTCTTCAGGAAGGCCGTAACCAACTGCTTTGATATCTAGTTTGATAAAACTAGTTACACTGATGTCATGATATCATTAACTGTAAGGTTCGTAAAGTTGTTATGAACTTAATTATTAAGAAAGACCTTACTGGTTTATCCTCACTATGTGTTATTAATAGCTGCTTGGGCAAACCCACATTTTATATGATCCCAAACATTCACAAACTAAACAATCCTGGTAGTCATATCGTCTCTACTTGCTCTTACCCTACTGAACACATCTCTAAATACCTTGACGTTATCTTTAATCCTATAGTTATCACAATACCTTCATTTTTGAATGATACTAACCACCGCTTGCCTGTTTTTTCTTTCATTGAGTTTTTACCTGACAGTAATTACCATCTCGTCCTCCTTATTTTTACTCACTGCACAAATATATACCTAATTCCGACGGGATAATAGATCGCGTGCTCTTTCTCAATCGGAAAACGAATCCACTTGTCTCTTCATAAATTCCATCAACTATTTTGGTCCTGTAATTCGATTTTATTCGGCTGATGATATAACTATTAGCCAGGTGCAAGAACTATTTAATAACGTATGGGAAGAAGAAACTGTCCCAGATCAATGGGAATAGGGAATACTTGTTAAGATCCCCAAAAAAGGTGATCTCAAAGATTCTCAAAGATGCAACAACTGGAGAGGGATCACCATATTATCAGTAATGACCAAGACTTTCTGCAAAATCATTCTTAATAGAATCAAAGGAGCAGTGAACACAACACTGAGAGAAAAACAAGCTGGTTTTAGACATGGGAGAAGTTGCTTAGACCAAATATTTACCCTACGACTAATTTTGGAGGAACATATTGAGAAGCAACAACAACTTATACTAAATTTCAACGATTTTGAAAAAAAAAAACTTTGATAGTCTCCACAGAATCTCCATGTGGAAGATTCTGAGATGCTATGGAATAACATAAAAAATAATAAACATTATTAAGAGCCTCTATGATGGTTCACAGTGTTCTGTTCGCACTGATGGTAGACACAGAGACTGGTTTATGGTTGAAACCGGAGTAAAGCAAGGCTGTAGTCTATCTCTGCTATTGTTTGGGGTGGCCATTGACTGGGTGATGCGAAAATGGATCAGGGGCGAAACTGACATCGATTGGGTAGAAAATAGTCAACTAGAAGATCTGGATTTTGCAGATGATATTGTCTTGCTAAGTAAAAACAACCAAGATATGCAAATAAAAACAGAGAACCTCATCGTTAGCATCAGAAGTTGGACTGCAGATAAGCTATGAAAAAACAAATATAATGAAGACACCTATGGCAAGTAATGCAGATATCACACTGGAATCTAAAATAATAAAAATAACAGAGCAGTTCACCTATTTGGGTAGCAATTGTGATTGCACAGGAAATGTTAAAAAGAAATTATGATACGAATTGGCAAAGCAACATCAGCTTTTAAAAGTCTAAATAAAATATGGAACTGCAAGTTATATAGTATTAAAACTAAATTACGAATTTTCAATTCAAATGTTGTATCAATCCTAACATATGCCAGCGAGAGTTGGAAAATGACTAAAAATATAGAAAGCAAGTTGGATGCATTTGAAAATAGATGTCTGCGAAAAATAATAAATATAAAATGGAAAGAATTCAGGAAAGTGATGAAATCAGAGACATGTCTGGTCAACCACTAGTGACAACTGGTATAATAGAGAGAAGATGGAGATATGTTGGACACATCTTGAGGAGAAATGATCAACGAATATCAAAGCAAGCATTGGAGTGGGATGCAAAGGGTTCAAGAGAGAGAGAACGACCTAAGGAGACCCTGAAACGAACGTTGCTGAGAGAGGCAAGAAATCCCGGTCTCAGTTCCATGGATGAGATTGTATGAGTTGCACAGTATAGAGCAGTATGAAGAAATTACTTGCAGGCCATATGTAACGTATAATGGTACGAGAGGAATTATTAATTATTATTAATTCGATTTACCTCTCACGTCCTTTTTTTGTGAATATGCTAAATAGACTCGAGGATTAAACCCATTTTATTCATCTCGTATATTTAGCATATTCACAAAAAAGACAAGAGATAGAGGCTAGAGTGCAAAAAAGCAGTTGCTGTAACCTGCCAGCTATTTCACTGTTAAACAACATCACTAAACAACAGATGATCATCAGCATCATGTGTATACCTACTTTGTTTTACCAGAGCCAGACATGGACAATGAGCAAGTCACATGCGCATAAAATAACTACATGTGATATGCAGTTCCTGGGAACAATTAAAAGCCAACACCAGAAAAGACAGAGTAACCAACATCAGCATAAGAAAAAAAGATGACACATATCCTTGCTTGAATTACATTGAGAAACAAAGAATTAATGTGGTTTCGCCAGATAGTAAGAATGTATCCAACGGGTAATTCCAAACTTCCTAAATCGTTGGATCGATTCAACATCTATTTTAGTATATTTATCCAACAGAGAGTCGCGAAGAGACCGAAGAACATCCGCTTTTATCTTCAACTCCCCAAGAATCGATGCTGTTGATGCAAATCTGTCCGCTCTCTCATTACCGTAAACACCAGCATGTCTAGGACAGTGTATCCACGTAAGCCTCTGAAGGTTAGAAAGTCTATAGACGACATTCACTAATACCGAAACCTGTCATTGTGGATCTTGTAAAGCATCGACTGAGAATCAGATACAACAACGGCCCCAGTAACTGAAGTCCCAGAGAGCCAATGGAGGGCAGCAGTAACGGCCTCAACCTTCATCCTCATACAAGAGGGAACTGTTCTTACGCTCTACTTCAAACTGCAACAACCCTATCATGAGCATTAGCCAGGAAACCTAGCCTGACTTCTCACCACGATGAACCGACCCATCGGTATATACAACAGCATCACCATCTCTTGCATTACCTTCTATCAGCTGCTTAACTGCGAGATTAGTCATCATGTTGCCAACATCTCTACATTCTCTTCAAAGAGTAATGATAATGTTAAGATAGTTCATCATGCTACCATCTGTTGGGATCCATTCTTCCCCTTTTTGTAGGGTCGCAACCTTGGTTACCTGGCCAATTGTTCTCTCTGCCAAAACAAGTAATTACAAAGTACTATATTTTTACAAATTACAAAAATAATGGCAAAATACAACAACGTTTCGACCAACAAGGCCTTTATCAAGCAAACGAACAAACATGAGTGACAAATTAAAATGAAATACAAATGGACGACCAAATACAAACCTATCTAAGGAAAATATGGAATAAAAACGAATAACGAAAAAAAATGTAACACAAAAACACACATAAAAACTAGAAATAGAACGGAAAAGAAACAATGAAACATCTAGTAAATATATAACTTGAATACATGCAACATATACCCATATAGATTACAAAGCATGGGAAGAGAAAGTACTAAGAAGCATAAAAATGTAATACGTTGAGCCAGCGTGGTCGCAAGGTACCATACAACGAAATCAACTGATTCTCCAGAGCAAATCGACTGCGATCATCCGATGAACATCATCGGATGGCTGTGACCTGGACATCGTGAGCTCCTAAATGGCCAGTATCATTGAAATGGGTGGCTACAGGGTCACAGAGCATTGGCGTATGTCGCGCAAGTGTTGGACGAATCGGTCACTGAGCCTCATGCCCGTCTCGCCGATATAAGCCTTGTTACACCGCTTACAGATAATGGCATAGATAAGATTACGGGACTCGCATGTGAACCCATCGTCAATAAGAAACGTTCTTAAAGGAAAAGATACAGTACGTGTCTGTATCACATATGCACACGTGTTGCAACGCCGACGGCCACACTGGACAGTGCCAAAATGAGTCTGGATATTGGAATTAAGGCGACTGTGTACCAACATATCCTTAAGACTTCTGTCCCGTCTGTAAGCCATCAAAGGATAGTTGGGAAGACAGAACGGGTCTCAGGATCTGATCTAAGGATAGACAGATGACGGAATAAAACATTTTTCACCAGGGAACTATGGGGTGGTAAGTTAAGATAAGTTTTACTCTATCAGAGTTAGTAGTACTATGCTGGTTGTTAAGGGCCTGCTGGCGAGTGATTTTCCTAACTCGATGAATAGCCGAGACAAGCACCCTCTCCGGGTATAGGCGCCTACGAAAGAAATCAAGCATCTCGCGAGCTCTCTCAAGAAAATCATCGTCCTCGCTACAAAGGCGACGAAGGCGTAAGAGCTGCGAGAATGGCAAAGAGTCACGACAAGCCCGGGGATGGGAAGAAGTATAGAGGAGAAAATTATGTGCATCAGTAGGCTTGTAATATACTGATGTAGTGATATCGGATAGGCGTAAGGTGATAGTAATGTCAAGAAAGTTGACACAAGTAGTGGAGATGTGAGAAGTAAAACGAATAGAAGGGTTGAAAACATTAATGAAATTAATGAAGCGTGACAAATCGGCTTCAGGCATATCAGTGATGCCAATACAGTCATCAATGTATCTGTGATAGACAGACGGAAGGGGGCGATCATATGTAGTCCATACTAGATGTTTAAGATAACCCATGAATAGACAAGCATAACTAGGTCCCATTTTAGTACTCTTATCAACCCCACTGATCTGCTCAAAGAATTGGTCATTAAACTGAAAGGAGTTAAGAGTGAGAACTAGTTCCGCAAGACGAAGGAGAGCAGAAGTTGACATAAGTGGATTAGTTTTCATATTGAGAAAGAACTGGAGAGCTATAAAGCCGTCAGGATGAGGTATAGAAGTGTACAATGAGCACACATCAAGGAGGAAGAGACGGTAGGTTCTCTCGGGTAGCAACTCAATGGTAGAAAAGACAGACAAAGCGTGGTTCGTATCCTTCAAATATGACGGGAGTGTGGTGACTATGGGATTAAAGATGCTATCAAGAAATTCGGAGATGTGTTCCGTAGGGCAAGAGCAAGCAGAAACGATAGGCCTACCGGGATTGTGGAGTTTATGAATTTTGCGGAGCATATAAAGGCGGTTTACCCAAACAGCTATCGATCACACAGTGATGAAGCACTAGATGCAAGGTCGTTCGTGGCAATTAAGTTCTTAATGACTTCACGAACGTTATAATTATTAGACTGAGTGACATCAGTAGGGCTGGTTTTATAAAACTGAGTGTCACGCAGTTGGTTATGACCTTCCTGAAGGTAAAGATCTTTGCTCCAGACGACTATAGCTCCGCCTTTGTCGGCGGTTTTGATAACAATGTCATCACGTCGACGGAGGTGTGATAGAGCACGAAACTCCGACGGTTACATGTTAGACTGCCAAAGGCGTTTGGGGTAGAGCAGTCCAATATCATGTATAGTATTCTTGATGTAGAGATCAAGAGCGTTAGAGGCACCAGGTTTGGGTGTCCAGTCATGTTTACGAGTAGAAAACTTGGAAAACATACTCGTGTCAGGACATTGGTCAGAGTCAACCTGGTTCTGAAAGTGAAATTTCAATCGCAAGCCACGGTGAAAACGAGTCACATCTTGAAGAGTAGTGGTCAATGGTGGGTCGGAGAGGAACAAACTTAAGACCCTTACTTAAAACAGATCTCTCGTTGTCCGATAATGGAAGGTCTGGAGGAATACAAACCACCTGTGTGGGAGGTGAAGATCGTAGTGAACAATTGGAAGGAGTGGTAAAATGTACAGGGCGAAGAAGGTTAAGTTTGTGTTGGTGGTGGGTGCAAAGAAATTCATATAGTTGTCTGTTATTTCTCTCTGCCAGGGACATCCACGACATGCCACGCCTGATTCCCATGCCCTTAACATCATTATTGTTATTGTGCAGTGGATGTCTCTTATCCGCAGTAACCCGCATATATGCCTTGGTGTTCTCCTCTAAACATTTTTCCATCCACAGGATTTGCGACGCTTTGTCATTCTCACAATTCTTGCCCATTCGTCGGCAGTGTAGCGAGAGCGATGATTTTTGAGATATGAATCTAAAGATGCTTGATTTTCTCTTTAGTTGCCTATACCTGGAGATGGATGCTTGCATCTGCTGCGCTTCTGACTATGTACATTTCTCGACAGGATGCCTTAACCAACCACCATAGAGATTCCAATTCTGGCAGGGTTAAACATATCTGACCTTTTCACTTACGCAGTTCAATTGTGAAAAACCAGTTTTATTCTGTCATATTTATTTTGTACAATCTGATTCAAAGTTGCCTTCAGTCTTCCAAAACTGTGCACATGTGGCTCACAGACCGGATATGATAGTTATGGATATGTTGGTACACAGTTGCCTTAAATTCAGTATCCATGGTTTTTTGTCACCACCAGCTGTGGCCGTCGGCGAAGCCATACATGTGCTTATCTCATAAAGACCGGAACGTTAGCTTAGCTTACGGTCACTTTTGTTATTGAGGATGGTTTTGCGTGTGAGCTCAGCAACATAATCTACGCGATCAACTGTTGACGTTGTGACATAGCATTATTAGACGCAAATGGCGGAAACTCTTAGTAATTTTGATCAACACTTTCATGATATATGTATGTAGCAACTTATTTCATTGAAACTGACCATTTTGAAGCTATAAATAAACAGATCACACCCATTCGATCACTATCTTCTGATGGTATGAGACAATTTACTTTAGAAAATCGTTTTATATCTGCGCATGGTATCTTGCGACCGCGCGCACTCAACTCACTACATTCGTATACGTATTAATAATGGCTTTGCTTATGCTCAATTATATAAGTATATATGTTAACTGTATATATGCTTCGCATATATGTTCTTCGGCCTACGAGACAGACATAACTGCACGAATGAAACAGAAACGACAAAATAGAACGACAGTAAAACTGCCCACAATTGGAAGTATTCCTTGCCCACATTGCAACATAACATTTCCGGCCCGCATCGGGCTCACTAGTCATCTACGCACACAAAGTCAAACATAATGCAACTTCATTATCTTGGACGAAAAATTGTGATCATCATAAGCCGTGATGCACAAGTATCAGTATATGCTTGGTATATATTTGATTAGTATCGTTTTATATTCTCTGTTCCAATTATAATTTTTCACATTTATATGTTGTTTTTCATCATCATCATCATCAGGTGCCGTCTCCACATCGAAGGTTGGCTGCAATGAATCTCAGCATCCTCTGTCTTTCGCCTTGGTGTTGCACACTGCCAGACTGTAACCTGTCCATTTCTTAAAGTTTCCTCCACTTATCTCTCTGTCTTCCTCTTTCTCTTCCCCCTCAACTTTCCCCTCTAGTAAATGTGTTATCATGGTGTCATGTCTTTTTTTATGTGCCCAAAATACTTTACTTGTCTGAATGTTATTTCTCTTAATAATTGTTTGTTTTTAGTCTCATATTATTAGTTTAGAGCCGTTTAGGATTTATTGACTGCCGTAAAGATTTTGTTCGCTTTTGTTGCATCCCTAACTAAACAAAGACATTTTAGTAGAAGCGTCGATGCACATTGTTTTTGTACTTTGTACAACTACAGTACTTTTTTGTAAAAGTGTTTCATCATCAAATATATGCGAAATGTGTACACTTTTAGGCATGCCACATATAGTCGTGAAGATATTTAAAACTAATAAACTCATTGTAAATGTCAGCATAAGACATGCTCATATATTTAAACGTAATTAATTTGTTCGACAACATCGCACATATATTACCAGAGTTAGAAAGTTCTGTGGATCTCTTCATTCAGCATATGTAGACAAGAACTAGCTATTAAACATCAGATATTTGTATATCGTCATTAGTGTATTTGTTAATTGACTTGTACACATTGTTAAATAACATTCCTCGCCATTCCATTAATAATAAACAACAGCAATTGATATACTTGAACATTACTGTATATTATTGATTTAGATATCAGTGTCATACTCAACAGAATATGTAGAATTTGTATTATTATTTTGGATACTCTAGATCAGTGTTTCCCACCCTTCTGTGTGCAATGTCCCCAACAAAGCCTTTCACAAATTCGTATGCACCCCCGCCCCTTCCCCATATGTAACATATAAACAATATTATATTTTTTTAAATTGAATTGTTTACTGGAGACACTTAAATGATAGGTTTTAGGAACAAATCATTAGGAAAATGTTGAGGAAACACAGTAAGTACATTTTCAAAACACATACTGGAGACTTGAAATTCAAGACCGAAGTAATTTTATTGACATATTTGTCATTATTATTATTATTATTAGTAAGTATTTATTATTCCCATTAGTGAGATCCTTGCGCATGAAGAATGATGCAAACAGATTTTATGTTAGGTTCTAATTTAGTTAGCTTCAGTCTCTAGTCTTTCCATTGTGTTACATTCAACCAAATTCCCTCTATTTAGCAGCAAATCAGTCATACCACTAAATCCACATTCAGCTCAATATGAAAATGAAACGGTAATAACAGTTTTCTTGCAAATTTGGTTGGATTTGTATATTTGATTTATGTTTCCTCACAAAGCAATGCCATCGCTTCTTTTATATTATATTAATTTTAACTGACTCATCCTTTTATATTTCTGCGAGTTCTTCTTGATACTGCATATTTGAAATATCAGAACATTCTCTAACATTAGCTTTGTCATTAATGTTGGAAAATCAGTTTATTTCAAATCATAAAATCTGTCTTTTAAATCAGCAGATATAATTTTCAAATGATCGATACTAACAAGTATCGCGGTATCAGTCACTTCACATTTCTGTAGCCAATGGAACTTTACACAATTTTTGCTGTAAATACATTTCTAACATAATGCAATAAAGGTAATGAAACCAAATATTATCGCTTTTGCATCAACAAGAGTGTAATTTGTTCCTTGAAGTTGGTTATTTAATGTATTAACATCGACCCTTAACAGATACTTCATGTCAGGTGTGCCGCTAAAAAATCACTAAGAGTATCATATAGTTCTAAAAATCATTTCAAGCAGTTCCCTTTCGAAATCCATCCTACGTCGATGTGAATTAAAAATATCAAATGGTCTACATTTTGTTCTTCACAAAATTGCATGAAGAGACGCTCACATTTGGCATTAGCTTTAATATCAATGATACAATTTATAACTTAATTTAGTACTTCATTTAGAACAGGTGACATATTCTAAGCTACCAAATTTTATCAGGTATATTATTTTAACATGATTAATTTGAAAAGAAACAACAAATCACTAAAATTGTTTATACTCACCGGTTTTTATTACATCTTAATATTCGTACAGTTTTCTAGAAGTAGTAGATAAATAAAGATAATCTATGTGTGAACATATTCTATAAGTTTAATCTCATTAGATGCAGTAGTTTGTATGATACTCATTCTTTACTGCGGACACATCAACAAATGGAAATTTCAAAACAAATTAGCATACAAAGATACAAGTAAACTACGTAACATATTTACTTCTAGAAACATATTGATAGTCTCTTATAACACACTATACTCATCTTACTATGTTATTATGGAAGATATTGAGAATGATAACACTCAAAGTATTATTGTTATCATATAAATGACGTGTATTAGGAATGTGAAACGCACATTCTTTAGATGCTATTATTACATTTTACTTAGAATTACAACTATCAAAACTACATTCCATAAACAATGACATATCACTATTACCATTAATTTAATCTTCTCATTACTATCACACATTATAATTTGATTTAACAATACTGAAGCTTGCAGAGTATAAACTCATTTTGGTCTTTATATCAAGGTTGACAAATGTCGGACATATTATCCTTTTAAAAAATATATGACTTGACTTTAACAATAAAACACATGCTTTTTCGCTTTCAAATTTTTGTTAAAGTAGGTAGAAATGTACCTAGATATAAGTACTTTCCGTTTCCTGAAGAATTTTTAAACATCAGAATTGTAATTGTGAATTAACATTCGTTTTTGTCAACATGCATCCAAAAGCCAATATATTCGTTTTGCAACATCCTGAACTCCGAACGAGTCCATTTCCCCCTTAAAAATGAAAATGCCCCTCTTTGGGGCATGGGCCCCACGTTGGTAAACACGACTCTATATGATGTTTTAAAAATACGACGTGCCTAGAAGGAATCAAAAATTGTAACAGTTGTGGAAACATAGTCTCAAAGGGTTAAAACATAATTAATGGTACATATTTATTCATTGAAGCACATACAGTAACGTAGTGCTTAGTCTGCGTTTTATTGTTATTGACGGTCGGCACACAATGGGTGATTTGTTCAACATAACACCGGCTGTCTTTACTTTCCAGAGCTGTTCATGGTACCAAATTGAGGCTGTGTTGAACTGATTGACATTACGATTGAAACAATTTGTCTATGTCCACTGTGGAATTGAATAATGACCACGCCCCTAAGATGTGAGTTCACTAACAACCACGCTGCTGCGGATCGCCATTAACAGGTAAGCTTTACAATTGTTCTGATCTTGTAGATAATTAGAATGTTAACATTTCGAAAAAAAAAACGTTAATGCTAATTTACGACAAGTGTATAATATTTACAACAACAACAATAATGGTATGGGTTTTTTCTAACGGTTGACCTGCGTATAGTAGTTGTGTTTATGACAAACATTGTTTGAAGTTACCCTAGAATGTACATCAATACTGACTTGCCATCTCTACCTATAACTCAGATCTGATCGAGTTGGGAATTTCAGTGTATAGCGATACGTTAAACTTCATTAATTTGAGCGCTAATTTAAATATGTTAGTTGTCAATGCTCTTTACTATTGCCGCCCAATGTGTCACAATGCGTTAAACTTATGTAATGCTCATTAAAATATATAAATTGTCAAAGGAGCTTTACTATGTCATTGTGGTCAATATTCTAACCCCTCACAGCTACCAAATCCTCCTTGATTACTACAGGTTTGTTCCTGCATGTGTAACCACAGCAACCTAGCAGAATCAGCAGTATTAGAAATGCCAGTATCACGTACCATCCATAGTCCTTTTCTACAGCTGTGGAATATAGTTCGTTTAAACATATAATATAGGAACATTTGAATGATACAGACATATGCATTGTGAACATTATCAACAGATGTAGATATCAATACGAAAAGCATGTCAATTGATGTGAGAGATATAGTACTATAGTTTATATAATCATCATCGTATGTGATAACTACATACGTGGACGACCATGTTGTACTATCTGACTATTAGTTCTGGTGTTGACACTCTTCCGGTAATGAATATAAACTGTTTAGAATTATGTCGTTGTCTTCTCCTTTGTCTCTTCATACATTTATTTATCCGTTTATCCTAATATTTTATAGCAGTTTCTTTCATATGTCATGGTAGAAAGCATATACATGTGTTTTCTGTATGTTGATATTAAACGGTATGTGTACACTAAACTCTTTCATTACCTCTAGATTAGGCATCTGCAGTCCATATAACTATTCACAGTCTTGTGAACACACTCACCAATCTCTGGAGCTATTAACCGCATTGGTGATTTCCTTATTGTTCATGGTTTGCTTCCATACATCATCAATGTTTTTATAAAGCAGTAATTAGCTTTCGTTGTGCCGTCAATATACATCGACTATGCTTTACGGTGCATTTGCTACTGGCAGTGATTTAACCTCGGAGAGCTCTTAAATGAATTTCTATTTGCAGACGATCAGGCAATCATATCAACAACAGAAGAACAGCTACAACAACACATCAACAGACTCCAGTTAGCATGTAACGAATACAACATGAGAATAAACATTGACAAAACAAAAGTAATGACATTCGCCAGAGAGGAAAGCACTACTCCTTTTCCCGATGGATTAAACAAGACACAAAGTGCACTAATGTCAAGCAAGGAAGGAAAAGAACAATTGACGACTTTGACATAGATGTCATAAGACGGGAGATCTTGAAAATGTTTGCGACAAATCAACTTGTTACTCTCAGGAAACTGAAATTAAAACTGCAATCAGATTGCAGCATAGACATTTCTAAAAGTACTCTATGGAAAATTGTAAGAGCCGCCGGCTTCACCTTCAGAAAAACTATAGGCGGCAGGAATATTATTTGTGAAAACCACATTTAATTGCTGCGCGAAGTAAATACCTGAGGCAGATCCGTGAACGGCGGAGGCAAGGCTATGATATTGTATATTTGGACGAATCCTGGGTCAATGCTCACCACACCAATGCTAAAGAATGGCAATCAGTAGACGGTGAACAGAAAAGAAAAATACCAAGCAGCAAAGACCTATCACAACGCAGTATCAGCGGAAGACAAAGTACCAACTGCATCAAATACACAAGATCAAATTAGGACTTGGCTTGCTAAGGAAAATGTCAGCTTCGATGATACATATTTGAAACCCGAGTTGTTGCACCTGGTGAGGATGACAAATAAGACAAAGGTGTTTCATATTGACAAAATCATTGCGGAATACGGCCACACGTCTTTGCGACTACCTCCATATCATGCTCACCTCAATCCGATAGAGCTTGTCTGGGCTAAAGTAAAAGGGCAAGTTGCCGAACAGAACAGGACGTTTAAAATGTGTGATGTTGAAGTTCTGACACGTGAGTCCCTCTCAATGATAGACATGCAGTTCTGGAAGAAGTGTGTTGAACATGTGCTCCGAGAGGAAGACGAGTACTGGCACCGAGATGGATTACAATTTGTCCAGCCAGTAACAATTATCAACCTCATGGAATCGTCAGATTCGGGATGATACAAATCATATTTTGATTACAGACTGAGAAATAGCAACGTATACATTTCCATATCCAAATGCTTCTACCATCATACAATTTGTGGTGAAGATAAGACACCCTGGGGTCTAATGGTGACCGAAGGGGATGACTAACTGTTGCATATTGTATCCAAGTTCACGATTGCACATAAAGGGCAACACACTTAATTACTTGACCTATCAAGTTAATATGGAGATACACCTATGAATAGAATTGACATGGACAAATTCTAGGGATTACTGTAAAATCTAAAATTTGAGCCCCGTATTTGCAATTGTCATAAAAGATCAAAGGAATTCGCCGATGTGCAAAATCCGTAGCATCTATGAACTACTGGTTAGCTTTATTTTAGCGTCATGGATATTCTAAGGCTGCATGCAAACAATCACTGAGATCCAACAGGTAGTTTTCGAGAAAATCAATTTCAAACGTGCTCACGAATTAATGGACAGACTATAACGACAGGGATGAAGTGTTTACACAGAATGCTAGGTGTAACAAGAAGAGACCGGTTGATAAATGAAGACATCAGGAAAAAGTGGGTACAACATCAGTACTAGACTTCATCAAGAATCAACAAATTAAATGGTTCGGTCACGTTAGCAGATTACCATCAGACAGAACACCTCAAAGAGTAATGCTGATCCGATACAATGGGAACAAAGCAAAAGGCCGGCCACGCAAAAGATGGACCTCAGAGATAACAGAGGCGACGAAATAGACTATTTACAGAGCGCATACTAGGGCCCGTTTTAGAAATCTCTTCATGACCTGACGCTGTGAGGCAAACATTATTCGAGAAAAATAGAAATAGAAAGAAAGAAAGAGTGATCATAATCGCTAACAAAAACACAGACATGTCTTTTTTTGCAAAATTTTAAAATTAACAAAATGCGGTTGATATAAAATCTAAATATGAGAAAAAACAGTTGTTTATACATATACATAATGCCATGATTTATTAAAGACGATCATTATGGAGCATGTCAAAGTGCAGAAGAGGATATGATAAGAGAGATGGATGCATCGTGTCATAGTCGAGGTGAGTATCTTCTTTCTTCTTCTTTTGTCGTCACACTGCTACCGGGTTGTTGCCCAGTGTTGTGACTTTCTGTTTTTGTCTTGCGCTGTTCTCTTGGCTTGGGTGATTGTTATTTTTGCTCTTTGACAGGATTCTGCTATGTCATCTAATCATCTTTTTGGTGGTCTTCCTCTCACCTTCTTTCCTGATGTTATGTTGTAGAAGACTGTATACTGTGGAGTTTGGATGCATTCTTATTAAGTCGCTAAACCACTTCATTCTTTGTTTCTCAATGTAATTCAAGCAAGGTTCTGTGCCAACTTTCTTTCTTGTGCTGAAACTGGTGATTCTGTCTTTTCTGGTGTTGTTGGTAACTTTTCGCAGGCAAAGCATTTCAATGTAGTTATTTTTGTGACTGCGCTTTGCTCATTGTCCATGTTTGGCTCTGGTAACACAAAGTATGTATGAAAATGCTGTTGATCATTTGTTGCTTAGCTGTCAGTAAATGTGTGGGTGCCTTAGCAATGGGGTCAGCTGGTAGTTTACAGCATTTGCTTTTGAACACTTCTCTATCTCTCTATCTAGTCTTCCGTCCTCTGTGAATATGCTTCTAAGTATTTGAACTCTTTCACTTGGTTTATTGTAATGCCATTAACAAGGATGTCTATGTATCGATCTAATAGAAATGTCGGAAATGTCACACATGACAAGAAAACAATTCAAGATGTCGTTGTGAGAGCAAGTACAGACATTTACACGATAGATGATGATGATAACGATGAGGTAAACTAATGTTACTGGACAATTGTTAATTATATTACCATTCAAACACCATTCTCCTTCGAAGCCCTGAATACACGCATCACATTGTCCAGACAATCTATCACACATACGATTTAGACAGTTCATAGAGCAACTCAAATCACATCTACGGCCATAACGTGGAAATTCACAAACTAGAATAAAATGATAACGAAATAAACATGATTATGTAAGATACACATATGATAGTTCTTATTGTGGCTAAGGGCACATACAACATGAACAAATGTGTCTACACAATTCAATCTTGTGTCGTTCTACTGCATAAATAGTGTTCACTCTGTCCTTCATTATTGACAGTCTCTTACACATATTACATCCGAATCTGCATTATTGACAGTCTCTTACTCATATTACATCCGAATCTGCATGAGAAGTGTGGCTTTAATTTTGCGTGTGTATCTGCAAGTATTGTCTTTTTTACAATACTGCCTGCCTCCCAAACTACTTCTCAAAATAGGGGAAGACTGCAGTAAAACTTGTAAATAGCGAAACACGTACAAACAAAGTACTATAGTTTTACAAAATACAGAAACAGTGACGATAAACACTCCTGTTGCGTCGTTTGCTTGATAAAGGCCTTTTGGTCGAAACGTTGCTGTTTATCGTCACTGTTTCTGTATTTTGTAAAACTATAGTACTTTGTTTGTACGTATTTCGCTAAACTACTTCTAGGTTTTTATGATATGTAGATCAGTTATTACTTCTAGTCCTTCAATAACTCGGAAACATGAGGTGTTGCAATAAATTGAGATGCGGTGGTGGAAATAAATTGGGGGTAGAGTTGAGGTAACAGGGGGATTGAGGATCTTAACGAATGTGCGGTTGAGTGGTGGTAGCAAATGTGGGGTTGAGTGGTGGTAATAAATGGGAGATAGATTGGTGGTAACAAATTGGGGGTATAGTGGTGGTAACAAATAGAGGGGGTTGAGTGGTGGTAACAAATGGGGGTAGATTGGTAGTAACAAATGGGGTGGGGGTGGGTAGAGTGTTTAAAACAAATTTGGGTTAGATTGGTGGTAACAATGGGGGATAGAGAGGTGATCAAATGGGGATACAGTTCTGATAACAAATGGGGTTTGAGTGGTGGTAGCAATGAGGGGTGAGTGGTGGTAACAATAGGTTGAGTGGTGGTAACAACTGGAGTTTCTAGTGGTGGTAACAAATGGGGGTAGAGTGGTGGTAACAAATGGGGGTAGAGTGGTGGCAACATATGGGGTTGAGTGTTTAACAAATGGGGTAAATTGGTGGTAACGAATGGGGGATAGAGTGGTGGTATCAATTGGGGGTAGAGTGGTGGTAATAAATGGGAGATAGAGTGGCGGTAATAAATGTTGGGTAGACTGGTAGTCACAAATGTGGCGCAGGGTGGTGATGACAAGGGGGTGTAGAGCGGTGGTGACAAATTAAGCGGTACTAAAATCCTTTCATGTTACTGATTTGCTAATAAAGAACATCAGATGATATTTTAGCCAAGAAAGAATTGTGAAAGTTGAGAGAATTAATGAACATATATATATCTTCCAGCCACACCGGCCAAAACTGTTATATAATAAACTGTCATACTATTTATAAGAAACATATGTGTTTGTACTTCTGGGTGCACAGGTAGTTGTTCATTATATTTGAGTCGATGACGAATGGTTTGCCTTCTGAACTGCTTAAACGCTCGTTTTATTCATCATCACTACAGTAGCCAAGAGCACACATCAACGGACGAAAACCGAGAGAGTGTTACCAGTCAACATCATCATCCTCATGAAATAGCGTGTCCTTAACAGAGCTTTGCCACCTTAACATTCCTTCAGAATTTCTCTCTCTCATAGACCAGATGTCCTGCCTCTGAAGCCGACATGTTCAAACCGTCAGTTACATCCTGAATCGATCTTCTCCGTCGTATTCCTCTTCTACTCTTTGCCGGTATGCCTCCTTCCATGACGGTCTTCTCCAGCCCTTCACGTCTTATAATCTCAATCTCAATATCTCCAAAATATCTCAATTTTCTCTTTCATGTTTATAGCATCAGCCAGTTTTCTTAGATTCGTTCGTTCTGTATAGATCTATATGTTCTCTTGTCTGTCCATGATATATGGAGGACTCTTCTGTAACACTTATATTTAAAAGCAGATCTATGGGTGTAAAGTGTAACCTCTATTGACCTGTCCGAAGTGATGTGATGATGAATGATACTAAGCACTAACCAATTATTGGCTTCTGTACCTTTCCTTATGTTCTTAGAACTCCATATCCATGTGTTACAAATATACTTGCTGCTTCATATGACTGATGTGTGCAGGTATATTATAAGTGTATACATGTGTGTATTCATGATGTTGTTTTGTCTCATATATACACACTCACAAAGTGTATGGCATGTGTTTGTGCAAGCACACTTCGATCGATTCTGACCTGAGTTGATGTACTCTGTACTAAACACCTTCTCAAGACGTCATTAAGTGATGTTTTTTTTTTTTTAAATATAGCTAGCTATTTGTGATCTGAGAAAAAAAAACCCCAATAACACAACAGCTCTAGGTCTGCAGAAATAGGTTATAGGTCCAGTAAAAAAGAAATGGTTGTTGTTAGAATAATGTTGTAAATAAATTTTGTTGGGTTCCTTTTTTTCTGGATGCCGTATAATTGTTTAAGTTAATTACATATCCTTTACAGGACTTTGCGAATCAACCCCAGATTTGTAATGCTCTTTGTGATTTTTCTAGGCATTATTACGTTCAGTAGTTTGCCATTTCTTTCTGAACGGGTGGTGCCATCGTCCTTTGTAAAAATCCACACGAAGCAATTTGCAACCAAACTGTCCGCAGCGTGATCGAACTCAGAACGTCGGGGTTAATAGACCGAGTCACCATCTCTAAGGCCACGGACGCCACCGTATAATTGTTTACTGTCTATATATTTACCACTTCATTGAATTTGGTACTTCCCAAGTGGTTCTTATAATTATGTATCCCCCTTTCCCGTTTGGGCATTACCCTCCAGAGATTGATGAAAGAAAATGAAACGTTTGATACTTCAGGAATATACTTGAGAAATATATATATTCTTCTTGTCAATATGATTTGTATATAGATATTATAAATATCAAATATAATCTGAACAATGGTCAGTAGTTGGAAGCTAAAAAACAACGTACGACATAGACTCTTGTTTTTGTATAGAAATAAAAGTGACGTTTGTATGAGAATAAATTTCATTTAAAAAAAAATGAGACACGGAGGACATTATAAACACTAACACTTCCTCAGTGTGGTTGAAAGATAGATCGAAATTATTTCATCATGATTAATAATACATAGGAAAATAATTAATTAACAAAATTAAACATATGTCAACTATGGACTAAAATTTTAAAAAAGATGTTATCAAAATATGGTAAACATTAGATGCAAATATTGAGCGAAAAACCTGCACACTGCGGTCCCAGAAAGTATTTATTACATGGAGAGCACGTTCCATTAGTTGGGTCACATAATGTTTCACAGCCTGTGGAACACTCTCTCTCACAGTCTGATCCATAGTAGCTTGGCTTACAGTCTAGATAAAGAATACATACTTATTAGCGTGATTTTAATATATATATATATATATCATGATCAGGCGCCGTGCCAGCTGGCGTTGGCGATCATGACTATACACACATCTTTGTCTTTGGTGTTTGCTATCAACTCGCATGTTGACGCTCTACCATGCCATTTAGTCAGGAAATTCACAACTGTCTCTCTCTGTGTCTAGAAAAATCACAAACAGCGTTAAAAAGCTGTGGTTGTTTCGTAACGTCCTCTAAAGGATATGCAATTAACTGTAGTATAGAGGTGCAGCCAATGTATATGTAATACAAGTTAATGAGCTATTTCAAAGTTTAGTTTGGCTTATTGAACTTCTTAAATTGTGTTTTATTAATTTTAATTTGGAAAGACGTCTTTCCCCACTAGGTACAGAGACAGGGAGTGTTCATAACATTCTCATAGCTATAATAGTATTCGGAAACAAAGTAATCAAGTTATTGTGGCACAGATAATTTAAAACATCAAATGGCTTCAAAGAATAAGGTAGCATTCTGGATACATCACGTAATTTTTCTTGAAGGTCATTTGCATTTATTTTGGTTTATTTTCGACCAAAAATATTGACTGGATTCTAGTACAATAATTTTATAGCATTTTGTTATCTATATCTTTGAATTGTAAAATGTCGTACACAAAATGAATATTGATGCAACGGGTTTCCAAAAAGCGTAAATTGTTCATTTAGAGAAATAACGGTAATGTCGAAAATATAATTGAAAAAGTAGATTTTTAATTTATTCCCCTCTTTTAATGGTTCATCGACAGCTTTTTTCAAATTCAAATTTACGCTTTTTCATTCTGGCTCAAATTCAGTTTCGGCATGAAATTATGTAATGCATTCACATTTCTCTGCATTTTCATTAACAGCCATTTTCATCTAATCATATCCAGATTGAACGAATATCTGGCAATCTCAAGACATTAGTATATACACAAAAGTTAAATTATTAAGGTCATGTGTGATTTCTGTACTGATCTACGGTTGTGAAAGTTGGAAATCAACAAAGAAAATTGATAAGAAACTGGACAGCTTTGAGAATAAATGTCTCCGAAAATTTATTTCTTTCTATCTCGAATCCTGTATGCCTCACAGCGTCAGATCAGGAAGAGATTTCTAAAACGGGCCCTAGTATGCGCTTCGTAGATAGTCTCTTTCGTCGCCTCTGTTATCTCTACGGTCCATCTTTTGCGTGGCCGGTCTTTTGCTTTGTACCCATTGTATCGGAGCAGCACTGCTCTTTGGGGTGCACTGTCTGATGGTAATCTGCCTACGTGTCCGAACCATTTAATGTGTTGTTTCTTGATGAAGTCTAGTACTGATGTTGTACCCATTTTTTCCTGATGTCTTCATTTCTCAACCGGTCTCTTCTTGTTACACCCAGCATTCTGCGTAGACACTGCATCTCTGTTGTGACCAGTTTTCTTCTATCGTTTGTTGTCAGCGTCCAGGTTTGGCACTGGTAACATAATGTGGGAGAAAGATTGTGTTGAACATTGCTCTTTTTGTGTTCATGGTGACGTGTTTGCATCTTAAAATTGGCGCCATTTGCCCTATCATTTGATTTGCTTTGTTGCATCTGTGTTGAATTTCATTAGTTATTCTTCCATTTGCTGAAAAAATGCTCCCCAGGTATGTGAAATCTTTTACTTGATTTAGTAGGTGATTATCGATGGAGATATTGGTAGAGCTTTCCTCTCTGGCGAATGTCATTACTTCTGTTTTGTCGATGTTTATTCTCATGTATATTCGTTACATGCTAACTGGGGTCTGTTGATGTGTTGTTGTAGCTGTTCTTCTGTTGTTGATATGATTGCCTGATCGTCTGAAAAAAGAAATTCATTTAATAGTTCTCCGATGTTGTTTCCTTCGCTGGTGTTAGCTATTTTACAGATGTGGTCAATATACTTGATGAATAGCAGCGGGGATAGTATGCAACCTTGTCTTACTCCTGACCCTAGGTGAAACTTTTCTGATAATCCTGTAATTGTTCTAATCGTACATTGGCTGTCAGTATAAATGCTCTTGCAAAGGTTGGTTAGGTGGTCATTAACCCGATAGGTTGTTAGTATTTTCCACAACTTGTGCCTATCTACGCCGTCGAACGCTTTTTCCTGATCTACAAATGCAACGTGTACATGTTTGTCGGATTCGATAGTCCTTTCTACTAACTGTCTGAGGGCGAATATTGCGTCTGTACAGCTTTTGTTCTTCCTGAATCCCATTTGGGAGTCATTAAGCTGTGGCTCGATGATGTGGCGGAGCCTTTTCTCAAGTATTTTGCAGAATATTTTCCCAGTGTGGCTCAGTAGCTATGCCTTATATTTTGTACAGTCCTCTTGCTACCTTTCTTCTTCCAGATGGGAACAATTGTAGCATTCCTCCAAACTTCTGGTGTTTTTTGTGTGATTCAGACGTGGTTGAATAGTCTATGGAGCCATCTGATTCCTACCTCTTTAGTTGCTTTGATTAGGTCGACCGGGATATTGTCTCGGCCTGGTGTTTTATTAGGTGGGGCCATATTTACAGCATTTCTGATCTCTGATAGTGTTATGCTTGGTTCTACTTCTGAGTTACATTTACTGTGTGTTCTTGAGTGTTCGGTTGGTCCTCTTGTTGTAGGTTGAGAAGTTCATTAAAGTATTGCCACCATCTGTTCATTATCATTTTTGGATCATTAAGAGCTTGACCGTTTTCATCGTTAATAATTTCAGTTGGGTCATATTGTTCTTGTCTTTCCCGCGTAGCTTTAATTTTCTTGTAGAAATGTCTTGTTGAATTTTTTAGTTTTAATTTAATGTTTCGCCATAATCTTGCCATGCTTGTATTTTAGACTTCTTTATTATCTCCTTGGCTTGTTTTCTAACTGTTCTTTACTCAGTGAGGTGTTTTGGTATTTGTTTTTTGCCCATAAGTTGTAAACTGTGTTTTTCTCCTTTACCGCTAGTTTTACTTCGTCATTCCACCAAGTTGTGATTTTTTGTCGGGTACCTCTGTATTTTATTTCGTTTCTAACAACACAGTGAAAGATAGAACACACCAACAACCCGTATCAAATATTATAAGGAAACGAAGGTGGAAATATTTAGGTCATGTTCTTAGATCAGACGAAAAGAGACTAAATCGACAAGTCCTTATGTGGTCACCAGTTGGGAAAAGGAAACGTGGAAGACCAAAGACCACTCTTCGAAGAACCATCCAACAAGAAAGTAAACTATTGGGATGTAAAACCATACAAGATCTCCAACTGCTAGCAAAGAACCGCATCACATGGAGATCTAAAACCTCTTCCCTATTGCTGCCTTTGGCACGAAAGGAACAAACTAACTAACTAACTATATACAGATTGTCTATAACTTTTCACTTTTTGTATGTTTTCTGATAACATCATTACACAATCTGACAAATTTATAGTTACAAACAATAATACCATCGAGACTGAATTTATTTCAAATAAATCATCATGCCAAAGATCTACACTTCATATAACCTTGTAAATGTTAATATTTTTTGCTAATCTTCTTGCTTTAATTGTAGTTTATGCATCTCTGTGGACGCGTCATCTATTGTTTGAAATAATGCATATCATAGATTTCGCAAAGATGAAATCAAAAAGGTTGTAAAGCATCTACTCTGCTTGACCACATAGCAGCACTCAATGGTTTAAGAGTTAATTGTGAAACATGAATTTGGTAAAAATAGAGAAATAAATAACGAACGCAAAAGTTGACAAATGCAAATATTTCCTAATCAACTCTCTATCACACACAGAAAGCAAAAAGTAGCCCAATATTACCTGCGTAGCTCTATATGACACACACAGGTTAACGTGTTGCACCTGAGATATTCCGAGTCCATGCAAAGGTTATTTTGTAATTATAATTCTTATTCTCCTAACATAATCATTTTCAATGATAATAAGTAAGTACAATTGCTGTAAAAATCAATAATTCTCTTTCCTGATCTAATTTTTAAACAGAAACAATGAATTAGTATTAAAGCACAAATGTTATACCAATACATAAATATTATATATCTGATTTTCGGATTTAAACACAGGATCAGACTTGCCACTTCTGGAGACAAACTAATACTAAAATGAAATATAAAACAATTGCAAGCTCAAAACAGAACTACCGACACGCAACACTTGCAGTTGTCTTTTTGTGATAACTGCCGCACCTAAGCTTTTAGAAGTGGCCGGAGGAAATAAAAAAAAAATAACTTTTCGCTTTCAGATCACAAGTCTTTCGGCGAAGGAGCACTGCACCTGCACTGCATACCGAAATCAAAGGGTACCGAAAGCACGTAGTCAGAGGCGTACGAAAAAGTATAAATCGTATTCACCAATATATGAATAACATAGACTATTATAGAAAAGATTTGTTTAAAGATTTTATTTGTTGAATGGTTCAAAGTTAATTTTGATTTCGCCGCTTTTGCCGCCCTCACAGTGAATCGCCTAATGCTGCCGCCTCTTTGCATCATAGCACTGCACGGCCATGGTTCAGCTCAGCTTATAGTGAGGAACCAGTTCGGATATCTAGCTAGAGAGTATTAGAAAAAGGTAGTAAACGTGTTTGAGGTTATATAATTACTTATAGAAAACCAGTAGAGGTTGTAGTAGTTGCGTATTCTGGAATTAAGAACAAGTTAAGACATATCTTAGTAGTCACATAAAGTATCATACTATTTTCGTGAGGTTTAGTATTTCACTAAAATTATTTGTAGTATATATTGTGTGCTGTAGACGACGTAGATGTTAATGAATAATTTAATACATTGAGAGTCAATCTGAAAAACACAACTTCTCTGATACATAAACAGCCATATATGAGTTGTATTTTTATTATATTAGGTGAGTTGAGTTGTGTGTTGTTGGAAGTGCATGTCATGTGCAAGAGATGTGAGTATCACATATATATCACAGAGCGCAAACTGCACATAATCGGTAACAGGAGATACACTTTCATTATACAGATGGAAAATAATCTCGACATCATGTCACAGCGTCGAAACAGTATTAGTAATCTCAACTAGAGTAAGAGTAGGAGAGTTGTGAAACAACATGATTACCTGCTCCTGATGGAATGACACTTGATGATGAGTTTACCAAAATGTTTATTAAATTTAAGGTTAAGTAAATGTTGTACAAACCTGTGCAGAACAATCCCTGGTAGTTTTTCCTACAGAGGCAACGTGCATTTGTTCTGTAGCATTTTCCATCACAACCTCTCCCACATTTAAGCTGACATGTTTGTCCGTAAGAGCCCGTCAAACAGTCTGCAACATATGGTACGTATCCCATGTAACAACCAAATAGGTGATTGCATGATATGTACGAATAATTGAATAACATATTGCTAAATTTGTTAGTACACATACAATACCTTAGCTTAATTATTGTTACTGCTCATGATGGCAGGTGCATACAAAACGGTTATTCACATAAAGGGGGTTGATGACCGAGAGTTAAAGCAGAAAATGTTTGATTGTGTTTTGATTGTCATGTATGTTGAATGCAGTGGCGTAGCCTGATGATGTGAAATATGTGTGCTGCTATTTAACATGAATATGTGCTCTATTTAACCTCTTTTTTATTTTAATTGAAAAGTCAACTATGTTCAATTACGCAGCGATAGTTATTGAACTGGGATAAATACATTTTTTTTTAATTGTACGTATTTCCCTTTGCATGTTTCACTTGAAGTTCAGATCCATTCTTCAATCTTTTGCAGAAACTTTTCAGTGACAGCATCGTAAAAAAATATTTTTCATAGTATCATTGCTCAAAAGTTTCTTTTCAATCGTAAAAAAGGCTAAGACTTGAGAGTATATCTTGACCTGCAGCAACTGTGCATTCGCTTCAAACGACATTTCAATAGAAGCAGTATTTGCTGAAATAGTCATGATCAATTCTTGCAGTTTGAACACTTCTTTAGAACTTGAAATAATATCATTTTCTGCTAATGACAGCAGTAAATCATGAACTGACTTTTTCTGGGACGCTTTTTCGAACAATAAAGTAACATATGTTCATTTTTTCAATCGTACATAGTGAACATTCCTACATAAACGTCTTTTAAACACTAAGTCCTTCAATTGTTAATGCTGTTTTTTTCTTTATGTCAAACCATAACTTGTCCACCCAAATTTACCTCACTCGCTTCACAAAACGTCATAGCTACCGTTAGAATCTACAGACTAGCACACGTTAAGGTTGAAACAACTAAGCGTTTTTCAGAGACAAGCTCTACACATATAAAAAACGCACTTGCGTTTGATAGCGCGCCCATAGAGACTATAAGTTCTTTCCAAAATTCGTGATCATCGTTACCGACATATATAAAATCATCCACTTGAAAGAAATTCTTGATTTTTACATTTTTATATAGGTAACAGTGGCGACCTTCAAAAGTATTTTTGCCCACCCAAACCTTTAGTTCTGTAAGATTTTATTATATATTTTTACTAAAATTACCGCGATGTTGATCTGGTATACTTGTCAAATTTTACAGTACGATTGTCAAGTTTGTCTATAACTATAGTTCGTTCGTGATCACATTAAGGTTTAATTTGTACGAAATCTATCTGATGGATACAATTAATTTTTACATGCAGTCTTATATACCTCACGACGTTACGAATCCATGTTTAACTAATTGGTAAGTAGCTTAATTGATGCAACAAACGTTTTTTGTTATATAATTTTGCATAAGCACAACAAAATGGCAATCCGAGTTTAGAATTTGCAGTAATACATACAATGGTGGCGAATGTTTGCAAAGGCGTAACACTATTACATATTATAAAAAGCAATGTGACATGGTTAGCTTTTTCTTCATGAGTGTTTTTTATGTTGATTTTATTTTTGGCGATCAAATTGACGTACCTTTGGTAGTTGTTGCCAGTCCCTGGTATTGTGAGGCAATTGGTGAAGGTGAAAGCAAATGAGATGTTAGCTATTAGATTCGGAGTCTGGAGAGTCGAAGTGATTGACTACTGCTGCGGCTGGAGAAAATACAAACCATCTCGTTGCCAATATGCCTCTTCTTCTCGGAGCACATGCTCTTCACATTTGTTCCAGTATTCTATATCTATTTTTGCGAGGGCATCACGTGTTAGGACTTTTACATCATGAAGTTTGAAAGTCTTGTTTACTGATGCAACTTGACCTTTGACTGCAGCCCACACAAGTTCAATGGGATTGAGATGTGAATGGTGAGGTGGTAATCGAAGAGAAGTGTGACCGTGCTCAGCAATGACTTTATCAATTATAAAAATATGTGACTTCTTAGTCTGTCTCACCAGTTGCAATAACTCAGTTTTGAAATTGTTGCAACAAAACGATACATTTTCGTTTGCAAGCCACGCATGATGTCTCATTTTGTGTTCTGCATGCGCCACTACATTATGATAGTAGGCATTGTCCATTGCAATACACGAACGACTATACAGAGCAGGCAGAAGTGTGTTCGCTAACCAATCCCTGAAAGTAATTCCGTTCATGTCGGTGTGGTAGTCCCTACCATCTGTAGACAGTGCTTGGAAAAGAAGTTCTGCGCCACTGACAAGACCATTTGGTTTGCTGCCTGCATGACCTATCACAATGCGTTGCCCCTTGCTGCTTGGAATTTCCTTTTCTTAGTTCCGTCTAGTGATTGAAATTCTTTATCAAACGTATGGTGAGCATTTACAAACGAAAATCCAGATATACAATATCGTAACCTTCCGTCCTACGCTTCCGTATCTCCCGCAGATATTTTACATCTTACAGCTATCAGATGCGTTTTATCACAAACTATATTCCGACATGTACTAGATTTCCGAAAAGTGAAACCGCTGCTCCTAAGAACTCTCCATAAGGCGGTCTTAGATATATTGATATCACATTGAATTCGCAGACGTGATTTCAATTTACGTAGTGTAACCACATCATTTGCCTGAAACATTTTATGAATCTCTCTCACAATAAAATCTTTATCGAAATCGTCAGTTTTCCGTTTCCGACCTTTTCTGTGTTCCTTACGTTCATCACTACAGTCCTGTTCTATCCAATGGCAAAATGACATTCTACTTATACCAAGAGCATGTTGTGTTCTCCTCTTCGGGTCTTGTAAGTTGTGATATAAACCACCACGTCTGGCTTCTCTGCTGAAGTAGCTATACAGTTGTGCAGTCACCTTCTGCATGGTAGTGAATTTACACTTCAAACTCATTTCTAATAATGATAATAAAATAGTACCTTTCGCTTCAAGTAATGCAAATAAATGGTTTGTAACACGCCAATGACAAACTTTCACATACAGTGTGAAATGATTAATATCACGGGATTCCCTATTTTAACTACTGCTGATTTGCACGTGGAGCGCACATTGGCATCTTGACGTCAATACTTCACTTTCGTATCGTTAACATTCTAAAATCATTCCAAATCAAAATCGCTGTTAAATTAGTAATAAAATATAGTTCAAATCTTACATAACCAAAGTTTTGGGTGGGCAAAAATACTTTTGGAACGTCGTCACTGTTACCTATCTAAAAATATAGAAATCAATAATGTATGTCAAGTGGATGATTTTATATCGGTCGGTAAAGATTATCACGAATTTTGGAACGAACTATAAGCATTTCCTTGTTCCACATGCAATTCAATGCAAGTCAAAATTGGGAATCACGTGGAATTAATCAGTTCACAATGTTTCCTACCGGCTGTCATTGGCTATATACGCAACATTTACTTTCATTTATAGAAGTGAAAGATATCATTTGTTCACTATGTCACCTTTTCTTTTATAATATGTAATAAAGATACACCTTTGCAATCATTCGCCACCATTTTGTGTATTACTGTAAATTCTAAACTTTGATGATAATTGTGCCGTGATTATGCAAAATTATATAGCACAAAACGTTGTTTGCATCAAACAAGCTACCTACTAATTAGTTAAACATGTATTCGTAAGGTCGTGAGATATATAAGACTGCTTGCAAAAATCACTGGTATGCATCAGGTAGATTTCGTACAAATTAAACCTTAGTGTGATCACGAATTACTTTTAATTTGCTTCTTGCCTGACATAGGGTTTGCGCCGCACACCTGGAACGCATGGAGAATACGCAACTGGTGAAATGGGTATTAACACTTATTTTCGTCACAATGTTATCACACAAGTCTCAACATAAAATCAGGTCATATTTTTACTTATAATGATATATTTTCAGTTTGTGATTTACAGACTAGCGAGAAGATTGATCTGACCAAGATTTACAGACTAGCGAGAAGATTGATCTGACCAAGATTTACAGATTAGCGAGAAGATTTTATCTGATCAAGATTGTTACTGTAGATATATTCTTTTCAGCAGAAATCTGTCTGCGCTAATTTATGTGGACTACATCTGGCAGTCACTTCAGGTCTGTCAGTTTTTCAGCGAATCTGGGCATGCGCTTAATTTACTGTGGACCACAATCTGGACAGTCAGCTTCAGGTATGTCAGGTTTCCTTCAGCGATATCTGGTCATGCGCTTAATTTACTGTAGACCACAATCTGGGCAGTCAGCTTCTGGCCAGAAAAATATAGTAAGTCGGGCCTAAACTATAAAAAGCAAACTATCGCCAAGAAGACACAAATATTGGCACTTTGCAAATATATATCTGCAATAGCGGATAAATTGAACAATCGACGTAACGGTCGTTATGTGAAAACAGATAACTTGATTTATAAATTATGTGTATCACTTCTTGTTACTCCTGTCTATTATTTCAATATGCATATATCACATAATGTGGAGTCTTCTCTTCTTTTCTTCTCTACAGCATTCTTCACGGCTAATTTTTTTTTTTTGTGATGTATAATTGGTCCACTGACAAGAATGGGGTGATCTAGGTTGGGGCGATTGTGCGCCCATGGTGACTAGGCTCGCCCATCCGATTTCAGCCAGCTTTTGATTTACTAGGGTGAACTTTTCCTATGGTACGATCCTTTCTGCCTACTAAGTCGGCCCGGATCGTCGCCTTCGATCAGCTTGATGATATTTGGGCTTTCTAATCTACGCCAAGACAGTTAGTTACGCTGTTATTTCCTTTATGACTGTGTGGTCGTTCCGGATTATAAGCATTTCACGGGGCTTATAAGCTTGTCCTCGGATGGCGTCTTACTCGATAATACACCTTGTAAAGTATCGGCCTTCGTAATTTTCAAATCCGGACAGCCTGTCAGATCTTTTATTGTAGACCTTACTTTATGGTTCACTTTTGAGTTTCATCCAGAGTAGGAACATTCTCAGCCTTTTCTTGACGCGTGTCGGTATGAGGCAATTTGCAGTTAGCCTCGGAAAGCACCGGCCTGGGGTCAAGCACAAATATTGTAGAGGGTCGTTTCAATCGGCGCTAGCAACACAACTGAGGATTTTGCGCTCGGACCATTACTCGCCCCAGTACTTTCAGGGATGTTAGTTGTGACTGCAATAGTACTTTGCCTGGTTGTCCCAAGGCTGGCAGTTCCGTTTGGCATCACCTACCTCAGTTCTTCCGGGGATGTTAATTGTTATCGCAACAGTACCTTGCACGGTTTTCCCAGTGAGGGTAGTTTTGTTATGCACTAAAACGCACTTTATGTTTTGCGCTCGGCAAACCTTGCCCAGTACATGTATCTGCACCAGGCCACCGATCCGGAGTCAGCTCCAATCTTCCCTTGTACCGGTATACTTTTATTCGTTCCGCATGTTTGCCCACTCCTCAGGGCTTCCATTTTCGCCATATGTGGGCAAACGTTTCGTAACTGGATGCACCTCTCATCCTTTCATGTTTTTAGTCTCTCCTCGGCAGAGAATTTGTAATTTTTGCGGATCTTTGACTTTCACATCGAGTTTGTATATGGAGTCTCCTGCTCCGGAGATGGGGATTTGTGTTCGGCCTTTACTCCAGGAAAGTAGGGCATATAACCGAGATGTTTCGCTGCTGTTTATTTTTTGTTCGGGAACATTCAGCAATATTTTGTTGGACGTCGGCCAAGAGATTCGTGCATTTTGTTAGTATGGACCTGCATTTCATTTCGTATGTTCACTACAGTAGCTCTCCTGATCCTTGCCCCCATTAGCCAGACCGGAACCAAAGTCTGTTTCTAAGGTCACCACGTGGAGGTAGGGGACAGGGCCTTGATTAGTGTGCGCTCACTAATCATGGTACACCACCTCATGCAGCTTTGACCCCATGTGGAGTCTGATATTGTGTTGCAACAGAAAGTGTAATCTTATAGTGAGTCTATTGTCTATTAACAGGTCGAAGATGTAGTTGACTGTCCACTCGCCTAGGGATGGGGCCTTTAATTTGCTTTCTAGGGCCAGATGAGTCGCCCTTGTTATGTTATATCCGTGTTTATGTAGTGCGGTTTTGATATTGTCTATCCAACTTTTTTTTGGTATTCCAATAGCTCTAGTACCCGATCTCTTTTTATTGAATGCTGTCATTGGTGGTTGGTTGTATTTCATTCTCATTAAATGTCCAAACCACTGCTTTTGTTGTCTTTCGATGTATTCGGTGCATGAAGTTATGCCCACTCTGCTTCTGATGTCCTCGTTTCGCAGTCTATCTTTCCTGGTGACTGCCCCTGTCTTCCTGAAACATTTCATTTCACACGTGTTGATCTTTCTGTGGCGTGTTGTTTGCTGTAAGAGATCAAGTTTAGCACTGGTAACAAAGTGTTAGTAAGAACATATTTTTAATCAACTGTCTTTTCACTTCGATCTTGATCTTTGGGTGTTGTAGACTCACTTTGTATAGTGAGTAAGACACGTCAAGATTATTGTGAAGGGTACATACATTTCTATAGTAAGTGTATTATTACATAATAATAATTATTACATACTTGACGTGACTTCATTTTACTAGTATTCAATGTATTGTGGTCATTTGTTAGATATTAGACAAATCTAATACACCGAGACTCATTACTGATTGTTTTAGATGGTTATTTCATAGTCAATAAGTACGGTTCCAACTTCACTGCAACGGGTCACCCCATAATTGCTCCGTTCCTGTGTCAACGAAATCAAGCTAACTATTAATAACCGTGAAATGTCTGATGTGTGAACTAATTCCCGAATGAAACAGCCGTGTACCGTCACAAAAAGCAACCTGCACCGCATAAATGCATAAGGACATAACTAAAGTTGCAACACAAAACTGTTCATCACTTGAATTGCAATTCATATCAAAGGGAAGATCAATCACGACAAAATTCAGATCTCTGCACCCGCAATATAACTGCATTCAACAGATTGAGTTTGGGTCGTCATAACCGCTGTCCGCCATTTTCTGAATGCATACAACAAACGCACGGTTAACACAGCAACAAGCATTCCATGCAATATTCGTAGCTTACAGCGTTGCTCAAGCACTAACTCAGTAGCTCGGCAAAGGAAACCGGAAAATACCCAATCAAACATAGTGGAAATACTTAGCAAAGTCTTGTCCAGAATCAAACAGTTCTGATTCTGAATGAACCTCCCGCATTCCGCCACTGCTTTCCAGATTATTTTTCGTTATTTAACAATATTATGGTTATTTAAGAGCCATTACGTTGTAGGTTGTGTTGAGTACAATATTATTATGACGGAGTGTACAACTGTGGATACATATATAACAATACGACTCATAAGGGTTAATATCGAATTCATGGCCTTCTCAAATTGGCCTTGTTTCTACAGATAGGAGAAGGGTGAATGGTGAGTAACTGACTATATATATATATATATATATATATATATATATATAAAACGCGCTACAGTAATATATAAATGATTGTTTGAAAAAAACCTGAACAACGATTTCCCTGAAAATCCTTCTTACAGTTACAGTACCCATCTGAATTTCTACATGTACTATTGCATCCATCCGAACATTTTAACTGACAGTGTGATCCGAAAGTTCCTGTAATACAACCTACAAGAAAGAGAACAAAATACATATTAACGTCACACCTGGACATTATTTCTGGAATATTAGACAAAGTGATCGATTTGTTAGTAGCATCTGATGACGATGATGATGCTCGTCCATCACGGGTGATGATGACCACACAATTTTCATCCAAGGGAATGTATTTGCTTTATGTTTGTATGTGTGTGTGTAGATGTCAAGTGAGCCCGATGCGGGCTTGAAATGTTCATGTACAGAGTGGACAATGTATACTTGCGCTTGTGGGGAGTTTTACTAAATGAAATAGTGACTTGCGCGATGATTTGATTTGTGAGAAAGAGTTGTGCAGTTCGTCGATATCACTCTCTCACCCAATTCCTACTATGCCCGGTGGCAGGACAAAGTCAAGACAGCTGGAGCAGGATTCGAGTGCAACGGATGACCAGGGCATTCTACGTGCCTGGCCATGCTCACAACACTCCTCAACGCGTTGCTGGCAGACGCCGTCTTGCCCGTTGAACCAGAGTATGGTTTCTTCCGCACAATCTGCCGAGTCCAGTCTTCGCATGCAGGGTTGGCATACCCTGATTCACCGGTTGATTTAGTACCGAATCGGTTACCCGCGACTGGTTTAGCTGACCTCTCACAGCCTTTGCAAGTGGTGTGACTGCTGTCGCATGCTGACAACTACAGGAGCCACCGGTGTGAGCTTGAAGTCAGGTTTGTACTACATGGGGTGGACCCTGAGTAGGGCGTGACAACCATCCTTACCAGAGGTATAACAAAGTAAAACGTAATACAACAGTGCATCTACAATGATGTAAAATATTACTGTCTTCTGTCTCAACTTTAATCAACGATTGGTGAAAGGATGGGAAAGACATAGTTTTTGATAACAATAATTTTAGTGTATGCATTGAAAGTGTTTATTTACAAATTAATTAATTCTTTTAACATTATGCTGTAAACCCCGTCATCGCCCCTTTTCATCGTGCAGTGGATATCACAAATATAAAGTGCAAAGAATGCCAAACTAGCATATGCTATACATATCACACATAGTTATAGCATGAACCTCCATTTTTTGTCTAAACTGTATGTAAGCAGAGATCTTGCTGTCCTAATTTGAATTTTGTTATTTAATTTGAAAAGGTTACACATTGCAAAAACATATCTACAAAACCAATTGAGTTAGACATTTTTTGGAGGTTCACGCTATAGTTATGGGTGATACGTACATCATATGCACATTTGTCATCCTTTGCACTTCTTAGGTTTTGGAAATTCACTGCACGATTAAGGGAGAAGGGGAGGGGGGGAAGGTTCTACAATTTAGTTTCTGGAAAATTAATTATTGTTAAAATAAATAACTACAATGCATACACTAAAGTTCTTATCAACCAAAACAATGTTTTTTGCAACAAGTGGTCAAATTGTATGACAATATGTTTGTTAGTTTTTTTCAGAAATTTACAAACAGACATTCCTTGTTCTGGGAGGGTCTGCCACTTAACAACCTCCGCAATGAAATCCCTCGAAGTTCTTCAAGCAGTGACAGTGTCCATCTGTCCTGTTGCACGTATTATTGCAACCGTCAGAACACATGAACTCACACTTTTTTCCGAATGTACCCGAGCGACATTCTAGAAGAAAGAAATTATAACATAAACTAACATAGCATCTATTGGTGTTATTTATGATTATGCTAGACATAAATACAACTGTTGCTACATAAAACAAACTGTAGTTCAATAATTATGTTACATTTTGTGATTGTTGATAAAGTTCACATTTGTTAAAGTAAATGACTATAGTCGTGTATAAGTGCGTGTGTATACATATGGGAAATGTACTGATGTGTGCATGTATGTGAATTTGACTGTGTTTGTTTTGAGATGTAAACTTTATATCTGTATGGTTTGAGATGCTAATATGTCTAAGGGTATGTTTGAGATGTAACATGTCTAAGAGTATATTTGAGATGTAACATGTCTAAGGGTATGTTTGAGATGTAACATTAAGGGTATGTTTGAGATGTAACATGTCTAATAGTATATTTGAGATGTAACATGTCTAAGAGTATATTTGAGATGTAACATGTCTAAGAGTAAGTTTGAGATGTAACATGTCTAAGAGTATGTTTGAGATGTAACATGTCTAATGGTATATTTGAGATGTAACATGTCTAAGAGTATGTTTGAGATGTAACATGTCTAAGAGTATGTTTGAGATGTAACATGTCTAGGGATGTTTGAGATGTAACATGTCTAAGGGTATGTTTTGAGATGTAAAATGTTTAAGCTGATGTTTTTAGATGTAATATGGGTTGATGTATTTTTATCGTTATGGGAAAGCAAATAAGATGAAACATTATTAATATATACGTGACTTTATTGTACAGACGGTTAGTTGGCACACTTGTGTCTCTACAGACGGTTAGTTGGCACGTTTTTGTCTATACAGACGGTTAGTTGGCAAGTTTTTGTCTCTACAGACGGTTAGTTGACACGTTTTTGTCTCTACAGACGGTTAGTTGACACGTTTTTGTCTCTACAGACGGTTAGTTGGCACGTTTTTGTCTATACAGACGGTTAGTTGGCACGTTTTTGTCTATACAGACGGTTAGTTGGCATGTTTTTGTCTATACAGACGGTTAGTTGGCACGTTTTTGACTGCCAGCTTCTGAGATTGTACGTGTCTCTCTTCCTTTCAATTCATTTCCAGTTTCTTTCAAACGATTATTCTACAAACTTATGTAATGTTCTTGTCCACGTAACTCAATCATCAGTTTTTTTTTTTCCCGTTTGTGTGGACGGAATCATTGAGGTGTTGTAGACATCCCTATATCTGAGAAGTTGTCTAACGTGGAGCCTCTTCCCTTGTGTAAAGTTCACAGAACAACTCATGTTGGGATATCAGGCTATTGTCCATTCTTCTCACATATCTTATATATCATATGAACACCCCCACATATTGCGTTATATATCGTTTTCTCCTGCTGAGCATACCAACAATAGATGAACAGTTTGTGTTTGCACTATTTATTATTCTTTATCGTGTTGTAAAACTTGATATCCATAATGGTACGGATACATCAAAAGTTCAAGCTGTGAAGTCTCCTCTAACGATATGAATAGACTGTCCATGTTTCTGAATTATAGAGAGTTGTTTACAGTCTGGATATATTTAGATTTTGCCTGTGATGTTAATGTTGTGTTGTCCAGCGCTATCTTTGATAGTTTGCCTATTGTGGTGTCACCGCTCGCTATTCCAGTGTTGATTTCTGTTAAAGACAGGATGACATTGACCATGGACTCTAAAAGTATAAAGCAACATTTTTTTTTTTGATGTTAGATAGATGCCATTAGATAATATATTGCTTTCCTCATACACAACCCACTGTCTTGGTTACACTTATAGTCAGATCATATAGGTCGCATGCTATTGTCCGATTATTGATTAATACTCAGGAAGCATCAAATAGCAGGATATTTGATGAGAAACCAAGCATCAGCACCCACATCTTCCACATCAAGGTGTCTGGGTTCCCTGTCTCGAATGGACAACACTCGGGACACTAAAGATATCCTGCACTAGAAGCTGGATTCTGACAGAAGAGCTGCTGAATGATTCTTCCTTATTAACAAAATTCTACGTTGTCGTGACTTGAGTGCGCTTGACATGTATATACAAAACTGGGAGGAGATCAGCAAGTACCGTTACAGTTGGAGACATGATCTGGAAACTGACACAAAAACTGGCAGGTCTTGGAACTCAGACAACGTGATGACATGACATACGTATATATTAAGCAAACATTCAATTGACTATAGGTGCTACATTTAAGTCCGCTTGAATCTAAAAGGATACGAGTTTATGTATTATAAGTGTAGAGATATGATGTTGATAGGACCATCATCATTGCACTTTGTGTGTAACTATGTTGCTCCGTTCTAAACATTAAGATCTCAGCGGCAATGCACTAACGCCGTAGCACAGACGAGGGTACCGGATGAAATTTAGAAGATGGTTAACTTATTATATAGGAAGTTTCTGTGGCTGAGTGGTCAAGTCCTTTGCCTTGCGAGTCGAAGGTTGTGGGTTCGAATCCGGACAGCGGCCTTTTGTTCACGAGTGCAATTTTTCCAGACCTTAGGATTGTTGCTGGAGCTACGGAGTTCGTGCTTTGTGCAATACTCTCGGCAGGTGGCGTGCCATTTCTGCGGGGGGGGACCGAGCCATATGGGGTAAAACCCGGTGCAATGAAGTCAATCCTTCGGCTTTAAAGCCCTTTTATAGGAAGTTTATTAAATAATATCTTCTATACCTATTATAAAAATGGATGTATGGTGTATGTTTGTTTGTTACCCTTAGACTCGGAAACTACTGAACAGATGTAGCTGAAATGTACAGGATATGTTTGTTTTGATGTCGGATGCTACCTGTCACAGTTTGAAATAGGTAGCGCTGAAGCTTTTCGAAAAAATCTAAAAATAATAACACGTTCATTTCATCGAGAGTTTCTAACCAAATTGCCATGACGTTTCAGAAGTCTACGGTGCGTATTATATATACATCAGATTTAGCTGAAATGTATAGGATATGTTTGTTTATGTTTGTTTTGATGTCGGAATGCTACCTGTCATAGTTTTAAATATGTATCGCTGACAATTTTATAGAAAAATCTTTTAAAAATCAAAAAACGCAAATTTCATCGAGGGTTTCTTCCGGAAGTTTACAGTATGCGCATCTACACGATTCGATGACGTATGATTCAAGTCAATATTTCAAACAAGCCGTTACAAGCTGAATTTAAAATACGCAATCCAGGTTTGTTTATAATCATGATCATAGATACTGCAAATCATATTTTAAGTTATCGCCAACTATTCCATCAATGTTTGTTAGCTATGTTGGCAAAAATTGCTCTATATTCGATTAAACCAAACAAAACTACGACCCGAGGAATACGTTCATTTGAGGGAAGCTATTGGCCGACATTACTATAAATGGCAAGATTGTTATTTTGCCATCAACGTTTACCTGATGTACAATGTACACGTTATATGTATGAATATTACCCAATATTAGATTACACGACAGAAACAGGGTTACCATTTATTATTTTGTAAATCAATCCATACCATTGACCGCTATAACGGCGTGCAATTCTAAATTAGTACAACCATTTCGCAATAGGTGGCGCGCCAGTAGTGAGTAGTTTGGACAAATGATTTATACAGTTTAACTGATTTTTCAAAACATATTACGCATTTCCTTGCATTTATATTTTAAATATATATAGTAGATATGCATTTCCTATAGAATTTAATCAAATGCTAATTTTTTTATTTATTCAGCGAAACTTCAACGAATTTTCCACATTTTCAATTATGCCTCCCAAACGAAAGCTATTGGCCATCTACCTAGATCACGAAAAATAAAGGCATTACTAGCTTCAGAAACAGATGAGCAACGGGAAGCAAGACTGGAAACCGTTCGAGTTCGCACCGCTGAAGCCCGTTCGTCTGAAACAGACGAGCATCGTGAAGCAAGACTAAGAACCAATCGAGTACGCACTGCTCAAGTCCGTTTAGCTGAAACAATCGAGCAACGGGAAGCAAGACTGCAAACCGCTCGGATACGCGCTACTCAATCCAGACGAACACTGCACGCTGATTTAAATCAAATTGCTTTCCTTTTACAATACAAATTATGATTATAGTCTTCGTCCAAATGTGGTTATTGGAAAAATGGATAGATTATGCGTGTATTGCATTGCCGTCAAATTTAAGAATGAATCACCAGGAATGTGCTGCGCGGGTGGAAAAGTGAAATTGCCAGTATTACATTCACCACCGAACCATTATCAACATTGGGCAGGTGACACAGAGCCAATCAAAACATTTCTTGGCAAACATACGCAAGTACAATTCATGTGTCCAAATGACATCGTTCGGTGCAACAAATATCGTGCGTGAAATTACATGCCCACATTCAAAGTTCAGGCAAATTTATCATCGTGCTGGCTCACTACTACCATTTGCCGACGCAGATTACAAATTTCTTCAAATTTATTTCATGGGAAACATTGATGAACAAATTGATCAACGTTGTAGATTCAATACGCGTACAAACGAAATAGTCGCTGCATTACAAACTTTATTCGATCAACAAAAGCAATTAATTCGATTGTTCAAAACTGCCCTGCAACAATTACCAGCTGATGACTACGAGTTGTACTTAGACAGACAAAACATCTGTTGGTCAACATGAAAGATAATTACAATGCACCAACAATTGATGAAGTGGTGATCGTTAGGGTTTGGGCGAATAATTTAATTCGCGTGATATAATTCTTCATCGCAGAAGTGGTGATGTTCAGGGGAGTCTCAGAACTCATCGCTCCTACGACGGATTACAATATCCGATTTTATTTTGGCAAAGGGAAGATGGATATCATTTCAACATCAAATTGAGAAATCCAAAAACAGATGAGGAAACGAATAAGAAAGTTAGTGATATGAATTATTATTCATATCAAATAATGATTCATGAAACGCTGAAAATCATATCTTGAAATGTCGACAATTGTTCCATCAATACATTGTCGATATGTATGCGAAAATCGAAACTGAGCGACTCCTCTACATTCGATTAAATCAAACCAAGTTGCGTTCAGAACAGTACATTCATTTACGTGATGCAATTGTTAATGATGGCAATGTGAATATTAATGAATTGGGAAAAATGGTCATACTACCAGCCACATTTACAGGAGTCCGGCACATGCATGAATACACACAAGATGCAATGACATATGTTCGCGCCTATGGCCGTCCAGATTTATTTATCACGTTTACATGCAATCCTTCGTGGGATGAAATTAAAGAACTTTTGTTAGCTGGACAATTATCATCGCATCGTCATGATATTACTGCGCGTGTATTCAAAACAAAATTGAAATCTTTAATGGATTTCATTGTCAAGCAGTGTGTTTTTGGAGAGACACGCAGTTGGATGTATTCCATCGAATGGCAAACAAGAGGATTGCCACATGCACACATTTTGATTTGGTTGATCGAAAAAAGTCACACCAGATCAAATTGATCAAGTCATCTCAGCAGAAATACCAGATGTCGACATTGATCCAGACTTATTTGAAGTCGTCACCAAAAACATGATTCATGGTCCATGTGGCTTACTCAACAATAATTCACCATGCATGTCTGATGGAAAATGCACGAAAAGATACCAAAGACTTACATGCCGATACTATTATGGCAAGACGGATATCTCTCTATCGTTGACGATCAAATGAAGATGGCGGAAAATCCATCACTGTAAAAGTGCGAAACAATGATGTTGAGTTGATAATCGTTGGTTGTACCTATTCACCGTTACTCTCAAAGACGTACAAAGCACCATAAATGTTGATATTGCAATTCGGTGAAATCGATCAAGTACATTTGCAAATATGTCAACAAAGGAAGCGATATGGCAGTTTTGGAGTGGCAAATATAACTGCATCCATCGATGAAATCGAGCATTATCAACAGGGACGCTACATTAGTAGCAATGAAGCAGTATGGCGCATTTTATCATTTCCAATTCATGAACGACATCCAGCAGTTGTTCATTTGGCAGTGCACCTTGAAAATGGACAGCGCGTGTACTTCTCAACAGATAATGCACATGCACGAGCATTGTCACCATCGCCAACAACGTTAACTGCATTTTCTCATTGTGTGAGATGATATATTTGCAAAGACGCTACTTTACTCTGAACTGCCAACATACTACACATGAGATGCAGCAGGCGAAAAGTTTCAACGCCCAAACAAGGTAAAGTAGTTGAAGGACATTCCAATTTATATTCGACCAATGCGTTAGGCCGTTTGTACACTGTTCATCCAAACAATGCAGAATGCTTTTACTTGCGATTACTGTTAATCAACAAACGTGGACCAACATCCTTCCCAAAAATTGAGAAAGTTAACGGTCGTATGTATCTTATCGTGAAGCTTGCCAAGAATTAAATCTTCTTGAAAACGATGCACATTGGGACATTTCACTCGCTGATGCATCCAATACTGCACGACCACAGCAAATACGCACATTATTTGCAGTAATTTTAACAACATGCTTCCATCCAATCCAAAAGAACTTTGGGAAAAATACAAAGCTAATGAGTGAAGACATCCTACATCGCTTGCGTGCGACGAATCAAAATCCTGAAATTCAATTCACACCAAACGTATATAATGAGGCATTGGTTTCAATTGAGGACATATGTTTGACAATCACTAATAAAGCACTGGTGCAATTGGGAATGGTGCGCAGAACGATCTGCAAACAACCTTTTCGATTCTGAGTTGGAACGAGAAACACACTTTGATATCAACGAATTGAGTACATTTGTTCAACGAATCTTCCAAAATTGATTCCAGAACAACGCATAGCATATGACAGAATTATACATGCAATTACAAGTCAAAACGGTGGATTGTATTTCATAGATGCGCCCGGAGGCACAGGCAAAACTTTTCTCATTTCACTTATTTTGGCAACCATACGATCACGAAATAATATTGCACTGGCAATCGCATCTTCTGGAATTGCAGCAACTCTTTTAGATGGTGGCCGAGCAGCGCATTCAGCGCTGAAATTGCCATTGAATATGCAATCACTGAGACACCAACATGCAATATCAACAAAAATTCTGCAATGGGTAAAGTACTTCAATTATGTCAACTCATTATATGGATGAATGTACTATGGCGCATAAAAAAAACATTAGGCGCTTCATCGTACACTGAAGATTTGAGAGAAATGACCAGCTCTTCGGTGGCGCACTCATTTTATTGTCTGGCGATTTCGGCAAACTCTACCAGTTATACCAAGATCAACACCCGCTGATTGAACTAATGCATGCCTAAATCATCAGTTTTATTGCGAACATACAGAAATTGACTTTGAAGACCAATATGCGTATACAACTACAACATGATGAAACCTCTGAAATGTTTCCAAAACAATTGTTGGATATTGGGAATGGAAAATGCCAATCGATGATTCCACACGATGTATCACATTGCCAACAAACTTCTGTAACATCATAGCGACCACAGACGAATTGATTCATAAAGTTTTCCCAAATATTGCACATAATTACAAAAATCATCAGTGGCTCAGTGCACGTGCAATAATAGCAGCAAAAACAAGGATGTATATGCCATGAATTTGAGCATTCAAAACCAAATACCAGGCGAAGTGACAACGTATAAGTCCATCGTTACTGTAATGAATCAAGACAGAAGTTGTCATTATCCAACTGAATTCTTGAATTCACTTGATTTGCCAGGCATGCACACATGTTTTAACATTGAAAATTGGCGTTATCATTCTTCTCGAAACATAAATCCCACGACTTTGCAACGGTACTAGACTTTTTGTGAAAAATATGATGAACAATATCATCGAAGGTACAATTTTAAATGGAAAATTTAAAAGAGAAGATATACTATTGCCACGCATCCCAATGATTCCAACAGACATGCCATTCGAATTCAAACGCTTGCAGTTTCCGGTGCGACTCGCCTTTGCAATGACCATCAACAAATCACAAGGACAATCACTACAAGTGTGTGGACTACATTTGGAAAATCCCTACTTTTCACACGGACAGCTATATGTGGCCTGTTCACGCGTCGGAAAACATTCTGATTTATTCGTGTATGCACCAGATGGAAAAACAAAATATTGTATATCCAAAGCTTCAATAAACAGAATTGAAATGAAACGTTAAATTGTAAGTTTTTCTCCAAGAAATGAACAAAGGACAATGATAAAACAAATAATTACTACATATTGTTATAGCAAGTTTCCTTTAAATTCATTTTCTATTGAAGGCGTAACAAGCACAGAGGTACAGCTTAGTCTCTAATAAATTTTGGACGAGCTGCGGCTTTTCAATCTGTTCTTCTTGATTTTAAACTACCAAACAATATTTTATGTGCTCGATTTGAATACAGGGCCTAAATTTCAACGTCCGTCTCCGATAGGAAGATGCACGCGATCTCACCTACACTGAGATCAGGGTTTCTCTGGAAAAATATCACGATGCACTACGAAACACCGAATTGAATACTTTTGAAACGAGAGACGAGTATCTAACCTCTACGACAATCAATCAATCTACCGAGTGCAATCAATCAATCATGTGTAGAGCGTTCACCAAAGTTCACTATACAAATCAGTAAATGCATATAATACATTGAAGCGTAAGAAACTGTTAGAAACCTAGCATTGTAATCCCACGAAGTTTTCCCACAGGTACAATGTCCAGTTGTTATATTGCATATGTCTGCACATCCGAAAGAGCAGTGAGGACAAGACAGTTCTAGTCCGTAAGTGCCTGAGCGACATTCTGTAAGAAGATGTGCATATCTCTTGTCAAAATGAAAATATAATGAAAATGCGATACAAGTAAATGTATAGCTAATAATGATGACACCATTTTTTTTATTTCCTGGTGACGACAAGTGTGATATATACTGACGTTGTTCACCCGGTATTTTATGTGTTAAAGTTGATGCTACACATACTGCGATAGAATACTGGTGTTGTTTACTTTATATTTCATTCGTTAAAGTCAATTGATACCCATGGTATAAACAAGGAACTAAATAGAAACAATAGCGTAATGGTTAGTAATTCGCTTCTCATTCGTTGTGGTCGGAAAAAGGCCTTTATCAAGCAAACGTTACAACAAATGTGACGAATGTCACAGAACACTACATATAGACTTTGACAGCGACATTACGAGTTCATAAAATTTTTGGAACAGGCCTTAGCAAACCCGCATAGGACTGCTAACTCTGACAGTGTAACACTTTTTTTAAACTTTCCACACGATTAGATTACTGGTGAAAATTGTTTTATTTCCTCATCTGTCTTTCCTTAAGTCAGATCCTGGGACCCGTTCAGTATTCCCCAAATATCCGTTGGTGGCTTACAGGCGGACAGAAGTCTTAATGATCTGTTGTACAATCGCCTTAAGTCCTAATATCACAGTAATTTGGCACTGTCCAGTGTGGCCGTCGGCATTGCAATCGTGTGCTTATGTGTACAGACTCGTACTGTATCTTTCCTTAGCCACGTCTGTTGTGAAAAATGGCTTCACAAGCGAGTCCGAAATATAATCTATGATATCACTTGCAAGCAGGGGTGCTAATGCATATATCGGCGAAACAGGCAAAATACTCAGTGACCGTTTCAGCCAACACGCGATATACGAAAGCTCAGTGACCCTTGGTACTCATTTGAATGGAACTGACGATTTGAATGCTCGCGACGTCCAGGTCACTGCAATCCGATCACGTTCATCTGATGATCGTAGTCGATTTGCTCTGGAGAATCGCTTTATTTATTGATATGATACCTTATGACCTCACGGACTCGACGTTCTACATTCCTATGCTTCTTAGTACTTTCTCTTCTCATGCTCTATATTTTATATGTGTATATGTTAAAAGGATATGCGTCAGAAGAAGACTGGAAAACTTGATTTTTTATTGTTTCTCTTCATTTCCACTTCTAGTTTTCTGTATTTATTTCGTTATTCGTTTGAAGTCACATATTTTCATTCATGTTTAATCATTGTAATATATGTGTCAAAGTCTATATGTGGTTTTATGTGACATTAGTCACTTTAATTGTATCGTTTGCTTGATAAAGGCCTTTTTGGTAGAAACGTTGCTGTGTATTATCATTGAGTTTGTATTTTGAAAAAAACTACAGTACTTTGTTATTATAGTCTGTCCATTAATTCGTGAGCACGTTTGAAATTGATTTTCTCGAAAACTACCTTTTGGATATCAGTGATTTTTGCATGCAGCCTTAGAATATCCATGACGCTAAAATAAAGCTAACCAGTAGTCCATAGATTCTACGGATTTTGCACATCGGCGAATTCCTTTGATCTTTTATGACAATTGCAAATACGGGGCTCAAATTTTAGATTTTACAGTAATCCCTAGAATGTGTCCATTTCAATTCTATTCATAGGTGTATCTCCATATTAACTTGATAGGTCAAGTAATTAAGTGTGTTGCCCTTATGTGCAATCGTGAACTTGGATACAATATGCAACAGTTAGTCCTCCCTTCGGTCACCATTAGACCCAGGGTGTCTTAACTTCACCACAAATTGTATGATGGTAGACGCATTTGGATATGGACATGTATACGTTGCTATTTCTCAGTCTGTAATCAAAATATGATTTGTATCATCCCGAATCTGACGATTCCATGATGTTGATAATTGTTACTGGCTGGACAAATTGTAATCCATCTCGGTGCCAGTACTCGTCTTCCTCTCGGAGCACATGTTCAACACACTTCTTCCAGAACTGCATGTCTATCATTGAGAGGGACTCACGTGTCAGAACTTCAACATCACACATTTTAAACGTCCTGTTCTGTTCGGCAACTTGCCCTTTACTTTAGCCCAGACAAGCTCTATCGGATTGAGCATGATATGGAGGTAGTCGCAAAGACGTGTGGCCGTATTCCGCAATGATTTTGTCAATATGAAACACCTTTGTCTTATTTGTCATCCTCACCAGGTGCAACAACTCGGGTTTCAAATATGTATCATCGAAGCTGACATTTTCCTTAGCAAGCCAAGTCATAATTTGATCTTTTGTATTTGATGCAGTTGGTACTTTGTCTTCCGCTGATACTGCGTTGTGATAGGATGCATTATCCATTACCAAGCATGACGGTCTGTTTAGAATTGGAAGTAGATTTTTCTCCATCCAGTGCCTGAAAATATGTCCATTCATTTATGTGTGGTAGTCCCTACCGTCGGTACTTTTGATTGGAAAATAAGTCCAGCGTCATGGACAAGACCTTCTTCACTGCTTCCTGCATGTGTTAGTATAATACGCTGGCCTTTGCCGCTTGGTATTTTTCTTTCTGTTCACCGTCTACTGATTGCCATTCTTTAGCATTGGTGTGGTGAGCATTGACCCAGGATTCGTCCAAATATACAATATCATAGCCTTGCCTCCGCGCTCACGGATCTGCCTCAGGTATTTACTTCGGGCAGCAATTAAATGTGGCTTTTCACAAATAATATTCCTGCCGCCTATAGTTTTTCTGAAGGTGAAGCCGGCGGCTCTTACAATTTTCCATAGAGTACTTTTAGAAATGTCTATGCTGCAATCTGATTGCAGTTTTAATTTCAGTTTCCTGAGAGTAACAAGTTGATTTGTCGCAAACATTTTCAAGAGCTCCCGTCTTATGCCATCTATGTCAAAGTCGTCAATTGTTCTTTTCCTTCCTTGCTTGACATTAGTGCACTTTGTGTCCTGTTTAATCCATCGGGAAAAGGATTCTCTATTCAGACCAAGCGCCAGTTGCGTTCGTTTCTCAAGGTTATGAATATCGCAATATAGATGACCTCTCTTAGATTCCCTACGGAAGTGTTGGTATAGTAAAACTGTAACCTTCTGCATTGTTATAAATGTGCACTTCAGACTCATTATGAATGTGATATCAATGTCAGTTTTGATAAGCCAACAAATATGATACAATAGCTTCATACAAATAGCGAGATACACCTATAACTATACAACGGTATCCTAATTATAACGTCATATGCTTTCCGCTTTCAAAGTCGACTGGGTTAGGTGCACGGGATTCGTGAAATTGTTGTATACTCACGATATTTCAATGTTACCATAATGTATTTTTAGAACAACACGTCTGTGTACCGTAGATCTGTTACTATTGTGTACAATACGGTGAGGTTGATTTTAATATAACCTGAAGAAGAAATATTTCAAACTACATCAAATTTTCTTGGAAACAAAATATTTCTCTAGCGTCATGGATATTCTAAGGCGGCTTGCAAAAACTCACTGAGATCCAAAAGGTAGTTTTCGAGAAAATCAATTTCAAACGTGCTCACGAATTAATGGACAGACTATACGTGTTTCGCTATGTCTTAGCTAGGCAGCTCTCTCTGTTGGCAGTCCTTTTTGTTTATACGTATATATTCTGCTATATGGCTGACCTCTCTCGCTTAGGCTCTCTCTGTCGGCAGTTCCGTTCAAATCTACTGTATAGTTGTATACTTTGAAAAGCTCTCCTGTTTAAATCTAATGTCTAGTTCTCTTTTGTCGATTTTCGCTCTAGCTGCCTCTCCCAACCAATATCTATTAAATCTACCTCCAAGCTGCTTTGTCTGTGACTGTTTCCTTCTCTGTTCTCCTCCTAAGCATGTCTGTTTTTCAGCATTTTATGTCCCCCAAAAAGAAATTCGCTAAAGGTCTACTTTTTTTACCACGACAAAGTAATTGTGTAAATTATACCGGTTTCTAGCTAGTTATTCAATCCAACTCATAGTCACCTAACTTTCTCTCCCATCTTTAGTTTGTTTCTGATACTTCATCTGATCGGTCGAAAGTTTAATTACCGGACGCACGTGGTTGATTGTCAACGGTAGCTGAAACCGGTATGAATTTTTCATTTCTGCCTTTGATAAAACTTGCTGAAATATTATTACAAAATAATGATTTCCCTGCGAAATTGTGTATTGCTCATTAAATTGTCTATATCAATGGTCTTGGCTCTTTCTTTCACATGTTGTCAGTCTTCTTCTTCTTCTCTTCCATCATTGACTTCTTTATAGAAGTGTTGAGGAGAAACGTAGTGATCTTATGTGTGCTTGTTCTTCTCTTCCATCATTGACTTCTTTATAGAAGTGTTGAGGAGAAACGTAGTGATCTTATGTGTTCTTGTTCTTCTCTTCCATCATTGACTTCTTTATAGAAGTGTTGAGGAGAAACGTAGTGATCTTATGGGTGCTTTTCTTCTCTTCCATCATTGACTTCTTTATAGAAGTGTTGAGGAGAAACGTAGTGATCTTATGTGTGCTTGTTCTTCTCTTCCATCATTTACTTCTTTATAGAAGTGTTGAGGAGAAACGTAGTGATCTTATGTGTGCTTGTTCTTCTCTTCCATCATTTACTTCTTTATAGAAGTGTTTAGGAGAAACGTAGTGATCTTATGTGTGCTTATTCTTCTCTTCCATCATTGACTTCTTTATAGAAGTGTTGAGGAGAAACGTAGTGATCTTATGTGTGCTTATTCTTCTCTTCCATCATTGACTTCTTTATAGAAGTGTTGAGGAGAAACGTAGTGATCTTATGTGTGCTTATTCTTCTCTTCCATCATTGACTTCTTTATAGAAGTGTTGAGGAGAAACGTAGTGATCTTATGTGTGCTTATTCTTCTCTTCCATCATTGACTTCTTTATAGAAGTGTTGAGGAGAAACGTAGTGATCTTATGTGTGCTTATTTTATGGCACTTTGTAAGCTGATATTCAATTTTAAGGCGTTTCTTGATTCCGTCGCTCCATCTTTTACGTGGTCTTTCTCTTGCTTTGTAGTCATACTTTTTATGTGTCGCTCTTTGTGGTAGGTGATACCAAGGAATTCTTGTCAGGTGTCCAAACCTTTTAATATGTTTTTTTTTATGAATTGCATGACTGGTTTCACATCCAGTCTTCTTCTGATTTCTTCATTTCTAATTTTGTATCTTTTGGTCACACCTTCAGCTCTTCTAAGACACCTCTTCTTTGTCGTTTTGATTTTCCGCTCATTAGATGATGTTATTGGCTATGTTTGAAACTGGTAACATAGTGTAGGCAAGAACATTGTTCTTATAAGGTGTGCTTTAGTTTTTAGGGTTATCTCTTTATGTGACAACAGCAGTATTAACTGTCCGAGTACCTGGTTAGCTTTTGTGCAACGATTGCTGATTTCGCTATCAATACTTCCGTCTGCTGTAAAAATTGCTCTTAATTATTTTCCCTCAATTGTTGGTTTTACTTCTACGTTCTGGGGTTTTATTGTAAGATTTTCTGGATGTCTACTTATTGCCATTGTCTCTGTCTTTATTATATTTATTTTCATGTTGTACTCCTCACCCTTGATGTTAACTAAGTTCAATTGGTTCTAGAGAGATTCTTCATTTTCTGTAACCAGCGCTTAGTCACCTGCAAATACAAATTCTGAAATGTTATGTTCTTCCTCTATTCCTGCTTCTCAACTAATGTTGTCCAAGTATGTTAATAAACAGCAGTGGGAGAGCACATCCATGTCTAACTCCAGAGTATAATGTGAATGTTTTTGATGTTTTGGCTTTTGTTCTTATGTAACTTTTATATTAAATGTATGAACTCTTGCAGACCTTGAAGAAATGTTTGTTGATTCCATATTTTCATAGACAATCCCATAGTATATTTCTATAGATTCTGTCCAATGCCTTTATCCTAGTCTATGATTGCCACACTACAGGTCATGTTATGTTCTATTGTGCTTTCCGACGGTTGTCTTAATGTGAATATTGCATAGGTACAACTTCTATTTCGTCTGAAACCCATATGTGCTGCTGATAGTTGTTCTTCAATTGTTGGTCATAGTCTACTTTCAATTATGTTAGCATATATATTTGTCCTATGTGACTTTGTCAGTGTATACTATAAAACCATCTTCACTATTCGACATCTAAATGTTTATACTTCTATTATATTATTTCTTGCAATTTGTCAACACACAGTTACCGGATTGTTAACCCAGTGTCGTGGTTTTATGTATTTGTCTTGCGCTTCTCTGGTGACTTGTGTGATGGTTTTCTTAGTCCCCTGGCAGAATGTAACTACGTTATATATCCATCTTTTTCTCGGTCTTCCTTTCGCCTTCCTTCCAGATATTATGTTGTGGAAAGCTTCATAGGCAGTTTGTCTGTTCGCAATTCTTACTAAGTAGCCAAACTACTTCATTCTCTGTTCAATATTTCCGAAATAAAATGTATCAACGTGTTTACTTTGCCCTCACGTTTACTCTAACATAACAATGAAGATATAACTATTTCACTATAGTTGTATCATGAAACAATTAGGTCAAGTTTTAGAATATATTTCTCTGCTTCCAGTAATGTTTTAAATATGTAATATTGTCCTTAGCATGTTTATAAATATATCTAGCCACAGCGATAGTGATTTTAATGTATCTTTCAAATTGCAAACATTATTGTAAAATGTGGCAGAACACACAATATAAATTGTAAAAAACGTTACATGTAACTGGTGTTCAGTAGGTAGGTAATCTAATACAATGAATATAGTGGCATATCCTTTATTGGACGTAGCCATCAACCACAGTAAACGAGTCGTTGATTTTATATGCACCCTTATATGTTCAGTAGTTTGCCATTGCTTTCTGAACGATGAGGTTCAATTTTAATTTTAAGAAATCCCACGGAAACGAATTTGCTTCTAAACTTGCCCACCGTGGGGTTTGAAACAGGTACGCTTTGGTTTGTGATCGAGCTCACTACCGCCTGAGCTACAGCACATCCTAATGATGAAAACATATTCTTGTGACAGAATAATTCTGGATAGAAAGTCATGTGATATTACTCCTTTAATTACGAGCAACTAGTACATTGAGCAATTCAAAAAGAATAGTTGAGATATAAACTGTACTGAAAATTAGATGTGTACTGATTTGCTGTCATAATGTCATAACAGTTGAATGATAGCGCAGTGCGCGATATTGAAGCTTGGCTACTTACGATAAATAAAAAAAAATATAGTATATAGGATATGTTATTTGTAAGTCAATTATAGTCCGTTCAACAACTCATGCCCACAGTCCAATGCAAATTGTAGCAAAACCATCAATTCTACAGTAGCAAAACCATCAATTCTATAGTAGCAAAACCATCAATTCTACAGTAGCAAAACGATGTACCCAACCTTAGATTGTTACCGACCCAAATGTCTGATGAAAGAAATTGCTATACGAAACCTGGATTTTGCAATATAACTGTTTCCTTTGATGTTGGTGGCATATTATGCAAATCTGAAACGAAATTTTAGTTTTTACAGTAATCGCACTAATATGACATTTGATGTCAAGTCTCATTCAAAGGCGTATCATCCCAGCTCATATATGGGAACCAATGTTGATAGTTGCAATAGTCATCAAATAAACAAGAAATATAGACATAGTTGCATTTTTGTTTTTTAAATAACTTACATTACAGATTAAATTAGCTGCCATGTCATAATGGCATCCCCCTTTCCCGTCCAGGCGTGGGATTGGCAATGGCGTAGCTACTTGGAGACGTTCTCTTCAAATCGCTACTTCTTCGGTACAATGTGCGTGTATTAACATGTGATAAAGGGGGTATCACTACCAACAAAATAGCTCTTTACTCTGGTTCTTGTATACTGTTGGGATCAAATGCGCATATGGACAGCTCCGCACCAGAATTAGAGTGAGATGGCACTAATTAAGATCCTACCCCACCACCACGTAGTGAACCTCGTAACAGTCATTTGTTCCTATCTCGCTAAACGGGTAGGGATCGAGGGAGAGCTACTCTGGTACGAGTAGGGATACAGACGTAGTCACGTTGGATGAGATCAGCACGCATTACAGACGAGCGAAATCCCAGAATGACTATTAATGCACGTCTCTCCCGGCCGATTGGAAAAGCTGAGCGGAGAAATAAATAATGGATGAGAGATGCATCGAGAGAGGACACGTGGGCAAGCGTGGGGCGAAGCTCAGCTTGGAGGTTGGGAGTCCGAGTTGAGCTCAATGTCCGGACAACCTAGAGGCATTGTGAATGTGAGCACGGTGAGAACTGATGGAAATGGTGGGACAGGCAACAGGGTAGAGCGAGCACGAATGCGGACGATGTACAGGTGCGCCCAATGGTGGGCAGACGCGCACGGCGCTGATGGTGGAGCGAAGTGATGGCGAGGCAGGAGTAAGGGTGAGCGGACCACACAAATGTGCAGAAAAACTGGAACGCCCAATAGAGGCTTGAATCCAGTGCGCATTTCCGCTCGCAGGGAACTACTACTGCCTTTTAGTTAGATTGGGGACAATCAAAGCTAGGAGAGTAAACCATACACAAAACTGGACTATAAGCAAACCAAGTAGTAAACAATAAAGACGAGATACCTGGGCAGATGACGCTTAACAACCCGGGAGGGCAGGGCGTCTAAGAGTAGCTACACTAAAAGAAAATATCAACCTGCTGCCTTGCAGGTCGGATGGAGACAGTAAAAGGCTAACGGAGAGCGAGCCCCAGAAGAAGCTGGCTGAAATCAGACATGTCACCGAAGGATAAGCACCAGAGCTCCAAAAGGCGCTGAACGAACGATGGGAAATGAAACAAACGTTATTGGCAAAGGCTGTTTATACATCACAATACGAATTATAAATATGGCCGAAAAATAGCGATCGCGAGAGAGAGAGAGAGAGAGAGAGAGAGAGAGAGATGGGGGAAGAGAGAATATACTGTGATATAGATGACCCATAAGTGCATCTTTGCGGAAATGCGCGTATAGTATTAATGGCAATTTTGCATTGACAAAATCATTACAAATGTTATATCAATGCCTGTTTTGTGAAGTCAGCAATATGACCCAATAGCCTCCCACATTTTTATAATTTTTGATATACGCCTTTAACTAAAAGTCCATGTCGCTCTTTTGACCTCATTTGTTTACACGTTCAAGACCGAATCTATTTGGTGCATGGAAAATGCAAGAATTGTTCCAAAACAATGTATTTCGTTCTGAGTGTTGCTTTTGTGATTGTCAATGTATTAAATGGAAGTAAACATTAGTTTTCTTCAACAATGCCAACGAAGACGATACAAATATAGCACAAAGAATGCAACTTCAAGAGGGTATGATTGTTTGAATGGCAAAAATATTGTGTAGCGTCGAGAACATGTGTAGTTCATATGCAAGTTTTCAAGTTATTTAATGAAATGGTTACAAAGATACACATTTGTGTCTGTGGGCATGACAAATTGAACGGACTAAAACATTAATCTTAATGGTTATTTAGCTTTAAACATTCTTTAGAGTTTAAATATTATATGTGTAGAGATATGATGTTGATAGGACCATCAATATTGCACTTTGGTGTGTAAATATGTGTGCTCCGTTCTTAAATATTAAGAACTCAGCGGCAGTGCACTAACACTGTAGCACCGGCGAGGATACCGGAAGTAATTTGAAGGTGGTTAACATATTATATAGGAAGTGTATTAAATAATCTCTCTAATAAATGTTGGACGAATCTCTAATGAATTTTTTCAGTGTATTTTTCTTGAACTGCCAAGTGCTTTTTTACGTGCTCGATTTGAATACAGTGCCTACATTTCACCGTCCGTCTCTGATATGAAGATGCACGCGATCACACCTACACTGAGATCAGGGTTTCTCTGGAAAAATATCCCATGCACTACGAAACACCGAATTGAATACCTTTGAAACAAGAGACGAGCATCTAACCCTACGACAATCAACAATCAATCAATCAATCAATCAATCAATCAATCAATCATGTGTAGAGCGTTCACCATAGTTCACTATACAAATCAGTAAATGCATATAATAAATTGAAGCGTAAGAAACTGTTAGAAACCTAAGCATTGTAATCCCGCGAAGTTTTCCTTACAGGTACAATGTCCATTTGTTATATCGCATATGTCTGCACATCCGAAAGGGCAGTGAGGACAAGACAGTTCTGGTCCGTAAGTGCCTGAGCGACATTCTGTAAGAAGATGTGCATAACTCTTGTCAAAATGAAAATATAATGAAAATGCGATACAAGTAAAAGTATAGCTAATAATGATGACACAATTGTTAGTGTTATTTATCATGTTTTTTTTAAAATGTATTATTTCCTGGTGACGACAAGTGTGATATATACTGATGTTGTTCACCCGGTATTTTATGTGTTAAAGTTGTTAAAGCTACACATAGTATGATAAATACTGGTGTTGTTTACTTTATATTTCATTCGTTAAAGTCAATTGATACCCATGGTATAAACAAGGAACTAAATAGACACGATAGCGTAATGGTTAGTGAATTCGCTTCTCATTCTTGTGGTCCGGGTTCAATTATATAATGCGCGTGAAACTATTTGTCGCACCGTAGCGGAGCCCTAAATTTCCATTGGGTACGATACAAAATTCCGACATTTATTGAGAAAGAGAGTCCTAGAACATAGTGACAACTGCTAATATAGAGCGGAGACGAGTCAGAAAAAGACATAGAGACGTGTAGTGGTATGAAAAGTTCAAAACGTGATACATTATATTATATAACTTATTATCTCTTCTGTCTCACACTTCTCTACAAAACAAACAACACAATTTACTCCACAACTTTCAAATTGTCAAAATACAACACTAAAATTCAACTCATAAATTAACGCATAAATACCACATGTATCTATGTGAGAATCAGGGCGATTGTCAATTGTTATTAATTTCTTATCATCTTTACCTCATCAGTACAAAATAGCACACACATCTAAGTATCAAAATTCATGAAAAGAAAACAACAATCTCACAACATTCAGCAATGATAAGCTAAATCAAAATTTAGTTAAACAGGGTGTTCAAAATAATTGCAGCTCCATTTACAATTCGAAAGTTGCCAGGTACAAATTGAGTTGTGTTTACTTACTATTTAAACCGGTTCTGACTAGCTCGTCCTACGTCGCATTTGTTAATCGCCCTTCCAGCACTACAATTACACACCGTCACACAACCTTGACCTATACTACGTCATAACTGAACCTTACCATTTCCATACATATATGCAAGATTAGCTCCCTTCACGGGCTGCAATTATCTTGAACACCCTGTGTAATGTTCACTACGTACTAATTAGTTAGTTTGTTCCTTTCGTGCCAAAGGCGGCACATAGGGCAGAGGTTTTAGATCTCCATGTGATACGGTTCTTTGCTAGCAGTTGGAGATCTTAGGTTTTACATCCCAATAGTTTACTTTCTTGTTGGATGGTTCTTCGAAGAGTGGTCTTTGGTCTTCCACGTTTTCTTTTCCCAACTGGTGACCACATAAGGACTTGTCGATTTAGTCTCTTTTCGTCTGATCTAAGAACATGACCTAAATATTTCCATCTTCGTTTCCTTATAATATTTGATACGGGTTATTGGTGTGTTCTATGTCTCACTGTGTTGTTAGAAACGAAATCACTCCATTTCACTTTTAATAATTTTCGTATACATTTATTCTCAAAGCTGCAGATATCACGTATTAATTACTCCACTGCTATTCTATTACACGTCCACAGCTAATATATATCAAACTATCGGTTTAATATGAAGTCCATGGAAAAACAGTGTTAACTCGAAATACGTTTAATCACTTTCTAGCTACAAATTCTGTCACACACGAATCTTATCTATGTCATCTGTCCATAAGAATGGATTCCGCTTTCTGTTTATAAGTACGTATTCTGCTATCTGGCTGGTCTCTCTCTCTCTCTCTGTCTCTCTCTATCTCTCTCTCTCTGATCTTGCCTAACAGTTCTGTTCATTTATACTGTCTAGTTTTTAACTCTGTTTTAACTCTCCTGTTCCATTGTAACCTGTTCACCAACTTCTGAACAGTAACTCTTTGATGGATGTAAATCTCCATGGATTTCTGAATATATATGCCTTAGCTATAGATGGAGACTGCAGTAAATCTATGCAGATTGACGAAACAGGTAATAACAAAGTACTGTAGTTTTATCAAATATAAAAGCAATGACAATACACAGCAATGGTTCGAACAAAAAGGCCTTTATCAAGCAAACGTTAAAACAAAAGTGACGAATGTCACAGAACACTACATATAGACTTTGACAAAAACATTACGAGTTCATAAAATTACTCGCCAGAAAGGAACTTACCTACCAGCATAGGACTGCTAACTCTGACAGGATAAGACTTATCTTAACAATCTACCGCCATAGTTCACTGGTGAAAAATGTTTTATTCCCTCATCTGTCTTTTCTTAAGTCAGATCCTGGGACCCGTTCAATCGTCACCAACTATCCTTTGGTGGCTTACAGGCGGTACAGAAGTCTTATGGATATGTTGGTACACAGTCGCCTTAAGTCTAATATAGACATTAATTTTGGCACTGTCCAGTGTGGCCGTCGGCGTTGCAATACGTGTGTTTATATGATACAGACTCGTACTGTATCTTTTCCTTTAGCCACGACTGTTATTGAAGTTGGCTTCACAAGCGAGTCCCGAAATATAATCTACGCTTTCACTTGCAAGCGGTGTGCTAAGGCATATATTGGCGAAACAGGCAAAATGCTCAGTCATCGTTTCGACCAACACACGATATACGCCAAAGCTCTATGACCCCTGTAGCCACTCATTTGAATGGAACTGACCATTTATGTGCTTGTGACGTCCAGGTCACTGCAATCCGATCATGTTCATCTGATGATCGTAGTCGATTTACTCTGGAGAATCGCTTTATGTCTTGAATGGTACCTTGCGACCTCATGGACGCATCGCTCTACATTACAATGCTTCTTAGTACTTTCTCTTCTCATGCTCTATATGTTACAAGTGTATATGTTAAATGTATATGATTTATATATTTACTTGATTTTTTATAGTTTCTCTTCTTTTTCTACTTCTAGTTTTTCTTTATTTATTACGTTATTCGTTTGTAGTTAAATATTTTCATTCATGTTTAACCGTGTTAATATCTTTGTCAAAGTCTATATGTGGTTTTCTGTGACATTCGCCACTTTAATTGTATCGTTTGCTTGATATATGCCTTTTTTGTTCCTTTAATTGTATCGTTTGTTTGATATATGCCTTTTTTTGTTCCTTTAATTGTATCGTTTGTTTGATATATGCCTTTTTGTTCCTTTAATTGTATCGTTTGCTTGATATATGCCTTTTTGTTCCTTTAATTGTATCGTTTGCTTGATATATGCCTTTTTGTTCCTTTAATTGTATCGTTTGTTTGATATATGCCTTTTTGTTCCTTTAATTGTATCGTTTGCTTGATATATGCCTTTTTGGTTCCTTTAATTGTATCGTTTGTTTGATATATGCCTTTTTTTGTTCCTTTAATTGTATCGTTTGTTTGATATATGCCTTTTTGTACCTTTAATTGTATCGTTTGTTTGATATATGCCTTTTTGTACCTTTAATTGTATCGTTTACTTGATATATGCCTTTTTGTTCCTTTAATTGTATCGTTTGCTTGATATATGCCTTTTTGTTCCTTTAATTGTATCGTTTGTTTGATATATGCCTTTTTGTACCTTTAATTGTATCGTTTGCTTGATATATGCCTTTTTGTTCCTTTAATTGTATCGTTTGTTTGATATATGCCTTTTTGTTCCTTTAATTGTATCGTTTGCTTGATATATGCCTTTTTGTTCCTTTAATTGTATCGTTTGCTTGATATATGCCTTTTTGTTCCTTTAATTGTATCGTTTGTTTGATATATGCCTTTTTGTTCCTTTAATTGTATCGTTTGTTTGATATATGCCTTTTTGTTCCTTTAATTGTATCGTTTGTTTGATATATGCCTTTTTGTTCCTTTAATTGTATCGTTTGCTTGATATATGCCTTTTTGTTCCTTTAATTGTATCGTTTGTTTGATATATGCCTTTTTGTTCCTTTAATTGTATCGTTTGTTTGATATATGCCTTTTTGTTCCTTTAATTGTATCGTTTGCTTGATATATGCCTTTTTGTTCCTTTAATTGTATCGTTTGCTTGATATATGCCTTTTTGTTCCTTTAATTGTATCGTTTGCTTGATATATGCCTTTTTGTTCCTTTAATTGTATCGTTTGTTTGATATATGCCTTTTTGTTCCTTTAATTGTATCGTTTGCTTGATATATGCCTTTTTGTTCCTTTAATTGTATCGTTTGCTTGATATATGCCTTTTTGTTCCTTTAATTGTATCGTTTGTTTGATATATGCCTTTTTGGTTCCTTTAATTGTATCGTTTGTTTGATATATGCCTTTTTGTTCCTTTAATTGTATCGTTTGCTTGATATATGCCTTTTTGTTCCTTTAATTGTATCGTTTGCTTGATATATGCCTTTTTTGTTCCTTTAATTGTATCGTTTGCTTGATATATGCCTTTTTGTTCCTTTAATTGTATCGTTTGCTTGATATATGCCTTTTTGTTCCTTTAATTGTATCGTTTGCTTGATATATGCCTTTTTGTTCCTTTAATTGTATCGTTTGTTTGATATATGCCTTTTTGGTTCCTTTAATTGTATCGTTTGTTTGATATATGCCTTTTTGTTCCTTTAATTGTATCGTTTGCTTGATATATGCCTTTTGGTTCCTTTAATTGTATCGTTTGTTTGATATATGCCTTTTTGTTCCTTTAATTGTATCGTTTGCTTGATATATGCCTTTTTGTTCCTTTAATTGTATCGTTTGCTTGATATATGCCTTTTTTGTTCCTTTAATTGTATCGTTTGCTTGATATATGCCTTTTTGTTCCTTTAATTGTATCTTTGTGATATATGCCTTTTTGTTCCTTTAATTGTATCGTTTGCTTGATATATGCCTTTTTGTTCCACACGTTGTTGTGTATCGTCATTGTGGTTGTATTTTGTTAAACTATAATACTTTATTATTATTACGTTTTTCGCTATGTTTTAGCTAAGCATCTCTCTCTGATGGCAGTCCTGTTTGTTTATGCGTATGAATTCTGCTATCTGGCTGACTTCTCTCGTTAAGGCTCTCTCTGTCGGCAGTTCTGTTCAAATCTACTAATAACCAAAATATGGTATTAGCATTTCAATGTATGCTACATACGTGCAATAGCTATATCAGAAGTTTTAGGACGGTATTAGATCAGTTGCCTACGGACGATAACAAAATTGCAATCCACGCCGACAAAGTTCCGGCTGGTCAACACAAGCGATTTATATATGAATTGATTGATTGCTGTAGTAAACGAAGTTGCCTTTATCATAGAATGAAATGATTTTGGGAACCGGAAAGTATTCTTGCAACAAGCTGTATCTTGAATCCCGAGCGAAGTCGGCTTAATTTAAGTAGCTAGTATACATATAATGTTTGTTTGTTTAGTAGGGTATTAAAACCTCTTTAAGCCGAGGCACGGCCCTTTCAACCTAAGGCGAACCTTTTATTTGGTTATATTAGAACGTGTAGGCCAACAAACATGAAAATAAGAATTAACTCCTTTCGGAGAATCCAAGAATATATATATATATACATATATTAAATTAAATCTATTGAAAACATGTTTTTGTATGTCCATGTTTGTTCTACTTTTGATTTTGTTCACACCATATCTCAAGTTAGCAAAAAACCCAGATATTAAAAAAAATTTCACTTTTGACTGTTGTCTCTCCTTTTATATATAAATTCAATGTTGTGTTTGACTTATAAGCTGTCATTAATAATTTGTTTGGTCACATTGTGATATATATTTTTATTGTTGTCTTTCTTGTGGAGAGTGTCATGTGGAGTGTGTCATGTGTTCTTCTTATTTAACTCCATCTGAAACGTAATGCATCTATCATTTTATGTTAGCCAAATCTTATGAAAACACCACTTTAGTTTACTCTAGGGCATTGTTATCTCTTCTATATTTATGTTTGAAGTTCGTCTCCTTGTTACTCAAGGTCTTCCCCTAACCATCTTGTAAGTCGAATTTTATTTTCAGAGCAACATGTGGATGTCCGGTGTTTTGGGAATCTGAATGTATGTCCCAACAACTTCCATTTTAACCTGTTTGTTTCCTCGTTGATAATATCATGGACAGCAAATTCGCCGGATGATCTCAGTTCTATGTATCATTTGATCCCAACCAATTCGTTGATTTGTCGTTAACCATCTACCCTCAAAGCATCTTATGCTACTGACTGTCTCTGTATGTTTTTTCATTTTCTGACACATACAATACGACTGAGGTTACATTTGGTTTGTTTATATTGCGTTGATTATGTGTCTTGTAGGCTGATGATCCCTATATGTTAACTAATGTTCATTAGTGTGTGCATAAGTATGTGTTTGTAAGTAAGTTCTGTATATGGATACATGTTGATATTTAGCATTGCTTTTATCCTATTTATGTTTGTCATATCATTTGACAATGTGCATGATACATGTGAATATTTTTTTGCTCTCTTCTTTCTGATAAAACGTACTGAAATGTTATAAAAAAATAATGATTTCCCTGCGAAATTGTGTATTGCTCATTAAACTTTCTATATCAATGGTCTTGGCTCTTTCTTTCACATTTTGTCAGTCTTCTTCTTCTTCTCTTCCATCATTGACTTCTTTATAGAAGTGTTGAGGAGAAACGTAGTGATCGTATGTGTGCTTGTTCTTCTCTTCCATCATTGACTTCTTTATAGAAGTGTTGAGGAGAAACGTAGTGATCTTATGTGTGCTTATTCTTCTCTTCCACCATTGACTTCTTTATAGAAGTGTTGAGGAGAAACGTAGTGATCTTATGTGTGCTTGTTCTTCTCTTCCATCATTGACTTCTTTATAGAAGTGTTGATGAGAAACGTAGTGATCTTATGTGTGCTTGTTTTTCACTTCCATCATTGACTTCTTTATAGAAGTGTTGAGGAGAACGTAGTGATCTTATGGGGCTTGTTCTTCTTCCATCATTGACTTCTTTATAGAAGTGTTTGAGGAGAAACGTAGTGATCTTATGTGTGTTGTTCTTCTCTTCCATCATTTACTTCTTTATAGAAGTGTTGAGGAGAAACGTAGTGATCTTATGTGTGCTTATTTTTCTCTTCCATCATTGACTTCTTTATAGAAGTGTTGAGGAGAAACTGTGATCTTATGTGTGCTTATTCTTCTCTTCCATCATTGACTTCTTTATAGAAGTGTTGAGGAGAAACGTAGTGATCTTATGTGTGCTTATTCTTCTCTTCCATCATTGACTTCTTTATAGAAGTGTTGAGGAGAAACGTAGTGATCTTATGTGTGCTTATTCTTCTCTTCCATCATTGACTTCTTTATAGAAGTGTTGAGGATAAACGTAGTGATCGTATGTGTGCTTATTTTATGGCACTTTGTAAGCTGATATTTAATTTTAAGGCGTTTCTTGATTCCGTCGCTCCATCTTTTACGTGGTCTTTCTCTTGCTTTGTACTCACTATACTTTTTCTGTGTGGCTCTTTGTGGTAGGCGATACCAGGGAATTCTTGTCAGGAGTCCAAACCATTTAATATGTTGTTTTTTATGAATTGCATGACTGGTTTCACATCCAGTCTTCTTCTGATTTCTTCATTTCTAATTGTGTCTCTTATTGTCACACCTGCAGATCTTCTAAGACACTTTCTTGTCGTTATGATTTTCCACTCATTAGCTGCTGTTATTGGCCATGTTTGAAACAGGTAACATATTGTAGGCAAGAAAATTGTTCTGATAAGGTTTGCTTTAGGTTTTAGGTTTTTCTCTTCATGTGACAACAGTGGTGATAACCGTCCCAGTACTTGGTTAGCTTTTGTGCAACGATTACTGATTTCGCTATTGATACTTCCATCTGCTGTGAAAATTGCTCCAAAGATTTTGTCCTCAATTGTTTGTTTTACTTCTACGTTCTGGAGTTCCATTGTAAGATTTTCTGGATGTCTACTTATTGCCATTGTCTCTGTCTTTATTATATTTATTTTCGTGTTGTACTCCTCACCCTTGATGTTAACTAAGTTCAATTGGTTCTAGAGAGATTCTTCATTTTCTGTAAACAGCGCTTGGTCACCTGCAAATACAAATTCTGAAATGTTATGTTCTTCCTCTATTCCTGCTTCTCTACTAATGTTGTCCAAGTATGTTAATAAACAGCAGTGGGGAGAGCACACATCCATGTCTAACTCCAGAGTATAATGTGAATGTTTTTGATGTTCTGGCTTTTGTTCTTATGTAACTTTTATATTAAATGTATGAACTCTTGCAGACCTTGAAGAAATGTTTGATTATTTCATATTTTCTTAGACAATCCCATAGTATATTTCTATAGATTCTGTCCAATGCCTTTATCCTAGTCTATGATTGCCACACTACAGGTCATGTTATGTTCTATTGTGCTTTCCGACGGTTGTCTTAATGTGAATATTGCATAGGTACAACTTCTATTTCGTCTGAAACCCATATGTGCTGCTGATAGTTGTTCTTCAATTGTTGGTCATAGTCTACTTTCAATTATGTTAGCATATATATTTGTCCTATGTGATTTTGTCAGTGTATACTATAAAACCATCTTCACTATTCGATATCTAAATGTTTATACTTCTATTATCTTATTTCTTGCAATTTGTCAACACACAGTTACCGGATTGTTAACCCAGTGTCGTAGTTTTATGTATTTGTCTTGCGCTTCTTTGGTGACTTGTGTGATGGTTTTCTTAGTCCCCTGGCAGAATTTAACTACGTTATATATCCATCTTTTTCTCGGTCTTCATTTCGCCTTCCTTCCTGATATTATGTTGTGGAAAGCTTCATAGGCAGTTTTGTCTGTTCGCAATCTTACTAAGTAGCCAAACTACTTCATTCTCTGTTCAATATTTCCGAAATAAAATGTATCAACGTGTTTACTTTGCCCTCACGTTTACTCTAACATAACAATGAAGATATAACTATTGCACTATAGTTGTATCATGAAACAATTAGGTCAAGTTTTAGAATATATTTCTCTGCTTCCAGTAATGTTTTAAATATGTAATATTGTCCTTAGCATGTTTATAAATATATCTAGCCACAGCGATATTTTTAATGTATCTTTCAAATTGCAAACATTATTGTAAAATGTGGCAGAACACAAATAAATTGTAAAAACGTTACATGTAACTGGTGTTCAGTAGGTAGGTAATCTAATAAAATGAATATAGTGGCATATCCTTTATTGGACGCAGCCATCAACCACAGTAAACGAGTCGTTGATTTTATATGCACCCCTTATATGTTCAGTAGTTTGCCATTGCTTTCTGAACGATGAGGTTTAATTTTAAATTTTAGAGATATCCCACGGAAACGAATTTGCTTCTAAACTTGCCCACCGTGGGGTTTGAAACAGGTACGCTTTGGTTTGTGATCGAGCTCACTAAACTCGCCTGAGCTACAGCAATCCTAATTGATGAAAACATATCTTGGAAGAATAATGCTGAAAAGTATGTGATATTACTCCTTTAATTACGAGCAACTAGTACATTGAGCAATTCAAAAAGAATAGTTGAGATATAAACTGTACTGAAAATTAGATGTGTACTGATTTGCTGTCATAATGTCATAACAGTTGAATGATAGCGCAGTGCGCGATATTGAAGCTAGGCTACTTACGATGAATAAAACAAAAAATAGTATAGAGGATATGTTATTTGTAAGTCAACTAACATTAATACTAATGGCTATTTAATGTTAAACATTCATGAAGCATTTTTGTTAGAAAATAAAATTCGTTTCTTCTAATTTCATCGCTATTGTGAAATACTAAGCACCGGCTATGATTGGTGGTCGTTGGGGGTTGCTGGAATAGTTAACACATGTAGCACATGGAGTTTTAACAATTTATTGTGTCATTAACATTTATACATTTATTGTAGCTATGTGGATCTTTGTAAATATGATATAATCATAATATTAAAACGTGTATTAACTTACAACTATAAATAGTTAATAAAATAATTTTATTTTTCATCCATCAAGTTGTCAACATTCACTAGAGGAATTATAATACAAAATTAATTTGATGAAAGACCTGGATTCAGCATAACACATCATCAACATCTTCGGATATAGCAGATACATAAAGTCACGTCTTATGTCTTAAAACTTCATTGTTAATTATAACATTATAAAGATCAAGTTTGCTCGGGTATGGGTTCAGTGTAGTAGTGTTGATACTACAAAAACAACAAAACCGACTGCAGATTTGAAGCAGAACAAACTTAAAATCATTTTTTTTAAATTGGCAGAATCACACCAAGTGCAAGAATCTCATTAAGCTTTATTATTTGCAAGCATACATGTATGCATATATACTGAAGCACATTAAAAACGCACCAATATGATAAATACTGTTGCTGAGAGGGTGAGCAAAAAAAGTATGGGAATGTATTTTCCCCGTGTTTGTCATGAGGTAGAGAGCGAATGGCTGCTGGAATGGAAAGTGAATTTTCAAACCCATGGGTTTGTGTACAGACTACAAGAAAACAATGAAAGTTACACGTGCAACACGATTCCCAACAGCTAGAACCTTGAAAGTGTGTAGGTGTTGTGGTAGTATACTCGGTATAAAAAGGCCGTTGAGACAAAACACCCGGTATATTAAATTAAAATCTTGGATTCTCCGAAAGGAGTTAATTCTTATTTTTCATGTTTGTTGGCCTACACGCTCTGATATAACCAATAAAAGGTTCGCCTTAGGTTGAAAGGGCGTGCCTCGGGTTAAAGAGGCTTTAATCCCCTACTAAACAAACAAACAAACAAACACCCGGTACATGTGCTCACAATGTCACGAATTGTGGTTTTCAACATTGGTACTACATTAACTGTTATTTGTGTAAAACGAGCATTAAATAGCGCTGTCTGTGAGTAGTGGGACATTACACACTCAAGACAGATACCAGCGCAACTAGCCAAAAAATGGCAGAACCAATTCCGGTGTTTAACTTCGATCTACAGAAAGACTTCGAAGGCGGCTCACTTCACAGAAAAGGCACACTAGTGATCATAGTAAGCGGCCCTACAAGTCCATAAAATCTCATACTCTCTTATGACTAGCATACTGATGGGACCAGACCAGGAGGGATTGGCTCCGGTGGAGTCACCTCCGTCTACCGCTTCGAAAACCCTCATAAATGGTTTGCGACTCTGTCCTCAGCGGCACACATTCAGCACTACCAAAGAATTCACGGCACAACCTTCCAACTTCAAGACTCAGAACTAGCCGTCACAATCGAACATTTAGAGAAGGAAAAGAACAAGGGGGTGAACCATTGGATACCCCCCACAATGACAATAACACAGGTGCAAAATTTAGCGCAAACAATCACCGGAGATCCAAAGACAGAAGTGACAAAAATTCCCAGCGCCCCGGATAAGTGGGCTTTTACATATAAACCAACTCCAAAAAGAATCCCACACCACGCAAAAATCAACATACAGGGTGAGAACGAGGAGAGCCAGATCAACATATGGATCACTTTGCCAGGCCGGAGGCACAATGTGCATGCAGCCAAGACACGCATTGGTCAAGCCAGTGTCCACTAGGCAAAAGACAAAATCCGAAACTAGCAGTAAGACTCGAAAAATCGCCAACGACAATGCCCTCTAAAGAAGGACAAGATCCAGTGCCACCAAGACTAGAAGTCAAGTCCGCAACAACTGCAGCTACGTTTCCTCCTGAGAAACCACCAACATACAGAGAACAGAAGACGCCAACTGACGAAAAACAACGACCAGGGGAAAGACCGTCAACATCCCACAGAATCCTACCGACAAGCAGATATGGAATCCGAGACTCAGCGACAACTTTTAAGAAAATAGAACGAAAACGGAAGAGAAACAAGAGACCAATAGTACGAAGAAGCTACACACAAATAACGACAAGTACTGAACCCGGAGAACAGACACAACAGACTAAGATCTCAGATAGCGAACAAGAAACTACACACGTCGCCGACTTCAACATTATACCAACACTCACAGCCACCTCTTCGTGGTTTGAACTGGCAGCATAAATTTTCTAGGAAAGTCCTCAGAATATCCAGACCGACCATACAGAGACAATACCAGATAATCTAGACTTCGTAACCATCATTTAACAAGCAAAAGATTCTAGCAATCAACAACGAATACTAGCAATGCTGGCAGAGTTCAGGCTACTCGTATAGGTGTGCAGAAACAACGCTAAACACAGTAATTGCCAATACAACGACGATTTTCCGACATATATACATCCAACACACCAATAACAAACAACACGATACACACTGCCAATAGAAGAGCACCAATTCAGGAGTCGAGTGAGAAAGAAAGGCTTTGGAGAAATGGTTTGTAAATTCGGTTTCATCACATAGGAAGCGAACAAAGTGACACAAACAGGATAGCATTGTGCAAGTGATAAAAGACTAAAATAAGTTTAAATTAGAGTCTTTGTGTTAGGAACTGGTTTTAAGTGAAAATCCGTGTTAGAGACTGATTTAACTTTAGAGGGGTGGGAATTTGAGGTTGGATGTCTATCATGATTCTTTGAAAGATGAAATTGGATAACGTAATTTGATGTTCTATGACTTGTACGTAATTTGTCTATAACCCTTGTCGGGATTTTGAATTGTCTGTCACTAAATATTAACAACACGATGTATGTTATTTTAAATATTTGCAAACTGTAAATGTAAAATGAAATTGTACGTTGCATGCTTGAAGTTGAATTGAATAAAGCTTAAATTATCGGAAAATGACCGCCAACGTGCCATTGGTATGTTGTCTACCGGAAAGAGCTCGAGCCATTCAGAAGCATGTGCCACCACAGCACTATTGTAAGTCTCAATGAACCTTACTGAGCCACTGGCAGTGCCCGGGATAGACGTCGGAGTGGCCGACAACGAGTTACTACCCCTGCGCAAGATCGCCATATTGTGCTCAGTCACCTAAGGAATTGTTCTCTCCCGGCAAGTCGAACAGCAATAGCAATAGTGGGTTGACGTGGGCAAGTCTCTCGAATGACAGTCATACTACGACTCAGAGATACAGACCTTACTGTAAGACGACCTTATGTTGGGCCAAACTTGACTCACAGACATCGTCAGCAGCGCCTGCAATGGGCAGAACAACATGGCAGATGGACTAGACTGCAGTGGAATGCTGTCCTATTCACAGACGAGAGCAGATTCAACCTATGTTTTGCTGATGGACGTGTGCAGATTTGGCGACGGTGTGTAGAGCGCTTTGCAGATTGCTGTGTTCGTCAACACAACCGATTTGGAGGTGGTAGTATTCACATTTGGGGAGGATTCAGTTTTCACCATCGCTTGCCTCTTCACGTCTTCCGTGCAAATGTTAATGCTGTGACATATCGACATGAGGTTATGGATGCATTGGTTGCTCCTACGTTCAGAAATTATCCAGACTTGCAGTTTCTCCAGCAGGATAACGCACGTGCGCACACCACACGCTTAACGCAGCAATATCTACAGCAGCAGAACATTATGACAATTGATTGGCCTGCCCTATCACCAGACATGTCCCTATAGAACATCTTTGGGACGAGCTTGGACCGTGGCCAACGTTACTAACTGGCCACAGCGCGGACGGCAATATTGCCATGTGACGTCACAGGCTGAGGCGGTGTATTCTCACAGACTAACTATTGACTGTTACTATTGCGAAACGCTGATTTAGACAATACATCTTGCAGATGTTAGAAACTTGTTGTTGGATGCATGTGTGTATTACAGAAGATGTTTTCTGATAAGTAGCTATAGTTTTTGCTCTCACATACTATTTTAGTTTAATTTTATACAGAATACTTAGATTAATTTTAAATATGATAACTATTGTACTTACATCAGCTTATGGTAGTCTCTCTTCAGTTATCCATGAATAAGTAAGCTACATGTTTGCACAACACCACATCTTGATTAGCACATAAACTAACATCATTTATCAGTAATCGAACGAATTAGTCAGTCACAAATTTGCACATCACCACAGCTTGATTAGCACAGAAACTAAACAGTATTACATAAATATATTTATCTACTACTGAATTTTGCTACTTTCCTTTTTGTGAAGAAGCAGTTTGCTGAACATTGCATTGATCATTCCTTATTTTTCCTTAATTGTTGAGGAAAATGTTAGCAAATGTTGGAACCGCGACAATAAAGTTTTTCTTTTTGAGCTCCGCAGACACATGCAGTACTGTCTAATGAGAATTTTATGTAGCTGGCAGTTACAATTTGTATGACAATCTCCTTCTGGTTTGTCGTGACCAAGAACTTATCTTCATAGTCAGATGATATCGGCTTTTGAACAACTATATATGATATGAAGCAGAGAACAGTGAGATCTTGTGATAGGTACTTCAGTCCACCTATCTATTAAATATGTGTAGTTAAATGAAACACCATTTTTATTACATTATGTCGAAGGAGATCAATAGTCTACATACCAACTTTATTACATTATGTCGAATGAATCAATAGTCTACATCCCAACTTTTGATTACAATTATATCACATGAAATTTGTCTAACATGAAAACCCTTTTGATACATTATGTCGCAAGAGATCAATAGTCTACATGCCAACTTTAATACATTATGTCGAAGGAGATCAATAGTCTACATGCCAACTTTAATACATTATGTCGAAGGAGATCAATAGTCTACATACCCACTTTTATTACATTATGTCGAAGGAGATCAATAGTCTACATACCACTTTTATTACATTATGTCGAAGGAGATCAATAGTCTACATGCCACTTTTGATTACATTATGTCAAAGGAGATCAATAGTCTACATACCAACTTTTATTATATTATGTCGAAGGAGATCAATAGTCTTCATACCAACTTTTATTATATTATGTCGAAGGAGATCAATAGTCTACATACCAACTTTTATTATATTATGTCGAAGGAGATCAATAGTCTACATACCAACTTTTATTACATTATGTCGAAGGAGATCAATAGTCTACATACCAACTTTTATTACATTATGTCGAAGAATCAATAGTCTACATACAACTTTTATTACATTATATCGAATGAAATCAAGTCTACATGACAACTTTTGATACATTATGTCGCAAGAGATCAATAGTCTACATGCCAACTTTTGTTACAATTTGTCGAAGGAGATTAAGTCTATGTGACAACTTTTGATACATTATGTCCGAAGAGATCACTAGTGATACAGGATAACAAAGGAAAACAAAATGATGTGCCAATCAATTTTCACAACACTACAACTTGATTAGCACATAAACTAAACAGTATTACACAATATATTTATCTACTACTGAATTTTGCTTCTTTCCTTTTTGTGAAAAAGCAGCTTGCTGAACATTGCATTGCACATTCCTGATTTTTATATCACTGTTGAGGAAAATGTTGGAACCGCAGACAATAAAATATTTATTTTTTGAGCTCCGCAACACATACAGTACTGTCTAATGAGAATTTCATGTAACTGGTAGTTACAATTTGTATGACAGTCTCCTTATGGTTTGTCGTGGCTAAGAACTTATCTCCATATCCAGATGATATGAGGACAGATCAGGTTCAATTTAATATGTCATAAATGCAAAACACTGAGTGTTATACCATTTTCTGTTATCTTTAGTTCTGACCAGATGCAACTGCTCAGCGAGGAATTGGAGTGTTTTCTCTGGCACAAAACTAATGCTTGTTGTGGATGATAAACTAATTGCTTCAACCAGATTATCATGTGCCATTGTCATGTAATAGTCAATAGTTGGTGCTCTTCTAAATCTTTTCACGATTTGCATGGACAAAAGGTTTTCAACAAGAAACCATCTCTCAATTTTTCACTATTTGACAGCCAGTTAAAGGAACTCTTATCTATGGAAACTTTCTTTAGGTGTACAGTAAAAGACATGTCTTGATCTATTTTAATACTGAGTCCTATAGCTGGTGCTTTCAATAATTATACAATAGAATATGTTCCTTGTCTACATTTCGGTACACAACACTTTCTAGGCAGCGTTTATTTTGAAATTCTGTTATTTTTATTAAAGAAGGTAATTGTTAAATTATACACATATAATTATAATCGTAATTTGATCTACATTTTGGTACACATTACTTACTAGCTAGGCATCGTTATTTTATTGTTATGTTTACAACACTGACAACCAGTTAGGTTTACTGAAGAAGGTACTTGTTAAATTAACTTATATTATACATATATAATTACAATCGTAATTTGATCTACGTTTTGGTACACAGCACTTACTAGGCATCGTTATTTTGTTGTTATGTTTACTAAAAAAGTCTGTTTGAGTTCGTATGTTTACTAAAATGTCCATATGTTTACTAAACACGTTTGAATAATCCGCCTCACCCTCCATCTTGAATAATATAGCGCTTAGGCCAGTAGTTACGTTGGCCACGCTTGGACACAGGCTACAGAGTCTACAGGCACGCCCCGGTAGCTAATCTGCAACAGCTGGAAGATGCTCTTACACGTGAACGGGACTTGATTCCCCATAATTACCTTCACAGACTTGTGCATTCCATGCGGAGCCGCTGGCATGCTTGTTTGCAAGCACACGGTGGACATACCAGATACTGAGGATAGTGTGAATGACTTTTTTTTATTGGTTGCATTTTTTGGTGTTCTCCCCTTTCATGCACAAAATGAAATGAATTTCATAACAATCAAATGTACAAATTAATTACCATCATGCATTGAAAGGAAAATGAATAAGGATTCCAAATATGTAAGCTTGTAAACACTTATATTTACATTTCACACTCTGTTCCTGGATTATACAGGTGGTGCGTTATTAATGTGCTTCAGTATATATATATATATATGTTTGTGTTTTAGTGTATTTGTATATATGCAGCAGAAAGAGTAAGAGGTAACTAAAAAGGTGAGTGTTAGGAAAGACGTTTTAAAATTCGAGTTGTTTAATGTGTTTCAAAATATTGGTACATATTATATTTATAACTGATCACATTGGACATACACACAAAACCAAGGAATACTTGAGCACAAATAAATAAATGTGTTGATATATACAAACTGTCGAAATAATTAAGTAACCTGCGCAACGAGGTCCTATGTAGCTTGGTTTACAGCTGCAGTAACCATTAGTTATGTTACACATTTCATTGCAACCCACAGAACAATTAAAGCAATGCACTTTTTCTCCGTACGAACCCTGTAGGCATTCTGCAAGAAAATTATATATACATAGATAGATATAGATATATATATATATTACATGTTGAGAGAAAACGAATTATATATGATTAATAAAATAGAAACAATTAGCATGTGCAAAATACAACAACAATGAATTCGTGTTTGTTAAGTTACATTGCTGACCAGCTTCTCGTATGTTCTCATACGTGTTTTTCTTTTCATGATTGGATGTTTGCTTATGATGTGCATTCATTCAGTAAAGATAGCAATGTCTATTGACACTGAATTAATCACACATGGCTTCATACAACACACATGTTATTTCGTGAATACGCAGCACATGTATGCAGACTTTTCAAGATTCATATTATTCTTGAATTCACATTAACACATTCACTACAGAATTGAGAAATGAATGAAACAATCGGTGTTCGAATTAACTTTAGTTCAAATTGTCATTTGGTGGATGCATGAATAGATTAATCTGTAATTTTTCGTTGTTTTTCAATAATTTCAAGGGAGTATATATTGTTTTGTAGATTAATAAATGATCTATTATTGTTGGTCTACTGTATAAAACATATTGCAAAACTCACTGAACTTTAATATATAATGTTACTAAGACATTTACGGACGTTGTTGTAATGATAATCACGTTGTTTAAGCTATTCAATAGCAATGTTTGCAAGAGCTAGAGCACTTATACGTATTAGTATTTGCTGTATTAGTAACCTTGCTGCACGTGTATTTCATTACCTATACAGATATTGAAAGATCGGAACAAATTTATATGAAGACCTAATTTTTTCGCTCGAACAAAGTGATGTTTGTATGTTTATCCTGCAGGTAATGGAAATAAATGTCCTGTCATCTGTGTTTAAAGATATACTGAAACTTTATCAAAAATACTTTTAAAAATACTGCGAATGAATATGCTATACAATATGCTATACAATATGCTATACACTATGCTATACACTATGCTATACAATATGATATACACTATGATATACACTATGCTATACACTTATGCTATACACTTATGCTATATGATATGATATACACTATGCTATACAATATGCTATACAATATGGTATACAATATGCTATACAATATGCTATACACTATGATATACACTATGATATACAATATGATATACACTATGCTATACAATATGCTATACAATATGCTATACACTATGCTATACAATATGCTATACAATATGCTATACAATATGCTATACAATATGCTATACAATATGTTATACAATAAATAGTTAAAATAATAATATTAGCTCGAACTTGCGAACAGATTCGATTTACCTTACGGCCAAACGCAATAGAACATTGAAATCAAATAGAATTCGACATAGAACAGAATCTTGGAGGTAGCAAGTAGTAGCTCAATATAAAACATGATATAAGTAATGCCACATACAAATGTATTCAAGAAAGAAGATGGAACTTGCGATATACATCACTAATAATAAAACAGATCAAATCAAAGTTAAAGAAGAATATAGACTAAAATACAAGGGAGTGAAGTGAGCTGCTAGAATAGACAAAAGAGCAAATGACAATCGGCCTACTGAAGAAGGGGAAATGCAGCTAAGACTGGAAACAGTAAAATGATCTACAATGTATTAAAACACCTAACTCGCTCCTTTGATTGAAAGAATAAAAAAGAATAAAGGTGGTAATGTGTTCATGTACTATGAGCCAAAAACGAGATGACGACCAGAGAACTGACGCCTAGATGAACCACTGCCAGACTAACCGATGACCAATGCCTGACGACCAGAGTACTGATGCCTGAAGACTAAAGAAGCAGATGAGCAAACGACCGCTGACTGTGAAGACTAGCTTTCCGCGGCCAAAGACGAGACCAGTAAAGTGCCAGAAGCATCCTATTTTTCCTGAGGTTGAAGGGAATTGTGAACGACCATAGTATTTCGAAACATCAACTACAGGTATTGAACTGTTATGAGTTAATGAACTATTTTACAGTGTGGACTGAATTCCTTATAGGGACATCGGAGTAAAACTAACTTTATTGATATAGACCGGTGAGCACAGAAGATAAGACATAATATTTCGGAAGGATTCATGGAATTAGATAGTGCAAGTGTTGTTATTCTATTCGGGTAGACGCTAGTGAGAGTGAGTCAGATTTGTACATTGAATTATATGAATTGTTGTAAATTGAGTGTTACCGTATCTGTTGTTATTCACTCTCCAAGACAGAAAGAGATTGATATTACAAATGATTAAATATACTTATGAACTTACTAATCAGTTACCTGTTGTAATTCATTATGCCTGCGATCATTGGTATCGTGACGTATAACTTGCAGATGTTGAGAAGAGAAGTAGTTAGAGAGCCAAGTTGATGTAGATACCTTTTCTATACTCAATTTCTGACTTATTAATTTTCCTGGGGCCTTGTACTAAGGAACTACTACACCAGCACTACTGAAGTTTGACAAAGTGGCTAGAAGCAACTCTCTACGAACTTACGAAGAATTTTAAATGCCACTGAGTCCAAGAGGCAATCCGTTCTAAGATATACCATAAGGTAGCAGGTGATACCATAAGGTAGCAGGTGATGACATAATTTCTGCAAAAATGATTACAGCGACGGATGATACAACAGTTAGACAGATGTAGGAACTAGTTAAAAAAATATAGGAAGAAGAATCAGTCCCAGATCGATCAAAAAAGAGAATAATCGTTCAGATTTCTAAAGGAAATTGTGACATCAAAGATTGCAACAATATGTGAAGAATATCACCATTATCAATACTAACAAATCATGTTGCTAAATCTGTATCAGTGGAATTCAAGTTGCAATGGATATAACCCATGAGTAAAGAATAAGCTAGTAAGACCTGGGAGAAGCTGATTATACTAAATAAAGACCATTAGGCTAATCTTAGAAGAACAAATTGAGAGGAAACAACTACTTATCTGAAATGCCATCGGTTTTTAAAAAAAAAAGCATTCGATATCCTACACACAATCTCGATTGAAAGTAATCGGAGATATTTTTGTATACCGGACACAATAATACACATTAACAAGACATGTTTGATGGATCGCAGTGTACAATCTGCATCGAAGATGACCACCAACACAACATGTTTATAGTTAAAATCGGAGATACTTTTGTATACCGGACACAATAATACACATTAACAAGACATGTTTGATGGATCGCAGTGTACAATCTGCATCGAAGATGACCACCAACACAACATGTTTATAGTTAAAATCGGAGTAAAGAACGTTTGTATTTTATTTCTGCTATATTTTGTGGTGGTAATTGACTAGATGGTGAGACAATGTTGCAGCAATGAAACTGGTATCGATTAGATGTGGCGTCTGTGGCATAGGGGATAGTAACTCGGTCTATTAACCCTGATATTCTGAGTTCGAATCACGCTGCTGAGAATTTGGTTGCATATTGTTTCGCATGGATTTTTACAAAACGAGGATGGCACCACCCGTTCAGAAAGCAAAGGCAAACTACTAAATGTAATAATGCCTAGAAAAATCACAAAAAGCGTTAAAAAGCTGGCGTTGATTTGCAAGGTCCTGTAAAGAATGTGCACATAGTTTCTTTTATTTTATCGATTAGGTAGAAAATAGTCAAGTGGGAGATTTTGATTTTTGCTGATGACATTTCATTGTGTTGTACCGTTTACAGCCTGTTGAAACCGTTATCATTTCTGGAGGGAGCAATCGGAGTGCATTTCAGCATAACATTCATCCTGCTTGGTTAGCAAAGGCCTTGAAACGTGTCATCTTCTCGTCCATGTCTAACTTTAGGGTCAACCCTAGCTCCGACAATATATGTGGCTGCTCGTCATTCCTTTTGCCATGCATTTACAGCGTTTCTTTTGGTGAGTCAGATGGTGTCCACATTCATATTCCACAACAGTGGCTGTACTACATTCGCCTGCCGGTGTTTTTGTACATTAACCTTGGAATGTTTAATTTTGACAATAGCGTCTTGTGCAGTATTGTCATTAGTGAAATTTTTCGATCACTGCATTTGTTGTCTTTAATGTATTCGGTGCATGACGTTATGCCCACTCTGCATCTAATGTCCTCGTTTTGTAGGCTATCTTTTCTGGTGATCCCCCACCGATTCGAGTATTTCATTTCACATGTGCTAAGCTTTCTGTTGTGTGTTGCAGACAGGGACCAAGTTTGGTACTGGTAACAAAGTGTTGGTAGAAAAATACTTTTTTGTCTTCAGGTTTTCACTTCCATCTTGATCTTTCGGTGTTGAAGTAATGGTGCCAGCTGGTGTATCACCGAATGTGATCTTTGGCATCTGGTCCCTATTTTTCTATCAAGTTGTTCCTTCATCTGTGAAAATGCTGGAACAATATGTTAATTTAAAAACATACACACTCTGTAGTTATTTATTTTTATGTTTTCTTGGATTGGTGTTCTGCTGAATTTGATGGTCTCGGTCATTTTTATGCTGATTTTCATTGTATACTCTATGCATGCTGTTAGCAACGATTTTATTTGTTTTTATTGCTGATCTTCATTTACATATACATCTATCAAATTGTTACAATGAAAAAAACGACAGGTAAGCTTCTTGAAAAAAATCAAGAACTGAACGTCGACTGGCGTGGGATCTCGAAAGTCGTTATATCTTTCCAGCTACACTCGAAGGTTACAGATCTGGGAAGGAAACCTGGTGTAACGCTGCTCTTTTAACTAATATGTAGTTAAGTATATCACGGTAGTCTATTTAGACAGCCGTGACATTAAACGGGGTGGTCAACTAATCTACTGTGGAAACTTCAACTTGCACAAACATTACAAAATATCAACTTGAACAAACATCACAAAACATCATGCATGGTCGATCGGATCAAAAGGAGAAAACGATGAGAATACACTTTGATTGATTAAGTGTAACACTATTCTTATTATATTGCAATCACTTTATGACAATCTGAGAATGCACTTTGATTGATTAAGTGTAACACTATTCTTATTATATTGCAATCACTGTATGACAATCTGAGAATACACTTTGATTGATTAAGTGTATCAACATTTGTATTATATCGCAATCACTCAATGACAATCTGATGCGTACTAAGATTAAAATCACATCTTTGTATTCATCAATTGCACTAAATATACTCCTATTGTGAATGTGATGCACATGTCTGATTGATTATGTATTACATAACATTGTTGTTTACACTGTCAGGTACACATGCTTACCTCTTTCGCACATGTCTCCCACGAAGCCATAAGGACATGAAATACATTTTCCAGAAAAATAGTTGCATGCTTCAGTTGCACAGTTACCACTACATCGAAGTGAGCAGTTGAATCCATAATAGCCCGTTGGACATCCTGGAGCACATGCACCAGTAATGAAATTGCAAGCATCAGTTTTGTTGCATGTACACTTTCCTTCACATAAAATTCCATAAGTGTCATCAGGACATTCTGAATCTGGTAATCGGTGTGTATGAAATGGACAAGTTATTATTTTACTCTAGACCATATATTTGTGAGTTCATTTCATGCGCTTGAAGTACATGATGCAATGAATAGTGGACGAGATTAGCAACTTAAAAGCATGGATAAAACTAAATTAAGCACGTGTGTCATGAGATAAACGGATATATATGTATGTTAGTTGCAGTTGTACTTTCAAAACGACTACAGAAACTGGCAGAGCAAGTTATCCCACAGTTAAATTATGAATTTAGAGCGGAATTTCAACCACTGTCATGATATTCATTCGTCGACAAATACAAGCTACATACAGATACCAGAGAAAATCATGTTTGATTTGTGTCTATCTGTTAAATGAGTTTGACAATCTTAGTAGATCAGTTGCTTATAAAAATATAATAGATGCCCCACATAATTGATCCAACTGATCGTTTCCTTACATTAAGGCATGAACGTCAGCAAACATTTGCATGGTTGTGCAGCTGCTAACATTGAGGTTAAGTTGAAGTAAAAAAGGGCTATGTCCTTACCCCCACTCTCTTTAACAACTTCTTTGTAGTTCTTTCATACAATGTTTCAATGCATGCTGATGATGGTGTTTTCATGTAGCTCTTTTATACAATGTTTCAATGCATGCTGATGATGGTGTTTTCACGTAGTTTTGAATATCTTGGTTCACTGCTAACAAAAGATGGAAATGTGAACAGTTTTGAATATCTTGGTTCACTGCTAACAACAGATGGAAATGTGAACAGTTTTGAATATCTTAGTTCACTGCTAACAAAGATGGAAATGTGACAGTTTGAATATCTTAGTTCACTGCTAACAACAGATGGAAATATCTTAGTTCACTGCTAACAACAGATGGAAATGTGAACAGTTTTGAATATCTTAGTTCACTGCTAACAAAAGATGGAAATGTGAACAGTTTTGAATATCTTGGTTCACTGCTAACAAAAGATGGAAATGTGAACTGTTTTGAATATCTTGGTTCACTGCTAACAACTGATGGAAATGGGAACAGTTTTGAATATCTTAGTTCACTGCTAACAACAGATGGAAATGTGAACAGTTTTGAATATCTTAGTTCACTGCTAACAAAAGATGGAAATGTGAACAGTTTTGAATATCTTAGTTCACTGCTAACAACAGATGGAAATGTGAACAGTTTTGAATATCTTAGTTCACTGCTAACAACAGATGGAAATATCTTGGTTCACTGCTAACAACAGATGGAAATATCTTGGTTCACTGCTAACAACAGATGGAAATATCTTGGTTCACTGCTAACAACAGATGGAAATATGATGAAGGAAATGAAAAGAAGAACAAACATATCTTGACAAGAACAAAAAAAACTATTAAAAATAGCATGAAACGGACATGATAAGAAAATAAATAACATAATACCAAAAACATGCATATTCCAAGTGCAACGTATTGATGTGAAGGAAGTGCAGTGTATTGATGTGAAGAATTGACATTTAATAAAGCAGTGGAAAAACATTAATGTGTTTTTGAATATAAATGTTTCAGAAGAATCCCGTGTATATAATGGCCAGAGAAGAGAACAAATAGATCTATCCAGAAAGAACTCAAGATCAACGAAAACTGGCTTACAAATAAGAAACCGAAAATTGATATATTTTGTACACATCAAAAGACACGAAGGCCTGGGGAAGACCATCATGAAAGGAGGTATACCAGCAAAGAGTAGAAGAAGAACACCACGGAGAAGATGGATTCAGGATGTGACTGATGATTTGAAGATGACGGCTGCAAAGACGTGACATCTGGCCTATGAGAGAGAGAAATTGCGGAGGACTGTATTGGTGGCAAAGTTATGCTCAGGACAAGCTATTTGATGATGATGTAAAATGTTATTATCTTGGTTGATATGATTGCATAATTATTATTTTTAAACAGAGGCAAATATTTGTAAACAGTCTATAGTCATATTCGTTGACGTATATGTAATCACAAATAGAAAATGATTTTGACTTTGCAAAAAAATCATCATGTAAAAGATAGCTGTAATAATAAATAGCTACTTCTGTATAGAAGGTATGATGTTTCTACTATATTATGACATGCAATTCTGATGATAAGGACAATGAAGAGTATAGTGATAGGCAACATCATTTTATTCACATGTGTATAACATAGTGCAGAACTGGTAAATAGTAACTGGATATGGGGGAAGCATGGTAGGAAAACCATCATTGATGCATTGCTTAACGATGTTATCAAATATCAGATTCTAAACAGTTTCAGTTAAGAAAACATTCTGACTTACGTAAATTCACGTTTCGACCTGAGCGGATTTCAGAAAAAAACAAATCAAGGATTCAACATTGTGTTTTAGATGAATCGTTGGAATAAAGTTAACCACACATATGAGACAGTGTGAATAACATGTGCAGATGAGAAGATAAGAACTATCCCAAGGCGACAAGAGTAACGAATTATACTAGCACATGACTGTAGTAGATGAAATGGTCTTAAGTGCCAACTTCTGACCGAATGAATTACCATAGCGAACGAATATACGATTTCTTAGCGAATAGATAGTGGACAATGCATTATAATGTTGGAGGTAACGAAAACAAAGCTACCACTTCTTAAATCAACAACAAACAAATCAGGACTTGAACATAATCATGTCCAATAGTCACCCTTTTAATTTCAGATTTGTTGAGCCTAGTGAGGTATATGCAGGCACCACTCTCTCTCTCTCTCTCTCGCGCGCGCGATCGTTCTTTTATGGATATTTTTATCATTGTGATATATAAACAGCCAAACACCAAGAACGTGTGTGATACGTTCACAATCTTCAGTACCATTTGGAGCTCTGGTGTTTATCCTTCGGCGATGTGTCTGATTTCAACCAGCGTTTATTTGGTTCGATCTCCGTCAGCATTTGGCTGTCCAGAATCGACCTGCAAGGCAGCGGGATGGTATTGTCTTTTAGGGTAGCTACTCTTAAGACGACCTATCCTCTCGGGTTGTTGAGCGTCATCTGCCTAGGTTACCGGTCTTTTTTACTACTTGGTTTGCCTGTCGTCCAGTTTGTGTACGGTATACTCCGCTAGCCTTTGATTGTCCCCAATCTAACTACAAGGCAGTTGTAGTTCCCTGAGAGGGTAAACGAGCACTGGATTCAAGACTCTGCTGGACTTTCCAGTTTTCTGCACATTTGGGTGGTTCGCTCCCCCCTACGCTTGCATTGGTGCCTGCCCACCGTGTATATCAGTTCTCACAGTGCTTACATTCACCATGTCTCTAGGCTGGATTCACCATGGCGGATATGGAGCTCAACTCGGGACCCCACCTCAGCGCTCCGAGTTTGCCTATGTGGGCCAACGTGCAACTCAATTGGTTCCGCACGTCAAGGCTCCGAGTTTAGCCCCATGTGGACCCACGTATTTTTTTCTGGATGCATCTCTCATCACTTTATAGTAGTTTTTTCAGCTTTTTCCCCCTGTAGACTGTGGTAGTTGTGGTGCAGCTTTTGTCTTGTTACACTACGTGCTTTTTGGATTCTTGCACAGAGCTGGCAATTTTAGTGCGGTCATTTACTCCGCGGGAGCTAGCATTCGTTCGCCGACGACTCGTACATTATCGTTTCTTACGTTTCAACCACTAATTTTTCATCGGACTTCGGCCAGGAGATGTGTGCATTTTGTTCAGGGTTTTGGACCTGTGTTACCTGTCCGTGCTTGCACTACCTGTAGCTCCCCCTCGATCCATACCCGTTTAGCCAGACGTGAACGTTTGTCTGTTACTATAGTCACCACGTAGAGGTGGGGTAGGATCTTGATTAGTTCCAGCTCACCAATCCTGGAGCGATGTAGTCCCTAGACGCCTTTTACCCCATGATTCATCAGATTGACAAAATTCATGTAAATAGTTGGTTCATCAGTCAAGGCTGGGATCGCGAGAGCGAGAGAGAGAGAGAGAGAGAGAGAAGAGAGAATTTACAAAAACATTGTACGGCATAGTTTCTCATCTCGTCGACACCCACTTTACCAATTACCCCGAATGAGCATGTGTGGGTTCAAGTGAATAGACAGGTATCCGCCTTGATTATTACATTTTACATGTCTAATTTAAAGACATTGACTACTGGTTCGCAATTAAAAATTAACATTTCCTATTATATTAAATGTAAAGAGCAAGTAATTATAAAAATGTAATAGTATTGGCGGTATGATGGGTTGCTGTGTAATCAACCATTAACAATTGTAAGTTTCCTTGACTCCACCGATTTCCAATAACGTTAGCTAAATGTATAAATGGCTGACAACCTAATCAATTCGCGATCGATTATGTCGCATTTTTACTGTACATTACAAAAGCAATATCAAACTTGTTTGTGAAGTATTATAAATTCATTACGTGCAGACAACACGAACGTGTGAGCGTTAGCATCATTGATTATCTGACTCTAAAAGATGCATAACTGCCTCAGAAGTTAACATATCAATGAGATCAAAATAATGATTTGCACGTCATGCGTGACAATTACTGTATACATTCGACACAGAAGTACTACAGTATGTCCGAACTAGTTGTGCGAAGATATATATCACAGCTTTGTTTTGTGTATATTGATTTCTCTCTCACTCTCTCACTTTCTTTATCTCTCTCTCCCTTCTAGCCTGTGAAGACCAACCCACTTATGGGAAATAAATATCACTCGTCTCTGTTTTTTAGCTGCCCTCTTTATCGTGTTCCAGAAGTGATTTCTTTATCGTTCTTGTTATATTGTTCTCGATCTCGTATACAGTCATGCATATTTTCGTTTACCCACTAAAGTCCATGTCAGTGCTGTTTTTTAAGACACTGTCTATTGATTATTACAATTTACTAATGGCATTACAGTAGCCTATGGGTACAAGGGGCGGCTATGTGTTGATAGCAGCAAAACACTAATATACATTTACGCATACATTGACGTATTTACTCACCGCCAAATACTGTAACCTCGCAAAGTGTCAACGTCCGATCAGCTAGTTCTAATGTTGTTGATTGTTTGAGTAAAATCTCAGATGCTGTTGTGATCTCATTAAAGATAAGCTTGTAATGAGACATAGTCCCATAGGCAACGATGAAGTTTACACGCTTCTTGTTACTATCGTACAACGTCACACTGAGTCCTTCAAGTCCATTCTGAAAGTCTACAGTAGAAGCAAATGATATATTTATATATATATATGTATATCACAAACTATAGTGTGTCGTTATTGACGTGTAAACCTATAGAAGAAATATACCCATGTCTACTATAAGATCAGCATACCGTAGTTCATACCCAATCGAAGATCAGCACTTGGTAACAGTATTAGATCTTGCTGTTTTTATAATTGCATTTTATTGCAATCATCTAGAATAGTGTTATCATATAGAATAGTGTTATCATATCGCATCGTGTTATAATATCGCATATTGTTATCATATATCATTTTGTTATCATATTGCATTTTGTTATCATATGGCATATTGTTATCATATATCATACTGTTATCATATCGCATAGTGTTATCATATCGCATAGTGTTATCATATATCATATTGTTATCACATTTATTATTACTACATTGCACATTGATATTATATTACTTATTGATATTATATATTAGTTTGCTATCATATTAAATATTGTTATCATATTGCATATTTTCATTCTTTTGCATGCTATTTTTATGTTGCAACTATCTTACAACACAATGCCAATACAAACGTGTAGATAGGGTCGTGCTAAACACCAAAAATGCATGCTATAAATGTTACTGTCAATGTCACTATAGGTGGCACGTGTAGTATGTCTTGTTTTATACAAACTAAATATGAATAAATGCACTGTAGCCACAACAACATGCAGTGATATTATATTTTAAAAATAAAAATGCGTAATCTAATATTTTAAAAATGGAAGTTTAGAGATAAGAATCATAGAGACATTTCTAGATTGGGTGTATATAGTGGATGTGCATTATCGCAAACTGGTGATTCTGAGAAGACATTGAAAATAAATTATAAAATGTGTCAAACTTTCTCCCTACTCAACATATCTCGATTAAAGAAAGGATTAAATATTAAAACAAAATTGTAAATTATATATATATAAAGTTTCATATGACTGTTGTTATAGAGCAGCGCGTGCGAAAAAAAATGAACCACAATATTATGCTCAAGCCGGACACACTCTAAAATAATTAATTGAACAAAAAATGACGCCAAATGTAAGGTAAAATACGATAACAAATAAATAACTTTTGAAACGTGCAAATTATTAATCAATGAAGGCCTTCATTTAAAGACGAAGATGGAGATGTATTGGACATATGTGTTGCATGCCAGTAACAGTATAGACAGCGACATCTCACCGATGGACAGTAGATGAAAAAAGAAGACATGGACGTCCAACATGAAAGCATGAATAAAAACTATGGAAAGTGAGTTGCAAGTTGTGTCCTGACATGGGAAACAATTGTAAGAATGACTGTAAAATAGCAATAATGAAGATATCGTGTGAATGCCATATATGTCAAACGGGACATGAAGGGTATATATCAATAAAGATTTATAATTATACAAAAATCAACGATTGCTGATGGTTAGAGGACATCCATTAGAGTTATTGTCCTACAGACGTCCACCTTGAATAGATCAACAACACCAGTTAAAGATAATACAACATTTGTGGTTGCTATTGCAATTTATAGATGTTGCAAATATCCCATTCTAGTGTGCTGGGTAACGAGCGTGCTGACTTTCTTTCAAACAATGACCCGACTCAAGAGGGCAGAAGTATGGACGGAGCCTATCAATATCATCAAGGCGGTACGCTATAAATTATGTGACATTGGCAAGTCTCAGACACTGGAACGAGTTCGAGAATTAGGCGTTAAGTTTGAACATGCCAGACAGTGTCGTATCCGTGGTAGAGAGAGAAGATATAGTAATCAACTTCTCATGGATAACGGTGAGAAAATGGATCGAATTTTCAAAAATTGAATTATTCACTAAATAATTCACTGAAGAAGCTTAAATGATAGGGTTTTAGAAAGACATCATTAGGAAAATGTTAATCCAACACAGTAAGTCAATTTTCAAAAGATATAATGGAAAACTGAAATACAAGAACGAAATAATTTTAGGAAAGAGTTGTCTATATTATTTTAATTATTCGTAATTATTGATGACTTACATAGTATTTATGACTTAGTAAGATGCATGCTGCAAAGAGATTTTATGTTAGGCTCCAATTTAGTTAGTTTCATTCTCACCCGTTGTGTTATATCCAGAAGATTTCTTTTTCATAGCAGCAAATCATTAATGACACTCAATAATCCACATTCAGCTAAATATGAAGATGGAAGCGGTAACAATAGTTTTCTTGTACAATTAGTTGAATTTTGATATTTGATATTTTGTTTATGTTTTCTCACAACGCCATGCCATCTCTCCTTTTGTAATCAATAAAATGGAAACCCACTCATCAATTTGAATTTCTGAGAGTTGTTGTTGATGATGATGCATATTCGAAATATCTAACGTTGGCAAATATCTAAGATCTAACATTGGCTGTACAGTTCAAGTTGGAAAATCCATTTGTTACAAATCAGAAACTTGTTCTTCTAAATCAGCCGAAATAGCTTTTAGATTATCGACAATAACAAGTTATAGAGGTATCAGTCACTGCATGGGGTCAAAGGCGCAAGGAAACGCCGCGTCAGGATTAGGGAGATGGCTCTAATCTTCTGCTCTAACCTCCAAGTAATGACCATAGTAACAGACGGTAGTTCCGGTTTGGCTAAGAGGGCAGGTGCCTTGTGAGAGCTACTCTGGCAAGTAGAGATGCAAAGGTAGTCATGCTTGATGGGTTCCGCTCGCAACACAGACGAGAGAACTCCCAGATTGACTGTTAATGCTCGCCTCTTCCGGCCGATGGGAAAAGCTAGAAGGATACATGTGGAATCTCGCGGGCGGAACTCGGAGCCCGCGCATTATCTCTCTTGATTCTCCTCTCTTGGGCCGATGAGTATGCTGGGTGATGAGATGTGCCACACGTTGGTCCACATAGGTCAAATGTCTAGCCCCCATCACTGAGATGGGGGCACAAATAAAAACTATCAAAGGTACGTTAACCCGCGTGTGGCGAAATTCGGAGCCGACACATGCTCTCTTGAGTCGCCTCTCTAGAGCCGATCACTATGCTGGGTGCCGAGTTTAATCGCAAGCTGGGCCACATAGGTCAAAGCACTGGCCCCCATCACAGTGATGGGAGCACGACCCAAAGTCATCGAAGAGACGTTGAACCATGTTTGGCAAAATTCGGAGCCCAAGCATGCTCTCTCTAGAGCCGATGAGTATGCTGGGAGTTGAAGTAGTTGCACGTGGGCATCATGGGGCGAAACTCGGTTTTTGTCCCATGAAAGTCGGACAGCCCAGTGGGAATTGACGGAAATGGTGATTTAGGTACCAGTGCAGAGCAAGCACGCACGCTGGCAAAGACATAGCGGGCCCCACCGAGGGGCAGGCCGGCACGGCAAGAGGGTATGCGTCCTACCCACATGAGCAGAACAAATGGAAAGCCCAGCAGAGGCAAAACCAATGCAAGCGCAGCAAGCGCTGCAAGTTGGCAAGCGTGACAGCGGCAAGCATGACAGGCGGGAGGGTGTGCGTCCCACCGAAATGTGCATAACAACTGGAAAGCCCAGCAGAGGTAAAGCCAGTGTGCGTTTGCGTTCGCAGGAAACTACTTCTGCCTTGCAAATTTATTGGGGACAATCAAAGGGTAGCGGAGCAAACCGTACTTAAAATGAACGGGTGGCAAACCACGGTGTTCATTAAAACGACCGGTTTTGCTGTCACGATGGCGCTCATAAGCCCGGGTGGGCAGATCGTCTAGGGTCGCTGCCTAAAAGAAAACGGCAACCCGCTGCCTTGTGGGTTTCGGCTGGGGACAGCCACAGGCTAGCGGAAAGTGTATCGCACACAAACGCTGGCTGAAATCGAACACCCCACCAAAGGATAAGCAACTGTGCTCCATAGGTGCTGGAGGCTGGTGCAAGTACATTACGTTCTGATATTTGACTATTTATATATCACAATGAATGATAAAAATGGCACAAGAACGATCGCAAGGAAGAAGAAGAAGAAATCACTTCAATTTTGGAAAGCCAATGAAAATCGTCAAAATTTTGTTTAAACTATATTTTGACATAATTCAATGAAGAAGAAAGCAAGTATCTTTTGTATCGACAATAGTTTGTCTTGTCCTTGAGTTGCTTATTAAATATATTTAGTTCTTCTAAGATGTCGTCTCAAAAATACACATTATCTTTATCATTAACCGTTAACAGATACTTCATTTCAGGTTTGTCGCTTAAAAAATCACTAAGAGTATCATATAGTTCTATAAATATTTTTAAGCAGTCCCCTTTCGAGAGCCATCTTAATTTAGTGCGAAGTAAACACATGGTCTGCATTTTGTTATTCATAATACAGCTTGAAGAGACGCACACATTTTTCATTAGCTTTAATAGCATTGATACACTTTATGACTTAATTTATTACTTCATTTAGAACAAGCGAAATATTTTTAGCTACAAGTTTTCCTAACAACCCCCTTAACAATCAAATCCCCCTCCCCCATCCATCCTGTGAGCCATGGGCCACATGTTGGGAAACACTGCTCTACTAGCTACATGACTTGCTTGGCACGTTCAGCACGTAGAAAATAATCCATACATAACTTGTATTATTGTACCCATCTACCAGCTGATAGAAAAGTGATTGAGAACAGCTGGGCATTGAACATATGTTATTATCAATGTCATAAGATAAACATCATTTACATCGATGGTTCAGTCATTCTATAACAACGCAGAAAAATAATAAGAGAAGCCACTAGGGCCTACGCAACAACCACAAGTAGTTTGGCAATGGATGTTCGGGCGGTTACGGAAGCGGTGACGGTACGGAAGAGTTGCAATATCATAAAATCGTGTTTTCATACTCAGTCAATCCAAGAGCATGACTCGTAAAGTAGAATCAGGAATGGTGAGAAGCAAATAGGTGGAGGTACTAGTACAGACAATGATCAGAGAAATCACTTTCAATTATGTCCCTAGACACGCAGGAGTTAGGGGTAATGAACAAGCTGATATAATGGCTGGCATGCCTACGTTATCAGAGGAAGCGGACATGGACCGAAATGACATTTTTAACACGTTGAAAGAGTCTTTCCAAAAAGAGGAGTTTCATGGCTGTGATTTCAACTCGCTGAACAGATTGAGAGAGAAGGGTATCAATTTTGTGTAGCCGAAAGGAACAAAATATCACATATGCAAAGATATTCATAAATCAATATAGAACATGCATGTTGGACAGCTGGACGCTGCTCGATTTGTTGAGGCGGAGATCAGAGCATCTGTGAACATGTCCGGAGTGCTATAATGCTATTCCTCATATAACTGATAACTGAAGGTAAGCAGTTCGTAGGTCTTAAGAATCTCCCAGAGAGTAGAACGATGAAGACTATCAAACGCTTTCTGAAAGTCTATTCAATTTATCCCTAGTGGTGACTGGAATTCAATTCATGCTTCTATAATGGATCTCAGCGTGAAGATATGATCGGTACAAGAACGATGTGGACGAAAGCCAGCTTGTTCTTCTCTTAGCCTTGCTTCGACATCGTTTTTCAGCCTCTCCATCAACATACTGCAGAATATCTTGCCAGGTGTTGATAGCAGAGTTATTCCGCGCCGGTTGTTGTAATTTGACAAATCGACTTTCTTGGGAGCTTGAATATCACCAGGTCTTTCCAATCTTTTGGAGGGGTCTCATTCTGCCAACCATCGTTCATTAAGGTACGTAGGAGTTCGTATAGATGATTTAATTTTTTAATTCGTATGAATCGGAATCTATTTCCAGATTAGATGAGATGAAAGTAAAACCCGAAGCTTTCTAATATGTACACGTTATATGCTGTGAAAATTAACAATATCGAAGATGTATTTACCGTTTCTGTTGTAGATAGTGATAAAATGTACTCTGGCTGGTTGACTCAATCTGACACCCCATTCTGGACCTTTAGCTTCAACAGCTGTTTGTGAGCAGTGACCGGAATAATAATCACCATCACTGTTGCCATCAACAGCGTTACTTGACTGACATATAGCTAGATTACTTTCAACATTACTTGACTGCCATGTCTCCTGTCTGATTGATACTGGACGACCTGTACATTAAAGGTGCTCATTATACAGATAAATCAGCATATATATATATATATATATATATATATATATATATATAAAAATTTATCATAGTATGCAAACATTAACAGACACAACACATTAACAAAAATATATCCCATATAAAAATGTGTGTATGTGGCGTGTTTCTATATTGATAAACTCGTTTACAACCAAGTTCTCAACATACACTAACACATTTAAACGTTTCAGTTTGTAGTCATCAATCTAACTATAATATCTTCAAGCAACCTAATTTGTATGCAAAGCCAAGTATCCTGTTTGAGTGCTACGGATCGACATGCACATTGAAAACTACATTCATTATAAAGACCAATCAGCATATACATATATTTTTTTCCCGATCCAGAAGCACTTGAGTTTTTCAGCTCTTCGGCTCGGTGCCATGGACATCGTAACCCTTCGGTTCGGTGCCACGAACACCGTAAATCTGGGGAGTCTGTGACTTTTTATGTCATCCCGCGGAATTGAACCCGCACACACAGAGGGATAGTCACCCGTAGTCCAACGCGCTACGAACACGCTCGGCAGACGAGAATATATATATATATATATATATATATATAATAATAATAATTCCTCCCGTACCGTTATACGTTACATAGAACCTGCTAGTAATATCTTCATACCGCTCTATGGGCAACTCGCTCAATCTCCTCCATGGAACTAAGACCGACATTTCCTGCCTCTCTCAGCAAAGTTCGTTTCAGGGTCTCTTTAGGTCGACCTCACTTTCTTTAACCCTTTCATCCCACTTCAATGCCTACTTTGATATTCGTTGATCATTACTCCTGAATGTGTGCCCAACATATCTCCATCTTTTCTTTCATATATAACTCTGCAAATAACGGTTCCAAAACGGATGAAAAAGGAGGAGACTTGTGCGTGAGGCCAGCTACCTCATCACAAGAAATTGAAAGCGCTACAGAAACTTGCAAGAAAGGACGCCATACCGGTAAACCGACCAGCCAGGTGGTGTGCGGTGCACCTAGTGCATCAATGACGGTTGCTGATGAAAGCCGTTTTGCGGAAGTCAGCAACCCGACTCGTACATTACTTGGCTCAAAACACACACTAAAATTGGATTTTGGAATGTGAGAACGATGGCCACGGCTACAAAATCAGCCCAAATTGCAGAAGAAATGAAGAGATACGAGCTGGACATACTTGGGATTACGTAGGTGAGATGACCTGGAACAGATAGAAGAGTAGTTAGTGGATTAACTTTAATATATTCAGTGAGAGAGAGTGGGAAGCATTTTGAAGGAATGGTTATAATGTTGACACCTAGAGTAGGAAAGAGCATGTTAGAATGGGAACCCATCTCGAGTCGGATAAATAGAGCCCGCTTCAGTACCAGGCATGTCAATATGACAATACTGCAGTGTTATGCACCGACAAACGAGGCTGACGATGATAAGAAAGATGCAATTTATAAGCAACTACAAGATCAAATTAACAAGACCCCAAAACATGACCTGTTAGTAGTAATGGGGAACTTTAATTCCAATGTTGGAAGTGATAATGTAGGGTTAGAGAGAGCTATAGGAAAACAAGGAATAAAAACAATGAATGAGAATGTAGAAAGACTGGCGGAGTTATGTATGCTTTCAAACTAAGTAATTGGAGGAACAATCTTTGCACATAAGGACATTCATAAATTTACTTGGCACTCATCAGATGGAGTGACCAGGAATCATATTGACCATATGTGCATAAATACAGAATTTAGAACATCATTGCTGGATGCCCGTGCATACAGAGGGGCAGATGTAGGAAGTGATCATAAGTTATGCATAGGTAAATTGAAACTTAAATTGAAAATTCACCATACTAAAAAAGAACAACTGCGAACAGACAGTCAAAGACTGCAAAATAAAGAAGTAAAAGAGGAATATCATCTCGAACTTAAGAATAGGTTCGAGTTACTCAATGGTGAAAATGAACAGAACATTGAAGATAAATGGACTAAGATAAAGGACACACTATTGGGGGCAGCAAATAGTAGCGCAGGATTAAAGACGAAAGACAGAAAACCCTGGATAAGCGATGACACCTGGAAATGTATTCAAGAAGGAAGAAAGATGAAACTAGCAATATTTCATACTAAGGATGCAACAGATAAAATCCAAGCTAAAGAGGAATATAGACTAAAAGACAAGGAAGTGAAAAGAGCGGCTAGAAGAGATAAAAGAGCATATGTCAATCGACTGGCTAAAGAAGGGGAAAGGCAGCTAAGACTGGAAACAGTAAGATGCTATACAATACACTAAAAGAACTTACTGGAACTTTTGTTTCAAAGGGTTGCCCAATCAAGAGTAAAGATGATACAGTTCTATCATCAGATACCGAGCAGAAGAAAAGATGGGCAGAACATTTTGAAGAAATATTAAATAGACCTGATCCACCAGTACTACTCAAGTTTGACGAAAAGGCAAGAAACAGCTCTCTGCCAATTAACAAAGAAATGATAAGTGTAGCTGAGGTCAAGGAGGCAATAAATTCCTTGATAAACAATAAGGAAGAGGGTGATGATCACATTACTGCAAAAATGCTTAAACCCGCTGATGATACAACTATTAGCCAGATGCAATAACTATTTAGACCTGGGAGAAGCTGCTTAGACTAAATAATTACCCAACGACTAATTTTGGAGAAAAATATTGAGAAGCAGCAACCACTCATACTAAATTTCAACGATTTAAAAAAAAGACTTTGATAGTCTACATCGAATCTCTCTGTGGAATATTCTGAGATGCTATGGAATACCAGACAAACTAATAAACATACTTAAGAGTCTCTATGATGGTTCACAGTGTGCAGTTCGCACTGATGATGGACACAGCGACTGGTTTATTGTTGAAACCGGAGTAAAGCAAGGCTGTATTCTATCTCCGCTATTGTTTGGAGTGTCCATTGAATGGGTGATGCGAAAATGTTGCAGTGGCGAAACTGGCATCGATTGAGTAGAAAATAGTCAACTAGAAGATTTGAATTTTGCGGATGATATTGCCTTGTTAAGTAGAAACAACCAAGATATGCAAAGAAAAACAGACAACTTGTCATCTATAGCATCAAAGTTGGACTGCAGATACGATATTTAAAAACAAATATAATGAAGACACCTATGGCAAGTAATGCAGATATCACACTGGAATCTAAAATGATAAAAATAACAGAGCAGTTCACCTATTTAGGTAGCAATTTTGATTGCACAGGAAATGTTAAAAAGAAATTATGATACGAATTGGCAAAGTAACATCAGCTTTTCAAAGTCTAAATAAAATATAGAACTGCAAGTTATATAGTATTAAAACTAAATTACGAATTTTCAATTCAAATGTTGTATCAATCCTAACATATGCCAGCGAGAGTTGGAAAATGAATAAAGATATAGAAAACAAGTTGAATGCATTTGAAAATAGATGTCTGCGAAAATAATAAATATAAAATGGAACGAATTTAGGAGAAGTGATGAAATCAGAGACATGTCTGTTCAACCACTGGTGACAATTGTTGTAAAGAGAGAAGATGGAGATATGTTGGACACACCTTGAGGAGAAATGATCAACGAATATCAAAGCTGGCATTGAAGTGGGATGCGAAGGATTTAAGAAAGAGACGTCGACCTAAGGAGACCCGGAAACAAACTTTGCTGAGAGAGACACGAGGTATCGGTCTCAGTTTCATGGATGAGATTAAGCGATTTGCCCAGAATAGAGCGGTGTGGAGAAGTTACTTGCAGGCCCTATATAACATATAACGGTACGATAATTATTATTATTATTATTATTATATATATATATATCACAGTAAGAAGGAATTAATAGATAAAACACATTAATTGCAATCGGCTCTTGATACCACTCTATGTGTTTAGTTTTATAGTAGTGTAATTGTTTATGACCAGCTTCTCCACAGACATTGATATAGCTAACCGTATCGTCATGGACAAAGCGGTTCGTGGTCATTTTTCTTGGGGAAGGGGGCAGACTAAACTTTCTGGAAAAATCATGGTTTTTATTTTACCATTTACTATTGTTTGTCATTTTCGGGTAGCTGTTCCCCTTTCGAGAAAAGAACAAAATGCTTTTGTTTTACAACAGCTTGATAGAAGTTGTACATATTCACCCATAGGCAGTTAGTATCAAGTAATGTGGTATCTGACAAACACTTGCACCTTGCGTTTGTAAAAAAGGAAAAACATTTCACAGCTTAGACATAATCAAGGTGTGAAATGTATTGTCAATCTATGGAGTTAATGGTCACCTAATTAATATATGCAAGAGAGTCTATAGAAGCAACCAGTGTACGATTCGAACAAACACATGACTATCAGAAAAGTCGCAGGTAGTTTCAGGATTAAGACAAGGATGCGCACTATCACCGCTGCTGTTCGTCACATATAACGATACAATACGTAAAATAGCTAGCAAACGTGAAGGACACAATCTTGGGGAACTCTCAAACTAATTTCGCTTTGCTGACAATCAGCAATCATATCAACAAAAGAGGAATATCTACAGCAACACATTAAGATACTCCAGTTAACATGCAATGAAAAACATTGAGAGAATGAACATCGGAACAACCGAAGTACGAGTAATAATATTTTCTAAAGAAGAAAACACTATCCTGTTTCCATCGGCAAAAGTCCATTCAAACAAGTGAATGACTTATATACCCAGGAAGCATTTGTTAAAAAAAAATTAAAATTAAAATAATTAACGACATATAACATAGATACAACAACGCAATTAAAATAATAAAACATATTGCGATAATTTTATAATGCAAATATGTCAACACGAGCACAAAACGAGCATTGTTCAATACAATCTTTCTCTCAACATTATGCTCGCAGTGCCAAAAGTTGACGCTGACCTACAAGGATAAAAGAAAACTAGTCACAAAAGAAATGAAGTTGCTACACAGAATGCTAGGATTAACAAGAAAAGACTGGCTTAGAAATGAACACATCGGGAAAAAAGTATATACAACATCAGTCTGAACTTCATAAAGAAACAACAAATTTATGGTTCGGCTAAATGCGCAGATTACCAACAGACAGTGCGCCTCAAAGAGCATTGTTAATCTGATAGAATGGATACGAAGCAAAAGCCCGGTCATGCAAAAGTTGAACCTCAGAAATAACAGAGACGACGGAATACACTGTTTATGGAGCGCACACAAAGTACCGTTCTGAAAATCACATCTTATCCTGACGCTGTGCAGCAAAACATCATTGGTGAAAAGAAAAAAGAAAAACACACACAATGTAAAACACAGACTAGATAAGCAAGCCATGACATACTTAGTAAAATAAAAATAACAGATCGCTTCCTATATAAGAGTGATGTCTTTAGAGTTACAACTAGCGGTAATATCGATGAGTTTTGTAAACGCAAATTGTGATATATATCAATAATAATAATAATTCCTCTCGTACCGTTATACGTTACGCAGGGCCTACAAGTAATTTCTCCATACCGCTCTATCCTGGGCAACTCGCTCAATCTCCTCCATGGAACTGAGACCTATAATTCCTGCCTCTCTCAGCAAAGTTCGTTTCAGGATCTCCTTAGGTCGATTTTCTTTCTTGAACCCTTTGCATCCCATTTCAATGCCTGCTTTGATATTCGTTGATCATTTAACCTCAAGGTGTGCCCAACATATATCCATCTTCTCTTTCTTATAACAGTTGTCTCTAGTGGTTGACCAGACATGTCTCTGATTTCATCACTTCACCTGAATTCGTTCCATTTTATATTTATTATTTTTCGCAGACATCTATTTTCCAATGCATTCAACTTACATTCTATATCTTTATTCATTTTCCAATTCTCGCTGGCATATGTTAGGATTGATACGACATTTGAATTGAAAATTCGTAATTTAGTTTTAATACTATATAACTTGCAGTTCCATATTTTATTTAGACTTTTAAAAGCTGATGTTGCTTTGCCAATTCGTATCATAATTTCTTTTTAACATTTCCTGTGCAATCAAAATTGCTACCTAAATAGGTGAACTGCTCTGTTATTTTTATCATTTTAGATTCCAGTGTGATATCTGCATTACTTGCCATAGCTGTCTTCATTATATTTTTTTCATATCGTATCTGCAGTCCAACTTTGATGCTATAGATGACAAGTTGTCTGTTTTTCTTTGCATATCTTGGTTGTTTCTACTTAACAAGGCAATATCATCCGCAAAATTCAAATCTTCTAGTTGACTATTTTCTACTCAATCGATGCCAGTTTCGCCACTGCAACATTTTCGCATCACCCATTCAATGGACACTCCAAACAATAGCGGAGATAGAATACAGCCTTGCTTTACTCCGGTTTCAACAATAAACCAGTCGCTGTGTCCATCATCAGTGCGAACTGCACACTGTGAACCATCATAGAGACTCTTAAGTATGTTTATTAGTTTGTCTGGTATTCCATAGCATCTCACAATATTCCACAGAGAGATTCGATGTAGACTATCAAAGTCTTTTTTTTAAATCGTTGAAATTTAGTATGAGTGGTTGCTGCTTCTCAATATTTTTCTTCAAAATTAGTCGTTGCGTAATTATTTAGTCTAAGCAGCTTCTCCCAGGTCTAAAACCAGCTTGTTCTTCTCTCAGGGTTGTGTCCACTGCTTCTTTGATTCTATTAAGAATGATTTTGCAGAAAGTCTTGGTCATTACTGATAATAGGGCGATCCCTCTCCAGTTGTTGCAATTTGTGAGATCACCTTTTTTGACGATCATAACAATTATTCCCTTTTACCATTGATCTGGGACAGTTTCTTCCTTCCATATTTTATTAAATAGTTCTTGCACCTGGCTAATAGTTGTATCATCAGCCGCTTTCAGCATTTCTGCAGTAATGTTGTCATCACCCGCTGCCTTATTGTTTATCAAGGAATGGATTGCCTCCTTGACCTCAGCTACACTTATCATTTCTTGTTAATTGATAGGGTGCTGTTTCTTGCCTTTTCGTCAAACTTGAGTAGTACTGGTGGATCAGGTCTATTTAATATTTCTTCAAAATGTTCTGCCCATCTTTTCTTCTGCTCGGTATCTGATGATAGAACTTTATCATCTTTACTCTTGATTGGGCAACCCTTTGAAACAAAAGTTCCAGTAAGTTCTTTTAGTGAATTGCATAGCATCTTACTGTTTCCAGTCTTAGCTGCCTTTTCCCCTTCTTCAGCCAGTCGATTGACATATGCTCTTTTATCTCTTCTAGCTGCTCTTTTCACTTCCTTGTCTTTTAGTCTATATTCCTCTTTAGCTTGGATTTCATCTGTTGCATCCTTAGTATGAAATATTGCTAGTTTCATCTTTCTTCCTTCTTGAATACATTTCCAGGTGTCATCGCTTATCCAGGGTTTTATGTCTTTCGTCTTTAATCCTGCGCTACTATTTGCTGCCCCCAATAGTGTGTCCTTTATCTTACTCCATTTGTCTTCAATGTACTGTTCATTTTCACCATTGAGTAACTCGAACCTATTCTTAAGTTCGAGATGATATTCCTCTTTTACTTCTTTATTTTGGAGTCTTTGACTGTCTATTCGCAGTTGTTCTTTTTTAGTATTGTGAATTTTCAATTTAAGTTTCAATTTACCTATGCATAAATTATGATCACTTCCTACATCTGCCCCTCTGTATGCACGGACATCCAGCAATGATGTTCTAAATTGTGTATTTATGCACATATGGTCAATCTGATTCCTGGTCACTCCATCTGGTGAGTGCCAAGTAAGTTTATGAATTTCCTTTTGTGCAAAGATGGTACCTCCAATTACTAAGTTTGACAGCATACATAACTTCGAAGGTCCTTCTCCATTCTCATTCATTGTGTTTATTCCATGTTTTCCTATAACTCTCTCTAACCCTACATTATCACTTCCAACTTTGAATTAAAGTCCCCCATTACCACCAACAGGTCATGTTTTTCGGTCTTGTTAATTTGATCTTGTAGTTGCTAATAAAATGTGTCTTTCTTATCATCGTCAGCCTCGTTTGTTGGTGCATAACACTGCAGTATTGTCATATTGACATGTCTGGTACTGAAGCTGGCTCTAATTATCCGACTCGAGATGGGTTCCCATTCTGACATGCTCTTTGCTACTCTAGGTGTCATCATTATACCCACTCCTTCAAAATGCTTACGATCTTCTCTCTCTGATTATATGAAAGTTAATCCACTAACTACTCTTCTATCTGTTCCAGGCAATCTCACCTCACTTAATCCCAGTATGTCAGCTAGTATCTCTTCATTTCTTCTGAATTTGCTGATTTGTAGCCGTCGCCATCGTTCTCACATTCCAAAATCTATTTTTAGTGTGTGTTTTTGAGCCAAGTAATGTACGAGCCGTGTTGCTGACTTCCGCAAATCGGCTTTCATCAGCAACCGTCATTGATGCACTAGGTGCACCGCACACCACCTGGCTGGTCCGTTTACCGGTATGGCGTAATTTCTTGCTAGTTTATGTTGCTCTTTCAATTTCTTGTGATGAGGTAGCTGGCCTCACGCACAAATCCTCCTCCTTTTTCATCCGGGCTTGGAACTGGCATTGACAGAGTTGATATATATCAATAAAATAAAAAAAAAGTAAAGGAACCTTTTCATACCTCGTGGTATATGGGTCAATACAGTGTTAGGCCTGTATTTTTAATTGACCGTCGGCACACGATGGATGATGTGGTCAGCATCACGCCGGCCGCCTTTACTTTCCCAGAGCATGTCTGGTACCCAGTTGAGGCTGGGTCGACCTAAGAGCCGTCGCGGTCGGGAAAAATTCCACGCGCATAAAACAACTACGCTACAGCGGCTCTCGTTATATATCAATGCTATATAATTAATATTTGTATTTTATACTTTTATGGCCGTTGAAATTTAACTTAAATTACACTAACTATGCCTGCGCTCTAGTGGACTAGGTTAGTCATGCTTGGTCCATTGACGGCACGCTACGCATTGCTCGTTACTGTAACAGACATACGTGAAGGTGCAGTTCCGGTCCTTTTTTCTCGGTGCAATCAAATTGATTTGATGATTTCCTAGTTGTTTAAAAGTGTTTAAAAGCCAAAGGATTGACTTCATTTCACCGGGTTTTACCCAATACGGCTCAGTCCTCTCCGCCGAAGACATACACCACCTGCCGAGAGTATTGCACAAAGGACGAACTCCGTATCTCCAGCAACAATCCTAGGGTCTCTGGAAAAAACTGCACTCGTGAACAGAATGGCGAACTCGAACCCATGACCTTAGACTCACAAGGCAAAGGGCTTAACCACTTAGCCACAGAGACCTGGATCCCGATGACATGTGAACAGAGCAACTGGTCAAACGAAAATAGTTTTAACAATAAAGCACTGAAATGTGGACGGAGTAAACAGAAAAAAGAGATGGCTGTGCAGATAAAGTCAAACTAAAACGTCATGCACTACGGGATAATGATACTCGTAAGAAACATTATGTGCACATATTTGTTTGCAGGAGAAACAAACGGATTACCAAAGGTTTCATCTTGAAAGGGAACATACACAGAAAACTTACAAACATGTTATCAAAACAAAGAGTAATCAATCAGGGTAGTCACATAACTGTGTAAATAATACAAATGTTATGAGAGACGCATCAACTAGCTTCAAAACTAGCATTATGATAACATGTTTATCATTATTATGCTTCTCAAGAAGCCTATAGGTGTCCAGAAACAGTGTAAACGTGTTTGTAAAATGTAATGCTACCTAATGTAAGCTAATAGAAGTACCAGTTAGATTCAGTCAATTACTTGAGAGAGAAATATCCGAAAAGATAATGCGAATGTCGTCATGAAATCGATGTAGTATACAATGAAATGGCTTAACTGATACCGGAAATACAGATTGTCAATGGCAAGTTCCCAAGACATGAAGAGAAGCATTCGTAATATTAATTTCAAAACTAGGAAAGACATCTGCTGCATCCAGCTAGAGACCATTCAGTCTTAAATGTCTTTGTAAAGCAGTGGAAAGTGTTATCAATCTCCGGCTACTGTTGTATCACTAAATCGAAAACTGTCTTGTGTAACTGCAGACTGGTTTTAGACAGTTTTTATGTATAGTAGACATACTTGATTATTCCAAGAGATTGAATATGCTTCTTCGATAATAAGTTAATATACTTAGCCAGGCCAGGTCTAATGAAAGGTTTTGAACGAATACGCTCTGAAGAAACAGAGTAATGACTAAATAAAGGGTAGTAAGCACATCTGGATAACATCATTCTTTTATAACAGTAAAGCCAGTTTAGATCTGTATTTGAATCAAAAGATAACAACAAGTAATCTGGTCCATGTCGCCAGTCAAGAGAGTCGGTATGTTCCACAACTAAAGAATTTATTTGATTACATACACAATCTAGTTGCTGAACTACCACATGAAGTAACAGTTGCAATGTACGTTCATACTCTTGCAATATGGTGAGCACATACATATGCAGTTAGTTCCAACATAATGCTAGATAAAGCAATACATACATTAACATCATGAAACCTAGAATAGAAATAGAGAGAAACGAAAGTGCTACCTCAGATCAGTTTATGTGTATGTCGAAATAATAATTTTTTTTTTAAATATAGATTACAAAATCGTGCAATAGACAGACTGAAAAGAGACATTTTTTTCTCGAACGAATGCATATGCAATTGCCAGACTTACCTGAAATGAACATCTCCTCAAATGATATGCTAGAATAAACTTGCTTGTCGTTATTCACTTGTATGAGAGACCGGACATGCTTGATTTGACATCATTGAATCTCGAAGAGTTTAGGATGTATAAGAGAAATGCTCTTCGATATTCCAGTAATACGAGTAAATGCTCGTGTGAGAAATGAGAAAACTACAATTGACACTTAATCTATCCAGCATGAAAAGGAGTTTAGAATTATACGTTTTACTAGTAGAAATGAATGCGCGAGGGCACAGTGAAGGGAGTGTTCAGTAACCGGTGAGACACGAAAACTATCAGTATATATATATATATATATATATATATATATATATATATATATATATATATATATATATATATTCATATATGTTTCGGGATACTGAGCATCTGCTGGTCTGTCCAGATTGCTATGACGTCGGTTCATTGACAAATAACCAGAAAACACTGAGATAAATGCTGAATTATCGATCATCTGTGAGATGAAGAGTCAAATACCTTACAAGAGAAATATTTAACAAATTCGAGTATATTTCGACACATTCTGTTACAGATCAGATATGCAGACTGCTTGTCATTTATGTCATTGTTCTTTGTCTTCTAACTGTAACCTGTTTATTTACACTTTCTTTTTTCTTTTGTGATAACTTGTGTGCATAACATTTAGCACAACTGTTAATGTGAGTACTGAACTTTGTTCAACTGTAATCGTTCGTGTCGTTATATATATAATTATATCAGAGATATTGTGAACAGACGATTGACACGTGCTTGTATGTTTTCGTCATAATATAATTGTAATGTTTGCTCAACAGAGTGACGTAAGTAAACTGTCAATCATGCATATCTCACCTGCGCTGATGTATATTGTACATATGCTCGCGGATATGGGTCCTATAATTCGTAGAGTCTTTATAAGATGTGTGTATCACACGTAACGTCTACATGGCACTGTCAATATATAATGTTTCTCGTTCCAGCATGCACCGTCATTTACGAATGTTGTGGTGAAATTTTTAACATGCGCTAAAGAAGAAAACAATATTTGTTTCAGGTTAACTTGTAATAGTGTTATTGCTAGGCCAGTTCTCTCATCTCCTCCATCGGGAGTAATCGTAACTTATTTCGACAATGTTTCCCAGTAATGGCGGGCGTTGACAGCTGCGCAGAAATATTGTTGTAGTGCGGCAATTGTCTCTTGATCTCAATTCAAAAACAGGAAGTTGTCAGCGTACATACACAGAGACTGTCAAATCGTGTTGTATTTTTGGCTTATGAGGGTATGAGTGAGTGTTGAAAATGTAACTGAAGTTCAGACTATTTGGCGACAATCTGGGTGACATCTGATAATTCATTGATGTCTTTGATTTCGTGAATCAAAGGAAACAGGACCATATATATATATACCAGGGTCTAGCACAGGCAGAGAGAGGTAAAACTGAGAAGACAGAGAGGATAGAAAGGGCCACAGACAGCAGAGTTAGATAGTGAGGCCAGAAAAGTAGAACAGATAGAGAGGAGGTCAGTAACCACACAGAGGTAGAGTCTGGTTGAGAGCCAGTAGCCAGTAAATTAGAAGTCACCACAAGATACTGTCTGGTCATACAGAAGACGGACAGAGAACAGTCAAGAGAACTTTGGCATAGACAGAAGCAGAGAACTCTGGCACAGACACTAGCGCAGAATAAGAAAACCAGTAGAGAACTCCAGTAGGTATACGTTAGATACGGTCCAGACCTGAGACATACTGTCTCCTAATGACTATGACGTCATAATCAACAGTTCTAGAAGAATAGACCTTCGTGAGAACATCGCTGAGACATGTTGTCTCCCAAATGACTTTGAAGTCTTCATCTTCATCATCAGCAGTTCTAGAAGAATAGACCTTCGTGAGAACATCGCTGAGACCTTCGTGAGAACATCCGATGAGACATGCTGTCTCCCTTAATGACTTTGAGGTCATTATCATCTTCATCATCAGCAGTTCTAGAAGAATAGACCTTCGTGAGAACATCGCTGAGACCTTCGTGAGAACATCACCGAGACATACTGTCTCTTAATGACTTTGAGGTCATTATCATCATCTTCAGAGAACCCACAGTACTGGACACATAGACTTGTTTAGGAATAGATCAAGTTGTGGTTATACTTCTTAAGGATATAAGCCAGAGTGGAACGTTAGGTACGTTATATTAGAAACTACTTAAGTTAGAGATATTTTTTAGGTGTTAAATATGTGTTTATATATATTAATTTTGTTGTTGGGTTTATGTTAGTTGTAATAATGTATTCTACATGTTATAAAAACCATGTATTTTTGTTGTTGTTGAAGAATAGTTAAATAAACATATAAATTTAAATATCGACTTGAGTAAGACAGAGAGAGAGAGAGAGAGCATGTGGATACGAATGACTAAGATATACTAGTGACCAGGACACAGATCTCTCTTTCTTACTTTACCGTGCTCGGTGTTGGCACGACTACCCATACTAGCACGGCACCTTTTTTGTCTTGCAGTGACTAGGATATTCTCCCATCCAAATCATTTCTTCACCCTAGTCCCCTTACTGTTACAAACTTACGCGATCATTTGCACGTAATTATAAAATGGTTCTTGTTATCCTGCTACAACAAGTCGAAGCAGGAAGACAAATATTGGTTTCATACTTGGTCAGCTGGATATCATATCTTCAACAGCAGCCAATAATGAACTGCCTAGGTGAACATAGTCTATCTAAATCGTAAATACTATTTTATATACAATAAAAAATGTGTTGTTAGTGTAAACAGAAAGAACTCTCAAGACTAAATCTGACCTCAAATCTAAAGTCGTCTCATGATTTTTTACAATCTCTAATGAACACAAACATCAAATACTCACTAGAATCGATTGTCAGCATGTGTAACATGGACAATAACAATGGAAACACTACAATATCTTAGAATAAATGTTGACAGAAGCCTATCATTTAAGAGTCATGTTGAGAACGTAATCCTATGGGAAAGAAAAGGGCAAAGCGCGATCAAAGTTATGGCGTAGGAGGATATTGAACAATGCCTGCTGCTTTTCATTTATCAGGGACTAGTGCTCAGCTTGATGGACTATGGTTTTGGTTTTCCGACAGTGAGCTGGATAAGTTAGACAGGATCCAAAATAAAGCGATGAGACCTATACTCGGTTGCACAAGTGAGACTTCATGTGAGGCAATGAGCTATGTCCTTAACTTGCCGACGATAACAATGAGAAACAACGTCGAACAGGTAAAAACGTATCTGATAGTTTCTGAAGACACAAATCATCCTCTGCACAAATCCATCAATGAAAACAGGGACAAGCATTTATCAGAGATGCGGATCACGGATGGCAGAGGCAGAGAATGTTTTTATAAATGTCTGTACTCTAGACGAGCTGAGGCATGGGGAAGAATGATACATTACTTTGTTATCACAATGACAGACCACATATATATCAAGCTAATATGCTATCGTTATCGTGCACAAATAAACAAAGTGAAGCACTCATATTTTTACATAACACCTGTAATATAATGCCCTGTTTGTTTGTCATGGTCTGTTCTGTTCAGTAACTGTTGAATAAAACCAAAATAACGTGGGACAACATTGCTTTGCGATTTAAACAATGGGTAAACCCGTTGCTAATTAAACCAAAGAAATACAAATTTTGAAACTTTATGAAAGTAAATGTCCTCAAATGATACTATATCAGTTTCATTATACAAATATAAATGCGCAAGTTGTGCATACCGATAGGTACGGCAAGACGGGAAAACCACGAGAGAAATTCCAGTATCACTCAACACATAACGGGAGTTGTTCGTCTAAACACACTGAAATACATGCTTGGGAGGAGATCGGTGCAAATATGGACATGGTCGGTGTGCTATGAAAATCATCCTCAAATGAACAACGAGCAATACAAATAAAGAAGAAAAACAAATATGCATACAATCATGAACATCTTCAATTAACATTACGAATGTCATCAGAAACGATCATGTGTTGGTACAAGTATGAACATCTAACGACAGTCAAGAATGTTTGAATGTATTATAGTTACAATAACATTTATCATATCTCAACGGTTAAACTAACTTTTCCAGAAATGTAGGCTCGATCGGGATTTGGAGGAACGTCGCATGTTTCCTTCCACCTCTGGCGCATACAGCGGAATAAGAAACTTGGTGTAATGCATCGATCTTTCCTATGACGTCTTTGAAGGCTTCCAGGCTGGTTTGGAGACTTGTGCTGTTGTACTAGATCTCGAGGCTGCTTACAACAAAGTGCCAATCACATACCTTATATAAATGCCCACGCTACTCAAAATCGATACATTGCTCATAAAATGGATTGCAAGGGCCCTGTTCGAGAGAAAAGTGACACTCAGGTGTGGTAATTGGTACTCTGTGCCGACAAAATTTCACCGGACCTCCCCCAGGGTCTCCACTATCTCCAGTACTATTCAATGTATTCACCATAATGATTACGAAGCAGCAATTATCTGGCAGGGGACGAACGCTGTCATTTGCAGACGACATCATGGTGTACAGACAGGGAGAAACAGGGATGAAATTGCTAATAAACTCCAGGAAGAACTGAACCGCATAATGGCCTGGTGTGATGTTTCTGGTGCAACGATAAACCATACCATGGCTGTGTTATCATGGTTCTCCCTAAATAATCATATTGTGAAGTCTGACACGCCACATGCCACTTTAGATGGACATACACTCACCCGAACAGCATCTATGAGTTATTTGGGTGTAAAATTTGATCGCAGTCTATGCTTTAAGGACCATATCGACCAAGTTATTGCCAAGGCTCGCAACGCACTATCCGCACTGAAAATCATGGCGGCTGCTAACATTGAGCAACGCCTTCTTGTGCTCTTGTACCAAGGTGTTGTTCTGTCATGTATAGAATATGCATGCGCTCTCCTAACAATTAGTCCTACGCAAACAGTGAGACTGGAAAGAATTCAGAATGAGGCTATGCCATCATTCTGGGATGCACCAAAGATACACCAGGAGTGTCAATGCTATTCCTTCTTGACCTCCCAACTATTGCTAACAGAATTGAAACCTGGAGGGTTCGATCATATCTAAGAATCAATGCAAACAAGGAACATCCACTCCATGAAGAACTCATTATGGGAAAGGGTGTAGACTCAAGAGAGGCAGATCATGGCTGAGTCATGCGGAAGATACGCTTAGGAAAATATGTGATCCTTCCGGAATTGAAACAGGAGAGGAATGGATTGCTATGCCACATCAATTTCAAACTGCTTTCACCGTTATTACATCTATTAAGAAAAACTGGAACAAATAATATATCACTGCTAAACGTGGAGGTGGAGACTCTCTTGAATGACATCTCAATGATACAGATGTGGTTATTTACACCGATGGTTCAGTCATTCGCCAACAACGCTTTTTCAGCACGCTCAGGAGGAAAAATAATAAGAGAGGCTAGTGGGGCCTACGCAACAACCACAAGTAGCTTGACAATGGTTACGGAGGCGGTGAACTGGTTGGCATCTCAAATTACTCTCGTGTTTTCATACTCAGTGACTCCATGAACATGATTCGTAAAGTCGAATCAGGTATGGTGAGACGCAACTGGGTGGAGGTACTGGTACAGACAATGATCAGAGAAATCACCTTCATTTTTGTCCCTGGGCACGCAAGAGTTAGGGTAATGAACGAGCTGATAGATGACTGGCTGGCTACAATATCAGAGGTAGCTGCCATGGATCGAAGTGACATTATTCACGCATTGAGTCTTTCCGAACAGATGAGTTTCAGGGATGTGAATCCCACTCGCTGACCCGATTGAAAGAGATGGGTCTCAATATTGGTGCAGCCCGAAAAGAACGTCATACTAAATATGCAAAGAGATTGATTAATCAACATATAACTGGCGTGTTGGGTCGCTGGACGCTGCTGGATTTACTGAGGCGGAGATCGGAGCACCTATGGATATGTCAGGTGTGCTATGATGATAGTCCTCTATAACGATAATGATAACTGATAACTGATAACTTATAACGGTTAAACTTTATTCAATATCAACTGCAAACTAATAGAATAATGTAGTTATCGTTAATAGCGATCACTATACAACTTGACATCTAAACATATATAGCATACTTTCATTGTTCACGATCAGTCTGTACCAGTTAAATGATGTTATAGTCTTTAACGACACGTCAACTGAAATGGCAGTTGGATCTGGGTTGCACGTTGCGTCATTGCTATCTCTGAGGTATAGAGGTACAGATTTTGCAAACTCACTCGATAGTAAGTCTTCTGGAACAAATAAAACACACACTATTACTAATTATTTGTCATCGTCTTAATATTCGCTGTCTCATCCTAGTCTCATCGTTTACAGTTTATCGCTTTGTTCTATCGATCTTTCATATATTCGCTTTGTCTCATCCTAGTCTGCATCGTGTTTACAGTTTATATCTTGTCTCATCAGTCATCGTGTTTCGTATATGCTTTTTCATCTATCGCCTTTTCATGCCTTATCCTCTTGTCTATTTCAACATTTCGTAAAATTATATTCTTCATCATCATCATCAGGTGTCCTTCAAGCTGGCGTTGGCGATCATGCGCTTTTTTCCAGCACTAGATATAACCTCAGTTGTTCACCTCATAAACATTATTCAATATAAGCTGCAAAATAAAGAATATCGTATTTATACTAAACGGCCATCAATATCATCATCATCAAATAGCATTTCTTAAGCAGAATTTTGTCACCTTAACATTCCTTGTAAATTGTTAACTCTCACAGTCCATATGTCCGCCTCTGCAGCCGTCGTTCTCCAATAATCAGTTATCCTGATTCCATCTTCTCCGTGGTATTCCTCTTCAACTCTTTGTTGGATGCCTCTTTCCACGATGGTCTTCTTCAACCCTTCGTGTCGTTCTATAACGTCCAAATGACTTCAATTTTCTCATTCCAATTTGTTGCATCAGTCAGTTGTCTTTATTCTGAGTTCTCTCTGGATATATATATTTGTTATCTTTGCTGCCCATGACTTACGGATGATTCTTCTGTAACATTTATATTCAAAAGCAGATATTATGTTTCCACCCCCTTGGAAAATCATATACATCTTGAGATCTAAAGATTTATAGTTTACTATCAGTGTTCATGATCAATCTGTATCATGTAAATAGTGTTGGTCTTATAGACATCTCAACTGAACTTGACATTCCATCTTGATACGTCTACTTCAGATGCATGCAAGTTACTGGTTCACATATTTCTTGTTCAATATCGTTTTTGTAGTAGAATACATGAAATCCAGGAGCTTGAATTGTATCATTGCCCAAGTTGGTCTCCTGTAACGCAATCACGTCAGTACCGTAAAGAAACTTGTCCAAATGGGACACTTTTGTATGAAGTCGGTGCAATTTCAATACAGTATTCAAACATAGTGGTAACCCAATCTATTGCACGTTAACTGTCTTCATCTAGTGCTTGCTCGATTTGTCTTTCTTCTGCATATTCGCCTTCGTTTACCTAAAACAGAAACAACCATAACTTTCGTTCTATTCACGTTCATCTCTTCTTCCTCTTCTTTGCGTTCGTTCTTTACGACCAATTTTAATCACACTTTGTGACATGTTTGATCTTTGCCAGAACGTGTATACGTTGCACATTGGTTTGTAGTCTCCCTAAACGCATAGACTTCTACACGTTTAGGACACATGCATCCGATTTCAGCCAAACCTCCTTAGTCACCTCTTACGGCATAAGTGGCAGGTAATAGTGGTTCTATTCTTTGCAACCCAAATTTGGGCTTTGGTAACCACTCGGGCAGACGTTCATCTATATCGAGGTTGCATCATCTTCTTACTGTTTCGTACTTTATGACGTGTTCTGTCATTTTTCAGCTTTCTGATTCGCACAGTAAAGGTGATAGCACACAGTTGCGATATGTATTAATCATGGTTATAATACTCCCTCTACTGGACTGTTTTCTAGATCATCTGAATTGTCATTAATGCACTATGTGCATTACTCGGATCTTTTAATAGCATACCCACTCATCCTTGGCGGCTGATAACACTTCCAAGATATGTTAACATAAATGTATGTGGAAGTAATGTATCTTCTAGTTTGACTATTACTGGGGTGATCATGTTCAGAGTCGTTATTTCTGCTTTTTATGACTGATCTTTTTATTATGTTGTTATTTTTTTTTTTTTTTTTTTTTATGGCTCACCCATATGTCTGTACTTGTTAAGGTGTCAAACCTTTCCGTGAATATCTTTATGGATCACATGATATATATGGAGCTGGATGTGAGCATTCGCTACAAATTAAGGAATACGCATCTTCTAACAGAAACAACATAGTGATTTATTATGTATTCGACGTGCTCTGAAAGTAGTAATACGTTTTACAAATACACACGCTATATATATATATACACTTTCAGATGGGAAGAGGCACTAAAGCAGAGGCAACTACTTATATTTAAGGATGTCTGCAAGGTCACAGCAAAGAACTTTTATATCGATCCTAGCAAATGGGCAAAAATAGCTGATAACAGAGTTGTGTGGAAAGCGACATTGCGTAAGGACGCATAGTCTGTTGAATTGTGGCTTAGAAATATAAAAGAAGTACCTTTCAATTAAACCCAGCTTTTTAAAGCTGTTTGTGATTTTTTTCTAGGCATTATTACGTTCAGTAGTTTGCCACTGCTTTCTGAACGGGTGGTGCCATTGTCCTTTTGTAAAAATCCACGCGAAAAAATGTGCAACCAAATTGCCGTAGAGAAATTCAAACTCAGAACGTCGGGGGTAATAGACCGAGTCAATATCCCCTAAGCCACGGACACCACCCATAGAAATAAGCGGAAATAAAGAGAGAAAAAAAGCTCAGTAAATTGTCACAGTAAAACACTTGCCAACTGACCATCTATGATTTTCTGAAATGGCTCGATTACAAACTATGTAATGAGTATTTGTATTCTAAACATTATTAAACAGAACTACAGGTATTCACGAGCATTCCAAACTTTCGGAGCTAGAAATATTAATATTTAAACCGTTTATGAAATACATTTACCTGGAAGATGAGAAAATAAAAGAGGAACACTCACGAGTTTGTCATACATAGTGTACTACTATAATATATGTATACTATAACAAATTCACTATTTATTTGATATATATACGTCTTGATACACTTGTATTGCAATGTATACTATATTAGTCAGTAAACGGGTTTTGAGTCATCTTACGCAATATCGCGAACATGTAAATCGGCTCAGAAGAACGAATTGGTTAATGGACATCACATGCAGCACAACATCAGTGTAGATAGATTTGCAACACAACTTCGGTGTAGAAAGAACTGGAGTACAACTTCAGTGTAGATAGAGTTGCAACACAACTTCAGTGTAGAAGAGTGCAGCACAATTCAGTTAGAAAGGTTGCACTACATTTACAAGTGTTAACGAGAGTTGCAGCATCAACTACAGTGAGACAGAGTTAGACTTCGTGTAGATAGAGTTGCAACACAACTTCAGTGTAGACAGAGTTGCAGCACAACTTCAGTGTAGATAGAGTTGCAACACAACTTCAGTGTAGACAGAGTTGCAGCACAACTTCAGTGTAGACAGAGTTGCAACACAACTACAGTGTAGATAGAGTTGCAACACAACTTCAGTGTAGACAGAGTTGCAGCACAACTACAGTGTAGACAGAGTTGCAGCACAACTACAGTGTAGATAGAGTTGCAACACAACTTCAGTGTAGACAGAGTTGCAACACAACTACAGTGTAGATAGAGTTGCAGCACAACTTCAGTGTAGATAGAGTTGCAACACAACTTCAGTGTAGATAGAGTTGCAACACAACTTCAGTGTAGACAGAGTTGCAGCACAACTACAGTGTAGACAGAGTTGCAGCACAACTTCGGTGTAGAAAGAGCTGGAGTACAACTTCAGTGTAGACAGAGTTGCAACACAACTTCAGTGTAGATAGAGCTATTTATTTTGAGGTATCGACTACATTTTACTAATTGTTAATCGATACTTTCGGATCATAACGAAAATAAGTATTCGAGTAGTGATTAATCACTATCACTCACAAATAGTAAGACTGTCTTTAATATGCTATAGAAGTACGCCGCCGCATATATGCATTCTTTCCAAGTTAAATACAATGCATGCGTAATCATGTCCATATGTAGATCTCTACTTGTCGTATTATTATGCCTCTATTCGGCAACACTTGGGAATATTATTGTTGTAGAAATCAGTGAGTTTATATATAATCATCAACTAGCTTGTCCTGAGCAGAACTTTGCCACCCCAACAATCCTCCGGAACTTCTCTCTCTCATAGGACATATGTCCTGCCTCTACAGCCGTTATGTTCAAACCATCAGTTACATCCTGAATTCATCTAATCTGCGGTCTTCCTCTACTTCTATCTACCGGTATGCCTCCTTCCATGATGGTTTTCTCCAGCCCTTCATGTCTTTTTATATGTCCAAACATCAATGAGTTTATATAATATCAATATATTTCAATTATGGTTATTATTGATTTGGACATAACTGAAGTGCTTTGAACTTAGATCTACTGTTCTAGGCAAGAAGACGTTCATACTAATTATTAATTTGATATAACATTTGTTGACTCGCCATATAATGTGACACATGTACTGGGGTAGAACGACATACCGAAGACTGCACACGGTTAGACATTATACATTTACATGACAGTCTGACAGAAGAATAAACATATATACACATTTCTTTAAAAATCACATACGGATCACATAAAATAGGAAAACAAAACATTGCGTATGTTTGTGTATCTTAATAACACGAGTCTGGACACATTTGCAATTCTGCAAAGTTTTTAAACAGTCTGATCACATATTGGTGATTAGGATAAACAAGAATTGTATAGGAATACATCTTCAAGTATATCTGCACTAACCATACTGACATCCTGGACCAAAGTTATGTTTTTCACACAGACCGTTATTAGAACACACTCCTTGATTGTTACATTTGGATGGTGCACGGCAATGACACCTTAACTTGCACCCAGGCCCATACCAATCAGCTGTACACTCTGAATAATTAGAAACAATAATCAATGTAAACAAATAATAATGATCTACAACACTGTTTATACGCACACAACAAGAGAGAGACAACGGGGTTGAACATATTGGAACATGGAGAAAGTCTGACAAAAGTGTCAATATATGCATATCTGGAAAATATAATCACAGAAAACGGAATATGTGATATATAATCACAGAAGACGGAAGATGTGATATATAACCACAGAAGACGGAATATGTGATATATAATCACAGAAGACGGAATATGTGATATATAATCACAGAAGACGGAAGATGTGATAAATAATCACAGAAGACGGAATATGTGATATATAATCACAGAAGACGGAATATGTGATATATAATCACAGAAGACGGAAGATGTGATAAATAATCACAGAAGACGGAAGATGTGATAAATAATCACAGAAGACGGAAGATGTGATAAATAATCACAGAAGACGGAAGATGTGATAAATAATCACAGAAAACGGAAGATGTGATATATAATCACAAAAGAGGGAAGATGTGAAATGAAAGTTCGGAAGAGAATAGGAATGACCAACGACATAATTTAACAACATGAAAAGTGTATTAGGATCCAAACACATATCACATCCACAGGAAGATAAGACTTAGCAAGTGATACAAGGAAGATAAGACTTAGCAAGTGATACAAGGAAGATAAGACTTAGCAAGTGATACAAGGAAGATAAGACTTAGCAAGTGATACAAGGAAGATAAGACTTAGCAAGTGATACAAGGAAGATAAGACTTAGCAAGTGATACAATGAAGATAAGACTTAGCAAGTGATACAAGGAAGATAAGACTTAGCAAGTGATACAAGGAAGATAAGACTTAGCAAGTGATACAAGGAAGATAAGACTTAGCAAGTGATACAAGGAAGATAAGACTTAGCAAGTGATACAAGGAAGATAAGACTTAGCAAGTGATACAAGGAAGATAAGACTTAGCAAGTAGATACAAGGAAGATAAGACTTAGCAAGTGATACAAGGAAGATAAGACTTAGCAAGTGATACAAGGAAGATAAGACTTAGCAAGTAGATACAAGGAAGATAAGACTTAGCAAATACAAGAAGATAAGACTTAGCAAGTGATACATAGGAAGATAAGACTTAGCAAGTAGATACAATGGAAATAAACAGACGAAGTGATATCAAGAAGATAAGACTTAGAAGTGATACAAGGAAGATAAGACTTAGCAATATACAAGGAAGATGATATATAAGTAGAAAGAGGAAGATAAGACTTGGAAGGAATAGAAGACAACGACTTAGCAAGTGATAAAGGAAGATCACACATAGTGATACAATGAAGATAAGACTTAGCAAGTGATACATATATTGATAAGTGGGGAACGATGCAGAAACATGGGCAATAAAAAACAGTTGGAGAGACAAACTGAAGCTTATAAAATGTGGATACATGGAATTATAAGGTAAGTGTAATAAAGATAGAAGAAAGTTATCATACAAGTACTTCAATAACTCGGAGTAATAAGAACTGGGCAATGATATCGAAAGTAGACAAAGTAGATAATTTGGTAACATTAAACAAACAAAAACAACAACTGAAATCATCATGCCATGAAGACATAAGTCTGGAGATTGAAGGGGATACAGAGATAATATTGTAACGCATACAGTAGTACATGGACATGCACCAGTCTTGCAACGTGTATCATCATGACACAGACAAGAACTTGTTGGAGAACCTGTACAGTCAATCTTTGAAGTAGATATGATACATGATAGTTTAATGGATTGCACGATATAGAAATGTGTATAATTTTCTTTATCAGTCTGCCATTTCATATAGCAATGTCTATATAATCTGTTTGTTCTGTCTATGTTAATGGAGGTGAGATTTACTGATAGTTAGTTACATGTATTTTTCTCAAGTTATATATATTTCATATAGCAATGTCTTATAATCTGTTTGTTCTGTCTATGTTAATGAGGTGAATTTACTATAGTTAGTTACATGTATTTTTTCTCAAGTTATATATATATTTCATATAGCAATGTCTATATAATCTGTTTGTTCTGTCTATGTTAATGGAGGTGAGATTTACTGATAGTTATTACATGTATTTTCTCAAGTATATATATATTTCATAAGCAATGTCTATATAATCTGTTTTTTGTCTATGTTAATGAGGTAGATTTGATAGTTATTACATGATGTTTCTTCTTATATATATACCTTCCTTACTCAACACCAACTTGTTTAGATCTTATTCTAATACTATTTCTGCTTTATTTCAATCGTTTCTAAATCCTCATTGGTTTATATTTGTTTCTCAATAGCAGTCGTACATTTGATATATATAACAACAGACTTTGACATATATTCATTTGTATAAAGTTTAGTGTGAATAGGTTTTCGTTGTTCTGAAGTTTATCTTGCTATCTTTCATAAACATTATAATCTACTAATGTGGTTTTTTTGGATAGCCTGACATCATTACAAGGAGGAAAGGAGTCATTTGAGATGATAGCAAGCACCAGAGACAGATAATTGTTGTGATACATAATCGTCTACGCCAGCTGACACGGCACCTGATGATGATGTTGATGATGAATGTTTTTTTATGTAAAGAGCCACACACACATACGTGATTTCATCTCGTTCCATTATACGTTATATAAGACATGTCTGTCATTTCTCTATACAGTTCTATCGTGAGCAACACTTTTCATCTCTTCTTCTTCTTCTGTTGAATTGTATACATTATACCTCGTCTCTCGCAGTAAAGTTTGTTTCAATATTTCCATATGGTGTATTTTTCTCTTTCTTGAACATGTTCTTCAACTTCAGTAATAGTTTTGTGTTTGTTTGATGATTTATATTAAGATGATGTCCAACATGTCTCTATTTCATGTTTATGATAACATTTCTTTTTCTGTCCACGTGACATTGGATGTATGAATAAAAAACTAAAGCGCAGCTGCATTTGTATAGAAGAAGTCAGAAATGTTGCATGAATATCTGTTGTTAGGTGATACATTTTATAACAGTTAGTTACCTGATTCTGGTGTTACCAGTTCTCATACAGGTGTTACACATACATTTACATATTAGGTTGTTCATAACAATATCGTCACAACCTGGTGTATTTACGTACAGTGCAGTCATGTCTATTGTACGTAGCGTTGGGAAGCAAAGTTAGTGACTTTCCTCAGTTCATGTCCAACTTTTCTTTCATTCTTGTGAAAGGAACTAAACAAATATCACCACAAACATGGCTATCATGAAAACAATAAACTGGATACAATGTTTACCTTCACCAATAACGTGTGCTCTCTCGGCTAGAATCAGAAGAATGTAACATGGAATCAAGTGGAAGACCAGCATTGATTACGAGCACTGTTTGGTTGGAGCTATATCATCTTACATCAACGTTGAAAGCTATATAAAAAATAATAGTGTACACTTACGTTAGATTACTGCAAGTAGTTAGTTAACATTCTCTTTCTGTTTTTTTGTTTCTCGAATCATGGTATGCCTCACAGAGCCATAATAATAAGAGATTTCTAGAACGAACCCTTGTAGGCATTCATAAATTGTGCCTTTCGTCGCCTCTATTATCTCTGAGGTCCACTTTCGGCGTGGTCGACCTTCTGTTTTGCACCCATTGTATCGGAGCAACATTTCTCCCCGTGGTCGAACCATTTAATGTGTTGTTTCATTATGAAGTTCAGTACTGATGTTGTACCCACTTTTTTCCTGATGTCTTCATGTTCAATAGGTCTCTTCGTGTTACTCCCAGCACTCTGGCACAAGTACCTACCTCATATCCAGATATTGAAAACATTCTCTGTGCTAACAGACTATAACTCAGACAGATTTGTAAATTGAATGCTATGGCCTCAAGTTGAAGGGCAAATTGCTCAGATGACTGATGGATCGGAAATGTAAAGTAATGACAAAGTCGTTGTTTAGTCATTGTCTATGTACAACACAACCGCAAGATGCCGGTAACTTCATCAGCAGTCACCTTTCTCTTATACCTGTATGTTCTGATTTTGCTCATTTACTTTGACGTGGAAACGACAGTGCAGCATAACAGTATTATCACACACTGGACTGCTGTACATGTATAGATACTCACAAAATAGATGGGACTGCAGTAAAACTATTTGATTGACAAAACACGTAATCACAAAGTTCGGTAGTTTTACAAATTACAAAAACAATGACAAAATACAGCAACGTTTCGACCAACAGAGGCCTTTATCAAGCAAACGAACAACAGGTACGACAAATTTAAAAAAAGAAATGGACGACCAAAAACAAACGTTTCTAATGAAAATCTGGAAATAAAAACGAAAAACTGGGAATAAACACGAATAACGAAATAAATATAACACAAAAAACACACATAAAAACTAGATATAGAAAGGAAGAGAAACAATGAAAAATCTAGTAAATATATAAAATATATAACTTGAATACATGCAACATATACCCATATAGATTGTTGGTCGAAACGTTGCTGTATTTTGTCATTGTTTTTGTAATTTGTAAAACTACCGTATTTTGTGATTACGTGTTTTGTACATGTATAGGGAACCTAATGGCGAATAATGTTCATATGTAATTCAATGATAGGGTTTCGATTGTTCTCTGTTATAAAAGTTGATACATTATATAAAATATAACATAGGATATTAAAGCAGGCATTGACATGGGATGCAACGGTTTCAAGAAAGAGAGGATGACCTAAGTAGACCCTGAAGCTAACTTTGCTAAGAGAGACTAGAAATATCGGTCTCAGTTTCATGGTGGAGATTGAGGGAGTTGCCAACCAGGATAGAGCGATATGGAGAAATTGCTTGCTGGCCCTATGTAATATATAACAGTACGAGAGGAACTATTATTATATAGTATAGTATCCAATTTAGTATATTATTTAACAAGCATTCTAACAATAGCAGATATATTAAAATGAACACAAAATCGTTTGAAACAAATTGTTGCAGGAAACGTATTACACCATCCTGGACATAAAGCAGAAATAATATAGACCTGTACATTGAGAAACATTGGCTCATGAGCAGCATCATACCCCATAAATTCATCTATTTTGGACACGTTACACGTCACCGTGGTAAGCAGATATCAATAATTGATGACATGGTTTATGGAAGATGAGGTAGAAAACGGTCCCCTACTTATGAATTATGAACGGTCACATTAACTGTGACAGCAGGACAGGACACCTTGAACATGACGTTGAATGGCAAGGGAGAACAATCTAGAGATCGAGGATAGGAGCAACTTTTCGCAAAAGGTTTGCTACGCAATGATAATAAACACGCACTATTTATTATGCATTATCTACTTGCAATGGATGTCTTCATATCTATTATATACGATTTAGTAGAGAGATTCAGTCAATAAATAGTAGTGGATACACTCAACAGTAATTAGAATCACAAAAGATATCAAGACGATAAATCTTTGATATGGCTGAATATGCCAGTTTGCATTCATGTTTGTACACTGAACAACTCGGGGTTATGATGTCAAAGAATGTCCAAGATGTACAGGGTGTTCAAGATTAAAGCAGCCCTATTGACAAATCGATATTTATCAGTTACATATTGCGTGGTGTCTATTTACTATTTAAACCGGTTCTGGCTAGCTCGCCCTATTCACATTTGTTTATTACCCTTTCCCGCACTACAATTACATACCGGCACACAACCTTGACCTTTACTAAGTCATAATTGAACCTTCTCATTGTTATAAATATATGACAGATTGGCTCCAATCACAGTCCGCTTTATCTTGAACACCATGTGTATATATATACATATATATATATATATATATATATATATATATATATATATATATATATATATATATATATATATATCTAATAATTTATTTCTTAGTGTCTAATATGTGTCCCCTATACACGGCTTCAGTTTACATCCAATATTCACCATTTTTCTGCAAAGTTTTATCATCAAAATTTAGATCAGTAACAGAAACAGTTTCACAGTCGTATCAGTATTAGCTTTAAAGTTAAATTAAATCGAATTTTGTATGTCCTATCCGACATTTAAGTTCGACATCATTGTTACAAAAAAAACACCCGGTTAAGAAAGCTTACAATCAAAGGGATATAATTCAAAAATTACCAGATGGTCTCTACAACATATCATGGATTACGTCCCTTAACGTACCGTTAGTTTCGTTTCGTTATCATGTCATTACAGCTTCTCTTTTCTGTTTCAATCTACACTATATACTTTTTTAAATAATTAAGAAGAATGCGAAGACGCTACTTTGATTATACGTAAAGCATTACACGAACCACTCGAATCGTTAAAATAGTTTAACGACGACATACCTGATTCAAACCACTTCTTAAACAATATCAGAAAATACAACTCATACTATTAGATGACATCTTATATATATATATATATATATATATATATATATATATATATATATATATATATATATATATATATATATATATATATATATATATATATATATATATATATATATGATATATATATATATATATATATATATATATATATATATATATATATATATATATATATATATATATATATATATATATATATATATATATATATATATATATATATATATATATATATATATATATATATTTATATAATATGACATCAACAAATATGGTGTTGTCAGCAAAACTTTGCCATCCAACGGTCCTTTAGAATTTCTTTCTCGTATATGCCAGATGTCCCTACTCTGTAGCTGACATTTTCACACAATTAGTTACATCATTAATCAATCTTCTCCTTAATTTCCTCGTCTGTTCCTTGCTGTGATGCTTTTTATATAATGTTCTTTTCCAACCATTCGGTTTTTTTTTAATGTCCACAATACTTCAGTTTTCACTTTCTATTTATAGCATCAACAGTTTTCCTTGAATTTTAGTTCTTTCTGAGAATAATATATAGTAGATATAGTTGTTCTCTTCTCTGTCCATGGTAAAACTGAGTACTCTTGTGTAACACTTGTATTATAAATCACATATATGTTTTTTCACAGCTTTGTTAAATGCTCATGATTTACACATGATGCACATTGATACTTTGAATATGCTCTAAGTATAATAATAATCATAACTGTAGCTGAGGTCATGGAAGCAATCCGTACCTTGATAAATAATAAGGCAGCGGGTGATGACATCATTATTGCAGAAATGCTCAAAGCGGCTGATGATACAACTATTAGCCAGGTACAAGAACTATTTAATAAAGTATGGGAAGAAGAAACTGTCCCAGATAATGGAAAAGGGAATAATTGTTAAGATCACCCAAAAAGGTGATCTCAAAGATTGCAACAACTGGAGAGTGGAGCCTATTATTCGTAATGACCAAGACTTTCTGCAAAATCATTCTTAATAGAATCAAACTAGCAGTGGACATAACCCTGCGAGAAGAAAACGCTGGTTTTAGACCTGGGAGAAGCTGCTTAGACCAGATAATTACCCTACGACTAATTTTGGAGGAATATATTAAGAAGCAACAATCAGTTATACTAAATTTCATCGATTTAAAAAAAAAAACCTTTGATAGTCTTCACATAATCTCCAAGTTGAATATTCTGAGATGCTATGGAATACCAGACAAAATAATAAACATTATTAAGAGCCTCTATGATGGTTCACAGTGTGTAGTTCACACTGATGGTGGACACGGAGAATGATTTATGGTTTAAACCAGAGTAAAGAAACGCTGTTTTCTATCTCTTCTATTCTTTGTAGTGGCCATTGACTGGGTGATGCGAAAATGTTGCAGGGGCGAAACTTGTATAGATTGGATAGAACATAATCAACTAGAAGATTTGGATTTTGCAGATGATATTGCCTTGTTAAGTAGAAACAACCAAGATATGCAAAGAAAAACAGAGAAATTGTTATCTATAGCATTAACAGTTGGATTGCAGATAAGCTATGAAAAACAAATATAATGAAGACACCTATGGAAAGTAATGCAGATATAACCCTGGAGTCTAAAATGATAACAGTAACTGAGCAGTTCACTAATTTAGTTAACATCTTTGATTGCACAAGAAATGTTAAAAAATAAATTATGATTTGAATTGGCAAAGCAACATTAGCTTTGTAAAAGTCTTTAAAAAATATGGAACTTCAAGTTATTTAGTATTAAAACTAAATTATGAATTTTCGATTCAAATGTTGAATCAATTCTAACATATGCCAGCGAGAGTTGGAAAATGAATAAAGATATAGAAAGCATATTGAATGCATTCGAAAATAGATGTCTGTGAAAAATAATGAATACAGAATGGAACAAATTCAGGAGCAGTGATTAAATCAGAGAAATGTCTTGTCAACCACTAGTGACAACTGTTATAAGAAAGAAAAGATGGAGATATGTTGGGCACACCTTGAGGAAAAATGATCAACGAATATTAATGCAGTTATTGTAGTGAAATGCCACGGGTTCAAGAAAGAGAGAACGACCTAAGGAGACAGTGAAACGAACTTTGCTGAGAGAGGCAAAAATATCGGTCTCAGTTCCATGGAGGAGATTAAAAGCGAGTTGTACAGGATAGAGCGGTATGGAGAAATTACTTGCAGGCCCTGTGTAACGTATAACGGTACAAGAGGAATTATTATTGTTATTTTGTTTATAACAAGGAACATCACATGATAAAGATATGTCTAATGACAAAGAAGAAATCGGATGGGATGTTACGTTGACCATAGGTTGCTATGTTTTGTTTAATAATCGTCAAGATACACAATCGAGTCCAATAAATCAACATTGGAAACATGATTGCAAACATCTTATTTAGAAATACACCCGTCTGCTGAATAAATAGGTTATTAGTGTGTTTATTTATCTTTAATACTGATATAATTTGAGTATACCACAATGCATAGGACTTTAACATGTCTATGAAACAAGCAATACAATAGAAATACAGGTCACTAGGACAGGTGCTACATTTATATATACATGAAAAAAGTAGCAGAGCCCTTACATAACGTCTCCATCAATTACAGTAAACGAGTCGTGGATTTACTGGGAAATACTTTTACGTACAGTAAGTTGCCATTGCTTTCTGAAGCTATCTCTCTATATCTCTATCTATCTATCTATCTATATATCTATCTATCTATATATCTATCTATCTATATCTATCTATCTATCTATTATCTATCATAATTCTATTACTATCAATCATACTTTCATCTATCATCATCTATCTATACATCTATCTATTATACTATCATCTTATCATATCTCATCAATTACATAATCTATCTATTATCTGATCTTATCTACAGTATTTCATTCTATCTATCTATCTATCTATATCATCTATCTATCTATCTATATATCTATTATATCTATCTATCTATCTATCTATCTATCTATCTATCTATCTATCTATCTATCTATCTATCTATCTATCTATCTATCTATCTATCTATCTATCTATCTATTCTATCTATCTATCTATCTATTATCTATCTATCTATCTATCTATCTATCTATCTATTATATCTATCTATCTATCTATCTATCTATCTATCTATCTATCTATCTATCTATCTATCTATCTATCTATTATCTATCTATCTATCTATCTATCTATCTTATCATTATATCTATCTATCTATCTATCTATCTATCTATCTATCTATCTATCTATCTATCTATCTATCATTATTATCTATCTATCTATCTATCTATCTATCTATCTATCTATCTATCTATCTATCTATCTATCTTCTATCTATCTATCTATTATCTATCTATCTATCTATCTATCTATCTATCTATCTATATCTATATCTATCTATCTATCTATCTATCTATCTATCTATCTACTATTATATATCTATCTATTTATCTATCTATACTATTATCTATTATCTATCTATCTATCTATCTATCTAATCTATCTATCTATCTATCTATCTATCTATATTTCTATCTATCTATCTATCTATCTATCTATCTTATCTATCTATCTATCTATCTATCTATATCTATCTATCTATCTATCTATCTATCTATCTATTATTATCTATCTATCTATCTATCTATCTATCTATCTATCTATCTATATATATCTATATCTATCTATCTATCTATCTATCTATCTATATCTATCTATCTATCTATCTATCTATCTATCTATCTATCTATCATATCTATCTATCTATCTATCTATCTATCTATCTATCTATCTATCTATCTATCTATCTATTATAATATCTATCTATCTATCTATCATATTCTATATATCTATCTATCTATCTATCTATCTATCTATCTATTATCTATCTATCTATCTATCTATTATCTATCTATCTATTATCTATCTATCATTATCTATATATCTATCTATATATATCTATCTATCTATCTATCTATCTATCTATATCTATCTATATCTATCTATCTATCTATCTATATCTATCTATCTCTATATCATCTATCTATCTATCATATCATCTATCATCTATCTATCTATTATTATCTTCTATCTATTATCTATCTATGCATCTATGTATCTATATCTATCTATCTATCCATCATCTATCTATCTATCTATCTATCTATCTATCTATTACTATTATTATTATCATCTATACTATCTATCTATCTATATATCTATCTATATATCTGTGGCAGGTGAAGAACCGAACTTCTTATTACAGTTTTCTTGTGTAGAGGTGGTTACTTCTCAAATTACCAGTACAGTCGAATCCGTTGTCGATTGGTCCGATGATGAGCCATATGTCTTAACAGACCCTCCCTTGATAGCGGAAGTAAAATTCCGGGAAATCGAGATGGTGAATGAGTCCTTCATCTGTGGGGCAATTGTAGCGCGGGATATAATAGAGGATAATCAGGTGCATTTGAGGATAATATACATGAACATAAACATATATATGGAAGATGGAGCATTTTGTGTGCGTCACACAGTACCATCATGTAATGAAGATAATAAAGGAATTATGAATCATAGAAAGCGTCTTTACTTGTAGTAGTGTGTGTGCACGCAACCTAACATCAGCCACCACAATAAATATCATCATAACCACAACAATCACCACCGTACCATAGCCCGGTCCTACAACAAAATGGTGTCAGAAAAATGAAACAAGACCTGCCCGCTAGGTACGTTCGTGGACCAGAAGCAATGTGAGTCTGGTGTTGATTCCATGTTTTTTATATATTGCATCTACAACTTCTACGATATGCTCGTTTTTCTCATGATGATTGTTCTCGTCTAATGATGTGGATGATATTCATTTCACAAGATCCTCTTTTCGCCTTTCTGACTGGCGTATAGATGGCTATGTTTTTTTTACCTCGTCGGGACTGTAGTTCAAATACCATTTCTTCAATCAACCTTGTGACATAATGATTGTCATTTGTTTGCCCTTCGCTGCGCCTGGGCGACCGGTGTGTGATTTCCCCGGTCAGGACTGTCTTTCAAATTATCATTTCTTCATCAACATTGGGACATAACGCCTGTCAATTGTTTGAACAATTCTTCAATCAACCTGGAGACCTAGAGCCTATCCTTTGCTTATCTTTCGTTACATTTGGGCGACCGGTGTGGTGTGCTGCCCCGGTCAGGATCCTACATTTCAAGTTCGGCACTAACAGTTCTTCAATCAACCTTGGGCCCCCTTGCTTGTCTGTCTTAACCTGGCCTGGTACACAATAATTACGTAAGACAAGTTTACTATTGGATTATACAAGACTGTTGGACTGTTGAGGATGCTAACTCGGGATGATGTGCTGAATACGTATTTATGATTTTCTTAGTGTAGTATTTCCTTTACATCTAAATACCACACTATGTTTGCTTGACATGCTAATCTAATTGTTTTGATGTATACAGCCATTCCTTTGTTTTGTATGCATTTATATTAACCATGACCTGCTAACTGATTGTTTTTTTAAAAAGGTGTTCCCTTCTGATCAATTGTACTCTTTCATATATTTGTATGATATAATTTTTGATCGACACTGTGCTATATAGGATGGCTCATAGAACCACCAAGGGGGGCAAGTTTTGCGAGGAAGCTATGTTAGAGGTTGTGCCTCAGGATCCATTACTCCCCGCTACTGCCCTGTCTGAGCCTCAGGCACAGATATGGGGTATTTACCCAGGTGCCTCGGCATTGCCATCGGCTCCGTGGAACTTTCCTCGTCCACCTTGCAGGCCCCTGCGGACGTTCGGGGCTCGTGATGGTCCTTCCGTGGACGAGTTCGCGAGGACATACGCCATTTTGGCGGTACTATGGTCTGGAGGGTCAGGATAGAGTCGACACTCTTTTTGAATATGTGTCCGACGCAGTTCGCTGTGAACTAGAAATTCAAATGATGACAACGCAGGACCCAGAAACCTTACTAACTGGTCTCCTGGGTGTATTTGGGGACACTAGATCGGCCCAGGCTCCACTGTCCGCTTTCTTTGGCACTTTCCAGCGAGTCGGTGAGTCCTGCCTGGACTTCTCCTATCGCCTAGCGGCGCTGTTTGAGAAGGTCACAGCGCCCAGGCTCAGGAAGGGTCGATTGCTCTGGATCCCAACAATCTTAGGGATCATTTCGTGGCATCCCTGAGTAACAGACTGTGTTCTGGGATGTTGATGGCCAAGGTGGCGGGAACCCCATCCACAACCTTCCTGCATTGCAGAGATGATGCCATACGATGGGAGTGCAGTCCCATCCCCGCGTCAGACGCCCATACACTTTCTGAGATGCATCGTCGTATGGACGTCCTGGAATCGAAGGTGGCGGAACGCCACTCTGAGATACGCTGCCCAAACCCTGCTAGACCCCTCCCCACCACTACTCATCCGGAGAGAAATGATTTTCGTCAAAATCGACAACGGGGTTATGGGAGGCGCAATGAAAGAGACAATTTGGTGGGAAAATATAATTGTTCTTCTTTCCACAGCCAGGACATAAGAAGGAGCGCACAACCCTGGGTGTCCGGGGACAAGGCCCATGAAAACCAGACCATTAACAAACTTAATGTGTTTGGGTATGAGGCGAAAGAGGAGCGGCATTTCTCTCCATTAGCCCCTCTATATCAATAGGCAGTTGCCAGGTAGAACCAAGATATACTGGTAATGATTTGGTCGATAGTATGTCGAACAAACAACTGAATTTCTTACAGGTTTCGGATGACGTGTGCCAGGCAAAACAAAACATTGATATGTTTGTGTCCGACTTCGAGAGGTTAAGTACTATGCCACATTTTTATTAGATTTGCCCTGTGCAGCGAAATCAGGATAATCATAAATTGATTTCAAGCATCAACGGTTCAAATGCAGAGCAAAATTTATTGCATTTTTCAAGGATGGTAGAAGTTGATTCTCAGGATAGAGATACAATGGAGTCTGTTATGGATTGGTCCGATATTAAGCCCATTGCTTTGATATCATCCGACGATGTGGCAGGTGAAGAACCGAACTTCTTATTACAGTTTTCTTGTGTAGAAGTGGTTACTTCTCAAATTACCAGTACAGTCGAATCCGTTGTCGATTGGTCCGATGATGAGCCATATGTCTTAACAGACCCTCCCTTGATAGCGGAAGTAAAATTCCGGGAAATCCAGATGGTGAATGAGTCCTTCATATGTGGGGCAATTGTAGCGCGGGATATAATAGAGGATAATCAGTGTGCATTTGAGGATAATATACATGAACATAAACAATATATATGGAAGATGGACGCATTTTGGTGTGTCGTCACACATGTACCATCATGTAATGAAGATAATAAAGAATTATGAATCATAGAAAAGCGTCCTTTACTTGTAGTAGTGTGTGTACGCAACTAACATCAGCCACCACAATAAATATCATACATAACACAACAATCACCACCGTACATAGCCCGGTCCTACAACATATCTATCTATCTATCATCTATCTTATACTATCTATCTATCTATCTACTATCACTATCTATCTATCATCATATCTATCTATCTATCTATCTATCTATCTATCTATCTATCTATCTTATCTATCTATCTATCTATCTATCTATATCTATCTATATATCTATCTATCTATCTATCTATCTATCTATCATATCTATCTATCTATCTATCTATCTATCTATCTATCTATCTATCTATCTATCTATCTATCTATCTATCTATCTCTATCTATCTATCTATATCTATCTATATCTATCTATCTATCTATCTATCTATCTATCTATCTATCTATCTATCTATCTATCTATCTATCTATTATCTATCTATCTCATCTATTCATCTATATCTATCTATCTATCTATATATCTATCTATATCTATCTATCTATCATCTATCTATCTATCTATCTATTATCTATCTATCTATCTATTATCTATCTATCTATTTATCTATCTATCTATCTATCTATCATCTATCTATCTATCTATCTATCTATATCTATCTATCTATATCTATCTATCTATCTATCTATTATCTATCTATCTATCTATCTATCTATATATCTATCTATCTATCATCTATCTATTATCTATCTATCTATCTATCTATTATCTATCATATCTATCTATCTATTATCATCTATATATATCTATCTATATATCTATCCATCTATCTATCTATCTATCTATCTATCCATCCATCTATCTATCTATATCTATCTATCTATCTATCTATCTATCTATCTCTATCTATATATCTATCTATCTATCTATCTATCTATATGTCTATCTATCTATCTATATATCTATCTATTTATCTATCTATATATCTAAATATATATCTATCTATCTATATATACATATATAGTTAAAAGAAAAGCAAAGAAACCCTTTTTATACTTCGAGATATATTGGGTACAACATTAGTCCTTTATTTTTCATTGATCGTCGGCGCACGATGGGTGATGTGGGCAAAATTACGCCTGTTGACTTCACTTTCCATTGTTTTCCTTGTACCCAATTAAGGCTGGGTCGACCTGAGAATCTTTACAGTCGGAAATATATTCCACACCCACTGTCGAATTGAACAGGGACATACATTTTCCTTGGGTTTATTTTCCTGGTGATTGTTGATTCGATCCTGTACATATTTGCAGCATTTGTGTTATTTAAAGATATATAGATAAAATCAAAATGGGTGATGTGTATTTATAATTATATAAATACACAATATCCATATTGATGCAATTATGCATGCATGTTAACGTACTTGTTAACAAAATGCACACTTGTTTTTTCGAAATGTTGAACACCAACGTGTCTGCTAACTAACGTAATACTTGGTATATAATAATGTATGCGATTAGAGGTCACAAACATTGAACATTGACTATGATTGTTAATAAATGAATCAGAGGAGGAATTCAGTTTTTGTTTTTTTGGGGGAAAGGGGAGGGGGAATGATATACTAGCGTACAGACACTCATTATAACGAAACAATAATTAACTCACCATTAAATTACTAATAATTGTGATTAACTTAGGTGAACAACATTCATCGTTCTGTTAGGATCTTGTTTTATAATTATAATAAATTATTTCCCATATAGGTACACATAAATTGCTTACGTCGATTTTAAGCAAATATTTTCGCACTGTAAAGTGCATAGCAAGAAGCTTAAATGTCTAAATGATGTCGTTAGAATCGATGTCAATGCACGTCGTTACGTTTTAGTCAAAGGTGTGCATATGCATCGCAGCAGTAGTTTTATTATTATTGTTTGCTAGTATAGTACTTGATTAATACTTTGAAAGATCATACCAGGTCTAAATGAGTGTACACATTTTAACAGCGAGGATTGTGTTTAACCAGTGAGCGACGGGAACCATTAGCATGCATACCCATCGACATATGATGGGAAGACCAATGGGTCTGTCCGGAGTGGTTCAGTGCCCAGTAACGTTGACAGATACTATCCATGAGACCAAGTCCTTCCTTGAATACTGTCCGTTCAAACACCTATTTACTATCTTTCCATGAGACCACGACCACACTACCTAAACATGGATATAACACAAGGGCGACTCATCTGGCCCAAGAGCGCAAATTAAATCTCGTGCCCCTACGCTTAACGGCAAGAGTGGACAAATAATTCCATCTTTCACATGGGGATAGACAATACACACAAAATCAGAGCAAGTCATTTCTTGAAGACAGTCCGTTCAAAAAACTGTTCAATATCATTCCATGAGTCACAGTCATTTCCTGCAAGGAATCATCATAAGCCCAATCTGCCCTTGATAACTCTCATCTGACTAGAACTCCATCTATTACTATCTACTGCACAAAACAAGTGACGTTCACTATGGTAGTACATTGTGTGTGATCATATCCTTCTGCGTAACGAGTTTCTTTCCCTAAATACCCAGTTACTAACGGCAACTCGAACATGGTTGTTGCCATCAAGGTTTGCTACGATTTCATGTTAGCACCGATTATTGATCACGTCCTCCACCATACATTGGATAACGAAAACATAGTCGAGGTTAACATACAGGATTATGTGACATGAGCAAGCCTCAGACACTGGAACGAGTTCGAGAATTAGGTGTTAAGTTTGGACATGCCAGACAGTGTCGTCTTCGTGGTAGGGAGAGAAGATATAGTAATCAACTTCTCATGGTCTCCAGATCAATTCTGCCAAGACCAAAATTATGGACCTCACAAACTCGACAGACAACATCGTAATAAATGGCCAAACACTGGAGAAAGTTGAACATTTTACATATTTGGGTAGTAAAGTGTCAAACAACGGAGACACGATGAAGAAATAAACTCTCGTATTGCTATAGCAGCTAGTGCCTTCACTAAATTAACGAATATCTGGCAATCTCAAGACTTTAGTATATGCACAAAAGTTAAATTATTTAGGTCATGTGTGATTCCTGTACTGACCTACGGTTGTGAAAGTTGAAATCAACAAAGAAAATTGATAAGAAACTGGACAGCTTTGAGAATAAATGTCTACGAAAATTATTAAAAGTCAAATGGAGTGATTTCGTTTCTAACAACACAGTGAGAGATAGAACACACCAACAACCCATATCAAATATTATAAGAAACGAAGGTGGAAATATTTAGGTCATGTTCTTAGATCAGACGAAAAGAGACTAAATCGCAAGTCCTTATGTGGTCACCAGTTGGGAAAAGAAAACGTGGAAGACCAAAGACCACTCTTCTAAGAACCATCCAACAAGAAAGTAAACTATTGGGATGTAAACCATACAAGATCTCCAACTGCTAGCAAAGAACCGTATCACATGGAGATCTAAAACCTCTGCCCTATGTGCCGCCTTTGGTACGAAAGGAACAAACTAACTTACTAACTAACTTCTCATGGGTACGGTGAGCAAATGGACTTTGGTATTTTTTCTGCAGCGTAGGACATATACTGAATGGGAATGCCCAATGTGCCTTGACGTCGATCGCATAACATAACATAACATAACATAACCCAACATAACATAACATAACCCAACATAACATAACATAACCCAACATAACATAACATAACATAACCCAAGAGAAAGTTAACAAACAGTTCTCAAACAAGATTACTGGGTCTACTTGTGCAGACTTCTTTTTCTTCTTCGAAAGCTCCAAAATCGAGCACTCGTTATCCAATCTTTGTGATTTGTATGTGATCCAATCCTAAGAGCGATTCTACCTGGGGAAAGTTTTGCGCCTACGAGTAATCCAGCAGATGCGATTTCTGGGACAGTTTTTATTGGTTAGGGTAGCGTCCCTATGCCATACCTCAGTCGCCGAGATGACCGATAAACGCATCCAATAACAGTTAATGCTATGACAGCTAGATGGTGGTCAGCTGGTGTACCTCAGTCACCGAGATGGCTGATAGACGCATCCAAAACTAGTTGATGTATGGCCAGCTAGATGGTAGTCAGCTGATGTACATAAAAAATGCAATAAAGACACTCTTAAAGTGTATCTGAATGCTTTGATTTAGACACCATGTGCAGGGAATCCATGGCACAAGATAAACAAGTGTAGCACTGCAACAACACAAGAGGAACTCTAATAGATGAGAATTGATGTGCTGCCGTTGAGGCATAGAGAAAACGAACTGCGCAAAAAACACAACAGAACACACATCACCCACATGTCTAACCTTGATCATGTATGCCCAACCTGTCGTAGGGGATTGCGGATCCAAGATTTTACTTTACAGTCACCTCCCCACACACCAGAGAGATGCAGCGGTACACGTCTGTGGTTGTTGTCATCATCCCTTTGCGGTGGACGGCTAATATTTCTATTACCACCTTGCAGGCTCCAGTATTTGAATGTCGTCTATAAAAGTTTCTAACCTCCAGAGGCTTACATAAATATACTGTCCTGGGCATGCGGGTGTTTACGGTAATGATGGAGCGGACATGCGTGCATCAACAGCATCGATTGTTGAAAATTGAAGATGGATAAGGGAGATATTCTTTGGTGTCTTCGCGACTGTGTCTTGGATGAGGACATTAACATACACGATTTAGGCAGTTCGAGGGTTTCCCGTTGCACATGTGGAACTTGATGCCTGAGTTGCAGAGTGAGAAGTGTGTTTAATCAGAGAGCCACGGGAACCATCAATATGCATGCTCTTCGATACCTATTGGAGGAGAATGATCACATGTGGGTCTGCCCGGAGTGCAATAACGTCGGTTTAGTAACCAATGACCAGTATTAGTATTCTTTTGTTTTGTCTTGGAGGTCTTGGCAAAACACCGGCGCTAATGCAAATGTCTTCGCGACAGTCGCATTCTAAAGTCGGTCGAATCACGTTCGAGTCGCGATTAACGTTCCTCTTGTCGAGCAAGATATGTAGCCAATGAAATGTTTGCTCCTCCCACTTCTTTGCCTACCTAAATATTTTATTGATGGTTTAATCGTAGGTCTCCATAGCAAATTATTCACGAGGTAAGGTAATGTATACAATGAATAGAACAGCATTTTAGTTGGCTATTTACATCGCGCTAATTGAGAAGACTAGATTCTATTAAAGAAGCCTTCTTCTTCAAGGAAATGAAAGGGACGGAGGTCAAACTTATAAAAAATTGTCTTATACACGATATCGACTTTCAGGTGCTTTTTATGATCACGATACCAACCACTTGTGTTTATGGACAAGGGAGGCGTTAGTCACAGTCGGCTGCGAATAACTAAGAATGTTATTCGTATAGTTTAAAACAGAGCATTATTGACAGATGTCAATACAAAAAGATATATCTCCGTGTTATACACAGATGGCTATGCCATATCAATGCCAATAAAATATAATAATAAGAGATCTCTGCATAATATAGACTAGAGCGTTTCACACAGATACGAAAAGTTTAATAATCTTCGACAAACTATAAGCCTAACTAATAATTTATCCGATCTAACTATAGGCCTATAATGACATATTACACGAATTCGTTGTAATAAAATATATTAGATTATATAGACCTAGGCCTACAAAAACAGGCCTGCCTATAAGATATGTGGTTGTTTGCGTTCGTTCTTCGCGGCTAATTTTATCATTCTAAATGTGATTGGTCTTTGACAAGAATGCTTTTTTACGTTGTGCATATGCGCCCATGGTGACTTGGCCCGCACACCCTATTTCATCCAGCATTTTATTTACTATATAGATATATATATATATTTTATTGGGTAGCTTGCCCTAGAACGATCCGTTGTGCCGTATATTTTGGCTTGGATCTGCGCCTTTACGATCATCTTTTTGCAGTATATTTGGGCTTTATGATCTACGCCAAAGAGCTGTGCAGCCTTTCTGACTATGTTCCGAATTAGGAACATTTCTCAATCTTTTTGGGGCACATAAGCTTGTCCTGTGACGGCATCTTCCTTTCGTTCGCTTGAAATATTGTTAATATATTCAATGTTGTCTCTTGTATGAACTTCACTTTCTTTTGTAGCTCACACAGAAGTCCGTGTAGTTTTCTGTCGAGTGTTGTTTCATTAGGCCAGTAAGTTTGCCTCAGTGTATCATATTCGGGGCAGTCTTGAAGTATGTGCTCTGCAGTCTGGTGTGCCTGTCCACATGTACACATGGCTGAATTGTCAATCTTGAATTTTGTATATATGTGGCTGCAGAGTCGATTGTGTCCTGTTCTAAGGCGCAGAATGACAACTTGTTCCAATCTGCTCATATTATAGAAATCGTCTTGTGTTGGTATTTTGGGATTTCTGATTGATTTATTAATCCCCATTTTCTTTTGGTGGTAGGTAACTGGCACATCTGGTTGCTCTCCTGCAGCACCTTCAGTGGCCAATCGGTCTGCTATTTCATTTCCTGGTATTCCACAGTGAGAGGGTATCCACTGAAAGACGACCCTGCGCTGCTTGGACAGTTTAGACAGTAGGGTCTGTAGACCTGGCAATTTTCTAGACTGGAGTGCTGATTTTGCATCAGTCAAAAATACAACAGGTTGAGGATCGAGTCTGGTATTCAACAGTTTCTCAGTTGCCACCTTGATTGCCTGAATTTCTGCATCATAGTTGTGACAGAATTTCCCCGTTGGTACTTTAATCGCATCTCGAACGTTGTATGGGTATTCTATGTACACTCCTGCTCTTTCATTCTTCACTGCATTTTCTGCTGAACCATCCGTATATACCCGGACCCAGAGATCATGTGGGTATTCTGCATCAAGTAAACTGAGAGTGACTATCTTGCGTTGTATGCTGTTCTGCTCATCCTTGTCGAGTATTCCTTTAACCTGTCTGGATACATACTTCTGGTTCAGTCTAAAGTTTCTAATTATTCTGTATATTATGTTGTTTATCAGCCAATTTTCTTTAAGATTTAGTTCTTTCAGGAATTCAGTGTTCTTTCTTTTTTTCTGTCCATGGCATTCGTAGGATCTTTCTGTAGCAGTTAGCTAGGTCTATCATTTAATATAAAATAGCTATCCAAAAAATATGTTTTTTTAGTATTATAATTTAATAAATAACTATAACTACAGTTATCAGAGGACTATCATCATAGCACTCCGGACATGTCCATAGGTGCTCCGATCACTGCCTCAACAAATCCAGCAGCCCAACACGCCAGTACGTTGTTGATTAATCACTCTCTTTACATATTTGGTCTGTCGTTCTTTACTGGCTGCACCTATATTGACGTCCATCTCTCTCAATATGGTCAGCGAGTGGGATTCACAGCCCTGAAACTCTTCTGTTCAAAAGGACTTTCTCAGTGCATTAAGAATGTCATTTCGGTCCATTGTAGCTCTCCTGATACCGTGACCATGCCAGCCAATCTGTCAGCTCGTTCATTACCCCTGACTCATGCATGACCAGGGACAAAAATAACTATAACTACATACAACAACAAAACAAATAGATTACAGTTACAGTACAAGAAGAACAAATAAATTACTCTTTGAGTTCTAATTGTTTATTCAAACTTTTTGTATTAAGATAATTGGGCAATCTATGTTTGTACTTTTGTTAAGTCAATCAAAGTATGAATATTTAATCAGGCAATATAGTCAACAAAAATATGTACATGTGATAATGGTGACATTATCTCTGGACTCTCAGATCATGATATTGTCAGAGTTAATACCGCAGTGAACGTTGATAATCCTCAACTGTGTAGTATAACTTGAAGCAGGTTGTCAAGCATAGAGGTAAACACTGAAATTTGGGCAGCATATGCAAGTCAGGCTTCTTTTCCCTGCAGCCGTACACAATTTACAGTCTAGTTTGTACTATGGGTTTACATATTTTTCCATGAAATGGCACTCACTAAATCATGATCGTGTAGTCATGATGTGGAGTTTGCAGTGTTGTTGATTATGTGCCAATTGAACTGAGCAGTTTCAGCTATCAAATGATATAATAGCAGGTACTACTTATATCAACTTGCAGAACAGGTTGGTCTTGAGATTAATTCTGCCAAGACCAAAATTATTGACCTCACAAACTCGACAGACAGTCACAAAACATAGAGATGAGAGATAGCAGTCTGAAAAGCCTGTTCTCCCAATAAAGGAAAGAAAGATTCAATGGCCGTTGTAATTTCTTTTGTAATGTGATAGCGAGATTCAGGAGTGCTAGCATTTCGCGTGGGCAGAACTTCATGTGAAATGATGTGAACATTGGAGTCAAGAAAAGGAGTGACAGGAGTGTTTTTAAAGCGTTCATTATCACAGTGATAAAGGGGCAGACAAAGATAACATCGTAGAGCAAATATATGTCGACATGGTAAATGGAATTTTAAAAAGAAATCACAAGAACAAGAGTGAATAGCACAATCGTACTGAGATGAGCCAGGAGTAGCAGAAGACAAACTGTATGTGTCAGAACAAGCTAGTGAACACTGAAAGAGATAGATAGTTTTCTTATAGAGAAAATACTGTTCAATGACAACTTTTGCTCTAAAAGAAGTGAAGTCATTCTGAATTGTATTGACAATATCTGACTTATGTTTTGTGTTGTATTTTAATGACATTGAATGTATACGAGCAGATGTATTTCTGGATTGTGATGTGTTTTGTGTTGTTCTAAGGAGTTATGTGATGCAAATGTTTAGTGGAGTTTTAGAGGACTAGGACTCGCTTAATTTTCTGATGGAATGTTTCTGCATGATTTGTTGTTGTTATGTGAAATGTTGGAGTGTCCAAGAAAGAAGCAGCCCAAAGTTGAGGACAGTTCCACCAGTTGGAATTAAAGTATGCAAGAACGTCAGGAGATGAAAGTTCACAGATTTTGTCTTTTAAGACATTGTACTGTGACAAATCAGTACAGTATTTTTGATCTGCAAACAGATCAAGAAGACAAGAAACTTCACAGGAAGGCAGTTTTTTTTCTGTTGGAGAGCTTTTTTGACAGCTCTGGTTGTGTGGAAAGCACAAAGACGAATAGCAACAGATGGTAGAGAGGACCAAATTGCACATATTTCTGCCATGCCCTTATCAACAAATATTGTTTTAGTCAGATGAGAAGAAAAGAGTCTGCAAAAAAGACAGGCAAGAAGAAAGAATAGCAAGAAGAAACACAGGCGCTAATGCAAATGTCTTCGCGACAGTCGCACAGTCGACAGACGCCGAACGTTATTCACACTCGGATATAAATAAAGCTGATTCGATTGGCTGACTTTTAAGCGCAGTACCTGTACGTGATTGGAAAAAAATGGCGATCGAGAAAGGGCGTCTTTTTACTCTTAAAGATTTTGAAGCAGCCCTTAAAAAGTACGAAGAGGAAAATGGTGTTCTTTTTGTTAAGATAAGCTCAAAGAAAGTAAGATTACGTTTTACTTTATTTTAATGATAGTTGCCATTATAATATGTTAATGTAAACTAAGTTAGTGTAAAAAGTGTAAGTGATACATACACATGATAAACTATAGTTAACTTATAAATAATAATACACACACTATTGGACATTATTTTAAAACAATTTCAATATTTAAGATAAAAGCATTACTTTGTAAATATACATAATTAAAATATGTTGTATGCTATAGGTCTAGTGCCTATTTTAATTTGAGGGTGTTAATAGTTTTCGACACATTTCTAGTGAAATGCATAAATTTGATAAGAAATCTGAACCATTATGAACCTGAGACAAAAATGCAATGGATGGGAATGGCACCATATGGGAGCAGGGTTTTGGGATCTCCATATAATGCGGTTCGTTGCTAGCAGTTGGAGATCTCGTATGGTTTTACACCCCAATAGTTTACTTTCTTGTAGGATTGTTCTTCGAAGAGTGGTCTTTAGTCTTCACATTTTCTTTCCAACTGGTGACCACGCAGGACTTGTTCACATTTGAGTACTTTCGTCTGATCAAAACATGACCTAAATATTTCCATCTTCGTTTCTTACGCAATATTTGATATGGGTTATTTTGCTGTATTTATATCTCTCCTGCGTCTCCGTTAACGACACTTTACTATCCAAATATATAAAATATTTAACTTTCTCAATGTTGGCCATTTATTACGATGTCTGTCGAGATTTATGAGGTCCACTAATTTGGTCTTGGCAAAAATTAATCTGAAGACCAACCTGTTGTATGGGTTCGATTGTAAATTGGTGCCGCTGTTATGTCGTTTCTTAGCTGAAACTGCTCGAAAGTTCAGTTGGCACATAAGCAACAACACTGCAAACTCACAGCAACTGTCACAGCAAAGAAGTTTAGGCAGAATGTCAATATTGCTTTTCTTGAACCTACTATTCTTCCAACAATTACTTAATACCTTCATGAATACAAGATCATGATTTAGTGAGTGTCATTTCATTGAAAAATATCCATAGTACAAACTAGACTGTATAAATTATTACAGCTGTAAAAAAAATACTGCTAAATTTCAATGTTTACCTCTATGTAACATAACCTGCTTAAGTGCCACTACACAGTTGAGATTATCAGTTTAACATAAAAAGACTGTATTTGGGTTTATTTTCTTGTTGCATTGACATTATCATGATCTGAGAGTCAGAGATTATGTCTAATACATTATCATGCATATTTTTGACTATATTTCCTGATTAAATATTCATACTTTGATTGACTTAACAAGTACAAATGAATTGCCCAATTATCTTGATACAAAAAGTTTGAATAAACAATTAGAACTCAAAGAGTAATTTATTTGTTCTTCTTGTACTGTAACTGTAATCTATTTGTTTTGTTGTTGTCTGTAGTTATAGTTATTTTTGTCCCTGGTCATGCATGAGTCAGGGGTAATGAACAAGCTGACAGATTGGCTGGCATGGCCACAGTATCAGGAGAGCTACAATGGACCGAAATGACATTCTTAACGCACTGAAAGTCCTTTGGAACAGAAGAGTTTCAGGGCTGTGAATCCCACTCGCTGACCAGATTGAGAGAGATGGACGTCAATATAGGTGCAGCCAGTAAAGAACGACAGACCAAATAGCAAAAGTGATTAATCCAACAACGTACTGGCTGTTGGGCTGCTGGATTGTTGAGGCAGTGATCCAGACACCTATGGACATCCCGGGAGTGCTATGATGATGATCCTCTGATAACTGTAGTTATAGTTATTTATTAAATTATAATACTAAAAAAAAACATATTTTTTGGATAGCTATTTTATATTAAATGATAGACCTAGCTAACTGCTACTGCAGAAAGATCTACGAATGCCATGGACAGAAAAAAAAGAAAGAACACTGAATTCCTGAAAGAACTAAATCTTAAAGAAAATTGGCTGATAAACAACATAATATACAGAATAATTAGATACTTTGGTCACATCAAACACATCGATGGCCTGGAAAGAACAATACTAGAGGGCAGGGTCCCAGGACACAGAGGCAGACCAAGAGAGATGGCTACAAGATATTAAACAAACTAGCAAAGAACATGTTAGCCATCGACAGAAAGTGGGTGAACAGCAAAGACAAGTGAATTTCTTAGATAATGTGCTGCAAAAGAAACAACGTCTACAAAGGAAATTAGGTGAACTAGCTAGAACAGTGGATTTCAGATGTGTTGCAAAGAGGCAACGTCCCACAAAAGAGAGCAACGTCCTACAAAGAGAGCAACGTACTACAAAGAGAGCAACGTCCTACAAAGGCAACGTCCTGCATAGAGGCAACGTCCACCACAAAGGCAACGTCCTACAAAGAGGCAACGTCCACCATGAAGCAACGTCCTGCACAAAGGCGCGTCGCAAAGAGGCAACGTCCTACAAAGAGAGCAACGTCTATAAAGAGAGCAACGTCCTGCAAAGAGAGCAACGTCCTACAAAGAGAGCAACGTCCTACAAAAGGGAGGCAACGTCCTACAAAGGCAACGTCCTACAAAGGCAACGTCCTAAATGCAAGGCAACGTCCTACAAAGGAAGTGGGTGAACTGGCTGGGAACAGAGTGGATTTCAGATGTGCTGCAAAGAGAGCAACGTCCTACAAAGGAAGTGGGTGAACTGGCTAGAGACAGAGTGGATTTCAGATGTGCTGCAAAGTGACGTCCTACAAAGAGGCAACGTCCTACAAGAGGGCAACGTCCTGCAAGAGCAACGTCCCCTCAAAGGATGGGCGTGCAGAGGCTGACAGTCACCACAAAGGGGCAACGTCCTGCAAAGAGAGCAACGTCTCACTACAAAGGCGTCCTACAAAGGCAACGTCCTACAAAGAGAGCAACGTCCTACAAAAGGCAATGTCCTCAAGAGAGCAACGTCCTACAAAGAGGCAACGTCTTGCATAGAGAGCAACGTCCTACAAAGAAGAGCAACGTCCTGCAAGGCAACGTCCTACAAGAGAGCAACGTCCTACAAAGCAACGTCCCACTGCAAAGAGAACGCGTCCTGCTACAAAGAGGCAACGTCTTGCATGAGGCAGTCCTGCAAAGGCAACGTCCTGCAAAGAGGCAACGTACTACAAGGCAACGTCACCACAAAGAACATCGTCCTGAAAACAACAATCATCACAAAAGAGAACAACGTCCTACAAGGAAACAACGATCGCAGAGAGGCAGTCTGCGAGAGACTGACGTCCTGCAAGAGAACGGCACGTCTTGCATGAGGTAACGTCTGCAAAGGCAACGTCCTACAAGAGCAACGTACTACAAAGAGAGCAACGTCCTACCGAAACAACGTCCTACAAAGGAAGCAACGTCCTACAAGAAGAGCAACGTCCTACAAAGAAAACAACGTCCTACAAAGAGAAGCAACGTACTACAAAGAGAGCAACGTCCTACAAAAGTAGCGTCCTACAAAGAAACAACGTCCTGCAAAGAGAGCAACGTCCTACCAAGAGAGCAACGTCCTACAAAGAGAGCAACGATCCTGCAAAGCAACGTCTACAAAGGCAACGTCCTACGAAGAGCAACGTCTTACATAGGAGCAACGTCCTGCAAAAGAGGCAACATCCTACAAAGAGAGCAACGTCCTACCGAGAAGGCAACGTACTGAATGACATCCTACAAAGAAGGCAACGTCCCTACAAAGAAGGCAGCATCGCGAGGAACGGCGTCCTGCAAAGAGAGCAACGTCCACCTGAGGAGCAACGTCCTACACACACGGGCAACGTCTTACATAAGAGCAACGTCCTACAAAGAGCAACGTCCTACAAAGAGAAACGGCGTCCTACAAGAGCAACATCCTACAAAGAGAGCAACGTCCTACAAAGAGGCAACGTCCTGCAAAGGCAACGTCCTACAAAGAGAGTAACGTCCTGCAAAGAGACAAGCGATCACCACCAAAGAGGCAACGTCCTGCAAAGAGCAACGTCCTGCAAAGAGGCAACGTCCTGCAAAGAGGCAACGTCTGCAAAGAGCAACGTCCTGCAAAGAGAACGGCGTCCTGCAAAGAGGCAACGTCCTACAAAGGCAACGGTCCTAAAAACAACATCCTACAAAAGGAAACAACGTCATACAAAACGCATCTACAAAGGCAACGTCCTACAAAGAGGCAACGTCCTACAAAAGAGGCAACGTCCTGCAAAACGCGTCTACAAAGAGCAACGTCCTACAAAGAGGCAACGTCCTACAAAAACAGCATCTACAAAGGCAACGTCCTACAAAGAGGCAACGTCCACAAAGAGAGCAACGTCCTACAAAGATCAACATACTACAAAGAGCAACGTCCTACAAAGAGAGCAACATACTACAAAGAGCAACATACAAAGCAACGTCCACTACAAAAGAGGCAACGTCACAAAAGAGAGCAACGTCCTACAAAGAGAGCAACGTACTACAAAGGCAACGTCCTACGAGCAGCGTCACAAAGAAAACGGCGTCCTACAAAGAGAGCAACGTCCTACAAGAGAGCAACGTCCTACAAAGAGAGCAACGTCCTACAAAGAAGGCAACGTCCTACAAAGAGAGCAACGTCCTACAAAGAGAGCAGCATCCTACAAAAAGGAAACAACATACTACAAAGAAACGACATCTATAAAAAACATATTCATTTCCTACAAAAACCTTACTACAAAGGCAACGTCCTACAAAGAGCAACGTCACAAAAGGCAATGTCCTACAAAAAGTAATCCTACAAAGGACTGGGCGTTAACAGGGGCGGGCGGTCGCAGGGAGCGGCGTGCTGCAAGGCGGCGATCCTGCAAGAGGCGGCGTCACCACAGGAGCGGCGTCCTGCGAGAGGCGGCGTCACCGAGAGGCAACATGCTACAAAGGCAGCGATCGATCCGCAAAGGGAGCAACGTCCTCCTGCAAGAGGCAACGTCCTGCGAAGGCGGCAGTGCCACGAAGAGCAGCGTTACCACAAAGGGAACGGCGTCCTGCAAAGGGTGACGTGCCGCAAAGAGGCGTCCTGCAAAGAGAGCAACGTCCTGCAAAGAAGACGGCGTCTACAAAAGAAAACAACATCTAAAAACAACTTATCCCTACAAAAAGAGCAACATCTACAAAACAACGTCCTACAAAAGAAAGAACAACGTCCTGCGGGGCGGCGTCCTGCAAAGGGCATGCTACCGAGGCAACGTCCTGCAAAGAACGGCGTCCTGCAAAGGAGCAGCGTCCTGCGAGAGGCAACATACTACAAAAGAAGAGGCAACGTCCTACAAAGAGGCAACGTCTGCAAAGGTAACGTGCACTACAAAGGCAACGTACTACAAAGAGGCAACATACGCGAGAGGCAACGTCCTACAAAGAGAGCAACGTCCTACAAAGAGAGCAACGTACTACAAAGAGGCAACGTCCACAAAGAAGGCAACATCCTACAAAGAGCAGCATGTCCTGCAAAGGAGGCGTCCTGCAAAGGCGTCCACCTACGAGGCAACGTCCTGCAAAGAGAGCAGCGTCCTGCAAAGAGACGGCGTCCTGCAAGGCAACGTCCTGCCAGAAGGCAACGTCACCACAAACAACGCGTCCTGCAAAGAGAGCAACGTCCTACAAGAGAGCAACGTCCTACACGAAGCAACGTCCTACAAAGGAGCAACGATTATACAAAGGCAACGTCCTGCAAAGGCAGCGTCCTACAAGAAGGCAACGTCCTGCAAAGATAGCAACGTCCTACAAAGATAGCAACGTCCTGCAAAGAGGCCAACGTCCTGCAAAAGACGGCGTCCTACAAGGGAGCGGCGTCCACCACAGAGAGCTGACGTCCTGCAAGAGGCGGCGTCCCTACAAAGGCAACGTCCTACAAAGAGAACGGCATTCACAAGAGATCAACGCTACTACAAAGAGGCAGCGTCCTGCAAGAGGCGACATGCCACAAAGGCGGCGCTACAAAGGAAGCAACGTCCTACAAAGGAAACAACGTCCTACAAAGGCAACGTCCTACAAAGCAACGTCCTACAAAGAGAGCAACGTCCTACAAGGCAACGTCACGAAAAACCATCCACACAAAGGCAACATCCTACAAAGAAGACAGCGTCCTACAAACAGCATCCTACAAGGAAACAAATCCACAAAAACAACGATCCTACAAAGAAGGCAACGTCCTACAAAGAGGCAATCTACAAAAGGAAACATCCTACAAAGAGGCAACGTCATAAAAAGAGAGCAACGTCCTACAAAGGCAACGTCCTACAAAGGAAACAACGTCTGAAAAGGAAACAACAATCTTACAAAGAAGAGCAACGTCCACCACAAAGAGAGCAACGTCTACAAAAGGAATCAACATACCACTACAAAGAAACAACGTCTACAAAAGAGAGCAACATACTACAAAAAGGAAAGCAACATACTACGAGAGCAACGTCTACGGTAAGTCCACACAAAGGCAACGTCCTACAAAGGCAACGTACTACAAAGCAACATCCTACAAAACCGCGTCTACAAAAAGGAAACAACATCCTACAAAAGAGCAACGTCCTACAAAGGGGAAGCAACGTCCACAAAGAAGAGCAACATCTACAAAAGAAAACAACATACTACAAAAGAAAGTAACGTCCTACAAAAACAACATACTACAAAGAGGCAACATACGGGAGGCGGCGGTCGCGAAGACAAGCGTCCTGCAAGGAGACGGCGTCCTGCAAAGGGAGCGGCGTCCTGCAAAGGCAACGTGCTACCAAAGGGAGTGGCGTCTACAAGAGGCAACGTACTACAAAAGGAGGCAACGTCCTACAAAGAGAGCAACGCCCTACAAAGGCAACGTCTACAAAGGCAACGTCACCACAAAGAGAGCAACGTACTACAAAGAGGCAACGTCTACGAGAGGCAACGTCCTGCGAGGCAACGTCCTACAAAGGCAACGTCCTGCAAAGAGCAACGTCCTGCAAAGGCAACGTCCTACAAGAGAGACAACATACTACGGCAGAACTGACGTCCACCACAAAGAGGCAACGTCCTGCAAAGGAGCGGCGTCCTGCAAAACAAACATACCACAAAGAGGCAACGTCCTACAAAGAGGCAACGTCCTACAAGAGCAATGCGAAGGCAAGCATGCTACAAAGAAGGCAACGTCCTGCAAAGAGACGGCGATCCTGCAAGAGGCAACGTCCTGCAAAGGCAACGTGCTACTAAGAGAAGACAGCGTGCTACAAAGAGGCAACATACTACAAAGGCAACGTCCTACAAAGAGAGCAACGTCCTGCAAAGGGAACGGCGTCCTGCAAGAGATCAACATACTACAAAGGCAACGTCCTACAAAGAGCAACACTACAAAGAGAGGCAACATACTACAAAGAAGAGCAACGCGTCACTGCAAAGAGCAACGTCCTACAAAGAAGGCAACGTCCTACCAAAGAGAGCAACGTAATACAAAGAGAGCAACGTCTACAAAGGAAACCCAACGTACTACCAAAGAGTGACGTCCTGCAAAACAACATCCTACAAAAAAACAACATCCTACAAAAGAAACAACATCCTACAAAAGAAAACAACATCCTACAAAGAGACAACGTCTACAAAACAACGTCATACCCAGGAGACTGACGTGCTGCAAGAGGGCGGCGTCCTGCAAAGGCGGCATGCAGAGACGGCATACTACCCAAAGAGGGAGCAACGTCCTGCACAAAGCAACGTCCTACAAAGGGGCAACGTCCTGCAAAGGCAACGTCCTGCAAAGGCAACGCACTACAAAGGGCAACGTCCACAAAGGCAACGTACTCAAGAGGCAACGATCACCACAAAGAGGCAGCGCTGAGAGGCGGCGTCCTGCAAGAGGCAACGTCCTACAAAGAGAGCAACGTACTACAAAGAGAGCAACGTCCTACAAGAGAACATCTACAAAAGAGAACGACGTCCTACAAAGAGAGCAACGTCCTACAAAGGGCAACGTCCTGCAAGAGAACGGCGTCCTGAGAGAACAGCATACGGCAGGCGGCGTCCTGCAAAGAGGCAACGTCCTGCAAAGGGAGCGGCGTCACTCGAGAGGGGCAACATGCTGCAAAGAGAGGCAGCGTCCTGCAAAGAGCAGCGTCCTGCAAAGAGGCAATGATCACCACAAGAGGCAACATACTACAAAGAGGCGAACGTCCACCACCAAAGAGGCAACGTCCTGCAAAGAGAGCAACGTCCTGCAAGGAAGGCAACGTACTACCGAAGAGCAACGTCTTACACCAAAGAGCAACGTCCTGCAAAGAGGAGCAGCAACGTCCACCACAAAGAGGAGCAACGTCCCTGCAAAGGCAACGTCACTACAAAAAACGCGTACTACAAAGGAAACAACGTCCTACAAAGGCAACGTCCACAAAGGCAACGTCTTGTAAAGAGCAACGTCCTACAAAGAGAGCAACGTCCACAAAAGGCAACTTATACTAAAGAGGCAACGTCCTACAAAGCAACGCCCTACAAAGAGAGAGAGCAACGTCCTACAAAGGCAACAGCTACTACAAAAGAGAGCAACGTACTACAAAGAGAGCAACGTCCTACGCAAAGAGGCAACGTCCTACAAAAGAGGCAACGTCCTACAAAGGCAACGTGCACATAGAGCAACGTCCTACAAAGAAAGTAACGTACTACCAAGAGAGCAACGTGCTACAAAGAGGAGCAACGTGCTACAAAGAGGAGCAACGTACTACAAAGAGGCAACGTGCTACAAGAGGCGGCGTACTGCAAAGAAACGGCGTCTACAAAGGGAGCAACGTGCTACAAGACAACATACTACAAAGGAGAGCAACATACACAAAGAGAGCGTCCTACAAAGGAGCAACGTGCTACAAAGAGAATGACATACTACAAAGAGGCAACGTGCACAAAGAACATGCTACAAAGAAGGCAACGTACTACAAAGAGAGCAACGTCCTACAAAGAGGCAACGTACTACAAAAGGTAACGTCCCACCACAAGAAACAACATCTACAAAGAAGGCAACGTCCTACAAAGGCAACATCCTACAAAGAAACAGCGTCAGGGGGGATGGTCGCAGGGGGCGACGTGCGAGATGGCGGCGGTCACTGCAGGAGCGGCGTCCTGCAAGGGGAGCGGCATGCTGCAAGAGAGACGGCGTCCTGCAAAGAGAACTGACATGCTGGGGAGCAGCATGCTGCAAGGAACGGCGTCCTGCAAAGAGAACGGCGTCCTGCAAAGAGGCAACGTCCTACAAAGAGGGAGCAACGTCTACAAAGAGAACAACAGCCACTACAAAGGCAACAATCCTACAAAAAACAACAGCCTACAAAACAACGTCCCTACAAAGAGAGCAACGTCCTACAAAGGCAACGTCCGCCGGGGGCAAATCACCTGAGGGAGACTGACGTGCTGCAAGGGGAACGGCGTCCTGCAAGGGAGCGAAGCGTCCCTCCACCGAGGAACGGCGTCCTGCAAAGGCGGCGATCACCTACGAAGGCGATATTGCTACAAAGAGGCAACCGCCACTACAAAGGCAATGTACCAAAGGCAACGTCCTGAGGCAACGTCCTGCAAAGGGGCAACATGCTGGCAGGAACAACGTCACGAGGCGTCCTGAGCAACGTCCTACAAAGAGAGGCAACTTGTACACAAGGCGCGTCCTACAAAGAAGGCAACGTCACGAGAAGAGCAACGTCCTACAAAGAGAGAGAGCAACATACTCAAAGGCAACGTCCTGCAAAGAGAACATCTGAGGCAACGTCCTGCCGAGAGGCAACGTACTGCAAAGAGAGCAACGTGCTGAGGCAACTACCACCGAAGGCGGCGTCTACAGAAGCAACGTCTACAAAGAGCAACGGCACTACAAAGGCAACGTCCTACAAAGAAGGCAACGTACTACAAAGAAGGCAACATACTACCGAGAGCAGCAGTCACCACAAAGAGGCAACGTCCTACAAAGAGAGCAACGTCCTGCAAAGGCAACGTCTTACGCAGAGGCAGCGTCCACCACCGAAGGGAAGCAACGTCCTACAAAGGCAACGTCCTGCAAAGAGAGCAACGTACTACATAGAAGCAACGTCCTGCAAAGGCAACGTACTACAAAGGAAGCAACGTACTACAAAGAGGCGGCGATCTAGAAGGCAACGTCCTGCAAGAGAGCAACGTCTTACGCGAGAGCAACGTCCTACAAAGAGAGCAACGTCCTACAAAGGAGCAACATACAAAGAGAGCAACGTCCTGAGCAACGCCTGAAAGGCAACGTACTACAAAGAGAGCAACGTACTACAAAGAGAGCAACGTACTACAAAGGGAGCGGCGTGCCGAAGAGGCAGCGATATTACTACAAAAGACAACTTATACTACAAAAAAAGAAACAACATACTACAAAAGAAGCAACATCCTAAAGGAAACAGCAATACAAAAACAACATACTACAAAGAAGGCAACGTACTACAAAGAGAGCAACGTACTAAAGAGAACAACATACTACAAAAGAGAACAACATTACAAAGAAACAACGTACTACAAAGAGAGCAACGTACTACAAAGGAAACGACGTACTACAAAGAGAACAACATACAAAGAAGGCAACGTCCTACAAAGAGCAACGTACTACAAAGGCAACGTACTACCGAGAGCAACGTCCTACAAGAGAGCAACGTCCTACAAAGAGAGCAACGTACTACAAGAGCAACATCCTACAAAGAGAGCAACGTACTACAAAACAACATACTACAAAACAACATTCCTACAAAAGGAAGCAACGTCCACAAAGAGAGCAACGTCCTACAAAGAGAGCAACGTCTTACATAGAGAGCAACGTCCTACAAAGAGAGCAACGTCCTACAAAGAGGCAACGTACTACGCAAGAGAAACAACGTCCTACAAAGAAGAGCAACGTACTACAAAGAGAGCAACATTACTACAAAAGAGAGCAACGTACCTACAAAGGAAACAACGTCCTACAAAACGGCAATACTACAAAAGAAACAACGTACTACAAAAACAACGTCCTACAAAGAGAGAGCAACGTCCTACAAAGAGAGCAACGTCCTACAAAGCGGGCGTTAACGCGGCGAGATGATCACTGAGAGACGGCGTCCTGCAAGAGGCAGCGTCCTGCAAGAGGCAGCATGCTGCAAAGGGGCGGCGTCCTGCAAAGGGAGCAGCGTCCTGCAAAAGAAACAACATCCTACAAAAACAACGACTACAAAACATATACTACAAAACAACGTCCTACAAGAAAACAACGTCCTACAAAGAGAACAACGTCCTACAAAGAAGCAACATACTACAAAGAGAGCAACGTCTACAAAGAAAGCAACGTCCTACAAAAGAGAACGGTCGCCAGGAGGCGGCGTGCTGCAGGGGCGGCGTGCTGCAAAGAGACAGCATGCTGCAAAGAGGCAACGTCCTGCAAAGGGAGCAACGTCCTGCAAGGCAACGTACTAGAGAGCAGCGTCCTGCAAAGAGAGCAACATGCTAGAGAAGGCAACATACTACAAAGAGGCAACGTCCTACAAAGAAATGACGTGCTACGAGAGGCAACTATGCACGAGAGGCGGCGTGCTGCAAAGGAGCGGCGTGCTACAGAGGCAACGCTGCTACGAGGAGCGGCGTGCCGCAAGGAGCGGCGTGCGCCGCAAGGGGCGGCGTCACGTACGAGAGCAAAGCGTCCTACAAAGAAAGGCAACATGCACAAAGAGAACAACATACAAAGGCAACGTCCTGCAAAGAGGCAACGTACTACAAGGCAACATACTACAAAGAGAGCAGCAAAAAGAGAGCAACGTGCTACAAAAGAGAGCAACATACTACAAACGGCAGCATTGCCACAAAGAGAACAACGTACTACAAAGAGCAACGTACTACAAAGAGAGCAACGTCCTACAAAGAGAGCAACGTCCTACAAAGAGAGCAACGTCCTACAAAGCAACGGTCCTACAAAGAGGCAACGTCCTGCCGAGGCAGCGTCCTGCAAAGCCGGCGTCCTGCAAGAGCAGCATCCTACAAAGAGAGCAACGTCCTGCAAGAGGCAACGTCCTGCAAAGAGAGGCAACGTCCTACCGAGGTAGCAACGTCTGCAAAGAGAGCGGCGTCCTACAAAGGGAGGCAACATACTACAAAGAGAGGCAACGTCCTACAAAGAGAGCAATATACTACAAAGGCAACATACTACAAAGGAGACGGCGTCCTACAAAGAGAGCAACGTCCTACAAAGAGAGCAACGATACACCACAAAGAGAGCAACGTCCTACAAGAGAGCAACGTGCACAAAGAGAGGCAACGTCCTGCAAAGAGGCAACGTGCTACAAAGGCAACGTCCTGCAAAGAGGCAACGTCCTGCAAAGAGGCAACGTCCTGCAAAGAGGCAACGTCCTGCAAAGGAGCAACGTGCGCCGCAAAGAGAGGCAACGTCCTACAAGAGGCAACGTCCTGCAAAGAAGGCAACGTCCTACAAAGAAGGCAACGTGCTACAAAGAGAGCAACGTGCACAAAGGCAACGTCCTGCAAAGGAAGCGTCCTACAAAGAGAGCAACGTCCTGCAAAGAGAGCAACGTCCTACAAAGAGAGCAACGTCCTGCAAAGAGAACAACGTCCTACAAAGAGAGCAACGTACCACAAAGAGGCAACGTACTACGAAGGCAACATACTACAAAGAGAGCAACGTCCTACAAAGAGAGCAACGTCCTGCAAAGGAAACGCGTACTGCAAAAGCAACGTCACCTACAAAGGAGGCAACGTCTACCAAAGGCAACATACTGCAAAGGCAACGTCCTGCAAAGGCAACGTCCTGCAAAGGGGCAACGTCCTGAGAGCAACGTCTTACGCAGAGCAACGTCCTACGAGAGCAACGTCCTACAAAGAGAACAACGTCCTGCAAAGGGAAGCAACGTACTACAGAGCAACGTCCTGCAAAGAGGCAACGTACTACAAAGAGGCAACGTACTACAAAGAGAGCAACGTCCTACAAAGGAACGTCCGCAAAGTGTCATGAACTGACGTCCTACAAAGGCAACGTCCTACAAGGGAAACGGCATGCTGAGAGGCGGCGTCCTGCAGGAGCGGCATGCAGAGGCGGCGTGCTGCGAGGAGCGGCGTGCTGCAAAGGCAAGCGTGCACGAGACGGCGTCCTGCAAAGAGAGGCAACGTGCGCGCAGGAAACGGCATACTGCAAAGAGGCAACATGCTACAAAGAAGACGGCGTCCTGAAGAGTGACGTGCTACAAAGAGAGCAACATACTACGAGGCAACGTATGCAAAGGCAGCGTACTACGCAAAGAAACAACATACTACCAAAGAAGACGACATTACTACAAAGAAACCAGCGTACTACAAAGAGGCAACGTACTACAAAGGCAACGTGCCGCAAAGAGGAGCAACGTGCTACAAGAGGCAACGTGCTACCGAGAGCAACATGCTACCAAAAGTGGCAGCCCTGCAAAGAGCAACGTCTACAAAGGGGCAACGTACTACAAAGGGAGGCAACGTGCTACCAAGAGACGGCGTCCTGCAAAGAACGGCGATCACCACCAAAGAGAAGGCAGCGTGCTGCAAAGGCAACACGTCACCACAAGGCAAGCGTACTACAAAGAGGCAACATGCTACAAAGAGGCAACGTCCACTACAAAGAGGCAACGTCTTACGCAGAGGCAACGTCCTACAAAGAGGCAACGTCCTGCCAAGAGAGCAACGTGCTACATGAAACAACGTCCTACAAAGAGGCAATGACATACAAAGAGAACAACGTACTACAAAGAGAGCAACGTACTACAAAGGAAAAGGCAACGTCCTACAAAGAGGCAACATGTGCTACCGAGGCAACGTGTGCTGAGAACAGCACGTCCTACAAAGAGCAACGTCCTACAAAAGGCAACGTCCTACAAAGGCAACATACTACAGCAGGAAACGTCCTGCAAAGAGCAACGTCCTACAAGAGGCAACGTCCTACAAAGAGAGCAACATACTACCAAAGAGAGAGCAGCGTCCTACAAAGAGCAACGTCCTACAAAGAGAGCAACGTCCTACAAAGAGAGCAACATACTACAAAGGCAACGTCCTACAAAGGCAACGTCCTACAAAGAGAGCAACGTCCTGCAAAGGAAACAGCGTGCACAAAGCCCAATGCTACAAAGAAGTGACATACTACAAAGGCAACGTCCTACAAAGAGAGCAACGTCCTACAAAGGCAACGTACTACAAAGGCAACGTCCTACAAAGGCAACGTACTACAAAAGAGAGCAACATCTTTACAAAGAGAGCAACGTCCTACAAAGAAGGCAACATCCTACAAAGAGCAACGTCCTACAAAGAGCAACGTCTTACATGAAAAACAACGTCCATAAAAGCAACGTCCTACAAAGAGAGCAACATACTACCGAAGGCAACGTCTCTACAAAGAGAGCAACGCCACAAAGGCAACGTACTACAAAGAGAGCAACGTACTACAAAGAGAGCAACGTACTACAAAGAGCAACGTCCTACAAAGAGCAACGTACTACAAAGGAAACAACGTACTACAAAAGGAGCAACGTACTACAAAAGGCAACGTCCTACAAAGAGAGCAACGTCCTGCAAAGAGAGCAACATACAAAGAGAGACAGCATACAAAGAAGGCAACGTCCTGCAAAGGCAACGTACAAAGAGAGCAACATACTACAAAGAAATTGACGTGCTGCAAGGAGCAACGCACAGAGACAACATACTACAAAGGCAACGTGCTACAAAGAGGCGACATTGCTACAAAGAGAGGCAACGTACTACAAAGGAAGCAACGTACTGCAAAGGCAACGTACTATAAGAGCAACGTACTACAAAGAAGGCAACGTACTACGAGAAACTGGCAACCACAAAGAGAGCAACGTCCTACAAATGAGGCAACGTACTTTACAAAGAAGGCAACGTACTACAAAGAGAGCAACGTCCTACAACGAGAGCAACGTCCTACAAAGAGAAACAACGTCTTACATGAAGGCGGCGATCACCTGAGGGCGGCGTCCTGCAAAGGCGGCGTCCTGCAAAGAGGCGGCGTCCTGCAAAGAGCGGCGTCCTGCAAGGAGCAACGTACTGCAAAGGCAACGTCCTACAAAGAGAACGGCGTACAAAGAGAGCAACGCGTCCTGCAAAGGCAACGTCCTGCAAAGAGGCAACGTCCTGCAAAATGACACGTCCTACAAAGAGAGCAACGTACCGAAGCAACGTCCTACAAAGGTAACGTCCTACAAAGAAGGCAACGTCCTACAAACAACGTACTACAAAGAAGACGGCATTGCTGCAAAGGAGCGGCGTCCTGCAAGGCGGCGTCCTGCAAAGAGGAGCGGCGTCCTGCAAGGCGTCCTGCAAAGAGCGGCGTCCTGCAAGGAGCGGCGTCACCTGAGAGAGCGGCGTACCACAAAGAGGCAGCGTGCTACAAAGAGGCAACATGTGCTACCGAAGGCAACGTCCTGCAAAGAACAACGTCATACAAAGAAGGCAACAATACTACAAAAGGCAACGTCCTACAAAGGCAACGTCCTACAAAGAGGCAACGTCCTACAAAGAGAGCAACGTGCTACAAAGGGAATGACGTGCTACAAAGGGGCGACATGCTGGGAACGTCATATAGAGGCGGCGATCGCAAAGAACGGCGTGCTACAAGGGAGGCAACGTCCTGCAAAGGCCAAGCGTGCTGCAAAGGGAGGCCCATGCCTGCAGGAGCGGCGTCCTGCAAAGGAGACGGCGTCTGCGAGGAGCGGCGTCCTGCAAGAACTGACGTCTTGCAGCAGAGGCAGCGTCCTGCAAGAGGGGCAACGTCCCTGCAAAGGAGGAACGGCGATCCTCTGCAAGAGAGCAACGTGCTACATGAGAGCAACGTCCTGCAAAGAACAGCATTACTGCAAAAGGGAGCAGCACGTACTGCAAAGGCAACGTCCTACAAGGCAACGTTACAAAGAGAGCAACGTCTTACATGAAGAGAGCAACGTCCTACAAAGAGCAACGTCCTACGAAGAGCAACATACTACAAAGCAACGTCCTACAAAGGCAACGCCCACAAAGAGAGCAACGTACTACAAAGAAACCAACGTGCTACCAAAAGAAGGAGCGGCGGTAACACAAAGAAGACGGCGTCCTGCAAAGGGGCAACGTGCTACAAAGAGAGGCAACGTGCTACAAGAGGCAACGTGCTACAAAGAGAGGCGGCGTCCTGCAAAGAGAGAACTGACATCCTACAAAGAGGCACATACTACAAAAGGGAGGCAACGTAATAACACAAAGAAGGCAACGATCTACCAAGAGAGCAACGTGTACTACCGAGAGAACAACATACTACAAGAGAGGCAACGTACTGCAAAGAGGCAACGTACTACAAAGAGAGCAACATACTACAAAAGAAGACTGACGTACTACAGAGGCAACGTGCTGCAAAGAAGGCAACGTCCTACAAAGAGCGGCGTCCTACAAGAGGCAACGTACTGCAAAGAGGCAGCATACTACAAAGAGGCGGCGATCACACAAAGGAGCGGCGTACTGCAAAGAGGCAATATGCTACAAAGAGAATGACGTACTGCAAAGAGAGCAACGTACTACAAGAGGCAACATACTACCGGCGAGCAACGTACTGCAAAGGAAGCAACGTACTACAAAGAGGCAACGTACAAAGAAGGCAACGTCCTACAAAGGCAGCAACGTCTACAAAGAGAGCAACGTCCTACAAAGAGAGCAACGGTCCTACAAAGAGAGCAACGTCCTACAAAGAGGCAACGTCCTACAAAGAGAGCAACGTCCTACGAGCAACATCCTACAAAGGCAACGTCCTAAAGAGGCAACGTCCTGCAAAGGCAACGTCCACCTGGGAATGGCAACGTCCTACAAAGAGAGCAGCGTCCTACAAAGAGAAACAACATACTACAAAGAGCAACGTCCTACAGAGAGCAACATACTACAAAGAAGGCAACATACTACAAAGAGAGCAACGTCCTACAAAGAGAGTAACGTCCTACAAAGAGAGCAACGTCCTACAAAGAGAGCAACGTCCTACAAGAAGGCAACGTACTACCGAGAGCAACGTCCTGCAAAAGGCAACGTATGCTACAAAAGAGAACAACGTCCGCCACAAAAGAGAACAACGTCTGCAAGAGGCGGCACGTCCTGCAAAGGCGGCGATCACAAGGAACGGCATTACTGCAAGAGGCAACGTCCTGCAAAACGGCGTCCTGCAAAGAGGCAACGCGTCCTGCAAGAGGCAACGTATACAAAGAGGCAACGTGCTACAGAGGCGGCGTCCGCAAAGAGCTGACGTCCTGCAAAGAGAACGGCGATCCTGCAAAAACTGACGTCCTGCGAGAACAACGTCCTACAAAGAGGGCAACGTCCTACCGAGCAACGTACTACAAAGAGACAACGTACTACAAAGAAGGCAACATACTACAAAGAGAGCAACGTCCTACAAAGGCAACGTCCTACAAAGAAACGGGTACTACAAAGGCAACGTCCTACAAAGAGAGCAACGTACCACAAAAGACAACATACTACAAAGGAAACAACATCTACAAAGAGAGCAACGTCCTACAAAAAGAACAACAATCACCACAAAAGAGAGCAACGTCTTACATGAAACAACGTCCTACAAAGAACAACGTCCTACAAAGAGCAACGTCCTACAAAGAGAGGCAACGTACTACATAGAAGGCAACGTCCTGCAAAGGCAACGTACTACAAAAGAGGCAACGTACTACAAAGAGAGCAACGTCCTACAAAGAGAGCAACGTCCTATGCACGAGAGCAACGTCTTGCATGAGGCAACGTCCTGCAAAGAGGCAACGTCCTGCAAAGAGGCAGCATACAAAGAGACGGCGATCACTACAAGAGGCAACGCCCTGCAAAGAGAGCGGCGTACTGCAAAGGGCAGCGTGCTACAAAGGGAGCAACGTACTGCAAAGAGGCAACGTCCTGCAAAGGCAACGTACTACAAAGGCAAACATGCCTGAGGCAACATACTACAAAGAGGCAACGTCCTGCAAAGAGAGGCAACGTACTGCAAAGAAGGCAACATACTACAAAGGCAACGTGCTACAAAGAGGCAACGTGCTGCAAGGGACTGACATGCTACAAGAGGCAACGTGCTGAGAATGACGTGCTGCAAAGGGAGCGGCATTACTGCAAAGAGGCAAGCGTGCTGCGAAGGCAACGTACTGAGGCAACGTACTACAAGAGAGGCAACGTGCTACAGAAGTGGCGCCCTGCAAAGAGGCAACGTCCTACAAAGGAAGGCAAGCGACACTGCAAAGGGGCAACGTACTACGAAAGGGGCAACGTCCGCAAAGAAGGCAACGTCCTGCAAAGAGAACTGACGTGCTACGAAGAGCAACGTCCTGCAAAGAAGACAGCGGTAATGCTACAAAGAGAGGCAACTATACTACAAAGAGAACAACGTCCTGAGGCAACGTCTTGCACGCAAGAACGGCGATCACCACAAGGGAGCAACGTCCTGCAAAGGCGACGCGTGCACACGCAGAGGCAACGTCCTGCAAAGAAGGCAACGTACTTTACAAAGAGGCAACGTACTACAAAGGGAGCAACGTACTACAAGAGAGCAACGTCCTACAAAGAGGCAACGTACTGCAAAGGCAACGCTACCGCAAAGGCAACGTCCTACGAGGGCAGCGTCCTGCAAAGAGAGCGCGTCCTACCGAAAGGCAACATACTACAACGAGGCAACGTCCTGCAAAGGCAACGTCCTACAAAGAAAGGCAACGTCCTACAAAAGAGCAACATACTACAAAGGCAACGTCCTACAAAGAGAGCAACGTCCTACAAAGAGAGCAACGTCACTACAAAGAGAGACAACGTATGCAAAGGCAACGTCCTGCAAAGAGGCAACGTCTACAAGAGAGCAACATCCACAAAGAGAGCAACGTACTACAAAGCGTGCTACAAAGAGGCAACATGCACTACAAAGAGAGCAATGACGATCCTACAAAGGCAACGTCCTACAAAAAGGCAACGTGCTACAAGAGAGCAACGTCACTACAAAAGGCAACGTACTACAAAGGCAACATACTACAAAGAAGGCAACGTCCTGCAAAGAGGCAACGTCCTACAAAGAGAGCAACGTCCTGCAAAGAAGACGGCGTCTTGCATGAGAGCAGCGATCCGCAAAGAGGCAACGTCCTGCAAAGAGGCAACGTACAAAGAGCTGACACGTCCTGCGAGAACAACGCCCTACAAGAGAGCGGCGTGCTGAGAACGGCACCACAAGAAGGCGGCGTACTGCAAGGGGCGGCGTCATACAAGAGGCAACCGTGCTACAAAGAGAGGCGGCGTGCTACAAAGAGGCAGCATTGCTACAAAGAGGCGACGTCCTACCAAGAGGCAACGTCCTGCAAAGAGAACGAAGCTTATACTGCAAGAAGAGGCGACATGCTGCAAAGGAAACGGGTCCTACAAAGAAACTGACATTGCACTGCAAAGAAGGCAACATACTGCAAAGAGGGCAACGTACTGCAAGAGGCAGCGTGCTACAAAGAGAGCGACGACACCTGCTGCAAAGAGGCAACATTACCACAAAGAGAACAACGTGCTACAAAGAGCAACGTACTACAAAGAGGCAACGTGCTACCAAAGACAACGTGCTGCAAAACTGACGTACTACAAACAACATTACTACAAAAGAGAGGCAACGCCCTGCAAAGAGCAACGTCCACACTACAAATGGAGAACCCAACGTACTACCAAAGGAGGCAACGTACTACCGAGAGACAACGTCCTCTGGCAAGGCAACGTCCTACAAAGCAACGTCTTACATGAAGGCAACGTCCTGCAAAAGAAAGAGAGCGGCGTCCTGCAAGAGAGAGGCAACGTCCTACAAAGAGGCAACGTCCTACAAAGGCAACGTCCTACAAAGAGCAACGTACTACCGAGGCAACGTCCTGCAAAGAGGCAACGTGCTACAAAGAGCAGCGTCCTACAAAGGGCAACGTCCTGCAAAGAGAGCAACGTCCTGCAAGAGAACAACGATCTACGAAGGCAACGCGCTGAAACCCCGGCGTCCTACCAAAGGGAGCAACGTCTATGAGAGCAACGTCCTGCAAAGAGACAACGTGCTGAGAACTGACGTGCTACAAAGGCAGCGTCCTACAAGGCAACGTCCTACAAAGAATGACGTCCTGCAAAGGCAGCGTCCTGCAAAGAGACGGCGTCCTGCAAGGCAACGTCCTGCAAAGGCAACGTGCTACAAAGAGAGACGACGTACTGCAAAGGCAACATACTACAAAGAGAGCAACGTCCTACAAAGAGAGCAACGTCTACAAAGGCAACGTACTACAAAGGAAACAACGTCCTACAAAAACAACGTACTACAAAAGAGCGACATACACAAAAGGCAACGTCGCAAAGAGAAGGCAACGTCCTGCAAGGCAACGTCCTGCAAAGAGGCAACGTCTTGCAGCGAAACGGCGTCCTGCAAAGGCGCGTCCTGCAAAGGGAGCAACGTCCTACAAAAGGCAACGTACTACGCAGAGAGCAACGTCCTACAAAAGAGAGCAACGTACTACAAAGAGAGCGGCATTACTGCAAAGGCAACGTCCCTGCAAAAGAGAACAACGTCCTACAAAGAAGGCAACGTCTTACGCGAAGGCAACGTCCTACAAAGAGAGCAACGTCCTACAAAGAAGACAACGATACTACAAAGAACAGCCGTGCTACAGAAGACTGACGTGCTACAAAGAGGAGCAATGCAAAGGCAACGTACTGCAAGGGAACGTGGCATGCCAAAGAGGGCAGCATGCTACAGGGAAGCGGCGATCCTGCAAAGAAGATGACGTGCTACAGAGGCAACATGCTGCAAGGGAACGGCGGTGCTGCAGAGAGACGGCGTGTACTGCAAAGGGAGCAACATGTACTGCAAAGGCGGCGTACGCAAAGAGCAACGTACTGCAAAGGGAGCGGCGTGTTGCTGCAAAGAGGCAACGTACTACAAAGAAGGCAACGTTACTGCAAAAAGGCGGCGTACTACTGAGGAGGCAACGTACTGCAAAGGGAGCAACGGCCTGCAGGGGCGGCGTCCTGCAAGGGAACGACGTGCTGCAAGGGGAGCGGCATTGCTACCAGGGAGCGGCGTCCTGAGGAGAACGGCGTCCTGCAAGAGCAAGCATGCTACAAAGGCAACGTCCTACAAAGAGAACAACGTACTACAAAGAGAGCAACATACTGCAAAGAGCAACGTCTACAAAGAGAGCAACGTCTTACATAAGAAACAGCGTCCTGCAAAGAGGCAACGTCCTGCAAAGAGAGCAACGTACTACACATAGAGAGCAACGTCCTACAAAGAAGGCAACGTGCTACAAAGAGAGCAACGTACTACAAAAGAGAGCAACGTGCTGAAGGCGGCGATCACACTGCAAAGAAGGCAACGTACTGAAGGCAACGTGCTACAAGAGAACACGTCCTACAAGGCAACATCCTACAAAGAGAGCAACGTCCTACAAAGGAAACAACATACACAACGAGGCAACGTCCTGCAAAGAGAGCAACGTCCTACAAAGAGAGCAACGTCCTGCAAAGAGCAACATACTACAAAGAGGCAACGTCCTACAAAGAAGAGCAATGACGTCCTACAAGAGAAGAGCAACGATCCTACAAGGCAACATACTACAAAGAAGGCAATACACAAAGCAACGTCCTACAAAGAGAGCAACGTCCTACAAAGAACAACGTACTACAAAGAAAGCGTACACTACAAAGAGCAACATGTGTCACTACAAGAAGAGGCAACGTCCTACAAAGGCAACGTCCTACAAAGAGAGCAACGTACTACAAAAACGGCACTTTACAAAGAAGGCAACGTCCTGCAAAAGGCAACGTCCTACAAAGAGAGCAACGTCCTACAAAGGCAACGTCTTACATGAGAGCAACGTCCTGCAAAGAGGCAACGTCCTACAAAGAGGCAAAGCATACCACCAAAATGGGCAGCGTCCTACAAAGAGAGCAACGCCCTGCAAAGAGGCAACGTGCTACAAAAGACAACGTGCTACAAAGAGGCAAACACGTACTACAAAGAAACAGCACGTCCTGCAAAGGCAACGTACTACAAAGAGGCAACGTACTACAAAGAGCAACGTACTGCAAAGGCAACGTCCTGCAAAGAGCAACGTCCACCACAAAGGCAACAATACTACAAAGGCAACATACTACAAGGGGCGGCGTCCTGCAAGGAACTGACGTGCTACAAAGGAATGACATGTGCACCGAGGAGACTGACGTGCCGCAAGGAGCGGCGTGCTACAGGGGAATGACATGCTGCAAGGGGAGCGGCGTGCTGCAAGGGGAATGACGTGCACAGGGAACGGCGTACTACCACAGGGGCGGCGTGCTGCAAAGAGAACTGACGTGCTACAGAAACTGACGTGCTACCGAGAGGCAAGCGTGCTGCAGGGGCAGCGCGCCCTGCAAAGGGAGGAGCGGCGATCCTGGAAGTAAGAACTGACGTGCTACAAGAGAGACGGCGTGCTGCCAAAGGCAACGTCCTACAACAGGAGCAACGTCCTACAAAGAGGCAACGTACTGCAAGAGAGAGCAACGTCACCACAAAGAAGGCAACGTACTACAAAGAACAACACACTACAAAGGCAACGTCCTACCACAAAGAGAACAACGTCCTACAAAGAAGGCAACGTCCTACAAAGGAGGCAACGTCTTACATAGAGAGCAACGATCTACAAAGGCAACGTCCTACAAAGAGACAACGTCCTACAAAGAGAGCAACGTACTACATAGAGGAAGCAACGTCCTACAAAGGCAACGTACTGAGAGCGACGTACTACAAAGAGAGAATGACGTACTGCAAAGGAGCAACGTACTACAAAGGCAACGTACCACAAAGAGGCAACGTGCTACAAAGGGAGCAACGTCCTGCAAAGGCAACGTGCTACAAAGAGGCAACGTACTACAAGAAGGCAGCATTACTACAAAGAGGCAACGTCTAAAGAGGCAACGCGTCCTACAAAGAAGAGAGCAACATACTACAAAGAGAGGCAACATACTACAAAGAAGGCAACGTCCTACAAGGCAACATTACTACAAAGAGAGAGCAACATACTACAAAGAGGCAACGTACTACAAAGAACGTACTACAAAGAGCAACATACTGCAAAGGGGTAATACTACAAAGAGAGCAACGTACTACAAAGAGCAACATTGCTACAAAGGCAACGCGTACTACGAAGGCAACGTACTACAAAGGCAACGTGCTACAAAGAGGCAACGTACTACAAAGAGAGCAACGTACTACAAAGAGAGGCAACGTCCCTGCAAAGGAGGCAACGTCCTACAAAGGCAACGTCTTACGCAGAAACAACGTCTGCAAAGGCAACGTCCTGCAAGGCAGCATACTGCAAAGGGAAGCAACGTCCTACAAAAGATAACGCCTACAAGAGAGCAACGTACTACAAAGAAGGCAACGTACTACAAAGAGAGCAACGTGTGCTACTGAAGAGGGCGGCGTCCTGCAAAGAGGCAACGTACTACAAAGAGAACGGCGTACTGCAAAGAGGCAACGTAATGCAAAGAGCAACGTCCTACAAAGAAGACGGCGCGTCCTACAAAGAGAGCGACATACTACAAAGAGAGGCAACATACAAAAGAGAACGGCGTCCTGCAAAGAAGACAATGAACGTACTGCAAAGGCAACATGCTACAAAGAAGGCGTACTACAAAGAGCAACGTGATACTACAAAGAGAGCAACATACTAAAGAAGGCAACGTACTACAAAGGAAACAGCGTGCACAAAGGCAACGTCCTGCAAAGAGGAGCGGCGTCCTGCAAAGGGAGCGGCATACCTGAGAACTGACATGCTGCAAGAGGCAGCGTCCTGCGAGAGAGGCTGACGTGCTGCAAAGGGCAACATGCTGCAAAGAGAACTGACATTGCTACAAAGAGGCAACGTACTGAAACTGACATGCTACAAAGCGGGCAACGTACTGCAAAGAACCAACGTGCACAAAGAAGGCAACGTGCTACGAAGAGGAACGGCGTCCTGCAAAGAGAGGCAACGTCCTGCAAAGAGAGCAACGTCCTGCAAGAGGCAACGGTCCTGCAAAGGCGCGTCCTACAAAGAGGCAACGCGTCCTGCAAAGGCAACGTCCTACAAAGAGCAACATCCTACAAAGGCAACGTCCTACAAAGAAGGCAACGTCCTACAAAGATAGCAACGTCCTGCTGAGAGCAACGTCCTACAAGAGAACAACATACTACAAAGAGAGCAACGTCCTACAAAGAAGGCAACATACTACAAAGAGGCAACATGCACAAAGAGAGCAACGTCTATAGAAACGGCGTCCTGCAAAGGGGTAACGTCTAGAGGCAACGTCCTGCAAAGAGGCAACGTGCTGCAAAGGAGCAACGTCCTGCAAAGGCAACGTACTACAAAGAGGCAACGTCCTACAAAGAGAGCAACGTCCTACAAAGAGGCAACGTCCTGCAAAGAGGCAACGTCCTGCAAAGGAGCAACGTACTGCAAAAGGCAACGTCCTACAAAGAGAGCAACGTCCTACAAAGAAGGCAACGTCCTACAAAGAGAGCAACGTACGCAAAGGAAGCAACGTACTACAAAGAGAGCAACGTCCTACAAAAGAGAGCAACGTCCTACAAAGAGAGCAACGTCCTACAAAAGGCATCCTACAAAGAGCAACGTCCTACAAAGAGAGCAACATCCTACAAAGAGAGCAACGTACTACAAAGAGAGCAACGTACTACAAAGGCAACATACTACAAAGAAGGCAACGTCCACAAAGAGAGCAACGTCCTACAAAGAAAACAACGTACTACAAAGGAAACAACGTCCTACAAAAGAGGCAACGTACTACAAAGAGGCAACATACTACAAAGCAACGTCACCACCATAACAAAGGCAACGTCCTACAAAGAGAGCAACGTCCTACAAAGAGCAACGTCTTACGCGAAACAACGTCCTACAAAGAAGAGCAACGTCCTACAAAGGCAACGTCCTACAAAGAAAACCAGCATTACTACACATAGAGAGCAACGTCCTACAAAGAGGCAACGTACTACAAAGGAGCAACGATACTACAAAAAGACAACGTCCTACAAAGCAACGTCCTACAAAGAGCAACGTCTTATGAAGAACAACGTCCTACAAAGAGGAAGCAACGTCCTACAAAGAGCAACATACTACAAAGAGGCAACGTCCTGCAAAGGCAACGCCCTACAAAGGGCAACGTGCTACAAAGAGGCAACGTACACAAGAGAACAACGTACTGCAAAGGTAACGTCCTGCAGAGAACTGACGTGCTGCAAGGGAATGACATACTACCGAGAGGCAGCATGCCAAAGAGGCAGCGTCCTGCAAAGGAGACGGCGTGCTGAGAGGCGACATGCTACCGAGAGGCGGCATTGCTACAAGAGGCAACGTGCTGCAAGAGGAGCGGCATACTGCAAAGGCGGCGTATACCGAGAAAATGACGTGCTGCAAAGAGAGCGGCATTGCTGGGGGCGGCGTGCTACAAAGAGGCAACGTGCTACAAAGGCATACTACAAAGGCAACGTACTACAAAGAGCAACGCCCTACAAAGGCAACGTCCTACCGAGAAGGCGGCGTACTGCTGAGGCAACGTACTGCAAAGAGGCAACATTACACAAAGAGAGCAACGTCCTGCAAAAGAGAGCAACGTACTACAAAGGCAACGTCCTACAAAGAAGAGCAACGTACTACAAAGAAGGCAACATACTACAAAGAAGGCAACGTCCTACAAAGAGCAACGTCTTACGCGAAACGGCGTCCTGCAAAGAGAAGGCAACGTCCTGCAAAGAGAGCAGCGTACTACGCAGAGCAGCGTCCTGCAAAGGAAGCGGCGTGCTGCAAGAGAGCGGCGTACTGCAAAGGAGCGGCGTACTACCAAAGGAAACGGCGTCACCACAAGAAGGCAACGTACAAAGGGGCAACGTACTACAAAGAGCAACGTCCTACAAAGAGAGCAACGTCTACAAAGAGAGCAACGTCCTACAAAGAAGCAACATGTCTACAACAAGAGCAACGTCCTACAAAGAAGGCAACGTCCTACAAGAGAGCAACGTCCTACAAAGGCAACATACTACCGAGAGGCAACGTCCTGCAAAGAGAACAACGTCCTACAAAGAGGCAACGTCTGAGAGGCGACATGCACAGAGAGGCAGCGTCCTGCAAAGAGGTAGCGTCCTGCAAAGGAGCAACGTCTCTGAAGGCAACGTACTACAAAGCGTACTACAAAGAGGGCAACATACTACAAAGAGAGCAACGTCCTACAAAGAGAGCAACGTCCTACAAAGGAAACAACGTACTACAAAGAGAGCAACGTCCTACAAAGAAGGCAGCGTACTACAAAGAGAGCAACATACAAAGAGCAACGTCCTACAAAGGCAGCGTCTACAAGAAGGCAACGTCCACCACAAAGGCAACGTCTTTACATGAGAGCAACGTCCTACAAAGAGGCAACGTCCTACGAAGGCAACATGCTACAAGAGGCAACGTCCTACAAAGAGAGAGGCAACGCCCTGCAAAGAGAGCAGCGTACTACAGGCAACGTGCTACAAAGAGAGCGAAGCGTACTGCAAAGAGGCAACGTCCTGAGGCAACGTACTGCACAAAGAGCAGCGTACTGCAAAGGCAACGTACCGCAAAGGGAGCAACGTCCTGAGAGCAACGTCCGCCGCAAAGGCAACATACTACAAAGAGGCAACATACTACAAAGGCAACGTCCTGCAAAGGAGCAACGTACTACAAAGAGGCAACATACTACAAAGAGAGCAACGTACTACAAGACAACGTACTACAAAGAGGCAACATACTACAAAGGCAACGTACTGCAAAGGCGGCAGTACTACAAAGGCAACGTGCTACAAAGAAACGGCAATGCTACAAAGAAGGCAACGTACTACAAAGGCAACGTACTACAAAAGAGCAACGTACTACAAAGAGCAACGCCCTACAAAGAGCAACGTCCTACAAAATGAAGCAACGTACTACAAAGAAGGCAACGTACTACAAAGAGAGCAACGTCCTACAACCGGAAGCAACGTCCTACAAAGGGGCAACGTCTTATGAAGGCAACGTCCTACAAAGAGAGCAACGTCCTACAAAGAGAGCAACGTCCTGCAAGAGACGGCGATCCTGCTGAAACGGCGATCACTACAAAGAGGCAACGTACAAAGGCAACGTCTACAAAGAGAACAGCATTGCTACAAAGAAGAAGGCAATCACAAAGAGGCAACGTCCTGCAAAGAGCGACGTCCTACGAGGGAAATGACGTCACAGAAGGCAACGTACTACAAAGAGGCAACGTCCTACCGAAGGCGGCGATCACCACAAAAGGCAACGTCCTACAAAGAGGCAACGTACTACCAAAGAGCAACGTACTACCAAAAACTGACACGTCCTACAAGAGAGCAACGTCCTACAAAGGGGCAACGTCCTACAAAGGGAAACAGCGTCCTGCAAAGAAACTGACGTCCGCACAAAGGCAACGTCCTACAAAGGTAACGTACTACAAAGGCAACGATACTACAAAGGCAACGACATACTACCGAAGGCAACGTCCTGCAAAAGAAAGCGTCCTGCAAAGAAGGCAGCGTACACAAAGGGAGCAACGTCCCTGCAAAGAGGCAACATGCTACACAAGAGCAACATCACTACAAAGAAGGCGTCTACAAAGAAGGCAACGTCCTACAAAGGGAAGGCAACGATCCTGCAAAGAAGGCAACGTGCCGCATAGAGAGCAACGTCCTACAAAGAGGCAACGTCCTGCAAAGAGAAACGGCGTCTACAAAGAGGCAACGTGCTGCATGAAACGGCGTCCTGAGAAACCCGACGTACTGCAAGAGGCAACGTACTACAAAGGGAACGCGTCCCACCTGAGAACGGCGATCCTGCAAAGAGGCAACGTCTTGCATAAAAGGCAACGTCCTACAAAGAGGCAACGTCCTACAAAGAGGCAACATACCATAGAAACAACGTCCTGCTACAAGGCAACGCCCTACAAGAAGGCAACGTGCACAAGGCAACGTACTACAAAGGCAACGTGCCACTACAAGAGGCAGCGTCCTACCGAGGCAACGTGCTACAAAGAAGACAAGCATGCTACAAGAGAGGCAGCATGCTGCAAAGGAGCGGCGTCCTGCGAGGAGCCGGCGTACTGCAAGGGAATGACATACTGCAAAGGGAACTGAGCGTACTGCAAAGAGAGGCACGTGCTGCAAAGAGGAGCAAGCATACTGCAAAGGGGCGGCGTGCTGGGAACCAGCGTGCTGAGAATGACGTGCTACAAGGCAACGTGCTACAAGAGGAGCAACGCGTGCTACAAAGGGGGCGACGTGCTAGGGAGCGGCGTACTGGGGGCGGCGCCCTGCAAAGGGAGACTGACGTCCTGCAAAGAGGCTGACGTGCTGCAGAGACGGCGTGCTACGCAGGGGCGGCGTCCTGCAAGGAGCGGCGTCCACCACAAAGAGAGCAACGTACTACAAAGAGAGCAACGTCCTACAAAGGCAACGTACTACAAAGAGGCAACATACTACAAAAGAGAACAACGTCCTGCAAAGAAGGCAACGTCTTACGCAGAGCAACGTCCTACAAAGAGAGCAACGTCCTACAAAGAGAGAGCAACGTACTACGCAAGAGAGCAACGTCCTACAAAGAGAGCAACGTATACAAGAAGGCAACGTACTGCAAAGAGAGCAACGTACTACAAAGAGAGCAACGTCCTACAAAGAGGTAACGTACTACAAAGGCAACGTACCACAAAGAAGAGCAACGTCCTACAAAGGCAACGTCCTACAAAGAAGGCAACGTCCTACAAAGAGAAGAGGCAACATGCTACAAGCAGGCAACGTCCCTGCAAAGAGGCAACGTCCTGCAAAGAGAGAAACAACGTCCTACAAAGAGGCAACATACTGCAAAGGCGAAGCGATCCTGCAAAGGCAACGTCCTGCAAAGAGGCAACGTCCTACAAAGAAGAGCAACATACTACAAAGGCAACGTCCTACAAAGGCAACGTCCTACAAAGACAACGTCCTGCAAAGGGAGGCAACGTACTGCAAAGCGTACTGAGGCAACATACAAGAAGGCAACGTCCTGCAAGGAGCAGCGCGTCCTGCAAAGAGGCAACGTACTGCAAAGGGGCAACATGCTACAAAGGCAACGTCCTACAAAGAAGACAACGTCCTACAAAGAGGCAACGTCCTGCAAAGGCAACGTCTTACATAGAGCAACGTCCTACAAAGAGCAACGTCCGCAAAGAGAACTGACATACTGCAAAGGGCGGCGTCCTGCAAGAACCCGACGCCCTGGGGAACGACGTGCTACAAGAGGGCGGCGTACTACAAGGAGACGGCGTGCCTACAAAGAGAGCGGCGTCACTACAAAGAAGGCAACGTACTGCAAAGAGAAACAAACGTGCTACAAGAGGCAACGTACTGCAAAGAGGCAACGTCCTGCAAAGGGCAACGTCCTGCAAAGAGGCAACATACTGCAAGAGAGCTGACATGCTACAAAGAAACAGCGTCCTGCAAAGAGGCAGCGTGCTGCAGAAACGCAACATACTACCGAGAGGCGGCGTGCTGGGGAGCTGACGTGCTGGGGAGCGGCATGCTGCAAAGGGAGCGGCGTGCTAAGGAAGACGGCATTGCTGCAAAGGCGGCGTGCTGGGCAACGTGCTACAAAGAGGCAACGTGCTACAAGAAACTGACGTACTACAAAGGCAACGTGCTACAAAGAGAACAACGCCCTACAAAGAACGGCGATGCTACAAATGGGGAAGCGAACGTGCTACAAAGAACGGCGTGCTACAAAGGGCGGCGATCTACTGGCAGAGGGCGGCAATCCACCGAAGGCAACGTACTACAAAGAGAGCAACGTCCTGCACAAAGAAGACAACGTACTACAAAGGCAACACGCACTACAAAGAGAGCAGCGTCCTACAAAAGAGCAACGTCCTACAAAGAGAGCGAAAAACGTCCTGCAAAGAACAACGTCTTACATGAGGCAACGTCCTGCAAAGGAGGCGGCGTCCTGCAAAGGAAGCAGCGTCCTGCAAAAGGCAAGCATTGCTACATAGAACTGACGTCCTTTCTAGAAACCAACGTACTACCGAGGAGCAATGACGATACTACAAAGAGGCGGCATTGCTGCAAAGGGAGCGGCGTGCTACCGAGAGGCAGCGTGCTACCGAGGCAGCATTACAAACGGCGTCCTGCAAAGGGAGCTGGCTTGTGCTACAAAGGGGAGCGGCATGCTGCAAGGCAACGTGCTACGAGGCAACGTCCTACAAGAGGCAACGTCCTACAAAGAAGACAACATACTACAAAAGGCAACATACTACAAAAGAAGACGACGTCCTGCAAAGGCAACGTACTACAAAGAGAGGCAACATGTACTACCGAGAGGCAACGTACTATAAAGAGGCAAGCGTACCTGAGAATGACATGCTGCAAGGGAGCAACTGTGCTACAAGAGAACTGACGTGCTATAGGGGAGCGGCGTGCTACAAGGGGAGCAACGTGCGCCTGAGAGAACTGACGTACTGAGAGGCAACCGTGTACTAGGGGAGCAACGTCCAAAGGAGCAACGTGCTACGAGAGGCAACGTGCTGAGGAACGCTAAAGAGACGGCGTGCTGAGGCAACGTACTACAAGGGAGGCAACGTGCTGAGAGACGACGTGCTACAAAGGCGGCGTACTGCAAAGGGAGCTGACGTACTGAAACTGACGTACTACAAGTGGCGATCACTGCAAAGGCAACATACTATAAAGAGAGCAGCATGCTACTATAAAAGGCAACATGCTATAAAGAGAGCGGCATGCTATAAAAGGAGCAACGTCCTGCAAAGGGCCAAACATACTACAAAGGAGCAGCATACTATAAAGGGGCAACATACTATAAAGGAAGCAACGTACTACAAAGAAGGCAACGTACTACAAAGAGAGCAACGTCCTACCAAAGAGAGCAACATACTATAAGAAGCAACGTACTACAAAGGCAACATACTATAAAAGAAATAACAATACTATAAAAGAGCAACATACTATAAAGAAGGCAATGCACTATAAAGAGGCAACCATACTATAAAGAGCAACGTCCCTGCAAAGGCAACATACTATAAAGAGAGCAACATACTATAAAGAGAGCAACGTCCTACAAAGAGAAACAACATACTATAAAAGAAACAACGTCTAAAAGAGAGACAACAACTATAAAAGAAACAACGTCCTACAAAGAGAGCAACATACTATAAAGAAAGCAACGTCCCATAAAAGAGCAACATACTATAAAGAGAGCAACGTACAAAGAGAACAATAAAGGATACGCACCTTGATGATGATGAGACCTAGCTATATATTTAATTTAATTGGATACTGCAGGGAGAAGAGAGAGGGCAAACAGTGAAGTGTTTGAGTTTGGGAGTGGGGAGGGGGCAAATAGAGTAAAAAAATGGTGGGCAGAAGCCATCCCCCTGCTAAGTGCGTGACGTCATTTATGGACAGCCCCTAAGGAAATAAGTTTGAAGTTAACGCCAAGCGCAAATACATTTACTGGGTAAGGTTGACCGAAGCGCAAATACTGAGATTGCGTTTTAATTTGCCTAACTAACTTGCACTCCCTGGGACAACTGAACAAATTGCTGGCCAAGTAACAACTTAAGCTCCCCGGAAAAATGATGCTGGCGAGCGCAATATTTCCAGCAGTGCAATTGCTAGCGACGATTGAAACGACCATCTAGAATATCTGTGCGCAGCCCCAGTCCAGTGTTTCCTGGGACGGGGAACATGCACAGTGGAGCGTGCAAAAGTGCCAACATGCCTCGAAAAGCCTGAGAATGTTCCTATTGCGGAATGTCCGGCTTCATGGGGTCAGAAAAGTAAGGCCGACATTGTAAAGATTTGACCAGACTGTCAACCGAACAATGGCGAAGTCCATTGCACACAGTGTGTTACTGAGTGAATGCCGTCCAGACATAAAGTAATGACGTAAGCCAGAAAAAGTTTCTGAAAAAAGTATGCCAAACCACCCAATAGGAAAAAAGATTCAAAATCTAGCAATGGTGCGGCTACAAAGAAGCAGCTTTATTCATCAGGCCAAAAAGACCGAATAGAATAAACTTCAAACTACCAAGAAGTTAGTGCCCCTAAGAAGTCACCAAGCCTTGCAGGAAACAAACACCTCTTAGAGAGGGGAGACTGAACCAGAAGTAGGCTATGTATCCAGACAGGTTAAAGGAATACTCGACAAGGATGAGCAGAACAGCATACAACGCAAGATAGTCACTCTCAGTTTACTTGATGCAGAATACCCACATGATCTCTGGGTCCTGGTATATACGGATGGGTCAGCAGAAAATGCAGTGAAGAATGGAAGAGCAGGAGTGTACATAGAATACCCATACAACGTTCGAGATGCGATTAAAGTACCAACATGGAAATTCTGTCACAACTATGATGCAGAAATTCAGGCAATCAAGGTGGCAACTGAGAAACTGTTGAATACCAGACTCGATCCTCAACCTGTTGTATTTTTGACTGATGCAAAATCAGCACTCCAGTCTAGAAAATTGCCAGGTCTACAGACCCTACTGTCTAAACTGTCCAAGCAGCTCAGGGTCGTCTTTCAGTGGATACCCTCTCACTGTGGAATACCAGGAAATGAAACAGCAGACCGATTGGCCACTGAAGGTGCTGCAGGAGAACAACCAGATGTGCCAGTTACCTACCACCAAAAGAAAATGGTGATTAAATCAATCAGAAATCCCAAAATACCAACACAAGAGGATTACTATAATATGAGCAGATTGGAACAAGTTGTCATTCTGCCTCTTAGAACAGGACACAATCGACTCTGCAGCCACATATATACAAAATTCAAGATTGACAATTCAGCCATGTGTACATGTGGACAGGCACACCAGACTGCAGAGCACATACTTCAAGACTGCCCCGAATATGATACACTGAGGCAAACTTACTGGCCTAATGAAACAACACTCGACAGAAAACTACACGGACTTCTGTGTGAGCTACAAAAGAAAGTGAAGTTCATACAAGAGACAACATTGAATATATTAACAATATTTCAAGCGAACGAAAGGAAGATGCCGTCACAGGACAAGCTTATGTGCCCCCAAAAAGATTGAGAAATGTTCCTAATTCGGAACATAGTCAGAAAGGCTGCACAGCTCTTTGGCGTAGATCATAAAGCCCAAATATACTGCAAAAAGATGATCGTAAAGGAGCAGATCCAAGCCAAAATATACGGCACAACGGATCGTTCTAGGGCAAGCTACCCAATAAAATATATATATATATCTATATAGTAAATAAAATGCTGGATGAAATAGGGTGTGCGGGCCAAGTCACCATGGGCGCATATGCACAACGTAAAAAAGTATTCTCGTCAAAGACCAATCACATTTAGAATGATAAAATTAGCCGCGAAAAACGAACGCAAACAACAACATATCTTATAGGCAGGCCTGTTTTGTAGGCCTAGGTCTATATAATCTAATATATTTTATTACAACGAATTCGTGTAATATGTCATTATAGGCCTATAGTTAGATCGGATAAATTATTAGTTAGGCTTATAGTTTGTTGAAGATTATTAAACTTTTCGTATCTGTGTAAAACGCTCTACTCTAGTCTATATTATGCGGAGATCTCTTTGTATTATATTTTATTGGCATTGATATGGCATAGCCATCTGTGTATAACACGGAGATATATCTTTTTGTATTGACATCTGTCAATAATGCTCTGTTTTAAACTATACGAATAACATTCTTAGTTATTCGCAGCCGACTGTGAATAACTCCGAACGTTGTACACAGCCGAGTGTGAATAACGCCTCCCTTCTAAAGTCGTTCGAATCACGTTCGAGTCGCGATTAACGTTCCTCTTGTCGAGCAAGATATGTAGCCAATGAAATGTTTGCTCCTCCCACTTCTTCGCCTACCTAAATATTTTATTGATGGTTTAATCGTAGGTCTCCTTACTTTCTTTCTCGAATCCTGTATGCCTCACAGCGTCAGGTCAGGAAGAGATTTCTAAAACGGGCCCTAGTATGAGCTTCGAAGATAGTCTCTTTCGTCGCCTCTGTTATCTCTGAGGTCCATCTTTTGCGTGGCCGGCCTTTCGCTTTGTACCCATTGTATCGGAGCAGCATTGCTCTTTGGGGTGCACTGTCTGATGGTAATCTGCTTACGTGACCGAACCATTTAATTTGTTGTTTCTGATGAAGTCTAGTACTGATGTTGTACCCACTTTTTCCTGATGTCTTCATTTCTCAACCGGTCTCTTCTTGTTACACCCAGCATTCTGCGTAGACACTTCATCTCTGTTCTGACTAGTTTTCTTCTATCGTTTGTTGTCAGCGTCCAGGTTTGGCACTGGTAACATAATGTGGGGAGAAAGATTGTGTTGAACATTGCTCTTTTGTGTTCATGGTGACGTGTTTGCACCTTAAAATTGACGCCATTTGCCCTATCATTTGATTTGCTTTGTTGCATCTGTGTTGAATTTCATTAGTTATTCTTCCATTTGCTGAAAAAATGCTCCCAGGTATGTGAAATCTTTTGGTTGATTTAGTAGATGATTATCGATGGAGATGTTGGTAGTAGGTCTCCACAGCAAATTATTCACGAGGTAAGGTAATGTATACACTGAATAGAACAGCATTTTAGTTGGCTATTTACATCGCGCTAATTGAGAAGACTAGATTCTATTAAAGAAGCCATCTTCTTCAAGGAGGGGGAAGGGACGGAGGTCAAACTTATAAAAAATTGTCTTATACACGATATCGACTTTCAGGTGTTTTTTATGATCACGATACCAACAACTTGTGTTTATGGACAAATCAATTTAACCGATTGTATGGTTACTATCGGGTTTGTGTAAGTCATCATTTGAAGCTATTATTCAGTTGGTTCTTCAAATCAGAACACTTTCTTTTTTTTTTCCGGACACAAATTACAGCAAGTTCGAAATATTTTTTTTAATCACTGTCAAGTCATGGAGAACTGTGACTAGTCATATATGTGGTTATTGTGTACTGTTGACTAGTCATATATATGGTTATTGTGTACTGTTGACTAGTCATATATGTGGTTATTGTGTACTGTTGACTAGTCATATATGTGGTTATTGTGTACTGTTGACTAGTCATATATGTGGTTATTGTGTACTGTTGACTAGTCATATTTATGGTTATTGTGTACTGTTGACTAGTCATATATATGCTTATTGTGTACTGTTGACTAGTCATATATGTGGTTATTGTGTACTGTTGACTATTCATATATATGGTTATTGTGTACTGTTGACTAGTCGTATATATGGTTATTGTGTACTGTTGACTAGTCATATATGTGGTTATTGTGTACTGTTGACTATTCATATATGTGGTTATTGTGTACTGTTGACTAGTCATACATGTGGTTATTGTGTACTGTTGACTAGTCATATATGTGGTTATTGTGTACTGTTGACTAGTCATATATATGGTTATTGTGTACTGTTGACTAGTCATATATATGGTTATTGTGTACTGTTGACTAGTTCTCTATGTGGTTATTGAGCACTGTTGAATAGTCCTCTATGTGGTTATTATGCACTGTTGACTAATCATATATGTGGTTATTGTGTACTGTTGACTAATCATATATGTGGTTATTGTGCACTGTTGACTAATCCTATATGTGGTTATTGTGCAATGTTGACTAATCCTATATGTGATTATTGTGCACTGTTGACTAATCTTATATGTGGTTACTGTGCACTGTTGACTAGTCCTCTATGTGATCAGTGTGCACTGTTGACTAGTCCTCTATATGGTTATTGTGCACTGTTGACTAGCCCTATATGTGGTTATTGTGCACTGTTGACTAATCCTATATGTGGTTATTGTGCACTGTTGACTAGTCATCTATGTGATTATTGCGCACTGTTGACTAGCCCTATATGTGGTTATTGTGCACTGTTGACTAGTCCTCTATGTGGTTATTATGCACTGTTGACTAATCATATATGTGGTTATTGTGCACTGTTGACTAATCATATATGTGGTTATTGTGCACTGTTGACTAATCCTAATTGTGGTTATTGTGCACTATTGACTAGTCATCTATGTGGTTATTGTGCACGATTGACTAGTCATCTATGTGGTTATTATGCACTGTTGACTAATCATATATGTGATTATTGTGCACTGTTGACTAGTCCTCTATGTGGTTATTGTGCACTGTTGACTAGCCCTCTATGTGATTATTGTGCACTGTTGACTAGCCCTCTATGTGGTTATTGTGCACTGTTGACTAGCCCTCTATGTGATTATTGTGCACTGTTGACTAGCCCTCTATGTGGTTATTGTGCACTGTTGACTAGCCCTCTATGTGATTATTGTGCACTGTTGACTAGCCCTCTATGTGGTTATTGTGCACTGTTGACTAGCCCTCTATGTGATTTTTGTGCACTGTTGACTAGTCCTCTATTTTGTTTTTGTGCACTGTTGACTAGCCCTCTATGTGGTTATTGTGCACTGTTGACTAGCCCTCTATGTGGTTATTGTGCACTGTTGACTAGCCCTCTATGTGGTTATTGTGGATACGAGACAACAGCTGCACATTAATACACATGATGTTAAGAATACGAGACAACAGCTGCACATTAATACACATGATGTTAAGAATACGAGACAGCAGCTGCACATTAATACACATGATGTTAAGAATACGAGACAGCAGCTGCACATTAATACACATGATGTTAAGAATACGAGAGGATAAAGCGTGGCATGCTGTAGATGACTGCGCCTAAGAGAAAATACAAAATTAACAAGATGTCTACAGCTGCGACCCTAACATAAGGGTAATACTTAATTCCAATCGATGATAGCATGGCCAACAAACGCAAATTTATCATTGATATTGCTAATGAAAGTAGGGATTTGAGTAACATGAAGGTTGAACTTACAAATTAAACAGATGTTAGAAGATAGGACAAATGATAATGTTGTTTATACTGATGGATCGGGGTGAAAGGTCAGGCTGTGGTTTCGTGGCTAACGCGAATTGTAAGGTTCTTACTGATCGAAGCAACTAATTTCAGTATAATGATGGAGGTTGATACCATTACTGTTGTTCTTTATTGGCTATATAGGTCTCTGTTTACTGCAGCTGCTGTTGTATCTGAGTCTCAGTCGAAAGATATGGAAGATCCAGAAGCACAGGTTGCGGCGTGAGTGGATGTCGTCTATTGAAGTTGTTAACCTCGAGAGACTTACGTGGATGTACTGTACTGGACCTGGGTGTGTTTGCGGCAATGAGACAACGGGCATACTTGCTGTAACATCATTGATTGTTGGAGAGTTGAAGATGGATACAGTGGATGTTCGTTGATCGCCTCATAGCTGTCTGTTTTTGCAACAGTTTCACTGTTATCTTAATTAGGGGTATTTTCGGGGGTCAACCCAAACCACCCACCCCTTCCCTTATTGCACTGGGTGTCCTTGAGTTTGTATTTAAACACATTGTTTACAAATTCTTAGTTGTTGACCAGCAATTTACAAACTCAGGACATTGGTTTATCTATGGTATTCGGGGACACCCTTAAACTCGGTAATCTCGAGACCCGTGTAGGGCATCTGGGGTTTTGGTTGCAGATATATCAGTTGAGACATAGATTTAGAAGGAGTACGACAGAAACCACTGGAGAGAACAGAAGTCAGAACACCACTGTAGAGAGCAGAAGCCAGAACGCAACTGAAGAGAACAGAAGTCAGAACGCAACTATAGAGAACATAAGTCAGAACTCAACTGTAGAGAGCAGAAGCCAGAACGCAACTGAAGAGAGCAGATTCCAGAACGCAACTGTAGAGAACAGAAGTCAGAACGCAACTGTAGAGAACAGAAGCCAGAACGCAACTATAGAGAGCAGAAGCCAGAACGCAACTGAAGAGAACAGAAGTCAGAACGCAACTGTAGAGAACAGAAGTCAGAACGCAACTGTAGAGAACAGAAGTCAGAACGCAACTGTAGAGAACAGAAGTCAGAACGCAACTGTAGAGAACAGAAGTCAGAACGCAACTGTAGAGAGCAGAAGCCAGAACGCAACTGTAGAGAACAGAAGTCAGAACGCAACTGTAGAGAGCAGAAGTCAGAACGCAACTGTAGAGAACAGAAGTCAGAACGCAACTGTAGAGAGCAGAAGTCAGAACGCAACTGTAGAGAACAGAAGTCAGAACGCAACTGTAGAGAGCAGAAGTCAGAACGCAACTGTAGAGAGCAGAAGCCTGTAGAGAAAAACACAGATAGAGAAGAGAAGCGGTAGTGATCGAATTTTAAGTGACTGACTATAGAACTGAATTGGAAGAGACCACCATGAGTGACTGACGAGCGAGGTCAGGATGTGTCCTGAGAAGACAGGAAGTAAATTAGATAGGTAAATATTATAGTGTTCGCCGATGTGATTCGAGAGGAGAATTAAGCAGACGAGAATTAAGCAGACTGGTTTATTTACATGTCTTGATAAATAACGCTGTGGTGGTGTATTAGATAAAAGTGACGAAACTGTGAAGTGTATTTAGAGTGTTTGAGAGAAACATTTTCCTATATTTTTTTAAATTGGCAAGCCTAGTTGCATATACCATTTAAAGTATGATTATTGTATAGTATGGACAAATTATGATTGAGGAAGTCCAGTGTGGTGGACCGTAGACTATTCATCTAAGAGGACCAAGGGATTGTAGACTGTATGTGAGACATTTCCAGCAAGAATCAGACGGAGCAAGCCTGCAGTCTTTTTCCATTTCCCGGAATTGTTTTCAAAGTTTCAAGTTTTTCCAAGGAGATGGAACAGAGTATCGCCTGTCCCTATGTTTAAAATTTGTTTATAGAAATTTCCAGTAAGTAACTTTCCAAATTTTGCAGCAGAAGAATCGAGCCAGCAACAAGATAATTCTAGGACAAGATTAATATTACTAACTAATGAACTGTGGTATTAAATTATGTCATAGGTTTTAGAGTAGCGTGTTATGCTTAATTAAAACCTTTCTTTGGTTTACTGTATTGTATTATGAATTTTCATTCGAAGATGAGAGTCCATAAGAACTCATAATGGATGACTTCATACATTGCTAATTCAGCAGAATCTGGCAATCTCAAGACTTTAGTATATGCACAAAAGTTAAATTATTTAGGTCATGTGTGATTCCTGTACTGACCTACGGTTGTGAAAGTTGAAATCAACAAAGAAAATTGATAAGAAACTGGACAGCTTTGATAATAAATGTCTACGAAAATTATTAAAAGTCAAATGGAGTGATTTCGTTTCTAACAACACAGTGAGAGATAGAACACACCAACAACCCGTATCAAATATTATAAGAAAACGAGGGTTGAAATATTTAGGTCATGTTCTTAGATCAGACGAAAAGAGACTAAATCGACAAGTCCTTATGTGGTCACCAGTTGGGAAAAGAAAACGTGGAAGACCAAAGACCACTCTTCGAAGAACCATCCAACAAGAAAGTAAACTATTGGGATGTAAAACCATACAAGATCTGCAACTGCTAGCAAATAACCGTATCACATGGAGATCTAAAACCTCTGCCCTATGTGCCGCCTTTGGCACGAAAGGAACAAACTAACTAACTAACTAATTCAGCAGAAACTTTTGTTATCTAGTTAGTGTTGATTTTTTTCCTATAGTCATTTACCACTAGTGTGAAGAGAGTGTCTGTGGTTCGGGTGACCTTTCTGTAGCCATTTCACGGACTGTATTTTTCTATTCTATTTCTTTTCTCTTTTTGTCTTATTGTTTTCTTTACACTGGGACCTTGTACCAGGAACTGCTACATTTATGAAGACACTAACATTGATGTGTTATACTACTGACAGTTGGGTCATTATAGCTTATAGATATCGATTTTTCAAATTCATCATATTATGTTAGTATTGCATCTCTACAATCAAATTATGCAAAGAGTTTTTTATTTATGATCCCGAAAAATGCTTCAAAATTATTTTTCAACAGCCCTACCCTCTAAAAATGCGTTATAGAAAATGTCTTCAATTATCTTTCTTTTGTCCCTAGATACAGTGTATGGCATTCAATTAACACAATCGAGTCATGTATCATTGTAAAGCTTGATCTGAGTACTAACATATATATTAGATTTAATTAGGCTAGGCAATGATTGTATGTTGTAACGGACGATTTCCCTGACACTTTAGACTAAATTCCCATTATATTTTTAAAACACAGTTTTCTTCCATTTGTTAATTTCGTTAACGTGGTAATGTACGTTTTCCACCATGAAATAAATCCTCAAGATAGCAGCATGAGATTTGACCCTGACATATATATATTAATATTGAAGCCCTTAGACAACATAAAATGCACCTTTCTCTAACAAATAAATTTATATGAATTTTTTTATGAACCAGGGTGTCCTATTTTGGGCGTAAATTGGGTATGTCTTGTTAGTTGCACTCCTAGAGATCAGTTACATGTTACAAAACAATTTAAAGTTGTCAGTGGGCCAGAATATTGGTATATTTAGGTTGTGCAGTCAAAACAAATTGCAATTGTTATTTATTTCACTCTGTTTGGAGACCGTACAACGTTGTTTATAATCCAACATGGCTGCCGTTTCCATGGCAACCCGATAATTTATTAATGCGAAAGATATATAAATTTTCATTTTAGACCACTCTAGTAGTAACTGCTATGTATCACATAATTTTATTGAGAGATAAGAAAGTTGAGAAATCCTGTAGCATAAACCCTTAAGATGTCTGTAGTTACCCGTTGTAAAGAAATAACAAACTGCACAAGGGGCATATAGAAAAATGTGTTTAACCAGCCAATTGTACTGTCAGCATGCACACCCACCGACATATGTTGGGGATAGGGGGAGGGGAAGGGAACTAAGCATATTTAAGTCTGTCGGAGTGCAATAACTTAGGTTATGTAATAATAGCCGTCCATCGCAAGCGATGATGACAACAATCTCAGACGTGTGCTGTTGCACCTCTCTGGTGTGTGCGGAGGTGACTGTAGAGTCCAATCCTAGAGCAGAATCCCCGATCACAGGTGGGGAATACATGATCACGGTTAGACATGTGCGTGTTGTGTGCTCTGTTTTTTCGCGCTGCTCGTTTTCTCTGTGACTCAACAATACGATGATTCTCAGCTATTCGGGTTCCTCTTTTGTTGTTACAGCGCCACATTTGGCGATCTTGCGCAATGGATTCCCAGCACGTATTGTTTATATCGAAGCATTTCAGAGACACTTTAAGAGTGTCTTTAAAGCGTTTTTCTGTCCACCAGCTAAACGTCTGTCCCCTTCAAGCTCGCCATACATCAACTGTTTTGGGATGCGTTTAAAGTAAAATGGAGTGATTTCGTTTCTACCAACACAGTGAGAGATAGAACACACCAACAACCCGTATCAAATATTATAAGGAAACGAAGGTGGAAATATTTAGGTCATGTTCTTAGATCAGACGAAAAGAGACTAAATCGACAAGTCCTTATGTCGTCACCAGTTGGGAAAAGAAAACGTAGAAGACCAAAGACCACTCTTCGAAGAACCATCCAACAAGAAAGTAAACTATTGTGAGGTAAAACCATACAAGATCTCCAACTGCTAGCAAAGAAACGTATCACATGGAGATCTAAAACCGCTGCCCTATGTGTCGCCTTTGGCACGAAATTAACAAACTAACTAACTTGTCAGGTATTCGAACAACGCGACCGACCCATCTCAATTGGGCCTTCTGCAACAGGGTGTTGACGCTTGGGATCTTTGCTCTTGTGAGGACTTCGTTGTCTGTAATTTTGTGCTGCCAGCTTATTTTTAGTATTCCGCGTAGACAGCTTGTGTGGAAATGGTTTAATTTTCTTGCGTGTCTGCTATACACTGTCCATGTCTCGCTTGCATACAGCAGCGTGGTTAGCACTATGACCTGGTAAACTTTCAGCTTTGTGACTATGCTTATCCCCTTCCGTTCCTACATAGTGACACGTAACCTTCCGAACGCAGCACTGGCTTTGGATATCCTATTGTTGACCTCAGAATCTATGTTTGCTGATCTGGATAGGAGGCTGACAAGATAAGCAAAGTTGTCCGTTGACTGGAGACGCTGGTGTTTAATGTTGATGACTGGATCGTAATACTGTTCTCTAGGGGCGGGCTGGAACATGACCTCTGTTTTTTTGGTGTCAATGGTGAGGCCAAACCTATCACAGGCCATTGAGAACTTGTCCATGTAAGTCTGCATTTCTTCCGCAGAGTTGGTAGCGAGGGCGCTATGTAACAAGTAACGAACAACACAACCATGATCTTGATCTCATATAATGTCCTGCTCTACCGTTGACGATGATGAATCATTACAAATAACCAACAAGCAAGATACTGATCTCAGCGAATGTCCTGCACTATTGTCTTTTGACTATTCCCAAATGTAGTTGGCTGTCCACTCTTGCCGTTAAGAGTAGGGATAGGAGCTTTAAGTGCGTTCTAGGGCCAGATGAGTCGCCCTTGTTGCATTATATCCGTGTTTATGTAGTGTGTTCTTGATATTGTCTATCCATCTTTTTCTTGGCCGTCCCTTAGCTCTAGCACCCGATCTATCATGCATCTTCACAAATATCCAACAACCAATATACTGATCTCACAGAATGTCCTGCTCTTCCGTTCTCGATCATGCATCTTCACAAATATCCAACAACCAATATACTGATCTCACAGAATGTCCTGCTCTTCCGTTCTCGATCATGCATCTTCACAAATATCCAACAACCAATATACTGATCTCACAGAATGTCCTGCTCTACAGTTCTCGATCATGCATCTTCACAAATATCCAACAACCAATATACTGATCTCACTGAATGTCCTGCTCTTCCGTTCTCGATCATGCATCTTCACAAATATCCAACAACCAATATACTGATCTCACAGAATGTCCTGCTCTTCCGTTCTCGATCATGCATCTTCACAAATATCCAACAACCAATATACTGATCTCACAGAATGTCCTGCTCTTCCGTTCTCGAGCACGAATCTCACAAATATCAATCCAAGTCTTTGCTGACTAACTATATTTTGACATTCTTTATTCCCATACTAGCAGACTGCTCAGTATTTTTTCTGTCCTTTTCATATATCTCTATTCAAAATGTTATCTTTGTGGGATTTTTTTACACATTGTGTTTGACGTAACCCTTCGGCTCGGTGCCACGAACACCGTAAATCTGGGGAACCTGTAGCTTTTCTGCTAGTCCACGGAGTTGAACCTGCACTTACAGAGGACTAGTCACCCGTAGTCCAACTCGCTACGAACACGCTGGGTAAGCGGACAGGACAGTTAAGATAAGTTTCAACCTGTCAGAATTGGAAGTTCTATGCTGGATGGTAATGCCATCCGGCGAATAACTTGCTGAACTCGATGCAAAGCAGATACAAGCTCTTTCTCCGGGTATAGGCGCTTGCAAAAGAAATCAAACATCTCGCGAGCTCTATCAAGAATATTTTCGTTTCGCTACAAAGTGGACGAATGCGCAAGAGTTCAGAGAATATCAAATCATCACAACAAGCCTGGGGATGGGAAGAAGTATAAATGAGAAAACTATGTGCATCAGTAGGCTTATAATATACTGATTTTGTGATGTGGATATGTTTATGGAGATAGTGATGTCAAAAAAGTTGACATAAGAAATGGAGATGTGATAGGTAAATAGAATCTCTCTCTTTAGCCTGTTACGCCCTTGGCGTTTAGGGCAGCAACAAACGTACACCATTCTTCCCTGTTTATGGCCTTCCTCTGTATTGTGTTCCAGCTATGATTCATTTCCTTCAGCTCTTGCTATATCGTTCTCCTCCAGGTCATCTTGGGTCTTCCACGCTTTCGACTACCCTCTGGAGTCCATCTCAGTGCAGTTTTCGTGTCGGAGCCAGTCTCCATGCGCATCACATGTCCAATCCATCTCCAGCGTCGTCTTCGGATGATAGTGCCCATATTCTCTTGTTGGCATCGTGCAAGCAATTCTTGATTCGATATAGTAGTCGGTCAGTACAGGCGTAAGATTTTGCGCAGACACGTTGTATGAAAGGCGGAGAGTCTGGACATATTCTGTTCTGTCATTCTCCAGCATTCCGATCCGTACAGCAATGTTGACAGCACACAGCTGTTATAGATACTAGTCTTGGTTCTGATGCTGTATTGGGCAGATTTCCAGGCGGTCTGAAGGGTCATGAATGCACTTCGTGCCTTACTCAGTCTGTTTTTAATGTCAGATACAGCACCTCCTCCTGCATGGATAGGGTTGAAAACATTAATGACATTTATGAAGCGTGACAATTTAGCTTCAGGCAATATCAGTAATGCCAATACAGTCATCTTAGCTAATGGGTAAAAGCAAACTTTTATCACAGACACATCGATTTATCTGTAAGTCTTTTCAAAATTATATAAGCTATTTACGATGGCTACATGAACGGTCGCTGATGGCCAGTGTCTATTCCATAATATTAGTGAACAGCTTCAAGAACCCATAAACTTACTTATTCAACGACTATAGAAAGAGAACATAAGGATATCAAAAACAAATAAACGACCAAACGACAAAGCAGATCAGAGAATTCGAATACATTGGAAGTATCTTCACATCTAGTAATAGGCTAGACAGAGAGATCGAAATTAAAATCCAATGGGGTCAAAGGCGCCTGGGGACAATGCTGTGTCTGGGTTTGTGAAGGGGCACTAATCAAGATCCTGTCCCCCAACTCCACGTGGTGACCCTGGAAACAGACTTTAGTTCCGGTCTGGCCAAGGAGCGGGGTGGGGGAGGGCAGGGAGCGGGAGAAACACAGGTGGTGGTAGCAGTGCAAGAACGGAAAAGCAAGGCTGGCCCATAAATCGCTAAAAAAATGCATGCATCCCCAGGCCATATCCGTAGAAACAAAGCCCAAATTTTGCAGAAACGAAAGAAAACAGCAGAGAACGAGACGTCAGCGAACGAATGCTAACTCCCATAGAGTAAATAACAACACCAAAATTGCCACCTACAGGGCAAGAAATCATAAGCACGAAAATAAACATGAAGGGATGAGAAGTGCATCCCAAAGCAGAGACGTAGGCCCACATGGGGCGAAACTCGGAGCTCTGTGCACGAGCCAAGCTGCGTGTTGGGAAGGTCTGAGGTACGGTAACTGTAAATGTGACGGCAAATGCGAACACAATGATCTTACCACTTCCCAGTAATGGGAAAGGCTGCATACGAAGGGATGAGAGGTGCATCTAAATTACAAAAGAAGGCCAACTCCCCAGGAGTAAAGGGTCGAAAGCAAATTGCCAGGTTGGCAGCAAGAACCAATATGAACGAAACGTAACGAATCAAAAGTCTCGGCAAAGATCTCAGAAAAACACAGCAACGCAGCCCCGTGTCGCCATAGGGAAGGCTTGCGGCAAACTCCGTACAAGAGGCCAAGCGCAGAGAAACCTATTGAGTAAAGTTGGCAGAGCGCAAACTCTAAAGTTGCGTTTAGTGTTTAACGAAACTGCCCTCCCTGGGACAACTAGTCATGGAATTGTTGCAAAAACAACTAACATCTCAGGAAGAACTGAGTTAGGTACCATTGGACAAGCGCAATTCATAAAAGTTGTGTTTCAGCACCTAACGAAACTGTCCTGACTGGAACAACCGGGCAGGGTACTGTTGCAATAACAACTAACATCTCAGGAAGAACTGAGTTGGGTACCATTGGACAAGCGCAATTCATAAAAGTTGTGTTTCAGCACCTAACGAAACTGTCCTGACTGGAACAACCGGGCAGGGTACTGTTGCAATAACAACTAACATCTCAGGAAGAACTGAGTTGGGTACCATTGGACAAGCGCAATTCATAAAAGTTGTGTTTCAGCACCTAACGAAACTGTCCTGACTGGAACAACCGGGCAGGGTACTGTTGCAATAACAACTAACATCCTCGGAAGAACTGAGGTGGGGGATGGCAGCGAGCCCAACATTTCAGTTGCGTAGCTAGCGCCAATTGAAACGACCCTCCAGAATATTTGTGTGCAGCCCAAGACCAGTGTTTCCCGGAGACAGGGGAAAAAACAGAGTACAATCCTAGCAAATTGCTAAGTAACGACACGCGCTCCGAAGCGACTGAGAATACTCCTATTCAAGAACAAACTCACCGTGGTTATAAAGGTATGACCTATAATGCAAAGGCTTGACTGGTACAACACCAAGCATTGGCTAAGGGCAATACTTTTCGGACGCCGATCATCCTACACAGATGATATTCAAACGTCATGGCTCAAATCACATAAAGGCCAAGCATACCGTCAACATATGATCGTTTACTTGGCAAAGCAACCCCAAAAAGGTGATACTTCCTGTGTCTAGCCCTCTGAAGGATCGAGATCGTTCGGGTCTTTACCTTAGCGACCTCACCCAGTCAGCGCACGTAAGCTAATACTCTTTGGCGTAGATCTAAGCCCACATTTACGGCACTAAAATATCATTAAAGACTGGCATTAAAGAGTGGTTTTCTTAGGTTGCGTATGGAAAGACTTCACCAAAGTCAGAAAAGCCGATAGAGAAGTCACCTGATATGCCTTCATTAAAAATAACTCTGTCCGAGAAAGAGTTACAAGGACAATAGGTCTCATGCAACGATCACTCTTGAAGGATCTAAGCTTCAAGTACCTCGGAAGTCAGCGAGGTTGTCCATATGGTTGAGGGATGCATGTAAAAGGGTAATATAGGCCCAAGCAAAAATCAGTCAGTAGCGCAATACCAGACGCCATGACTTTCGCCTGATATAAGGGCGTAGAAGAGAAAAGAAAAAGAAGATTCCAGTAAGGGATCAACGGTACATACCAACTTATACAAATCTTGAAACACCCAGAAATTTCAGAAGAGACTAAAAGACACATTATAAATGCAACATTCATATCAACACTGTGCTACCAGTGCCAAACATGGGCGTTGACTAAAGAACAAGAGAGAAAACGTATCACCTGTGAAATAAGATGTTTGAGGAAAACAGTACATGCAATAAGAAGAGACCATATAAGAAATGAAGAAATTGGAAGAAGAGTTTAAATAACACCTGCTATTAGATTCATTGAAAAACAGAGATGCAAATGGTTTGCGCACCTGGTGAGAATACACCAGTTGCAAGAGCGTACAACCGGAAAATAGAATCATGAAGAGGAAGGGGCAGACCAAGAAAAAGATGGGTTGATGGAGTTGGTTACATCTTAAAACTTCATAATACCACAACATATCAAGCGATAGAGAGTTCACTATCTCGGAAACAGATGTAAACCTGCTACCCCTAACGGCAAAAAATCAGAAAAGGACACAAGAAAGCAGAAAAAAAGACATGAATATGGAAAGAATGCTAATCTACTTAGCAGCTACTGTTCTCTCATCTTGCAAAATCTATATGGCAAATGACTGTAGAAGGTAGTGATCAGAAATGTATTATGTCAGCTGGAAACATACCGTATCATCCCTGACAAATCGGGCATATACTGTTTAATGAAAGGTACTTGAGACAATGCTGTCACGTTAGCGTATGATGTTTTTCAGGGCTTTCCTATCAAGCAAGAGACTGTTGCTGTGGTAAACTTCCTTGGAGGATTCGTATAACAAAGTGAACATTTCAATCGGGACACTATCTTTGCTAACATTTGGGATTAATTCATGACTGGTGAACTGGACAACCGCTTCTCAGCGTGTTTCATCCACGATATGTCACATTTGATTAGCGTGGCCTTAACATTATGTTGTGTGCTGTATATGTCTATGGCTAGCAGTTAGAAGCATGCTGCTTTTACTTTAGTCATTGCATGACGAATACGTAGTGACAGAACTCCAAGTATATATTTCATGTTTACAATGGGAGTATCTCTGGTGCAGTCACGAACTGTACGCATACCTTCATTCTGAATACGTAGTTCACATTGTAATTATGATATCGTAAACATACCAACATGCGTAATCTACCACTGACATAATAAGTCGATTCAATACAAGAAGTGGTAGTGTATGCTCAAGGTGTTCGTCTACCATAGCTTTGAGAGATGCTGGATCACACTTGCAACGTTGTATCGTTTGTTCAATACCAAAAGTTAGATTGCGATCAATATTTAATACAGCATCAAGCATACACATCGAAATCTTTTGGGGGGAGACTGAGACACTTAAGGGACTGCTCGGTGTTCTGCAACTAAGATATCAATTATCAATGTCTTTGACATAACTATATATATTTATATATGTATATATATATATATATATATTTATATATATATATATATATATATATATATATATATACTAGTACTTACTCTAGTACCGTTATAGGTTACATATGGCCTGCAATTGAGACCACGGAATTGTTGTGCATCAATACCAGCGGTGTCACTAGAATTGCGAGTCGCCCAGGAGATGAGGATAGTGTTATTGATTTGGCACTTGTATCCCATACACTCACTGCTGTGTGCAGATGGGGGATTTTAGGGTACCATGGCAGTGATCACCGTCCGTGCATCATACTGGTGAACAAAGGTAGATCAAAACAACACAGGCCAGTAACGCACTCTTTCCAGTACGACACCACAGGGCAAGACGTTGTCAGTAGAATAAGGTGTGTCAAACGAGGCAAGCACACCAACAGTAGTAAACGTTGGGAACAGCCACCATGGTGGGATGACGAGGTGGAGAAGGCGTGGATAGACAAGCGGTGTGCTGTTAGGAGGTGGCAAACTGCCAGGAAAAATGGAACTACCCATCCTGCTGACATCTTGCAGTTGAAACAAGAAATGAATAATAAAACAGGGTGTTTCAAGGCTATTGCAAGGATGGTAAAAGTGAGAAGTGGGCTGAGTTCTGTCAACGTGTGGCAATGACAAATCGTTGAATCTGTTCTGGCGATTGCACAGAAGTATGAATGGTACAGTAAAGAATCGGTGTGTTATTGACTTCCAGAGCTTGGATCTTACATGGCAGAGGACAGATGAAAACAAGGGTAGGGCTCTGTTTGAGCACTATTTAGAGCAGAGTGACCAGAAAGACATTGTAGGGCGAAATACTGCAAGACAATCCATTGCATCTAAATGTAAGAACCAGGAATTAGATGTAGATGATTTGGTGATGGTGGAGGAAATCAAGGATGCTGTACGGAGAGCAAAAACAGTGCACCTGGTCCAGATGGCATACGATATGGTGACATTGACGGGTTGTCTGATGGGGAGTGGGAAGAACTGGCTGGCATCTACAACAAAAGCATTACGACTGCAATAATCAACGACGAATGGTTGCACAGCTACCTGGTACCTCTGCCGAAGCCTGGCAAAGACCACACAAAAATTCAGGGCTATCGGGTAATCACCATGCAGAATACAATAGGCAAGTTGCTGGAGAAAATAATTGCCAGAATAATATCCTGCAAACTAGAGAGGTTACGTCTCCTTCCACCCACCCTTGGAGGGTACCGTCCATATAGACATGGCGTAACGCAGCGGTGTTCGCCTACGATGTCTATGAGGGTTTTCACTCGGGCGTTGAGACAGTGCTGCTGCAATTGACCTTGAAGATGCCTATAATAGAGTGCCGTTGCATTTTTAATGGTGCAGCTGACTGAACACAATATCAGCCCATTCCTCCTCAATTGGATCTTTGCGGCCTCTTCCAGCGAAAGATAGTGTTTAAATGTGGCAGTTGGGCGTCATCAGCAACAACAATCCACCCTGGCTTACCACAGGGGTCACCATTATCTCCGGTGTTGTTCAATGCCTATACTGTGAGCATCACAAAAGAGCAGATCACGGGTAGAGGAAGGACAATGTCATATGCAGATGATGTGTTGGTGTATCGTCAGGGCAAGGATAGAGAACAGCTTGTGGAGGAACTTCAGTCAGAACTCGACCGCATAGGTAGATGGTGCGTTGAAGCAGGAGCATTGGTCAACCCCACAAAAGCAGCGGTGACATGGTTCTCTTTAAACAACCACATCGTCAACACTCCAAAACCATCTGTGGTTTTGTGTTCAGAGGTAGTGGAGCAATCTCAGTCTATGAAATACCTGGGGTTGCGTTTTGATCGTAGTCTAGCTTTTACGGAACACATAGCTCATGTGATAATGAAGGCGAGGAAAGGTTTGCTGGCGATGAGGGTAATGGCTGCGGCGGATTGTGAACAGCGCCATCTTTGTCTTTTATACCAGGGTCTGGTCCTTTCTGTGCTTGAGTATGCGCTGGCGATCCTGACTCTCAGTCATAGTCAGATAGAACGACTGGAAAGAATACAGAACGAGGCGATGAGCATTATACTTGGTTGCACTAAAGACACGTCGTGCAGGGCGATGCGCTATCTCCTTGACTATCCTACTATGGAGTATAGAATACTGATGAGCCGTGCACGAGCATACCTTCGAGTCAATGCTGACACACAACATCCTCTGCACTTGGAAATAAAAAGACAAAAAGGAAATAGGTTAAAAGAGGAAAATCTTGGATGGGTCAGGCCGAGGACTGTATTGAACAGGTGTGTACACTTGAAGACGTTGATCCCGGTGAAGAATGGATACCAGTGCCAAGAGCAATCGCTACATCCTTTTCTGTATGCATCGAACTTGATAAAGAATGCAGGCAACACAACCCACTTGTTGTGGAGGTTCAGGCATTAATTTCTGAGAACGCATCTGAGCATGATGTAATCATTTATACGGATGGTTCGGTGATTCGACATGTGCGGAGCTCGTGGGCTTTCACTGCTCAGGTCGGAGGTGATGTTGTGAAGGAAGACAGTGGTGGTTTTGCCGTGACTACAAGCAGTCTCACTATGGAAATCATGGCGGTTACCAAAGCGATGATTTGGCTAGAATCACAGACTTTTATCCATGCATGTTTTCTCAGTGACTCAATGAGTATGCTCAGGAAGATTGAAACAGGATGGGCTAGGAGACATTGGATAGAATCGCTGGGGAGGTCTAAGCTGACACAGATCAGTTTTATTTTTGTACCAGGGCATGCAGGTGTAAGGGGAATGAACGTGCGGATAGGCTTGCAGGTATGGCTGCTGTCCAAAGCGGACGAGCAATGGACCAGGCTGATATTATAAATTCCTTAAGGGAGAGAGAGCGTGTACATGATTCACGTAATAGCGGTGAATCCACAACACTAACCAGACTGCAAGAACTCAAAGTTAAGTGTGGTGTAGCTCGACAAGAACGCTATGCTGGCAGATAAAGAAGAATTGTAAACCAACAAAGAACCGGTGTCGTTAGTCGCCACACGCTGATGGACATACTGAGGGAGAGATCGGAGCACTTATGGACTAATTTGTTCGACGTGCAGTGATGGTGATCCGACGACTAAACTAAACTAAATATGGCCTGCAAGCAAAATCTCCATACCGCTCTATCCTGGGCAACTAGCTCAATCTCCTTTATGGAACTGAAATCTATATTTCTTGCCTCTCTCAGCAAAGTTCGTTTTAGGGTCTCCTTAGGTCGTCCTCTCTTTCTTGAACCATTTGTATCCCACTTCAATGCCTGCTTTGATATTCGTTGATCATTTCTCCTCAAGGTAAGTACAACATATTTATATCTTCTCTTTCTTATAACAGTTGTAACTAGTGATTGACCAGACATTTCTCTGATTTCATCACTTCTGATTTCGTTCTATTTTATATTTATTATTTTTCGCAGACATTTATTTCAAATGCATTCAACTTGCTTTCTATATCTTTAGTCCTGTTCCAGCTCTCGTTGGCATATGTTAGGATTGATACAACATTTGAATTGAAAATTCGTAATTTAGTTTTAATTCAATATAACTTGCAGTTACATATTTTATTTAGACCTTAAAAAGCTGATGTTGATTTGCCAATTCGTATACAATTTATTTTTTCACATTTCCTGTGCAATCAAAATTGCTACCTAACTAGGTGAACTGCTCTGTTATTTTTATCATTTTAGATTCCAGGGTGAAATTTAGTATAAGTGGTTATTGTTGCAGAAAGTCTAGGTCATTACTGATAATAGGGTGATCCCTCAAGTTGTTGCAATCTTTGAGATCACCTTTTTGGGGGATCTTAACAATTATTTCCTTTTTCCATTAATCTGGGACAGTTTCTTCCACCCATACTTTATTAAATAGGTCTTGCACCTGGCTAATAGTTGTACCATATGCCGCTTTGAACATTTCTACAGTAATTTTGTCATCACCTGCTGTTGTATTATTTATCAATGAACGGATTGCCCCCTTGACCTCAAGCTACATTTATCATTTCTTCGCTAATTGGTAGAGAGTTGTTTCTTGCCTCTTGAGTAGTACTGGTGTATCAGGTCTATTTCGGTTTTCTTCAATACGTTCTGCCCATCTTTTCTTTTGCTCAGTATCTGATGTTATAGTCCGTTGAGTTTGTCATTCCCGCAGACACAAATTTGTATTTTTGTAACCATTTGATGAAATAACTTGAAAACTTGCATTTTAACTACACATGTTCCCGACGCTAGAAAATATTTTTGCCATTCAAACAATCATACCATCTAGAAGTTGCCTTCTTTGTGCTATATATTTAACGCGTCCATTGGCATGGTTGAAAAGAACTAATGTTGACATCCATTTTATACATTGAAGGCAAAAATAGCAACATTCAGAACGAATCCCATGGTTTTTTGAACAATTCTTGCATTTTCCATGCACCAAATCAACTCGGGCTTGAACGAGGTAAACAAATAACGTTATAAGTGCGACACAGACGGTTAGTTAAAGGCCTATATCGAAATTAGTGTGAAGCTATTGGAACATATTGTTGACTTCTCAAAACAGACATTGATATAACAGTCAATTACAATGCAAAAAGTGTCATTAATAATGTACGTGCATTTCCGCAAAGAGGCACATATCTCTCTCTCTCTCTTTCTCTCTCTCCCTCTCTCCATCGTTCTTTTTCTGCCACTTTTATCATTCATATTGTGATATATAAACAGCCTTTGCAAAGAACGTATTTTTACGTCACATCTTCAGTACCATTTGAAGGTCTAGTGCTTGTCCTTCGGCGATGTGTCAGATTTCAACCAGCGTTTACTGGGTTCGCTCTCCGTCAGCCTTTGACTGTCCCCAGCCAACCTGCAAGGCAACAGGTTGCTATTTTATTTTAGGGTAGCGACCCTTAGACGACCTACATTTTGGGGTTGTTGAGCGTCATTTGTCCATGTTACCGGTATTTGTGTGGGTTAATTGGTTTTCCTTCCGTCCAGTTTTGTTTGCAGTTTGATTCAAGCCGCTGCTGGGCTTTCCAGTTTTTCTGCCCCTGTAGAGGTCCACTCACCAATACGCCTGCCACGTTCCCCCACCATCAGCGTCGTGCACGTCTACCCACCAGTGGGCCCATCCGTGCATCGACAACATGCGTGATCGTTCTGTCTTTGTACCTACCTCATAATTTCCATCAGTTCTCATTGTGCTCACATTTAACATCCTCTAGGCTGTCTGGACACTGGGCTCAACTCGGACCCCAACTTCAGGGCTCCGCGTTTTGCCCTATGTGCTCCCACATGCAACTCATCTCGGGCCCAAGTTTTGCTCCACGTGGGCCTACGTCTCTTCTCTGGATGCACCCCTCATCCCTATATGGTTATCCGTTAAGCTTTTGCTATTTGCCGGGAGAGACGCGCATTAAGTCACTCTGATATTCCTCCCGTCTGTGTTGCTGGCGAATTTCATCCAACGAGACTACGTCTGCATCCCTACCCACGCTAGAGTAGCTCTCCCTCGATTCCTACCCGCTTAGCCAGATAGGAACCAATGTCTGTTACCAGGGTCGACACATGGAGATGGGGTAGGATCTTGATTAGTGCCAGCTCACTAATGCTGTAGCGGCGTTGTCCATATGCACCTCTGAACCCATGCATATATGGGTCATTTGTACCAGCGCATGCAAGAATCAGAGTAAAGAGCTATTTTATTGTAGTGAAATCCCCCTCCCACATGTGATAACATACGCACATTGTACCGAAGAAGTACCGACTTGAAGAGAACGTCTCCAAGTAGCTCCGCCATTGCAAATCCCAAGCCTGGACGGGAAATGGGGATGGCATTATGACATGGCAACTAACTTTAACTGTAATGTAAATTATTTTTACAAAAAAAACAATTATACAACTAAATCTACATTTCTTGTTTATTTCATGACATTATTGCAAGTATCAACATTGGCCCCCATGTATGAGCTGGGATGATGCTCCTTTGAATGAGAGTTGACATCAAATGTCATATTGGTGCATTTACTGTAGAAACTAAAATTCGGTATCAGACTCTCCAAATATGCCGCCAACATCAAAGGAAACCGTTATAGTACAAAATCCAGGTTTCCTGTAGCAATTTCTTCCATCAGACATTTGCGTCGGTATAATTCTAAGATTGGGTGCAACGTTTTGCTACTGTGGAGTGGATGGTTTTGCTACAATTCGCATTGGACTGTGGGCATGATTTGTTGAACGGACTATAATACTCTACCATATTTACTCTTGATCGGGACATCCTTTGAAACACAAGTTCCAGTAAGTTCTAGTATATATATATATATATATATATATATATATATATATATATATATATGGCCCTTTTCGTCTTTACAGACGGTCAATTGGCAAATGTTTTACTGTTACAAACATTGAGTTTTCGCATTTATCTATTGCCGTTCACATCATACATAATTCGTATCTCAAAAGACTGCGCTCGAGGGCAATATCGCTTTCCACACAACTCGGTCATCAGCTAGTTTTTCTCACGTGTTGGAACTTATAGAAAAGTTCTTCATGAAGGTCGTGCAGACATCTTTATATGTGCAGTGGTCTGCCCTGGTGCCTCTTACCCTCCGATAGTTCACAGAACATTATATATTTTTTTTCTTGGCAACTTCTTTTCCGAATGGTGCCTGAGCCGAAAGCAACGATGAAGTGTCCACTTTCTTTGTGCATAGCCTGGACAGCTGAAATGAAGAATGCGCCTTGCCCATGTTGCACAAACCACCTATTTTCTCATCACTAAGATATCAATTATACTGTATTTGACATAAATTGAAGTATAACACAACGAAAACAAAATAATAAAAGCGTGGAATTAAATTAAATTTAATATGCGTTGAAGATTTATATAACAATTGGAAAACTTAAAGAAAATAATGTAAATTTATACAACGAATAATCAAACATATCTTAAATACATTTTATACTTGAAATGACGTCAATAAACCTTATGTGTACATTTCGATAATATTCATTAATGTCTTTCATTGTATATTTGTTTTTATAGAAGAAGTATTTTATCATGGACAGTCAAACAGTTAAACATGTTAAGAAGAATTATTTTATCATGTACAGTCAAACAGTTAGACACGTTAAGATGAAATATTTTACCATGGACAGTTAGACACGTTAAGATGAAATATTTTATCATGGACAGTCAAACAGTTAGACACGTTAAGATAACGAGAGCACAATTAACATAACCTTAAAAAAACATAGTATATTCAATGATGTATAATATACGTTTATAAATGAGAAATAAGTGCAATATGGTTTTAGTGCTCTGTCTTAGATTGTCGAGTTTCGTGTCGAGTTTCTTATCCGATTGGAGAACGATAAAAACGTAATCTCAGTTTGCAGTTATCCCGTAAAACAACAAATGACCGTTTATGTTGTAATGGCGCTGTCCTGACAAATGTCAATAGAAAGGTTAAAATTGAAATGTGTACACATTTTCACTATCTTTAACATTAGATTAGAAAAACGCGCTGGTGCTATATTGTTGGTGCACTATCACTGAGCTCATACAACGTAAGGAGGAGATCGACAAATGCATTGTTGTTTAACGGATATCAATGATTGATGATAATATAATTTAATCAATGAATAATTATTGATACAAGTGAACCTCCACTAGAGAGTATCATGAGGATAGACAGAAGCGAAGTTGCTTACACGATGTCCTAGTGGTCATGTGCCGTGGTAATTCCAATAGTTACGAGACGAGCTTAGATCAACTATCCTTTGATAGAACAGGTAAGCATTTCGTCTACATGAAACCCTGATTCATTTCATGGAGATATACAGTATTTCTACTTCTGAAATCTAAATAAGGATCGCCTTAATGGCGATGAATACTGATGACAAGGAAAGCAAACACAATATCAACAAAAGTAAAAGAGTCTTGTAATTTCGAAGCACCCCTTATACGGTCAGTAGATTGTCAATGCTTTCTGAGCAAAACATTACTAAATAAAACTGTTTACAAATATATAGAGAATTTTCATAAAATATTTCATGCATAATTTATTTTAACACACAAATTCAGTATTTATCAACAATACGACACGTGTTATCAACAATAGATCCGATCAGAGTGTTGGCTCATTCAACAAATCTAGTATTGTCTATTCTTCTGTAGCCACTCATATCGTGAAATGCGTGTTAAGTGTATAATTCATAATTCATAATTCATAAGTACGGTTCCAACTTCACTGCAACGGGTCACCCATAATTGCTCCGTTCCTGTGCCAATGAATATCACACGAAATGCTAACACCTGTGAAAAGTTTCCTGTGTGAACTAATTCCAGAATGAAACAGCCGAGTACCGCCACACAAAAGCAACCTGCACCGCATAAAATGCAAATGGCCGTCGTGAATGTAGCAACACAAAACTGTTCATCACTTGAATTGCAATTCTTGTCGAAGGGGACATCAATCACGGCAAAATCCAGCATTCTGCACTCGCAATATAACTGCATACGGCAGATTGAGCTTGTTCGTCATTTTCTGAATACACACAACAAACGCAAACAGCAAAAAGCATTCCATGTAACAGTCCCAGCTCACAGCGTTGCTCAAGCACTAACTCAGTAGCTCGGCAAACGAAACCGGAAAATACCAGACCAAACATGGCGGGAATGCGCTAGCAAAGTCGTGTTCAGAATCAAACCATTCTGACTCTGAATGGTCCTCCCTCATTCCGCCATTGTTGGCCAGATTTTTTTTCCGTGTTAAGTGTATGTTCACTTATAGTGCCATAGCTATGCCAGTATTTTCTGTGAGTACATACTATACTAGTATAGCTATTATCTATAGTATGCACATACTTCTTACACATATATATACATATATATATATATATATATATATATATATATGTATATATATATATATATATATAAGGTTTAGCTTCAGTACTTCCTTTATGTCTGTAGTGAGATAATGACTATGTTGGTAACTGTGCCAGCATCTTCAGATTAGCCAAGTCCTTAATATCAAACAAAACATTCAAACATGAGTTTGCAATTGTTAGAAAAAAAGGATGTCGTTATTTGTAACTATACACTAGTTCATGCAGATTGGTGTTGGTGTACTCGGAATCAGTTTTCCTCATCTCCTTCGTTATCTCCATCTCTAGGTACACACAAGAATAGCATAAGCAAAAATGCCAACAATGGAAAAGGAAAAACCCATTCCGTTGCAAGTCCTGAAGCTGTGAAAAAAAAGAAAAGTTTGCTATGTATAGCCTGCATTACACTATTTCTATATCTATTTAATTTAATAAAATGATAAAACGTGGAAGATGCAAACATAATAAATATCAATATAAATTGTATTATATCGGAATTCTCGAACAGAAATGTATTCTTATTGTTGTTACACTTTGTGGGAAATACATTTCGATGTTAGCAATACAAAAATATTTCTTAAATTGAATGTTTCCTTCCTCGATCTAAAGAGGCTTGTATCCAATAAATAACAAGTAAAGAAATATATAATTGTTCAATTAGAATAGCATTTATAGAAATTTGAATTATGAATTTGGAAGAAAAGTCTACATATGGAAGAAATAGGAAATACATAAAATGATAACTATAATGGCACTTACAGCAAATATAAATTATATATATATATATATATATATATATATATATATATATATATATATATATATATATATATATACATAATCTAATCATTCAGTTACGTATATAAACATTTGACATTCACTAACAGACACACACATCCATAATATACACCCGTCTAACAATTTAACATATATGACATATAGATCAAACAATATGCAACGTATACACGTTCTTGGTAAAGATCAAACGTATCACAAAGTGTGATTAAAGTTGGTCGTAAAGAACGAACCCCAAGAAGGAGGAAAAGACATATAGACAGTCTAAACTCACATAACAATAATATGCACAATAAATACTCACATACACCAAATTATATGTACAATATTGATTTCAGTGAAGTGATAATAAAAAAATGTCTCGTTTTTTTCTATTCGTTCTACTCTCAAATTTTTTAAATTCAGATTCGTGGAATAACAAGAACTATACAAATTCAACAACAAATAGAGCTTCCAAATCCAACAATCGATCGCTGAGTAGTCAATTAATGCTAATAGTTCGTTCTGCTTCACTTGATGCACACCTTCGCTTTATCAAACATGCGTTGTTAGTGTGTATCATCTTTTGGACATCCTACAAGAAATGTATATCAAGGAACATGGGCTTAAAAATGACATCATTTCTCGAAAGATGGAATATTTTAACCTCGATAAATGTCACTATGATTTATAGAGAACTGGAATGGAAGGCATGGTTCCTGAAGTACGAGGTAGGGGGTAATCATATGGTAGCAGGACATCAAAGAAACGAATGTGGCCACAAAAACATGACCCTGGAGAGGCTGGAGAACTTAATACAAACATTTTTGATCAGACTGTTTCTCTCCTGTGGGATGCCGGAGCCCGCAATAGAAGCACAGCATAGTATCACTGCTACCTACAAGGCATGTTGTAAGAGGCGACTTATGTAAGACCAAGAGAAGCTATCCTAGTAAATAAAATTCATCGCATCAAATCAGATATGCTGGCCTACGTGTAGTCGAACAACTAAGTACATTCGCACTTAGGCTAATATCACAAAGAAACCACACAGAGTGTTTAACAAATTGTTGATATGAAGCGTTCAAATAAGAAAACAGAAGAAGAAGACTGTGTTTGACGACAGTGACGTTCCACAAAGGAAACGCTACTACTTGAATCTTCATGACGTTCTGTCCCTTATATATTAGTCTTTACTGCAGCTATTTTCTCTCTTATCTTGTTGACGTTCTTTCCCTTATATATTAGTCTTTACTGCAGCTATTTTCTCTCTTATCTTGTTGACGTTCTTTATCTTATATATTAGCCTTTACTGCAGCTATTTTCTCTTTTATCTTGTTGACGTTCTTTCTCTTATATATTAGACTTTACTGCAGCTATTTTCTCTCTTATCTTGTTGACGTTCTTTCCCTTATATATTAGACTTTACTGCAGCTATTTTCTCTCTTATCTTGTTGACGTTCTTTCCCTTACATATTAGTCTTTACTGCAGCTATTTTCTCTCTTATCTTGTTGACGTTGATTCCCTTATATATTAGTCTTTACTGCAGCTATTTTCTCTTTTATCTTGTTGACGTTCTTTCCCTTATATATTAGCCGTTACTGCAGCTATTTTCTATCTTATCTTGTTGAGGTTCTTTCCCTTATATATTAACCTTTACTGCAGCTTTTTTCTATCTTATCTTGTTGGGGTTTCCTCTCTTCAAGTGTAAATCCCACAACTCAAAGCATATTCCTAAACTTTCAATAAAATCATATCAATGTCTGGTCAAATACTATTAACAATTTATATTATAAAGATCAGATGGCGATATGTTGGGCAAACTCTGTGAGAAGATAAAAGATTCACATGACAGACATGGACTTGGAAGGCAAAGAATTAATGAAAAAAAGACCAACTAGAAAAATCTAATACAAACTTTACTAAAACAGCTTAAAGATACTCCATATCATTAGTTCTCCAGAACGGAATGGTATTAACAAATTGCATACCCTATGTAGCTCATACTGGTACAAGAGGAATACAATAGAACAAGTCATAAGTTCTTGTACACGCATATATAATTCAGAAACTAATAATGCACACTAAATTTGCAGTGTCTCTTTTTATATCTCAAATCTAAGTCATATTAATGTCCTTGACATCTTCCTGAAATCTAGTCATATTAATGCCCTTGATATCTGCCTCAAATATAGTCAAATTACTGCCCTTGATATCTGCCTCAAATATAGTCAAATTAATGCCTTGATTTCTGCCACAAATCTAGTCATATTAATGTCTGCGATATCTGACTCAAATCTAGTCATATTAATGAATGCGATATCTGCTTCAATTCTAGTCATATTAATGACTGACGTCTACCTCAAATATTCTCATATTAATGAACTACGGCTACCACAAATATTGTCATATTAATGACTGACGGCTACCTCAAATATTGTCATATTAATGACTGACGTCTACCTCAAATATTGTCATATTAATGTCCTACGGCTAACTCAAATATTGTCATATTAATGACTGACGTCTACCTCAAATATTGGCATATTAATGACTGACGGTTACCTCAAATATTGTCATATTAATGACTGACGTCTACCTCAAATATTGTCATATTAATGTCCTACGTCTACCTCAAATATTGTCATATTAATGTCCTACGGCTAACTCAAATATTGTCATATTAATGACTGACGTCTACCTCAAATATTGTCATATTAATGTCCTACGGCTAACTCAAATATTGTCATATTAATGACTGACGTCTACCTCAAATATTGGCATATTAATGACTGACGGTTACCTCAAATATTGTCATATTAATGACCTACGGCTACCTCAAATATTGTCATATTAATGACTGACGTCTACCTCAAATATAATCATATTAATGACATCGATATCTTTTTCAAGCACAGTCTTGTGGATAATACAAGAATATCAACCAACAATGTCCCTAGTTACGTGACGAAAATGACGAATGATACACACACTTAACGAATTTGTCATGATATTTAAAAAACATAAAGAAGTCCTTCTTGTTTTTGTAGTCTCGTTTTATATGCGAATTATGACCTCGATTTTACCTATTCACATTTCAGAAAAATAAACTTATTGTGGTTTATAGAAAAAATAATCGGGAGCGTTAATACAGTTACATGTTGCGCTTTGATCTTAAAACCGTTAAAATGTCACATGTTAGTTTGATCTGTATTGTTGGTGTCATTATTTATTGGTGTTGTAACACGATCAATATTTTATACGTTTATAATCAGTTCAATTAATGAATTTGCCAATTGTTGGCATTGAAGCTGTCCCACATGACAGTCTTGCTTAGTTTGATTGTCTTACAGCTAATCAATACTTTCCTCACACGTGTGCCACAGGAATTAAAGGATGCCACTATTGTCCACCTGTACAAACGGAAAGAAACCGCCAGGCCTGCGATAACCACAGGGGGATCTCCCTCCTGTCAATCGCTGGCGAAATACTGGCCATAGTCCTCCTCAATCGATTAATCGATCACCTGGAACAGGATTTACTCCCTGAGACCCAATGTGGCTTCAGAGCAGGTCGTGGAACAGCAGCATGATATTTGCTGCTCGTCAACTACAGGAGAAATGCCAAGAGCAGCACCGTAACCTCTATATGGTCTTTGTCGATCTGACAAAGGCTTTCGACACGGTTAACAGGGAGGGTCTATGGAAGATCATGGAAAAATGTGGATGCCCAAGGAAATTCATCAAGATCGTCCAACAGTTTCACGAGGGCATGATGGCACGTGCACTTGACGAAGGAGCTGTCGGAAGCCTTCCATGTCACCAACGGCGTCAAACAGGGCTGTGTACTGGCCCTAACACTCTTCAGCATGATGTTTGCTGCCATGCTCACGGATGTCTTTTGGGAAGGCGACGAACATGGGGTAAAGATTAGATACAGGACAGACGGTAACCTATTCAATCTTCGGAGGTTAAAATCCTCCACCAAGGTAAAAGAATCAACTATCTCAAACCTATTGTTTGCTGATGACTGTGCCCTCGCTACCAACTCTGAGGAAGAAATGCAGACTTACATGGACAAGTTCTCAATGGCCTGTGATAGGTTTGGCCTCACCATTAACACCAAAAAACAGAGGTCATGTTCCAGCCGCCCCTAGAGAACAGTATTACGATCCAGTCATCAACATTAAACACCAGCGTCTCCAGTCAACGGACAACTTTGCTTATCTTGGCAGCCTCCTATCCAGATCGGCAAACATAGATTCTGAGGTCCACAATAGGATATCCAAAGCCAGTGCTGCGTTCGGAAGGTTACGTGTCACTGTGTGGGAACGGAAGGGGATAAGCATAGTCACAAAGCTGAAAGTTTACCAGGCCATAGTGCTAACAACGCTGCTGTACGCAAGCGAGACATGGACAGTGTATAGCAGACACGCAAGAAAATTAAACCATTTCCACACAAGCTGTCTACGCAGAATACTAAAAATAAACTGGCAGGACACAATTCCAGACAGCGAAGTCCTCACAAGAGCAAAGATCCCAAGCGTCAACACCCTGTTGCAGAAGACCCAACTGAGATGGGTCGGTCACGTTGCTCGAATGCCTGATAAACGCATCCCAAAACAGTTGATGTATGGCGAGCTTGAAGGGGCAGACGTTTAGCTGGTGGACAGAAAAAACGCTTTAAAGACACTCTTAAAGTGTCTCTGAAATGCTTCGATATAGACAATACGTGCTGGGAATCCATTGCGCAAGATCGCCAAACGTGGCGCTGTAACAACAAAGAGGAACCCGAATAGCTGAGAATCATCGTATTGTTGAGTAACAGAGAAAACGAGCAGCGCGAAAAGACAGAGCACACAACACGCACATGTCTAATCTTGATCATGTATGCCCCACCTGTGGTCGGGGATTCTGTTCTAGGATTGGACTCTACAGTCACCTCCGCACACCAGAGAGGTGCAACAGTACACGTCTGAGATTGTTGTCATCATCGCTTGCGATGGACGGCTATTACTCTCTTCACATTTATCAAGGTTTTATATGGTTTAATTGACGTAGCATGGGGAGAAACAATCGTGTTCATAATAGAAAAGCAGTTGATTTTGCAGTTATGCGAGTGACAGAGGACAGGGTATTTATTGCTCTTTAATACGCTTAGTTTTGCACTGTTTGGGACTGACAAATGCTATGTGAAAAATCATCAAGTAATTGTCCAGTAATTGAGGTTTTTTAAATGCATCAATAATATGAAACATAGTCAAATGTGCCTTGTTGTAATGATATCTAAACAGAGTGCTGATCCTCTCGGTGAATTCAGTTTCTACAGTTACAAGGAGAGGCCGTCGATTGATGCTTCAAAGTTATTTATAGAAACTGCATGCAATGTGTCGCTCAAAATCTATTGATATGAATGCGATGCATGGTGTAGATATTTAGTCACATGTTCTGGATTAGAAAATTGTTCTGTCAAATGGTTTAAACGGAGAAACACGTTACCATATGTCAGAGAGGTCTGTGAGTGTGTGTCTGTGTGTGTTTGTAAGTATATGCTTGTGTCGAAAGAGAAGACATACATGAGCAACATGAGGAGATGAAAACCAAACATAATTATAACTCTTATGAAATATAAAAAAATGAGTTTTACTTTCCATGACGTGCTACTCAAGCATCCACACTATACACTCCTCCTAGTTTATGATAATTATATCAATGTCTGTTTGTTTATTGCACAGGTCGTTCCGTAGCACTCAGACAGAAAACATGGCAGTCAAGTAATTTCGAAACTGATCTATCTAAATGTCAGTCAAGTAACGCCGTTGACGATGACGTTAATGGGGATTATAATGCCAAGTCGTGTGCACAAACAGCCGTTGATCCTGATGGTGGAGAATGGAGTGTTACGTTCGAAAACTCGGCCAGAATATATTTTATCCTTGTCAATAACAGAAACGGTAGCTATATTTTATATCGTTAATTTTCACAAGATATAACGTTTTCATAATTTAGATGTATCTGGGTTTAATTTCTTCCATCCTCAGTTTAGAAAGAGATTTAGATTAATATAATATATATATGTTTGTTAGATCATCAATGTGAACCGCTTCTCTCATTGACACTGTCTGATCTGTTCATTGACATTGTGTCATCGATCACTTCTCTATCAGGTAGCCGATCTGCGTCAGTTGGTACAAAAAACAAGGTTATTTATGAATTGTTTCCTACGACGACGCTTCACGATAAGATAAGATATGAATTGTTGTTGTTGCGCTGCATGTGTAGAGAAAATATTGTGCTATGTAGAGATTGATTTTTATTGAAAAAATGCAAATGGATTTTCTGATTTGGTTTTTTCGCACATCCATTGTTTTTTGTGTGTTGCAATAGTAATGTTAATTCATTTCGTTATAGTGATGAAGCTACACTTCAAAGTCATTCCAATTTGCATTATAAGCTGTCTTATAATATTAGCACATCAATCTGATACCAGCTGTAGGTTCTGTAGAATACAATGTATTAGGGTGCGATGTTGTATATGTATACAAGAGAAACAACAATCCAACACTGCACTTCATTGATGACTTCTAGAGCAAGAAAGAGAACAACACTTTGGTACACACTGCATTTTGATGTCAGTTTAAACGTGGTTCTGTTTGGTACACACTGCATTTTGATGTCAGTTTAAACGTGGTTCTGTTTGGTACACACTGCATTTTGATGTCAGTTTAAACGTGGTTCTGTTTGGTGCACACTGCATTTTGATGTCAGTTTAAACGTGGTTCTGTTTGGTACGCACTGCATTTTGATGTCAGTTTAAACGTGGTTCTGTTTGGTACACACTGCATTTTGATGTCAGTTTAAACGTGGTTCTGTTTGGTACACACTGCATTTTGATGTCAGTTTAAACGTGGTTATGTTTGGTACACACTGCATTTTGATGTCAGTTTAAACGTGGTTCTGTTTGGTACACACTGCATTTTGATGTCAGTTTAAACGTGGTTCTGTGGTTGAATATAAACAGTGAATAGAAGATGAACAACTTTTATTTTTCCAATATATGGAACATAATGTAAAATAATAACAGTATATTATACAAAGATTATAGTACTAAGAGCGTGTACGTACCCAATGCTCACGTATAGGTGTGAAGCTTGGATAATTATTAAGACAGTGGAAAACCATACATCTGATTTTAAATACAAATACAACAGAAGAGTTCTCCATATATCATTGGCAGAGAAGAGAACAAACACATATCCAGAAGAAAGCTCAAAATGAAATACAACTGGATGATCATGCTAACGAGAATGAGAACATATGTCTCCATAATTTCTCCATACCGCTCTATCCTCGACAATTCCTCAATCTCCACCATGGAACTGAGACCAATAATTTGTGTCGCTCTCAGCAACGTTTGTTTCAGGGTCTCCTTAGGTCGTCATCTCTTACCTGAACCCTTTGCATCCTACGTCAATGCCTGCTTTGATATTCGTTGATCATTTCTCCTCAAGGTGTGTCCAACATATCTCCATATGCTACTTCTTATATAACAGATGTCACTAGTGGTTGACCAGATAATTTTTCTGATTTCATCACTTCTCCTGAAATCGTTTCATTCTATATTCATTATTTTTTGCAGACATCTATTTTCAAATGCATCCACCTTGCTTTCTATATCTTTAGTCATTTTCCAACTCTCGCTAGCACATATAAGGATTTATACAACATTTGAATTGAAAATTCTTAATTTAGTTTTTCTTATATATATATATATATATATATATATATATATATATATATATAAGACAAAGATCATTGGAATTGTATACATGTCCCAATTGTTTGGAGATATCTGGACATCCAACGGACTTGAAATGTGACAAGCAGGTGGCTTTTATGGATACGAAGAGGGAAAAATTATCAAACTAGATTTTTCTTTTACGTTTCAATAACCATATTCCCAACTTAACGCAAATGATTTTTCTGCATATAAATCACCGAAATCGTATATCCATGATTTCACGACGTTGCCGATCACATGATGCGCAAAACGATCATGTTGTTATAGGCCGGTGACGTCTTTTGCACATCACTCGAATATTGACATATTTTTTTGATATTTAAACATGTAAGTTCTGTAGACGAATGCATAAGATGCTCGACTGCTGTCCTAAAGAGAACATATTCACGCTCAGCTAATTTTTTTTTTTTAAATGTATTTATAAGTTAATAATCTGAATAAATTTAATTTGTTAATTGTTATTTTTCAACTTTCGCGGGAATTCAATTGTATCAGGTTTTGTTGGCTATCGAAATGAGCTACAGTTCATGTGGGCTTGGAAGATCAGCGGAAATGGATAACAAATTAACTTTAAAAGTAAATTAGATTTAAACTAACCCCCTCCACGTGCGAAGAACGGGTTAACTGCTAATACTATATAACTTGCAGTTCCATATTTCATTTAGACTTTTAAAAGATGATGTTGCTTTGCCAATTCGCATCATAATTTCGTTTTTTACATTTTCTGTGCAATCAAAATTGCTCCCTAAATAAGTGAACTGCTCAGTTTTGTTTATCATTTTAGATTTCAGGGTGATCTCTGCATTACTTGCCAAATGTGTCTTCATTATATTTGTTTTTTCATAACTTATCTGTAAACCAACTTTGATGCTATGGATGACAAATTGTCTAATTTTCTTTGCAATTCGTTGTTGTTTCTACGGTAATATCTGCAAAATCCAAAACATTCTAGTTGACTATTTTCTACCGAATCAATGCCAGTTTCGCCCCTGCAACATTTTTGCATCACCCAGTCAATTGCCACTCCAAACAAGAGCAGAGATATGGAAGTAATAAATTATAAACTGTTATGTTGACAACACGCTGCTTAGTGCTGGCTAGTTGATTATAATGATACAAAATAATACAAGCATGCAAACTGCTCTCTACACGCAATATAATATCAATATGTGATATGCTAACAGTAAAACTCTAGAGTAACAGCAACAGCAACATTCATTTATGTTCTTCATTTGTTGATCTAACTATATTTATACGATAGTCTAGTCTGATACTAGACTTTCACATATAGACTTACACATCAATAACCATATATACGTATGTGATGTATACCATTTGTTTCTACTGCAGACTTTCAAAACCGGCTTGCAGGATTCCGTATGTCACTTTATGATCGTGATATGAAGATAGATACCAACTACTCTTGTGACAGCACTAAATTATTTTACCCACTGACTATTACCACAATAACACCAATCAAGAAGATAACACTCAAACAATCAGCAAATTTGGCCGCAGCTGATCGGACGTTAACTCTTTGCGAGCTTAGAGTATTTGGCGGTGAGTATAAGTGTACATGTATGCTCAAGTGTACCCCCTTTCTCACGCCGCTTAATTGCAATCAAATCCTAGCCTTCACTTGTACACATGTGTTACTGCAGCACCATAGTTCAATTATTATAGTCATTAGATTGTGTCACACAATGTGCACTCAAATGGACATCAAAGGGTTAACTAAATCATGAAATACCTAAAACAATCTGGAGGTGAGCAGTACAACAATAAAGATAAAGAAACAAATACCATCTGGAACACAAAACACAATACGGCCAATAACAGAGAAAAATAGGCCATAAGCATAAGAAAACATAACCGGGAAAGGAAGATAGAGAGAAAGAAGTCACCAGATCAATATACTCAATACAAAGCTAGATCAAATTTCCCTTTCTTTGCTGTAAATTTTCGGTAAACTTTAGTTTTTCTGTGTAAAATGTATGCAGTAGTTGACGAATAGGACGTCTACATAATCCTTGTCATCTCTGAGATATGTACACTTCTGAAATAGATGTGTAGTCGCCAGTTGCGTAATGCGCCTCAACTATTTAATCTCTTTTTTAAAATTAAAAATCCACCTATATTCAATTACGCAACGATATATATTGACATGGGACAAATATATTCTTTTAATAGTGTACAGTTCCACTTCGATGGTTAACTTAAAGCTGCAGATTCATTCGACTATCATTTGCAAAAACGTCTCTGTGATGACATCGTGAAATGTACTCTTCATTCTTACCTTGTTCAAAAGTTATTTTTCTATCGACAAAAGGATACGCCTGGAAGATTTTAAACGCGTGCCTAGGGTTGGGACATTATCATGGTCAAGCCAAGTCTGATTAATATTGTTGATTGAAGAAGTTGGTAATTCGTTTTTTTTGGTGTGTAACTTTCTTTATGATATTACGCATTTCCTATTATGAGGATGCAAGTATACCAAGAGATAGGAGCAGAGTGTTCACTATTTATTCGAAGAGAACTTTTCCATTTATATCGATATGATAATATACTCTGCCAAGAGATTTCAATTGGTATATACAGGTTAAATACATTTAGAAGCCCATTCGATCTACTGCTGACGTGTGCTATTATTCCTTAGCGACTTGGGATAGTTCTTTTTTTTTTTTCACTGACTCGTTGTATTAACTCTTCTCATTGCATTGCTATCAAAAGAATATGTCACATGCATTTATTTCTGAATAGGACACACATTGAGAATTCCGACCATACTCATGGCAAGCCAGACACTGTTTTGGAAGTCGCATAGAAAAAATAGTAGGAAGAGGTATATGAATACGTAGAGAAGAGTACTGTAGACGTACATTATGGGATAGTCAAAGCATGGATGAATTGGGATAGTCAAAGCATGGATGAATTGGGATAGTCAAAGAATGGATGAATTGGGATAGTCAAAGCATGGATGAATTATATAGTTCATAGTTTATATGTACGGTTCCAACTTCACTTCAACGGGTCACCCCATAATTGATCCGTTCCTGTGCAAACGAAAATCACACGAAATGCTAACAATTGCTTCCTGTGTCGTGAACTTATTCCAGAATGAAACAGCAGTACCGCCATAAAAAGCAACCAACACTACATGAATGCATATGGCCGTCGCTAAAGTGTTAACACAAAATTGTTCATCACTTGAATTGCAATTCATGTCGAAGGAAACATCAATCACGACAAAATGCAGCTTACTGCACACGTAAAACACTACATACGGCAGACGCAAAAACACTACATACGGCAGACGCAAAAACACTACATACGGCAGACGCAAAAACACTACATACGGCAGACGCAAAACACTACATACGGCAGACGCAAAAACACTACATACGGCAGACGTAAAAACACTACATACGGCAGACGCAAAAACACTACATACGGCAGACGCAAAACACTACATACGGCAGACGCAAAAACACTACATACGGCAGACGTAAAAACACTACATACGGCAGACGCAAAAACACTACATACTGCAGAAGTAAAAACACTACATACGGCACACGTAAAACACTACATACGGCAGAAGTAAAAACACTACATACGGCAGACGTAAAAACACTACATACTGCAGAAGTAAAAACACTACATACGGCACACGTAAAACACTACATACGGCAGAAGTAAAAACACTACATACGGCAGACGTAAAAACACTACATACTGCACACGTAAAAACACTACATACGGCAGACGTAAAAACACTACATACTGCACACGTAAAAACACTACATACGGCAGATTGAGTTGGTTCGTCATAACCGCTGTCCGCCATTTTCTGAATATTCACAATCACAACAAATACGGTTGTCACAGCAAAAAGCATTCCATGTGACATTCATAGCTCACATCGTGACATTCATAGCTCACATCGTGACATTCATAGCTCACATCGTGACATTCATAGCTCACATCGTGACATTCATAGCTCACATTCGCTACATGTCATAGCTCACATCGTGACATTCATAGCTCACATCGTGACATTCATAGCTCACATCGTGACATTCATAGCTCACATCGTGACATTCATAGCTCACATCGTGACATTCATAGCTCACATCGTGACATTCATAGCTCACATCGTGACATTCATAGCTCACATCGTGACATTCATAGCTCACATCGTGACATTCATAGCTCACATCGTGACATTCATAGCTCACATCGTGACATTCATAGCTCACATCGTGACATTCATAGCTCACATCGTGACATTCATAGCTCACATCGTGACATTCATAGCTCACATCGTGACATTCATAGCTCACATCGTGACATTCATAGCTCACATCGTGACATTCATAGCTCACATCGTGACATTCATAGCTCACATCGTGACATTCATAGCTCACATCGTGACATTCATAGCTCACATCGTGACATTCATAGCTCACATCGTGACATTCATAGCTCACATCGTGACATTCATAGCTCACATCGTGACATTCATAGCTCACATCGTGACATTCATAGCTCACATCGTGACGATCTGACTCATAGCTCACATCGTGACATTCATAGCTCACATCGTGACATTCATAGCTCACATCGTGACATTCATAGCTCACATCGTGACATTCATAGCTCACATCGTGACATTCATAGCTCACATCGTGACATTCATAGCTCACATCGTGACATTCATAGCTCACATCGTTGCTTAAGCACTTACTCAGTATCTCGGCAAACCAAACCGGAAAATACCCGACCAAAGAGGGCGGAAATGTGCTTGCAAAGTCGTGTCCAGAATTAAACAGTCATTATTCTGAATGGCCCATCCGCATTTCGCCATTGCTTGCCATATTTTCTTCTGTATGAATTTGAAAAGGATACTAATAGAGATGAAGGGCTTGAAGAAATTTGTAGAAGACATGGGCTTCATTGTTAGTTTACAAGGAAAGAAAAAGAAGAATAAGAAAGATAATTTACTTCTGACAGAGCAAAGGTGTGGTTTAAAAAAAATAATTAATATATATGCGACCTACACTTTTTTTCCAAAAGTGAATTTTTATTTACCTCTATCGTATTTTGCTGGTAGTCGAAACTTGAGTTTTTACATGAAGGTATCTCATCTTTTATAAACACTTTCTAAATCTTACATTTTAAAACACATTTTTCCAATACATCATTATTTGTTTTCATAACACTCTTCCCGCTGCTATTTCTTTGCTTGTTTTTCCTTGTTCACTCAATGATCATTTTCAAAGCACATCGGACATGTCCATAATTGCTAATATACCCCCTTCCAAGGAAGTATTTCAGTGTGTTTAGACTAATAACTCCGTTATGTTTTCTTTGACGTATCGTTGGTGGTTTCTCTCGTGGTATTCCCGTTTTGGCGCACCTATCGGTATGCATAACTTGTTCAAACGAGATATGGAATACTCTTTGTTTTCTTCAGTGAATCCTTCAGAGTGTTTGATTTCTCTTACTGTGTTGATGCTCGTCCTTAAAAGACACAATTTAGATCGCAGTATTGCTCGCCAGTGCAACCGCTCTCTCATTGCCTTTCATAACAGAAAGACCTGGGACAAAGCTGAAAAAAGTGTCCGGATTGTCGCCTTTTGTATTACTTACATCCAATGCCTTCTGAGATAATCGATCTTGCTCTTCCGTATCATGACAATAGAGTCACTGAGCATGCATGAGTGTATATCTTCGTCTTTAGCCACTCCAGGGATTGTGTCACCGCCATGACCTCCATAGTTATGTTGCTGATAGTTGTCACAAATGCGCTGATTGCCTCGATGACGACATTTTCTTTGATTCTAGCCTAAAAAGCTAATGCACTCGGACTGTTCCGAATCACAGAACCATCAGTACAGCATCTACCTTCGATGTGTAATCACTTATTAACGCTTCGACTTCTGCGTTGACTATTGTAGGCAGCTAATCTCGACTTGATTTGTCTACTAAAGTGACTACCACAAAGGATTGTTTATGTTCAGAAAAAATCGTGGCATATCCCAAAGGACGTAGCCATCAACCACAGTAAACAAGTCGTTGATTTTCTAGGCACCACTTATACGTTCAGTAGTTTGCCATTGCTTTCTGAACGGGTGGCGCCATCGTCCTTTGTTAAAATCAACGGAAACAATTTGCAAGCAAACTGTCCGCAGCGTGATTCGAACTCAGAACGTCGGGGTTAATAGACCGAGTCACTAACCCCTAGGCCACAGACGTCACAATGTGTTCAGAACGATACAATTTACCAGTTCTGAATAATATCTTACACTTTAGAGCAACATGTTACAGCAGATGTCTGAAAACTTTTATATACTTGTCTCAGAAAATTGTATGTCATACTATAATCGACCCATCCTAACTTCTCTTCAAAAATACTTCTTTTTTTATTACAGCTAACATCTGTTTCGTTATTATTTTGCAAGTTCAAGCCATTAAGTATTGCTGATGACAGATACGCCAACGAGTATTATATTAGTCGTGCAATCATGTGTACCGTTGCTTGTACTTGACAATTGCATAACATAATCCCATGCACGAGTGCACTTAACGAACACAATATTACAGTTCAGTTATGTAAAGTATGTAAAACTGATAAATAACAGTTCACTAGTTGTCATCCTTGTTACAAAAATATCATTTCTAAATGATGTGACTTATCATATAACAGATAAATATGACTTACCATATAACATATAAATATTGTGTAAGTTCGTAGACATCAATAGTACATATATCTTGTTTCTATTTATTCAATAAACGGGTTGATTTTTCCATAACTCTAGAAACATGAGCAGCCATTTATAAACGAACTATAGCCATACTACCTGGCGTTGCATGATATTATTATTTATCATCATCGCCAGAGACTGTCTTCAACACTTCCAATGTCCCATATCTCCTGCATTGATACTGAACTCTGTCATGCTGTAATGTTTTTTATCTCTAGATGATACTTATCATGTATATGTCACTTACTGTTTCTATTGGCTAATTCGACCAAAAATACGTATATTGATATCCATTTAACTTACGACTAACAAGCAAATATTTACTACATGCGTTTAGTTGATATGTTCATTTTGTATTCATTTATCTACCTGTGTTACATCATGTCTTTAATGTTCATGTCCTGCACTCAAATATAACATCTACAGTTAACTAATATCTTGTCCGTTTTATACACACCGAACACCAGATCAAATATGTCCTGATTTCAAATACGGCATTTCCTGTGATAAAGTATGTAACTGCAACAAAACTGATGCATGGAGTTTTGTGACTGGTGTTTGTGATAAAGGATGTGCAGTTGGCTTCTTTGGATTCAATTGCTCAAAACCATGCAATACAAGATGTGAAGGAAACATCTGCAACTATTTTTCTGGACGTTGTATATCGTGTCCTCCTGGTTTCTGGGGCGATTATTGTGATCACGGTGAGCATGTATAACGGAACGTGTAACTATTTAATGTTATATCACATATCAGAAATTAAATATATATATATATACCATACTCACAGTACGAGTATATCTAGTAACCGTGATGAAAATAAAGAAGCCATTTTAATCTTAGACCGATTCAGTTACCCAGTGATAGCGAGAAACTGGATATATGTTGTCCGTAAATCAATAACATACATATCTCATTTTGCGTCAGTTTACAGCACAGCTAATTTCCATCTTGTTCTCCTAACATATTCTTAAGATCAACACCACCAGGCATGCTGTTATGCGATGTTTGTTCAAGTTAAAGTTTCCAAAGTAGATTATATTACTACCACGTTTGATGTCATAGCTGTAAATACAGACTACCGGGATGATAGTCCTGCCTACAGAGCAGAACAAAGAGCACCGTACTCAACAATCTCTCATTAAAGTTATTTGTAAAAACAAAATAATCATGCGTCTCACTCTATATACATTTGTTCGCTCGAATGCACTCAAAGACTACACATCAACTAAAACCCAACTCATAATATTCACCACAACTCCACGCATTTACCATTCACAACTCCATATATGAAAATCATTAATGGTCTCTGTTTATGAATTTTTTTTTAAAAATCTGCATCACGTACTTCATGCACGAATACAATAAGGAAATCACACTCATTGGTGTACACCATTACATGAGAAGTTCAACATGTGCGGAGATCATTGACTTTCACTGTTCAAGTCGGCGGGGATTTTGTGAAGGAAGACACTAGTGGTTTTGCCGTGACTACAATCTGTCTTACTATAGAAATCATGACAGTAACTAAATCGATGGTCTGGCTGAAATCACATACTTTTAACCATGCATAGTAACTAAATCGATGGTCTGGCTGGAATACATATTTTAACCATGCATGTTTTCTTAGTGACTCTATGAATATGATCAGGAAGATTAAAACATGCTGCGTTCAGAGACAATGGACGGAATTGTTTGAGGAGATCTAATATGATAAAAATAAGTTTTATTTTTGTGCCGTGGCGTGCAGGAGTAAGGTAAAATGAACACGCAGATATACTTGCAGGTATGGCTGCTGTACAAAGCGGGCGAGCAATGGACCAGGCGGATATTCTATATTCCCTAAGGGAGAGCGGTCGTGTATATGATTCAAGTAAAAGTGGTGAATCTACAACAGTAATTAGTCTGCAAGAATTCTAAGTCGAATGGGGTGTAGCTAGACAAGAACACTATGATGGTAGTAACATAAAAATAGTAAACCAACAAAGAACCGGGTGTTTTTAGTCACCACACGCTGAAGAGGAGATCGGAGCATGTATTGGCTAATTGGTTCGACGTGAAGTGATGATGATTAGACGAATAAACTAAACATGATAAGTTATTTAACCCTTATAATACGGTCTTTGTCTTCAACTAAGTTAGCAGCCCTTCCTAAACATGTCTCCAATCTCTAGGGTACAACTATTCTTCATTATTTCTGTCTGACTAATTGCTTTATATGCATTATATGTATTGCCTTCCTTAGACTATTTCAGACAGGTTCATGTCGCGTTTATTTTACACTATTAACTTTTGTCTCAAGCGTTCCAACTGTATCCTGTTTTCTAAATTTTATATTAATTCAAATGAATATTTAGAGAAAAACGAAGTTGAATGTTTTGTATTGTTATTGTAAATGTGTGCCATGTCTCCAAATCATTTTTTCCCCAGACATTTCAATATATTTAAGTAAGTGCAATTCATGTGCAGAAACGTTAATGATAATGTAAATACTACTTAGTCTGTGCGATCTAGTTCCATCCAACAATGGTATTGAATGTAATACGTGATTTTCATTAGGAAAAAACAATTGCTAACATTTCTAGTCAAATAAGATTGTGATCGTTGTAAATACATTAGTTTACAGTAGACCAGTTATTAATTAATCTATATAACATTATAAAGTTTATTGAAATTTGGACAAAACAAATCAAAACAGAAACAGCTTAATCGGTTCATGCATCCACGTAATAAAAAAGTTTGAACTAAAGTTAATTCCACCAATGAATATTTTTGTTGTTTTTTGTTTTCTCAGTATGATGCAAGTCTTCGAAATGCCGCCCTTTAAATGTTTTTTCTTTTAAATAACATTCAATTATGATTTTAATTGCGCTGCTTACGTTGCCTCCCCCTCACCTTCACGTTGCCGGCTGATGCGGCCGCTTTTATGTATTATAGCTACGGCACGGCCCTGGTATTGAGTGAGTTAATATGAATCTAAATAATGAAAATTTCAACTTTTAACACATCATACATGTGCTACGTGTACATGCAATAACAGGTGTATGTTGTGTGAAGTTATATGTGCATAATTCAGTGGCAATATACAATGGCATTGAATGGAGACAGATTAAGTAAACATATCATCACTAACAGAAAAACACGCGTGTAACATATAAACAAGCTGATCAGCCAGGTAACATAACAAACACGAGTTACAAATTGTTTGCACACGCTAATTGTTTCTATGTATGTTAACCATATTTGCTTTGTATTACTAATAAGTATGTGTATGTATGTATTTTTGTGCATGTATATATATATATATATATATATATATATATATATATATGTATGTAATCGTCTTGCAGCATGTGCAAAGGGTACGTATGGAGTAAAACAGCCATGCACGAAATGTGCTGTGGGATGCAAAGACACATGTAACACTTCAACTGGAAACTGCCATTGTAAGCCTTTCTACCGAGGAGATCGTTGTGCAGGTGCCTAAATTAATGTAAATTTCGCATATATAGTGCTTATATATCAACATATTTCTCTCTATATGCTCACGCATTTCTTCGATGTGTCAGGTATGTTCAGTGTGATCAGTCATACAAATAATATGTAGCCTACCAATACTTCTGAAACCTGAAAGTAGAGACGGTCTCTTGAATCATATTGTTTTTATCTATACGTACAAATACATGCAAGCACATACACATTTGGATAAATGTTTACTAACAATTAATGACGCTGATATTCTTGGATTGGATGCGATCTGCCAATTGTAATATATGATTCTATATGAGCTAAGAAATATGCAGTGGGTTTGTTATTTTTTTAGTTGGAACCGAATCTCTTCTCCATCATACATGAGTTTAACAATGATGCAAGTCTTCGAAATCTCCGAAATAAAGAATTATTACTCTTTTAAATAAACGTCAATTGTAATTTTGATGTTGCTGCTTATGCCGAACATTTTACGGTACCGCCTGATGCGGCCACATCTCCTCTGTATCAAAGCATGGCACGGCCCTGGGCATTGCCAAGGAAGGAAGTGCTATCATATACATGTACCACCCACTGTCTTTTCAGGAGGTCAGAACTCTGGTAAAGAGAAAAATATGCAATATGCTGGAAAAAAACACTGGCTATTATTGTGAAAAAATACCTCAAAGACTTCAGCGTAACAGATCAAGTCAGTATATTATGTCTATGTACCAGACAATATAAACTCATCAGACACTTGCATAGACTAAAGTTAAGTAAAACGTCTAAAATTATTCTCTGTCATCATCGTATGACGATATCGGATCTTGTCTGAAAACCTAACAGATCTGAAACTGTCTACGAATTGGTGGTTCACAGTGGATTAATTACACTCCCAGAGCAAGTCTAAGAAAACTAGTTTATCTCACCATAAACAAAACGGGACAATGTAAACACCAATCACATAAAGAATGAACGTAATCATTATGATGCGTACTAGAGTGAATAATATATCACACGGAAACAAAGCACAAATTTTGGATGATATGCATTGTTTTTTTCATTTGGCAACCTATGTTTGTGAGGCATCAGCTGATATATAAACATTGAATGAGAACATCGTATCATGTCATACACAGTGCTACAAAACGAATCGTATACGACAATGGACGAAGAAAATGAATCATAATAACACTCTCCAATTCATTAGCTAAAAAAAGGGACATATCTCTCTCTCTCGCGATCGTTCTTAAGCCGTTTTTATCATTTTTTGTGATATATAACAGCCAAACATCAGAACGGGATATACGTGCACAACCTTCAGCACCAATTATATTTCGAGTGTTTATCCTTGGGTGGTGTGTCCCCAGCCAAAACCCACAAGGTAGCAGGTGCCATTTTCTTTTAGGGCAACGACCCTTAGACGACCTGCCTTCCCGGGCTTATGAGCGCCATCTGCCCAGCAAAACCGGTCGTTTTAATGGACACCTTGGTTTCCCGAACGTCCAGTTTTGTGTACGGTTTGCTCCGCTGGGCTTTGATTGTCCCCAATCAAACTACAAGGCAGCAGTAGTAACATGTAATCGGAAACGCTCACTGGCTTTACCTCTGCTGGGCTATCCAGTTGTTCTGCACATTTGGGTGGGACGCACACCATCTTCTCTGCCATGCTTGCTGCTGTCATGCCTGCCTCGCTTGCCGCGTTTGCCGTGCCTGCCACGCTATCCGTGCCTGCCATGCATGGCGCGCAGGGCCTGCCATGCCATACTCGCCTGTCCCTCTGTGGGGCCCATTATGGCTTCGCCAGCGTGCTTGCCAGCTCTTCCCTGGTACCTGGTCACCATTAGTTTTTGCCATGCTCACATTTTCCGCGCCTTCCGTATCGTGCCTTGGCTCGACGGTATCTGATCGTCTTCGCGCCTCTGACTTTCATTCTTGATTAATGAAAACATTCTTGACAAATGCTTTCGCAGTAGCTCGTCTTGCGGTGATCCAAGAATGTCACCTCTAACGCCGCAATACGAATACCATGTTTGTCCCTGTTAATAATTACCTCCAGTTCCGAAAACCAACACAGTAAAAACGAGGTCCTATTCCATTATTCCATGCACCATTATTCAAGCAGCTGAGGGCTGCTTTGAATACTCTAATGTTTTCAAAGTAAACGCGCCGGCTACCCGGGACGCTCAGTGAAGAGCACCCACGGAGAGAGTCGGCAGACGGTAGGGCAGGAAACAACGGGCAGTGAACCGGCTCGAACCGGACCGCCGCCTGCGCGTGAGATCCAACTACGAGCTTTTTAACTGCAACAACTTTATTATACGCTATTGGATCTCGAATTCCCTCGGCTGCTAGCACCATACTTGCCCTCCAATAGATTCTCGCTAAAGGGTTTAAAGTGTGAAATGAAAATCGTGGCATATCCCAAAGGACGTAGCCATCAACCATAGTAAACGAGTCGTTGATTTTCTAGGCACCACTTATACGTTCAGTAGTGTGCCATTGCTTTCTGAACAGTGAGGTCTTTTTCCCTTTTTGTAAAAATCCCACGGGAACGAATTTGTTTCCAAACTTGGGGTCTGAACCAGGTACGCTTGGGTCTGTGATCGAACTCACTACCGCTTGAGCTACAGACGCTCACGTTTAAAGTGTACTCATTCCAATTACGGGGCCTCGAAAGAGTCCCGTATTGTTATTTTTCGTCAATACCTCTAGGTGCCGGGAGTGGGTAAGTTGCGCGCCTGCTGCTTTCCCTGGATGGGGTAGCCATTTCTCATGCTCCCTCTCCGGAATCGAAACCTGATTCCCCGTTACCCGTTACAAACGTGGTAGGCATGTCACGTACCATCGACATTTGATAGGGCAGACATTTTCAAGATGCGTCGCCTTCACATGAGGCCATGCAATCAGGACTAAGTTATTCATGGTCACCGGTTGGACCCCGCACCCAGCGTAACCAAGGGTAACGGCGATTGATTTTGAACTAATAAAAGCGTTCTTTCCACGAGGGTCGGAGCTTGAAAAGCATGTATTAGCTCTAGAATTGCCATAGTTATCCAAGTAGGATCGTGTCATCTAAGGAACCTCGACTGATTTAATTAGACATTCGCGGTTTCACCGTGAAACAGTGTGAGCTTAGACAAGTATGGCTTAACCTTTGAGACAAGCGTATGACTACTGGCAGGATTAACCAGATAGCTTTCATGGACGTGACTGGACCGACAATGCTCGGGGTAGGGAGACAGCGTTCTGTCCAGAGCGGATCCACTGCGAAAATGCAAAATTGAAGCAAAATGGCCGAGCACTCTCTTCCCACCGTTTTGTCAGCACGACTGCGCCTCGCCAAGCAAAGAACGACGCCATATTTCTACCTGCTGACCCGCAAGCTCGTTGCGAGAGCCGGGCTTTTTAACGGTTAACGAGACCACCGTTGTCTATTGTCTATTATCTATTCCCAGGTGGAAGATGTAGTTGGCTGTTCACTCTTGCCGTTAAGCGTAGGGATGTTGGCTTTAATTTGCGTTCTAGTGCTAGATGAGTCGCCCTTGTTGTGTTGTATCCGTGTTTATGTAGTGTGGTCTTGATATTGTCTATCCATCTTTTATTGGTCTTCCCTTAGCTCTAGTTCAATGTATGCTGTTATTTGTGGTTGATTGTATCATTCTCATTAAATGTCCAAACCACTCCTCACTTCGTAGTCTGTCTATCCTGGTGACTCCCATTGCCTTCCTCAAGCAATTCATTTCACACTTGGTTAGCTTTCTGTGATGTGTTGCTGTCAGAGACCATGTTTGGCACTGGTAACAAAGTGTTGGTAGAAAAATAATTTGTATCATCTGTCTTTTCACTTCCATCTTGATCTTTGGGTGTTGTAGTACTGGTGCCAGCTAGTAGGTCACTGCATTTGCTTTTTGACACATTGTCTCTATTTCTCTATCAAGTTTTCCGTTCTCTGTTAAAATGCTGCCTAAATATTTGAATTCAGAAACTTGCTTTACTCTGGTGTTTTATATTTGTATGTTTGCTTGATTTTGTGTTCTGCTGATTTTCATGGTCTCGGTCTTTTGTTTGTTGATTTTCATATTGTACTTTATACGTGCTATTAGCAGTGAATTCATGCGATGTTGTGGCCACCGTTGAGCTTTTAAAATTTTAGACTGACTGCATCACATCACGACCGGGAGACTTAGATGTACAGACACACACACAAGACCGCGCGAGCGAGTGAATCTTAATAGCAGATGCTACCTTGTCCCTTATTCGGTGAGAGCCTAGTTCGCTTCGTCGCATGAAGAAGCGGAGAGGCACGCTCAGCCTTTAGATACTATGCTCGCAATTGGTTATCTACACTGGGAAACCGCGCTTGCATACTTGCTCGCTCGTCTGGTTATTTTCAAAACGAGGACACGCGGTTTGCAGACGCACAAACCAGATAAAAATGGACATATAACATATCATGAAAACGGTATATGTCATGTCACAATAGCTTGGATTGAGCAATGATGGAATACATCGTTCATTGCAAGATAATGCTGTGTACAAACAGGCTGGCACAGATAACATAAACAATATCAAAACATGCAAAACAACGATAGCGTATGTAGGAGAAACTATGTTATTAATTAATCTTTTTTTTCCGATCCAGAAGCACTAGAGCTTTCAACTCTTCGGCTCGGTACCATGGATATCGTAACCCTTCGGTTTGGTGCCACGAACACCGTGAATCTGGGGAACCTGTGGCTTTTCTGCCAGCCCTCGGAATTGAAGCCGCACTCACAGAGGACTAATCGCCCGCAGTCCAACGCGCTACGAACAGGCTGGGCAGAATGGCAAAATATGTTATAGTTCGAGACTCTTTTGCATGGTTTGAGATTAGAGCGATGTTCTGCACAATACAAACTACATGAAGAAATTGTCCAGATCTGAATAACTCATAGATTAGAGATGTACAAATGTATGGTTATCACAAATACAAACATAACATTAAAGAAAGAGACTTTATGTTATGACCATCACTCTGTGCCACCGAATCATGGTCTCAAAATACGCGGCAGGAGAGAAACTACAGGGTGTTCAACTTAAAAGCAGCACCAGTGATAAATATAAATTTGCCATGTACGCATTAAATCTCGTCTATTTACTATTTAAACCGGTTCTGACTAGCTTGTCCTACGTCACATTTGTTCATCGCCCCTTCCCGCCCTACAATTACACACCATCACACAACCTTGACCTATACTACGTCATAACTGAACCTTCTCATTTCCATACATATATGCCAGATTAGCTCCATTCACAGGCTGCTTTTAAGTTGAACACCCTGTATAAATATGGTCCCCATGTGGTGCTTGTCTCGTATACTTGGGATATCCCAGAGTGACAGAGCAAAAAAAGCCAATATTGTAAATGCAAGGAAACCAAATAGAGACACCCTTATGTGAAGAACCACTATAGATATATGGGTTGCCTATACATGACGTACGATGAAGAAAATTTCAAGAGTATCATATACAACATGGTGAACTATGGCAAAAAGATGTTGTATGATAATTCCTGTAATAGAAAAACGTATGTAAGAGAGTATACACAACAATGAAAGGAGCTCAACAAGGACACGTTCAGATGGAGACATGTTCTCGAAACTGATCTAAGAAATGGTAAATCTATACTCTTGGTAACACAAACATTCAATTCATTATTGGCAATATATTTATTGTTACTCAAGTCTAACAGGATGTCTTAATATCTTCTTATATATATATATATATATATATATATATATATATAAATATATATATATATATATATATATATATATATATATATATATATATATATACATATATAAATATTTAAATGTATATTTAAATGTATATATATATTTGTAATATACGTGTAAATACACGAATAAAAATAATATATTCAAAATAGAAGCTAAAGATACTGTTCAAAACCTGGGCACGATAATCCTGTGAAATGAATCTTGCAGTTGCAGTGCGCATCTGTTATATCGCATATGTCCGTGCAACCGAAAGAACAGGGAGGGCAGGACAATTCTAGTCCGTAATAGCCCACGAGACATTCTATAAGAAAATGCACGCATATCACAAATAAAAATGAAAATATAACGACAATAAGATACACGTACATGTTTCGATCAGCATGATTATACAATTGTTAGTATTATTTAGCATATTTATGATTTATTGTTTTCTGGTGACCACAAGTCTGATAGATGCTAACTTTGTTATCTTGATATTTAATTAGTAAAAGTTGATGGTGGGAAATGGGAATAAGTTGTACAATACAGTTGTTTTATATATATGTTTTTGTTTGGTAATGTTTGTTCTACTTTTGTTTTTCTTCACACGATATTTCTAGTAAGTCCTGGAAACAAAGATGTTGAGAACTTTTCACTGTTGTGTTTTCTCTCCCTTGATATATGCAGCATTTGTTATGTTTGATTGTGTTTTCAGATTTCATTACTTGTCATCATGCCACATTGAGATTTCGTTTTTGTAATAATTATGTCATGTTCGCTGTCAATCCGTTCTTCTTCTCTTAAGTATCCTTCAATCTGAACACATGACTAATGTTCCTTCAAGTAGATATGTCTTGAGAGATTCAAACTTAGTTTAGTCCATGTCATTCCTGCCTTTTCTCTTCTTCATATCTACATTTTGTCTCCATGTTTCTCTAAATCTTCAACGATCTATCTTATGTACAAGTTGGAAGTAGTGTCATGCTATTTCTCTTATAAGTGATCAATAATATTATGTAATATTGTGCTGACATAATGAAGACAATAACATAGTAGATACAACATAGACTACATTTATAACATGAGGAACAGTTTCGACGAGCATACGAGTTTTCACATTTTATCCGCGTAATCTAAACATGTTATTATAAAAATTAGAAATATTTTAGAAACTCATGTTCAAGTACTATGAACAACCGTCCATTTATGTTATGGTATGTCTAACGAATGAATTAGTACAGTTTGTTATAAAATATGCGAAGACCAGTCGGCCTATACATCTTATACCGGATAAATGTCTGTGCACCAGATATCGCAATGTTATTTTAATAAGCTATTACAAACACAAATTGCACAACGTAAACTCTCTGTTACACTCAGAACACATACAAATGACACAGTGTTTAACAAGTGGTCGATATGGAGCGTTCAAAGAAGAAGTATATGTAGTAAGGTATCAATATATATATATGTGTGTGTGTGTGTATCTACACTTGTGGGTGTGTAAATATCCGGAATAAAGTCATGACTATACACGATTGTATCAATAAGGGATATTTTTCATCTCATATAGCTCTTATATCCTGTTAATTATGACGGATGAAGCTGATGTTTATATCAATCATTGGCGCAGACGCATATGAAACATCGGTAGCTTTATTTTAAGATGTACACAAATTAAAGAAGAAAATCGAATCTTGTGTTGACAAGTGATACAAAGGAGATGTGATAACGTCATGGACGATGAAAATGAAACATAAAATAAAATCGTGAGCACCAGGAAACATTTGTCACATATACAATATCATGCTTTCCGGAAATCTTTTAAATGACATGATAAGGACATGACGTCATGTTAACTAATAGCAAATGACGGATATGGAATGAGCAAGCATGACGTGTTAATTCATTAGAAGACAATGCAGTGAGCAATAACTCAGACAGAGAGAATAGAAAACATTACAAATTGTCCAAACGACCATGGCCTAGGCAGGTGAGCCTGTTTTAGAGTTCGAGGCTCTTGAGCGCAGGTCTTGGCTAGAGCTACGTTCTGCACAAGTAAAGAAAATAAAGAAATTGGACAGATCTGGATAACTGTTATGTTAGATGTGTGTATATATTTATGTTGATCGCCAACTAGAGTATATGACATTACTTTATAGACATCACATGTGCACAAAGCACATTACTCTACATCAAGGAATCATGTTCAGAACACATGTTGCTGGATAGAAAACATATAGACATTCCATGTGCACTGATTGTCGCATATCTCGGGATCTTCTAGACAGACATTGTAACAAATAACAACGTGTTGGAATACAAAGGGAAACAAATCGTGATCACACTTATATGCAAGTTTCGCATTAGATGTCTGAATCACTAGGCTTTGATTGATGACGAACGGAATACCTATGATATCCTGTACAAGTAACTGGATATTGCCAAAAATACCTGTTGGATAAGTCTTCCTTCGATAAAAAAATGCATGTAATCGTGACTTGACGGTGCTTGTTATGTATACACACAACTGGAAAGTTTTAGTTAAGAACCGGACAAGTTGAAGACATACTATGAAAACTGATATGAGAACTGGTATATATCCAGACTAAAACAAACTGCTTGCATGAAATGGGACAAGATAACGCACACATTCAACTCATCAAACACGCTACGCTCGTTGTCTATCTTGTGTTACATGACACAGTAAAATATATTGTATGTGTAGAGCTTGCATCATCGTGTAATACATTATTATATATATATATATATGTAAAATAAATAGGAGCGAAAAAAGACATTTGGTAACCTGTGCACATGTATCCTATATAATGTGTCTTACAGGTACAGTGTCCATTTGTTTTATCACACATGTCTGCACAACCGATAGAACAATTAGGACATGAATATTCTGGTGCGTAATGGCCCGAGCTACATTCTGTAAGAAGATGTACATATCTCACGTGAACATGAAAATATAATGAAAACAGAGACGCATGTAAAAGTATCACTAAATATGAGTACACAATTGTTAGTAGTATTTATGATATTTACTATTGATTATTTTCTTGTAACAAATGTAGTAGATGTTGGTGTTGTTTCAATGATATTTTTAATTAGTTAAACTTAAATATATATATATATTTATAAAAGTGTCGTTACTGGCTGTAATCTCGATTTTTATTTTGGTGTAGGACAGAGCTGTGAAATTGGACTGTCACATCAATAGGACTGTGAAATTGAATTGTCACATGACTTTCATTCACCGTCTAATTATTTAGATTAGGACCTGTCTGTATGCTCCTAGAAACAAATAATCTCACCTGTCTGTATGCTCCTAGAAAACAAATAATCTCACCTGTCTGTATGCTCCTAGAAAACAAATAATCTCACCTGTCTGTATGCTCCTAGAAAACAAATAATCTCACCTGTCTGTATGCTCCTAGAAAACTAATAATCTCACCTGTCTGTATGCTCCTAGAAAACAAATAATCTCACCTGTCTGTATGCTCCTAGAAAACAAATAATCTCACCTGTCTGTATGCTCCTAGCAAATAAATAATCTCACCTGTCTGTATGCTCATAGAAAACAAATAATCTCACCTGTCTGTATGCTCCTAGAAAACAAATAATCTCACCTGTCTGTATGCTCTAGAAACAAATAATCTCACCTGTCTGTATGCTCCTAGAAAACAAATAATCTCACCTGTCTGTATGCTCCTAGAAAACAAATAATCTCACCTGTCTGTATGCCCCTAGAAACAAATAATCTCACCTGTCTGTATGCTCCTAGAAACAAATAATCTCACCTGTCTGTATGCTCCTAGAAAACAAATAATCTCACCTGTCTGTATGCTCCTAGAAACAAATAATCTCACCTGTCTGATGCTCATGAAAACAAATAATCTCACCTGTCTGTATGCTCCTAGAAAACAAATAATCTCACCTGTCTGTATGCTCCTAGAAAACAAATAATCTCACCTGTCTGTATGCTCCTAGAAAACAAATAATCTCACCTGTCTGTATGCTCCTAGGAAACAAATAATCTCACCTGTCTGTATGCTCCTAGAAAACAAATAATCTCACCTGTCTGTATGCTCCTAGAAACAAATAATCTCACCTGTCTGTATGCTCCTAGAAAACAAATAATCTCACCTGTCTGTATGCTCCTAGAAAACAAATAATCTCACCTGTCTGTATGCTCCTAGAAAACAAATAATCTCACCTGTCTGTATGCTCCTAGAAAACAAATAATCTCACCTGTCTGTATGCTCCTAGAAAACAAATAATCTCACCTGTCTGTATGCTCCTAGAAAACAAATAATCTCACCTGTCTGTATGCTCCTAGAAAACAAATAATCTCACCTGTCTGTATGCTCCTAGAAACAAATAATCTCACCTGTCTGTATGTCCTAAAAAACAAATAATCTCACCTGTATGTATGCTCCTAGAAAACAAATAATCTCACCTGTCTGTATGCTCCTAGAAAACAAATAATCTCACCTGTCTGTATGCTCCTAGAAAACAAATAATCTCACCTGTATGTATGCTCCTAGAAAACAAATAATCTCACCTGTCTGTATGCTCCTAGAAAACAAATAATCTCACCTGTCTGTATGCTCCTAGAAAACAAATAATCTCACCTGTCTGTATGCTCCTAGAAAACAAATAATCTCACCTGTCTGCATGCTCCTAGAAACAAATAATCTCACCTGTCTGTATGCTCCTAGAAAACAAATAATCTCACCTGTCTGTATGCTCCTAGAAAACAAATAATCTCACCTGTCTGTATGCTCCTAGAAAACAAATAATCTCACCTGTCTGTATGCTCCTAGAAAACAAATAATCTCACCTGTCTGTATGCTCCTAGAAACAAATAATCTCACCTGTCTGTATGCTCCTAGAAAACAAATAATCTCACCTGTCTGTATGCTCCTAGAAAACAAATAATCTCACCTGTCTGTATGCTCCTAGAAAACAAATAATCTCACCTGTCTGTATGCTCCTAGAAAACAAATAATCTCACCTGTCTGTATGCTCCTAGAAAACAAATAATCTCACCTGTCTGTATGCTCCTAGAAAACAAATAATCTCACCTGTCTGTATGCTCCTAGAAAACAAATAATCTCACCTGTCTGTATGCTCCTAGAAAACAAATAATCTCACCTGTCTGTACGCTCCTAGAAAACAAATAATCTCACCTGTCTGTATGCTCCTAGAAAACAAATAATCTCACCTGTCTGTATGCTCCTAGAAAACAAATAATCTCACCTGTATGTATGCTCCTAGAAAACAAATAATCTCACCTGTCTGTATGCTCCTAGAAAACAAATAATCTCACCTGTCTGTATGCTCCTAGAAAACAAATAATCTCACCTGTCTGTATGCTCCTAGAAAACAAATAATCTCACCTGTCTGTATGCTCCTAGAAAACAAATAATCTCACCTGTCTGTATGCTCCTAGAAAACAAATAATCTCACCTGTATGTATGCTCCTAGAAAACAAATAATCTCACCTGTCTGTATGCTCCTAGAAAACAAATAATCTCACCTGTCTGTATGCTCCTAGAAAACAAATAATCTCACCTGTCTGTATGCTCCTAGAAAACAAATAATCTCACCTGTCTGTATGCTCCTAGAAAACAAATAATCTCACCTGTCTGTATGCTCCTAGAAAACAAATAATCTCACCTGTCTGTATGCTCCTAGAAAACAAATAATCTCACCTGTCTGTATGCTCCTAGAAAACAAATAATCTCACCTGTCTGTATGCTCCTAGAAAACAAATAATCTCACCTGTCTGTATGCTCCTAGAAACAAATAATCTCACCTGTCTGTATGCTCCTAGAAAACAAATAATCTCACCTGTCTGTATGCTCCTAGAAAACAAATAATCTCACCTGTCTGTATGCTCCTAGAAAACAAATAATCTCACCTGTCTGTATGCTCCTAGAAAACAAATAATCTCACCTGTCTGTATGCTCCTAGAAAACAAATAATCTCACCTGTCTGTATGCTCCTAGAAACAAATAATCTCACCTGTCTGTATGCTCCTAGAAAACAAATAATCTCACCTGTCTGTATGCTCCTAGAAAACAAATAATCTCACCTGTCTGTACGCTCCTAGAAAACAAATAATCTCACCTGTCTGTATGCTCCTAGAAAACAAATAATCTCACCTGTCTGTATGCTCCTAGAAAACAAATAATCTCACCTGTATGTATGCTCCTAGAAACAAATAATCTCACCTGTCTGTATGCTCCTAGAAAACAAATAATCTCACCTGTCTGTATGCTCCTAGAAAACAAATAATCTCACTTGTCTGTATGTCTCTAGAAAACAAATAATCTCACCTGTCTGTATGCTCCTAGAAAACAAATAATCTCACCTGTCTGATGATCCTAGAAACAAATAATTCCTGTCTAGTCTGAAACAAAAATACCTGTCTGATAAGTCTTCCTCATAAAAAATAATCGTACTTGACGGTGCTTGTTAGTAATACAACAAACTAAAGTTTAGTTAAGAAACATAACAAGTTGAGCATACTAGAAAACTAAAATAGAACCTGGTATATCCAGAAACAAATAACCACCTGCTGTTGCATGAAAACAAATAACTCACCTTCTATCTCATAAAACAATAACTCTCACTGTTTACTGACCAGTAAAACAATATTATGTAGAGCTTGCTCATCGTGAATACATTAATTATATATTTATGCTCAATAAATAACAAAACATTGTAACCTGTCATGTATGCCTAATAATTGTCTTACAGGACAGTGTCCATTTGTTTTAGACACATAATCTCACACTCTGTATGACATCTAGGACAAATATTCTGTCTGTATGCTCCTAGACATACATTCTGTAAGAAGAACAAATATCTCACGTGAAGATAGAAAATAAATGAATCACTGTCGTATGTAAAAGTAACAAATATTACACTTGTCTGTAGTTTATGAAACTAAATAATTATTCTGTTCTTGAAACAAATGATCATGTTGTGTTAGTAAAAATAATTCACTGTTGTATTAGTAAACAAATATTATTATAGTATTTAGAAAAATAATCTACCGGGTCTGTAATCTCTAGAATTTTTACTGTCTTGTGTTAGGACAGAGCTGAAATTGCCCTGTCTACTCATAGACTGGAAATAATCTCACATGTCTTTATTCACGAACAAATTTTAATCTCAACCTGTCTGTATGCTCCTAGAAAACAAATAATCTCACCTGTCTGTATGCTCCTAGAAAACAAATAATCTCACCTGTATGTATGCTCCTAGAAAACAAATAATCTCACCTGTCTGTATGCTCCTAGAAAACAAATAATCTCATTGACCTTACTAGGTATTGAACCCAATTCTCCCGCATAAGAGTCAACGATCTAATCCAGTCTGCCAGGAGCTCCACTATTAGTTAAAGTTCACGGTGTGCATAAGTTGTACTGGACAAAACACATGCAATACAATCATATAGTATAATTCTTTACAATATTCAACACAAAAATGGTGTGTATAAGATTTGTAAAGTCGAATACAGTTGGTTCTTAACCTTGGTAAAATTTTCCGAATTTATAAAAAACACAGAAATAAACAAATCATTTATAGTAATTATTATATATTTATATATATACTTCATTATACAGTAGCGTTTCCAGAGCTGCCAGAATAACAGTCCTTAATGACTTTATTTATCGTAATTCAGATTCCCACCTTTTCTATAGGTATGCTCATGGCAAATACTTATGGAAGCATATTCACTGAAGATGGAAGACTAGATAGAGAGATAGAGGCTAACTATGAAGACATGATTCACTTCAGAAGATGGAAGACTAGATAGAGAGATAAAGGCTAGAAGCATATTCACAGAAGACGGAAGACTAGATAGAGAGATAAAGGCTAGAGTGTAAAAAGCAAATGCTGTAACCTACCAGCTAGTCCCATTATTAAGGCACCCACAACTTTCACAGGCAGCTAAGCAACAGATGATCAACATCATTGTCACACCTACTTTGTGTTACCAGAGCCAACCATGGACAATGAGCAAAACGCAGTCACAAAAATAACTACATCTGAAAAAATGACTGCGAATAGTTATCAACAAGACTAGAAAAGACAGAACATCAGCATTAGAAAGAAAGTTGACACAGAACATTGCTTGATTTACATTGAGAAACAAAGAATGAAGTGGTTTGGCTACTTAATAAGAATGCATCCAAACTCTACATTATACAAAGTTTTCTACAACATAACATCAGGGAAGAAGGCGAGAGGACGACAACGAAAAAGATGGTTAGATGGTACAGTATCCTATCAAAGAGCAAAATTAGCAATCATCCTAGTCACTAGAACAGCGCAAGACAACAACTGAAAACCACACCACTGAGCAACAATCCGGTAGAAGTCTGATGACAAAGAGAAGAGAAGGAGCCCATTTTATCTTTTTCATCTTGAATCCATATATCCCGTTCTTATCTCGCTCTTGTTGTCTCCCCTCCATAACTGCCTTCCATAGATCTTCAATCTATTTTCATCACAATTGTCCCATTTTGGTTTCTTAAAACCGTATAGTTATCTTCAATGCATATGAAACATCATGTAGCAGCATGATTTTCCATCACATTTTATCCACGTAATCGTATCAACTTATCATAATTAACACTTATCTATTACAAATGATGGTTCAATTAATATGACAAGCCGTCACGTCCACTAATCTTATAATATGTCTAGAGATTTAAAATGTGAAGTGTCAACAAAAAACCAGTCAACATTATATTCTAAATGGAGACAACTTTAAGCATTGTGCCATTTATTGTGATATTACTTTAACAAGCTGTTACACAAATAAAATATTGGTGACTGTTAGGAAAATGATAGAATCAAGTTTACATTCACAAAACATGAATTGTGTAGACTACTTGTTTTAAACAATGCAGAATCACAAACGTTACTTTACAATATGAGATGTAAATTCAATATGAGAGACATATTCAAACTTGCAGATAGAACATTGTACATCTTCACACTTGTATTACAGATTGCTTGAATATTTTCGTATATGCATACTATCATATTGTCATGTTTTTCTCTAGAGATCACTGATCTGAGTATAGGTAGAGATTGAGTTTATATTCTGTTCGAATAGTAATCTTATAATATATTGGGCATGTGTTTAAATTGAGAGGAAAAAAAAACTTTTGACAACGAAAATAACGAAGAGAGTAAATTGGAAATCCCGTGCAAACAAGTATGTATCATTCAATAACTCTTAATGTTTCGAATGTTGTGCATCCTACAAATGTCTTTGGTGACCGTCGCCCGTGCTTTGTAGATTGTGCACTGTCTTCGCGATGTTTCAAAAGTAAAACGAAATAGAACAACATGGTTATTTGAGAATATGCAACGATTGAGGTCATCATAATCAATTATTCAACAACGAGTCAATCAAAGCAAAGTCATAAAAATGAGAAACTCCCATACGATCGTTTCTATTAAATTTAATACTTATAATGGAAACAGAGTAACGTGAACAACAGTTGTTAGAGGAGTTTGTGAAACAAAGGCATAGAATGTGGGGTTTTTTCCCCCACCAGAGGATGGAAAGACGCTGTCCAAGCAAAGTTCATTAGAACAGATTAACCATACAATTCCTACACAGTATCTTCGCCATATTCAAAATTACATTATGGACCAATGGCTACGGAGTTCGTGAACTATCGATGAGATCTTCTTGTGTAAGAAAGAGATGGGAGTACACATGTCTACTCGCTGACATGCAATGAAGATAGTCATATCATATCATCAGAGGTCAAAGGCGCAAGAAAGCGGCGCGCCAGGATTAGAGAAATAGCTCTAGTCCCCTGCTCTCACCTCCACGTGGTGACCCTGGTAATAGACGGTGGTTCCGGTCTGGCCAAGAGGGCAGGTGTTGTGGGAGAGCTACTCTGGGGCAAGTAGAGATGCAAAGGTAATCATGCATGATGGGATCCGCCCGCAACACAGACGAGCGAACTCCCAGAGTGACTATTAATGCTCGCCTCTCCCGCACGATGGGAAAAGCTAGAACGACACATGTGGAACCTCGCGGGGCGGAACTCTGAGCCAACGCATTCTCTCTCTTGATATATTTCTCTTGAACCGATGAGAATGCCAGGTGATGAGTTGGGCCGCGCGTTGGTCCACGTTGGTCAAAAGTTCGAATCAAAACCATCGAAGGGACGTTGGCGCGCGTGTGGCAAAATTCGGAGCCGAAGCATACTCTCTTTAGCCAGCACTCTAGAGATGTAGAGTATGCTGAGTGCCTAGTTGCACCGCAAGCCGTGTCACATATGTCATAGCACTGACCCCCATCACGGACATGGGGGCACGACCCAAATCCATTAAAGAGACGTTGACCCGCGTGGGCTACATTCGAGCCCAAGCATGCTCTCTCTTGACGTACTCTCTTGAGCCGATGAGTGTGCTGGACGATGAGTTGAGTTGCACGTGGGCAACATGGTTCGTAGTCGGATAGTCCAGTAGGAATTGACGGAAATGGTGAGGTCGGCACCAGGGCAGAACGAGCACGCAAGTCGGTAAAGTCACAATGGGCTCTATCGAGGGGCAGGCCGGCACGGCAAGAGGGTTTGCGTTCCACCCACATGTGTAGAACATCTGGAAAGCCCATCAGAGGCAAAGCCAGTGCAAGCGCGGGAGTGGCAAGCGCGGCAGCAACAAGCGCGGCAGCGGTAGGCAGGGTGTGCGTCTCAACCAAATGTATAGATCAACTGGAAAGCCCAGCAGAGGTAAAGCCAGTGCGCGTTTCCGCGCTCGCAGGGAACTACTGCTGCCTTGTAGTTGATTGTGGGCAATAAAAGTCTAACGGAGCAAACCGCAAACAAATCTGAAAGGGCGGCAAACGAAGGTGTTCATTAAAACGACCGGTTTTGCTTCGCAGATGGCGTTCATTAGCCCGAGAGGGCAGGCCGTCTAAGGGTCGCTGCCCTGAAAGAAAATAGCAACCCACTGCCTTGTGAGTTACCTCTGAGGATAGTCAAAGGCTAGCGGAGAGCGAACCTCACACAATAGCTGTCTGAAATTGAACACCCTACCAAAGGATACGCAACTGTGCTCAAATAGGTGCTGAATGTTGGTGCACGTACATTACGTTCTGATGTTTGGTAGTTTATATATCACGATAAGAATGAAAAGAACTAGCCTAGAACGATCGAAAGATGAAGAATATCAATCCATCAATACAGGGAAAATATACTATTGGATACATGACTTTCTAAGCCTCAGACACGCCGGTCTAAAACTATATGGATGCACAGTACCGAATTTCAACAAAGAACATGAGTTTCACTGGGAAATTTACTGTCTCCATTACTTTTCCTGGTATATATCAAAGATCTACCAAACTCTGCCCAAAACACGAAATCACAACAAAGTACAGTAGTTTTACAAATTACAAAAACAATGAAAAAATACAGGAACCTTTTGACCAACAAGGCCTTTATCAAGCAAACGAACAACAGGAGTGACGAATTAAACAAAAACATATCAACGACTACACACAAACGTTTCTAATGAATATCTAGGAATGAAAACGAATCACGAAAAAAATGTAACCCCATAAACACACATAAAAACTTAAAAAAGAAAAGAAGAGAAACAATGAAAAAGCTAGTAAATATATAACTTGAATACATGAAACATATGCCCATTTAGATTACAAGGCATGGGAAGAGAAAGTACTAAGAAACAGAGGAATGTAATGCGTTGAGCCCACGTGGTCGCAAGGTACCATTCAACGAAATCAACCGATTCTCCAGAGCAAATCGACTGCGATCATCCTAGGAATATAATCGTATGGCTGTGACCTGGACATCGTGAGCTGCTAAATGGCCAGTATCATTGATATGGGTGGCTACAGGGGTCACAGAGCATTGACGTATGTCGCGGAAGTGTTGCACGAATCGGTCTCTTGCTTGTCTCGCCGATATAATCCTTGTTGCATCGCTTACAGATAATGGCATAGATAAGATTACGGGACTCACATGTGAAACCATCGTCAATAACAAACGTGGCTAAAGGAAAAGATACAGTACGCGTCTGTATCACATAAGCACACGTGTTGCAACGCCGACGGCCACACTGGACAGTGCCAAAATGAGATTACATATTAGACTGAAGGCGACTGTGTACCAACATATCCATAAGACTTCTGTCCCGTCTGTAAGCCACCAAAGGATAGTTAGGGAAGAATGAACGGGTCTCTGGATCTGACTTAAGGATGGACAGATGACGGAATAAAACATTTTTCACCAGTGAACTATGGGGTGGAAAGTTAAGATAAGTATTACTCTGTCAGAGTTAGTAGTTCTATGCTGGCTGGTAAGGGCCTGCTGGCGAGTGGTTTTCTGAACTCGATGCATACTCGATGAACTCGATGCAAACTCTGTAAAATGAATCTATCCCACGTTTTACATGTATATGATCTAGCTGGGTGGTATACTTCAAAGAAAGCTCATGAGCCTGGCTATCTTCAAATGTTAGGAAAGTCTGAACACTGTCATAATGTTTCCTGGTAAATGTTGCCAAGAAAAAAAAGTCAGATCAAAATGGTAGCAAAGCATTTCTCCCTATCCACGAATGAATAAAATATATTTAACTTAAACTTTGCAGAAATGTTGTTTCACTATCTCACACTACAACATACTTCTTCTTCTTTCTTCTTTCTTTTGTTGTCACACTGCTACCGGGTTTTTGCCCAGTGTTGTGGTTTTCTGTCTTTGTCTTCCGCTGTTCTGGTGGCTTGTGTGATTGTTATTTTGGTTCTTCCACAGGATTCTGCTACGCCATTTAACTATCTTTTCCGCGGTCTTCCTCTTGCCTTCTTTCCCGATGTTCTGTGAGTTTACCTTTATAGAATCGTGACATTGAAATATTACATGAATAGAATTGATATATGAAAACAATATGTCATGAGGAAACTATCTTGTACCGCTACGTATACACTGAATCAGTTAGTCCTACCATAGAATATGTATCATTGGCTTGGACATCAACAGTACATTAAAACAATCTGAAACTTGAAAATTAAAACCAATGTCAGCGCACTTCCTTAGAGATATCAAATCTACATGCATTGCATGGATGTAAACATAAACCAACATTCAAAGCGTAGAAGACTGAAGAAAGAGAAAATTGATTATACAAGCTCAACGGATCGCAAGTATTCCTTACCATCCATTACATTTAAATTGACAGCAAGAAAAAACAGACTAAAGCGTGCAAGGCTAAACCGAAAGCAACGGACATAGAAAAGGCCTACTACTAAATCAGAGCACTGTATCAGAGTAATTACTTTTCGACACCAGGGAATCATATTCAGTAATACAAAATTTGCTAATTTCCATCCTTAAAGTTTCGAAGATAGATGCATATAATAATCTAGGAACGAATGCAATCACATTAAAACAAGTTCACTTCAAGAGTTCAGTTAACATCTAAATGCCAATTAGCACAGTTGGATTGACAATGGAGACAAGTAAGAATGTTAGAGCATACGTTTACATTAAACACCCATCATACGAATATGTTTCAACTAGAAATCAGAACTATTAGAACAGATTGATGCGTTTACATTAAACACCCATCATACGAATATGTTTCAACTAGAAATCAGAACTATTAGAACAGATTGATACCAGAACATCTGCAGGAAATATGATCTTTCTTATTGACCCACATTTAGCACTAGATATCATATAGTCATTGTTTTTGTATTTTGTAACACTACAGTACTTTGTTATCACTTGTTTCGTCATGTCATATAAGCTAAATGCACTGATAGGATACAAATCAAGAAAGAGAAATTGAAGGGTTGTTTGTAAAGGCAGAAAGTCAGCTGCTGTGGATTCCACCTCAATGTGACATTGCAGGAAATACAAGTCCCTATGTCTTGGTTAAGGAAGACAGTGTCAAATAACAAATCTACAAACCACTGTATTTTTTAGGAGATCAAGCACAGCATAAAGAGAAAGTCTGCAGTAGACTGGAAAACATATGATATTTATGATTATGGAAATAACTTGCTCAAAGATCTCAGCAGATAATTATATTTATCAGTTCATTATATTTTGACTTAGTTTAGGAAAGTACATACTCAGATATACTTATATAGACTAGGAATAAATAGACCAGCTCTCTTGTAGTGCCAGTAGGCAGAACAGACATATATGATAGTCTTTGACACGGCTGTCCTCTAATGGATGAGTTGAGAAGCAACAAGTCGCCACACCTCGTAGAACTCAACACAAGACAGTAAGGGAACATGACAGAGCTAACGATGATTGTCAGTTTGTCACCCACAGTAGATTAAGTGATTGATATGAAAACAGAGAAAAAAGTAGAAGATGAATAGTGTGTCCTAGGATTAACAGCAAGAATGCATGCAAAATGCAAGCAGAAAAAGTAGATTAACCATAACAAATATGTTGAATACAGGAATATATAAATTATGCTACACGAAAAGAAACGTGAAACTGTGGAGGACATAGTGTTTTATTAGACAACGTGTTATATGTGACTCATAGGCTGATATAGAAACATTAAAGAAGAAAATCGTATCATTTGATACAAAGTGCTAGAAGACATATCTTAATAAACCACATGAACAAATAACATAAAACATAAGGATCGTTTCTAAGTCATGAACATCTTGGAGTATTTGACACATTAACAATGACATGACTCTATAAATGAACATAATAAATAGGACGAGTCAGAATATGTTGGCATTAGCAATACTATATCGCATGGTTCATTAGAAGAAACCAATGATGAGAAACCAATTATGAGTATCCTTTCTGCTAGCGCCGCTTTATACGACTGATTCAAATAACCAGAATAAATAATGTCTGGATCACACATGATATCCTATACCAAATGTTGGATTCTGGCAGAAGTGATGTTGGATGCCATATCATTCGTTACAAAGACGTATGTTAGCGTGACTGCCCGGCTCATGATATGTATAAACACAACTGGAACGAGCTCACCAATAACAAGAGCAGTTGAAGATGTAATATGAAAACTGAACTGAGAACTGTGATATCCAGACTAAGACAAATTGTTGACATGAAATTTGCCAAGATAGCATAAAATGTCAATTCACCATGGACGATACACTCCATATTTTTCTAGACTCCCATGACATTATACTATATATTTATATACACATTGTATGTGTAGATCGTTCAACAACAGTGAATAGACATTATTATATTCTTTTTAAAAATAAATATGAGCAAATTAAATTGTTCGAAACCAGTGATTAGAAGTCCATTGAAGATTGTCAAATATGTGCACTATACATGTATTTAATTTCATGTGTTAGCGCATCCGACAGAACATCTACGACATGCCAACTCCGGTTCGTAACTGCCTGGGTTTGCAATAATATGTCTATATCTCATGTGAGAGTGACATTATAATTACAATTAAATACATGTACAGATATCAAAATATTTGAAAATACTATTGTTGGTAGGTGAACTATTTTTCAGACGATAACAGCTCTCAGCTCGATGCAGTCTCATTGGCGACCAGTAAAATCACTGGCAAGTAAAGCGCAAGGAGTGATGTTAATCACACCACCCATCGTGTTACGGCGGTAAATTTTAAATACAAACCACTGACCAAACTTTGTATTACACAATATACCTCTCTGTATGAACAAGTGTTTCTTAATTTTTACTTTAGTATTGTGTAGTATATTTTATATATATATATATATATATTGTTTTCGTATGTTAAGTCTGATAGATAAGCATGTTTCCATGAGATTGCATTAGTTAAAGTTGATGATATACATAGTGTGAAATGTGCATTAGTTGTACATGGACATATCACTTGTAATACACATCTGATAGTATGTTTACTTACAATATATCTAATTAACACAAACATGTATATGTGATATATCAGTAATTACGATCACAGTTCGTAATGGCATTCAATAGACACAAAATGATAGATTTTTCCTTATACTTATCAATTTTCCAAATTTGTTTAGCTAGTTTTATATCTATAGTATTGAAATCTATGAAGAGTTCTTTGTGACCAAAAAAAATGTTTGAGTTATTTAAGTACTTCAATTTTTGGTTATGAATAATACTATCTAGTTTCGAGTACTTACTTATTTTACAACAGTGTTTATAGTCCAGCGTGACGACCATTTCCATAGCAACCTGACAACTAATTAATGCTCGTGATCATTTCTGTTGGTGGGCCGGACAAAAAGTTTTGGAAAAATCATGGTTTGGGACTAGGTTATATATTAGTATTTACATATTAATTATACATGATTTTTGGTGGGCCCGGCCCACTGGCCCTAATAACAAGCCGCCACTGAATTATTGTAAATGTTATGTAGTATTTCATCTTAGAACACCATAGTACTACCTGATAAATAGTAACGCATTTGACTGACAAATAAGAAAGTTAGTAACCGTTAGTCATGTCTACCCAAGAACTGCGCTCTTCCTTACATATCACGTAGACATACATTGTTGTGATATATATATACATATATATATTGTAAGTAAACATACTATCAGATGTGTATTACAAGTGATATGTCCATGTACAACTAATGCACATTTCACACTATGTATATCATCAACTTTAACTAATGCAATCTCATGGAAAAATCATTATCCATCAGACCTGTCATACGAAAACAATATATATATATATGTATATATATATATATATATATAAAATATGCTACATAATACTAAAGTAAACAATAAAGACGCTAAGGCCCATTTGTTCATTCATCGAGGTATATTGTGTAATACAAAGTCTGCTCCATCGTTTTCGTTTCTTTTCATAATGGTCAAAACACGATGAGTGACGGGATTAACATCAAGCCGTCCGCTTTGCTTTGCTTGTCAAAGCTTGCCATGGTACCCATTTGAGGCTGGATTATCCTGAGAGCCGTTATAGCCTGAAAAAATAGTCGACGCACTAACATTAGTATTGTCAAATGTTTCGATAGTTTTACTTGTATTTCATTTGACTGATAATGTCATTCTCACATGAGATGTGTACATTCTCTTGCAGAGTGTCGTGATGGCAATTACGGAACAGATTTAGGCTGTCGTGGGTGTTCAGTCGGATGCGAGGACACATGCAATTCAACAAGTGGACACTGCAAATGTTTACCAGGCTTCACTGGACTTCTGTGCACAGGTTTCGAACACTTTCATTTGCTCATTTTATTTTGATTATAAGGAATGTGTGCAGAAACGGATGCACCAGGCCGTAAGGCTCATAACATGGTTCAACGACCCCACACAATGAGGAATGGGATAACGAAATTATACGGTCGCCAATCTGCCTCGGAGATTGAATCACGCAGTAAGAATGTCAGACCTACCATCATGAGGTTGGCCAAAACTTATATCGGGAAGAGGTCGGCACAAACGTAGAAGCAGAAATCATAGGAATTATATCCTACAGAACTGCCCCCAGTATGCAAACTTGAGAAGAAAGAGGTGACCCACTTACATCAGCGTCCAAGACAAACTGTATGGCGTGGCTGATAATCTGAGGCAGACGGTTGCCTTTATTAGAGAATCCGAAATCCCAATCTAATGAGAAGAAGAAGAAGTATAAATATATATTATAATGTCATGGGAGTCTAGAAAAATATGGAGTGTATCGTCCATGGTGAATTGACATTTTATGCTATCTTGGCAAATTTCATGTCAACAATTTGTCTTAGTCTGGATATCACAGTTCTCAGTTCAGTTTTCATATTACATCTTCAACTGCTCTTGTTATTGGTGAGCTCGTTCCAGTTGTGTTTATACATATCATGAGCCGGGCAGTCACGCTAACATACGTCTTTGTAACGAATGATATGGCATCCAACATCACTTCTGCCAGAATCCAACATTTGGTATAGGATATCATGTGTGATCCAGACATTATTTATTCTGGTTATTTGAATCAGTCGTATAAAGCGGCGCTAGCAGAAAGGATACTCATAATTGGTTTCTCATCATTGGTTTCTTCTAATGAACCATGCGATATAGTATTGCTAATGCCAACATATTCTGACTCGTCCTATTTATTATGTTCATTTATAGAGTCATGTCATTGTTAATGTGTCAAATACTCCAAGATGTTCATGACTTAGAAACGATCCTTATGTTTTATGTTATTTGTTCATGTGGTTTATTAAGATATGTCTTCTAGCACTTTGTATCAAATGATACGATTTTCTTCTTTAATGTTTCTATATCAGCCTATGAGTCACATACAACACGTTGTCTAATAAAACACATGCCTCCACAGTTTCACGTTTCTTTTCGTGTAGCATAATTTATATATTCCTGTATTCAACATATTTGTTATGGTTAATCTACTTTTTCTGCTTGCATTTTGCATGCATTCTTGCTGTTAATCCTAGGACACACTATTCATCTTCTACTTTTTTCTCTGTTTTCATATCAATCACTTAATCTACTGTGGGTGACAAACTGACAATCATCGTTAGCTCTGTCATGTTCCCTTACTGTCTTGTGTTGAGTTCTACGAGGTGTGGCGACTTGTTGCCTCTCAACTCATCCATTAGAGGACAGCCGTGTCAAAGACTATCATATATGTCTGTTCTGCCTACTGGCACTACAAGAGAGCTGGTCTATTTATTCCTAGTCTATATAAGTATATCTGAGTATGTACTTTCCGAAACTAAGTCAAAATATAATGAACTGATAAATATAATTATCTGCTGAGATCTTTGAGCAAGTTATTTCCATAATCATAAATATCATATGTTTTCCAGTCTACTGCAGACTTTCTCTTTATGCTGTGCTTGATCTCATAAAACATACAGTGGTTTGTAGATTTGTTATTTGACACTGTCTTCCTTAACCAAGACATAGGGACTTGCATTTCCTGCAATGTCACATTAAGATGGAATCCACATCAGCTGACTTTCTGCCTTTTAAATCATTCAGTTATTGCATTTATCTTGCTTGGTGTGTACCACACTATCAGTGGATTTAGTTTATATAAGATGCAGTGCTAAAAGTGGGTCCATAAAAAATATCATATTTGGCGTAGATCCTTGCAGCCTATGCGTGTGCTGTACTGGTATCAATCTGTCTGACAGTTCTATTTTCTAGTTGTAACATATTCATTAAGTATTGGATACCAGAGACACATTAGTTACATATGTGTGTTTAATGTAAACGTATGCTCTAATATTCTTACTTATCTCCATTGCCAATCCAACTGTGCTAATTGGCATTTAGATGTTAACTAAACTCTTGAAGTGAACTTGTTTTATTGTGATTGTATTCGTTCTGAGATTATTATATGCATCTATGTTCGAAACTTTAAGCATGGAGGTTAGAAAATGTTGTTATTTCTGAATATGCCTCTCCCGGTCGACAAATAATTACTTTGATACAATTCTCTGATTTGTTATTATGCTTTTATTCTATTTCCTTTCCTTGTAGTTTAGCATTATATTATTTAGTCTGTATTTTGTTTCTAGCTTTCAATTTAATTGTAGTTGATGGTAAGGCATAATTTTGATCCGTTGAGCTTGTATAATCAATTTTCTCTTTCTTCTGTCTTCTACGCGTTGAATGTTGTTTTATGTTTACATCCATGCAATGCATATAGATTTGATATCTCCAAGGAAGTTCGCTGACATTGGTTTTAATTTTCAAGTTTCAGTTTGTTTTAATGTACTGTTGATGTCCAAGCCAATGATACATATTCTATGGTAGGACTAACTGATTCAGTGTATACGTAGCGGTACAAGATAGTTTCCTCATGACATATTGTTTTCATATATCAATTCTATTCATGTAATATTTCCATGTCACGAGGTTATAAAGGTAAACTCCCAAAGTATGTTGTAGTGTGAGATAGTGCATTTCTGCAAAGTTTAAGTTAAATATATTTTCTTCATTCGCTGTCAGTGAGAAGTGCATTGCTACCATTTTGTTTCGATTTTTTTCGTGACAACATTTACTATCACACATTTCGACAGTGTTCAGACTTTCCTAAAATTTGAAGATGGCCAGGTTGATGAGCTTTCTTTGAAGTATACCACATATCTAGATCATTGATATATATCCAGAACAGTATTGATGACAGTCAACTTTCCATTCAGACTCATGTTCTTTGTTCGAATTCGGAACTGTACATTCATATATCTTTACAGAGGCGTGTCTGATGATTAAAAAAGCCATTTACCCTATCGTCTACTTTGCCTGTAGTGATTGATTAATATGATTATTATCATTGCAATTCGGTGAATAACAATGTTTGCCCCTCTCTCTTTCTTACATAGGAAGTCTCAGTAGCAGTTTACGAAGCCCATAGCACTGGCGAGTGTCTTTAACGAAATTTTGAATATGGAGAAGATACTTTAAGGAATTATATTTGTAATATTTTCTAATGAAGTGTGCCGGGCAGCTTCTCGAATTTGAACTGTCAATGGCTGTTTTAGTGTTCACATTGAGCACTGCCCGTACATATTATCATCTATTGCCAATATGCCTAGGACCTCGATCTCACTTACATCGAGGGATATCTATTGCCAATATGCCTAGGACCTCGATCTGACTTACATCGAGGGATATCTATTGCCAATATGCCTAGGACCTCGATCTGACTTACATCGAGGGATATCTATTGCCAATATGCCTAGGACCTCGATCTGACTTACATCGAGGGATATCTATTGCCAATATGCCTAGGACCTCGATCTGACTTACATCGAGGGATATCTATTGCCAATATGCCTAGGACCTCGATCTGACTTACATCGAGGGATATCTATTGCCAATATGCCTAGGACCTCGATCTGACTTACATCGAGGGATATCTGAAAACAAAAGTTACTCCAATGGCTCTACGAGGGAGCAAACCACTAACATTTGGAACGAGACGCGATCACCAAACTCCTATTCCAGAGAGACCCCATATTTCGCTGACCAACAACTACAGTAGAAGACTAGTGTTTCCTACGTTGACGAAGGCCTTGGATTTGTCGAGAAAGACAGGGGTTTTTGCGTCGCTCGTAGGACATTTGTTGTATTCTGCGTTAGGTATGCCACATGTTAAAAATTGCTTATGTGATGCATGTAGTTCATTTTGGCTCCATCCAGTGTGTTTTCGGTTTCTAAAAAATCACTAAAGCCTAGAGTCAATCACTCTCTCAATTTTGCAGTGCAACTTATCAAACGTATGCGTCTTTAACTCTTTGGATACTTCATACCTTTGCCATGTGTAAAGAGTTGGTGAATTGTGTGAATTTCCCAGATGTATGGAGCTTCTCCCAGTCTCCAACTATTGCTATATATCTGAAGTATTAGCCTTTCCTATTGAGACTACGTGTTGTAACATGTCACTTAAGATCCCATCTTCTTCTGTTGGTCTTGTAACATTTACAATTGTCAATGCTCTCTGCATCTCTGTCAGTGTGAGGTCAACATCCATGTGCGACTCACCTGAAATATATTGGAATGTCTTGATTCCCTTGATCCAGAAGAACTGATAATTATCTTTCTCGTTTATAATACTTGGTTATCATAGGGGCAGCTCACTTTCATGTGTGCAGTTCTCTTCATTGCAAGAAACATGTTTTACATCTGTAATGGTTGTCATCATGCATTTTTTTGTCAGTCTCCACACCATCTGAGTATTTTCTTCAATTTTCAAAGAGGCCATTATTTCTTTCCAGATTTGTCTGCACTAGTTGCCTCTTTCTTTGGGTCCGTTGGTTCAAATGCTATGCCATTTCTGGCACTGCAAATTTACATGTTGATGACTGTCATCTCTGGTGTCAAATATGACTTACGGATGATTTGTTTCTTTCTGTGTATACTATATTTAGGAGCTTCTAAATTGATATTATTAAATGTATATGCGTCTGTGTATACGTTTTGTTCTATTTGATTAATGTATTACCTCGCAGTACATGTCCGCTAGTCTTTCGAATAGCTTTCAATCTGCCTTTTTTGTAACTTCCAGTCGATGCAGTCTTATTGCATTTGTCTCCATGTTCATGATGTTTATGAGAAGATATATGGTCACTACCTCCAATCTTATCTCAGATATGTTCAGCAGTTATCATGTGAATGTTGTGAACAAATTAATAAAAACGTGTGGCATGTTCAGTGCCTCTATTTGTAATGTATTAATTGAGTTTCCTTCGTCTAGTGTTAGCGAATATATTCTTATCTTTCTTTGTATACAGATCACGATTATGTTCCTAACTATGTTTTCCTTTTAACATAGTGGATTAGCTGTTCTCATCTCTTGACTTTATTTGAAACTAAAATTATATCTTATGTTTATCTTATTTCTGAAATCTAAATTACTCTAATTGAAAATGAAGTCTTCTTATAGTTGTTGGTCCCTTACATAATTACTCCTTATATTTTATTGTTCTCAGATGTTGAGTAGGTTTGTGAGGAACTTGAAAGCTTGTCTTATACACTATATTGAAACTCATTCTATTATGTTGTTGCACCATCTCCTCTAACAACTGTTGTTCACGATACTATGTTTCCTTTAATGGAATAAAAGTAATGGAAACGAAATGATCGTAAGATGTTGCTCATTTTTATGATAATGTATTCATTGATTGATTGTTGAATGATTGATTATATTGACTATTAACAATGCACATTCTCAACGTATCATATGTGCACTATTTCTTGTTATCTTTGATTAATCGACAAGACTGCACAAACTCCAAAGCGAGGGTTACGGTCACCAACACAATTTTTAGAATAGAGAATATTTGAAATATTAAAAGTTATATAATTGTTCATAATTTTTGGCAGGGGCAGCGACATTCCAATTTACTCTCTTCGTTATTTTCGTTGTCAAAAGTTATTTTTTCCTCTCAACTTGAACACATGCCCAATGTATTATAAGGTTAATATTCGAACGGATTATAAACTCAATCTCTACCTATACTCAGATCAGTGATCTCTAGAGAAAAACATGACAATATGATAGTATGCATATACGAAAATATTCAAGCAATCTGTAATACAAGTGTGAAGATGCACAATGTTCTATCTGCAAGTTTGAATATGTCTCTCATATTGAATATACATCTCATATTGTAAAGTAACGTTTTGTGATTCTGCATTGTTTAAAACAAGTAGTCTACACATGTCATGTGTTGTTAATATAAACTTGATTCTATCATTTTCCTAACAGTCACCAATATTTTATTTGTGCATCGTAACCCTTCGGCTCGGTGCCATGAACACCGTAAGTCTGGGGAACCTGTAGCTTTTCTGCCAGTCAGAGGAGTTGAACCCGCATTTACAGAGGACTAGTCACCCGTAGTCCAACGCGCTACGAACACGCTAGGCACCCGGGCCTAGACATATTATAAGATTAGTGGGCGTGACGGCTTGTCATATTAATTGAACCATCATTTGTAATAGATAAGTGTTAATTATGATAAGTTGATACGATTACGTGGATAAAATGTGATGGAAACCCAATGCTGCTACAGGATGTTTCATATGCATTGAAGATAACTATACGGTTTTAAGAAACCAAAATGGGACAATTGTGATGAAAATAGATTGAAGATCTAGGGAAGGCAGTTATGGAGGAAGACACGATGGAGATCACGGCATAGATGCATTTCATAGAAATAGATGACGTGAACATACATACAGAAAAGGTTGGACATCTGGCATGTGATAAATAAATTCATTATGAAATGTTAGTGTGACTGCTCAGTAAAAGCTACTGTATAATGATGTGTTATGTATATATATATATATATATATATATATATATATATATTTCAATTACATAATTTTTGTTTAAATCTCTGTGTTTTATTCATATTTGGTATACTTTAACAACGTTAAGAGATAACTGTATTTGTCCTTACAAATCATATACACGCCCTTTTTGTGTTGTATTTTGTAAATAATCATACTACCTGATTGTATTACATGCGTTCTATCCATGTACAACTTATATACACCATAACATGTAAGTAATAGTGGAGCTGCTGGCAGAATGTATTTGATCGCGGGATCCCATGCGGATGATCTGGGTTCTTCTTCTTCTTCCTCTATCATTCTAGGCTAGTTTTTGTCATTCTATTGCGATATATAAACAGCCAAACATCAGAACGTAATGTACGTGCATCAACCATCAGCACCTATTGGAGCACAGTTGCTTATCCTTGGGTGGGGTGTTCGATTTCAGCAAACTAGTGTGTGCGATTCGCTCTCCGCTAGCCTTTGACTGTCCCCAGCCATAACCCACAAGACAGTGGGTTGCCATTTTCATACAGGGCAGCTACCCTAAAAATTGCCTGCCCTCACGGGCTTATGAACGCCACCTGCCCAGCAAAACCGGTCGTTTTACTGATCACCTTGGTTTACCGCCCGTTCAGGTTTGTTTACGGTTTATTTCGTTAGCCTTTGATTGTCCACAATCAACTACAAGGCAGCAGTAGTTCCATGCGTGCGGTGACAAGTGGTACACACACCCTCTCGTCTTCCATGCTTGTCGCTGCAGTGCTTGCCTAGCTTTCCGAGCTTGCCGTGCTGGCCTGCCCCTCTATGGCTTTGCCATCGTGCGTACTTGCTCTGCCCTGGTGCCTATCTCACCATTTCCGTAAATTCCCACTGGGCTGTCCGACTTCGGGGAGGTGGGTTGATGGGGCAAAAACCAAGTTTGGCCCCATGATATCCACATGCAACTCAACTTGACTCCCAGCATACTCATCGGCTCTAGAGTAGTGCCTCAAGAGAGAGCATGCTTGGGCTCCGAATTTTGCTACACGCGGGTCAACGTCTCTTCGAATTGCTTTGGGTCGTGCTCCCATCTCTGTGATGGGGGCCAGTGCCTTGACCTATGTTGCCCAGCTTGTGGTTCAACTCGGCACCCAGCTACTCATCGGCTCTAGGGTCGTGGTCCAAGAGAGAATATGCTTGGGGTACTAATTTTGCCACTCTCGGGTCAACGTCCCTTCGATGGCTTTGATTCGTGCCCCCATCTCTCTGAAGGCACATGATTTTGACTTTTTGACCCATGTGGATCAACGTGCGGCCCAACTCATCACCCGGCATTACTCATCGGCTCAAGAGATGTGCATCAAGAGAGAGAATGCGTGGGCTCCGAGTTCCGCCCCGCGAGGTTCCACATGTGTCGTTCTATCTTTTCCAATCTGCCGGGAGAGGCGAGCATTAATAGCCACTCTGGGAGTTCGCTCGTCGAGTTTTGAGCGGATCCCATCAAGCATGACTATCTTTGTATCTCTACTTGCCCCAGAGTTATAATAATAGCCGTCCATCGCAAGCGATGATGACAACAATCTCAGACGTGTACTGTTGCACCTCTCTGGTGTGCGCGGAGGTGACTGTAGAGTCCAATCCTAGAACAGAATCCCCGACCACAGGTGGGGCATACATGATCAAGGTTAGACATGTGCGTGTTGTGTGCTCTGTCTTTTCGCGCTGCTCGTTTTCTCTGTGACTCAACAATACGATGATTCTCAGCTATTCGGGTTCCACTTTTGTTGTTGCAGCGCCACATTTGGCGATCTTGCGCAAGGGATTCCCAGCACGTATTGTCTATATCGAAGCATTTCAGAGACACTTTAAGAGTGTCTTTAAAGCGTTTTTTCTGGGCACCAGCTAAACGTCTGCCCCCTTCAAGCTCGCCATACATCAACTGTTTTGGGATGCGTTTATCAGGCATTCGAGCAACGTGACCGACCCATCTCAATTGCCCCAGAGTAGCTTTACACAGCACCTGCCCTCTTGGCCAGACCGGAACCACCGTCTGTTACCAGGGTCACAATGTGGAGATGAGAGCAGGGGATTAGAAAGCCATCTCCATAATCCCAGCGCGCCGCTTCCTTGCGCTTTTGACCCCGACTTGGTTCAATCCAAGATAGAGCCAATGGGGTTACTTTTCCCAGTCAACCGCACACATACATATCTTAACATAGTTTCGTGACGGATGTACTATTGATGTGTTCATGAAGTTCTAAAGGCACATGTCTCCCCTGCATGTTACTGTCCTAAACGTCGGTGTTACAGTCAGTAATGACAGTTGTATATGTACGATAATATATATATATTTAACTTTAACTAAATAGGGGTCAAAGGTAAAAATATCATTGAAACAACACCAACATCTACTACATTTGTTACAAGAAAATAATAAATAGTAAATATCATAAATACTACTAACAATTGTGTACTCATATTTAGTGATACTTTTACATGCGTCTCTGTTTTCATTATATTTTCATGTTCACCTGAGATATGTACATCTTCTTACAGAATGTGGCTCGGGCCATTACGCACCAGAATATTCATGTCCTAATTGTTCTATCGGTTGTGCAGACATGTGTGATAAAACAGATGGACACTGTACCTGTAAGACACATTATATAGGATACATGTGCACAGGTTACCAAATGTCTTTTTTCGCTCCTATTTAGTGTACATATATATATATATATAATAATGTATTACACGATGATGCAAGCTCTACACATACAATATATTTTACTGTGTCCTGTAACACAAGATAGACAACGAGCGTAGCGTGTTTGATGAGTTGAATGTGTGCGTTATCTTGTCCCATTTCATGCAAGCAGTTTGTTTTAGTCTGGATATATACCAGTTCTCATATCAGTTTTCATAGTATGTCTTCAACTTGTCCTGTTCTTAACTAAATCTTTCCAGTTGTGTGTATACATAACAAGCGCCGTCAAGTCACGATTACATGCATTTTTTTTAACGAAGGAAGACTTATCCCAAAGGTATGTTTGGCAGTATCCAGTTACTTGTACAGGATATCATAGGTATTCTGTTCGTCATCAATCAAAGCCTAGTAAATCAGACATCTAAGGCGGAACTTGCATATAAGTGTGATCACGATTTGTTTCCCTTTGTATTCCAACACGTTGTTATTTGTTACAATGTCGCTCTAGAAGATCCCGAGATATGCAACAATCAGCGCACATGGAATGCCTATATGTTTTCTATCCAGCAACATGTGTTCTGAACATGATTCCTTGATGTAGAGTAATGTGCTTTGTGCACATGTGATGTCTATAAAGTAATGTCAAAGTTGGTGATCAACATACATGTATATACATATCTAACATATCTGCTTTCCAGCTATGTCCAATGTCTTCATTGCCTGTTATGATTTCGAATCAGCAGAAATAGGTATATTTCTCCACACAATATCAGATGGCAAATTATTCAATATGACGCAACTTAGAGCAGAGACTAAAGTCCAATGAATCACCATTATGGAACTTATGTTTGTCGATGATGCAGCATTAATATCACACACATATAAACTGCTACAACACATCATAGACAGGTTTGCTGCAACATACAACGAATTCGGTCTGACTATCAGCCCGAAGAAAACAAATACCATGTTCCAATATATTATCAGAGCCCATATATTAACATTAAAAGCATTACGATTGAAGTAGTCAACACCTTTGCTACCTTGGCTAAGTCATCTGCAGCAACTTTACCCTCGATGTTGAAATTAGTAGGAGCACTGGGAAGGCATCCACTGCTATGTTACAATTAGCAAAGTGTGTATGGGAAATATGGCAATAACTCGATACACCAAGCCACAAGTATTTATGGCATGTTTTATCAGCACTCTGCTGTATGTTAGTGAGAAGAGGACCACATATGCTAGACTAAAACATAGCATCAACGCCTTCCACGTGCGCTGTCTCATGCGAAAATGCAACCTCTGATGGCAGAACCGCATCTTCAATATAGAAATCGCTGGCATTCTAAGCATGTACACTTTTATGAGTTAGCGATGGCTGGGACACGTGTGCCGTATGAGTGAATATATAATCCTAAAGAACATCCTATATGGTCAACTCGCAAAATGATACTAGACAGCATGGACGCCCATTATCTCGCTTCAATGACACTTACAAGCGTGATATAACTTATTGCGGCATAGGCAAAGAACATTGGGAGCGTATGGCCAAAGACGTGCGATCATGGCATATCGGCAGTCATTGGCTCCTAAGGAACACACAAAAAAACACCATCACATATAGAGGAACAAAAGAGCGCAGAGAACAGAGAGAACACCATATGTATCAGCTCCCGTCTAAAGTTTCACCTACACCCACTGTGACAAGGCTTGCCACTCCAGAATAGGCCATTACAGCATCAAAAGAAGTTATGACTTAGAACAGAACAAAATACGTGACGCAAAATGTATTGTCTAACGAGACAAAGAGGTCAATGATGATATGACGTTGATATGAAAGTAATATTGCGATATATGGAGCACAGACTAGACTTACATTTATCTGCAATAATATGTAAACTGGTCTTCACATGTTTTAGTACAATCTGTACTAATTCATTCTTTAGACATACCATAACATAAATGGACGGTTGTTCATAGTACTCGAGAACGAGTTTCTAAAATATCTCTGTTATTTATAATAACATGTTTAGATTACGGGGATAAAATGTGAAAAATTGCATGCTCGTCGAAACTGTTCCTCATGTTATAAATGTAGTCCATGTTGTATCTACTATGTTATTGTCTTCCTTCTGTCAGCACAATATTAAATAATATTATTGATCACTTATAAGAGAAATAGCATGACACTACTTCCAACTTGTACATAAGATAGATCGTTGAAGATTTAGAGAAACATGGAGACAAAATGTAGATATGAAGAAGAGAAAAGGCAGGAATGACATGGAATAAACTTAGTTTGAATCTCTCAAGACATATCTACTTGAAGGAACATTAGTCATGTGTTCAGATTGAAGGATAAGAGAGGAAGAACGGATTGACAGTGAACATGACATAAGTATTACATAAACTACATCTCAATGTGGCATGATGACAAGTAATGAAATCTGAAAACAAATAAATCAATCATAACAAATGCTGTATATATCGAGGGAGAGAAAACAGAACAATGAAAGGTTTTCAATATCTGTGATTATAGAATATACTAGAAATATCGTGTGAAGAAAAACAAAAGTAGAACAAACATTACCCAACAAAAACATATATAGATAGCAACTGTATTGAATAGAACATGTAAAAACAACACAGAGCAAAACGTTAAAAATATACATATTCACATCAGCGATGTACTGACGTAAGACACGGACGGTTAAATACGGTATTAGATAACACAGTTATGCTTTTGAATATAATTGTTACAGAACCGCCTTCCAAACAGCTTGGATAGAGTTAGGGAACATATAGGCATATCCACAGGGAAATCACAATTTGAGAAACAATAAGTTGCATAAAACAAAATAGAACAATGGGATAGGCTGGAGAAGACAGGTATGTAGGAAGAAGCGAGAAAGATAGAGTATTTGTTGGATCACGATGTGATACATGACATGAACATAACTAAAGAGAAGGTTGGATACCTGGCCTATGAGAAACTCCAAAGCAAAGTTATGCTGGCTGCTTAAAGCAAGCTACTATATAATGATATATTCAAATATTTCAAAATGTACCAGATGCAATGTTTAGTTTTGTCTTATATTTGCTTTTCATGTACGTACATAATACAGTAAGAAAGATAGGAAAAAGGTTCTTGCAAGTGGTATTTGGGATGGTTATGTTACGTATAAAGTGTACAACTTATGCCCATTTCCCGTCATCAACTTTTACTAATTAAATATCAAGAAAACCAAGTTAGCATCTATCACATTTCTGGTCACCAGAAAACAATAAATCATAAATATGCTAAATAATACTAACAATTGTATAATCATGCTGATCGAAATATGTACGTGTATCTTATTGTCATTATATTTTCATTTTTATATTTGATATACGTGCATCTTCTTATAGAATGTCTCGTGGGCTTTTACGGACCAGAATTGTCCTGCCCTCCCTGTTCTTTCGGTTGCACGGACATATGCGATATAACAAATGGACACTGCAACTGCAAGAAATATTTCACAGGATTATCGTGCCCAGGTTTCGAACAGTATCTTTAGCTTCTATTTTGAATATATTATTTTTAAAACTATTTTGAACTTCTCTCACTCTCTCTCTCTCTCTCTCTCTCTCTCTCTCTCTCTATATATATATATATATATATATATATATATATATATATATATATATATATATATATTATGGCATGATGTTAGACTGGAGTAACAATACATATATTGCCCATGATGAATGTAAGGTTTGCTTCACCAAGTCTAGATTAACCAATTCCCAGATCATTTTCCAGAGCATATCTGCAACTGGACCTGCCCTTGGTAAGTTCGTTCTATTGTTGTGTATACACGCTTACATACGTTTTTTTCTCTTGTAAGTAAAGATCTATTTCTATAGTCGCGCTTACACATACGGGTTATCATGCTTTGTTGCCCAGCATATTTCAACACATTGTTACTTGTTCTCTATAACTCTAGGAGATCATGATTATACTTAGCATACATGACAAGCAGAACATTGGTAATGCATTCATAGCTTTTCACTTGCTAAGTGGGTTGGGAACATGATTCACTGACAAAATGTAGAAACACGTAATAACAAAGTACTGTAGTTTTACAGATTACAAAAACAATAACAATATACAACAATATGGAATATATTGTGGTAGTTTTAGTAATTTGTAAAACTACAGTACTTTGTTATTACGTGTTTCGCCATTCTATATAGTTTTACTGCAGTCTCAACTATAATGTAACAAAATGTAGTGAGCTTACTCGTGACACAGTTACTAACGTTAGAAACATCTGGCCTACCACCACCATACCTGGATCAACAAGTATCATATCAATTCTAGCGAGGGATCCTAGAAATAGATGTCTTAAGAGGAAGCGATTAGACGTATAGATGTTCCATGCTGTCTTCTTCACTTTTCTATTCCAAACTCAGCACATTTCGTTAGCTTTCAACTCCTAACTCAGCACATGTCTTCAGCTTTCAACTCCTAACTCAGCACATGTCTTCAGCTTTCAACTCCTAACTCAGCACATGTCTTCAGCTTTCAACTCCTAACTCAGCACATGTCTTTAGCTTTCAACTCCTAACTCAGCACATTTCTTTAGCTTTCAACTCCAAACTCAGCACATTTCGTTAGCCTTCAACTCCTAACTCAGCACATGTCTTCAGCTTTCAACTCCTAATTTAGCACATGTTTCAGCTTTCAACTCCTAACTCAGCACATGTCTTCAGCTTTCAACTCCTAACTCAGCACATTTCGTTAGCCTTCAACTCCTAACTCAGCACATGTCTTCAGCTTTCAACTCCTAACTCAGCACATGTCTTCACCTTTCAACTCCTAACTCAGCACATGTCTTCAGCTTTCAACTCCTAACTCAGCACATGTCTTCAGCTTTCAACTCCTAACTCAGCACATTTCTTTAGCTTTCAACTCCAAACTCAGCACATTTCGTTAGCTTTCAACTCCTAACTCAGCACATGTCTTCAGCTTTCAACTCCTAACTCAGCACATTTCTTTAGCTTTCAACTCCTAACTCAGCTCATTTTTTCAGCTTTCAACTCCTAACTCAAAACATTTCTTCAGCTTTCAACTCCTAACTCAGCACATGTCTTCAGCTTTCAACTCCTAACTCAGCACATGTCTTCAGCTTTCAACTCCTAACTCAGCACATGGTTTCAGCTTTCAACTCCTAACTCAGCACATGTCTTCAGCTTTCAACTCCTAACTCAGCACATTTCTTTAGCTTTCAACTCCTAACTCAGCACATGTCTTTAGCTTTCAACTCCAAACTCAGCACATGTCTTCAGCTTTCAACTCCTAACTCAGCACATTTCTTTAGCTTTCAACTCCTAACTCAGCTCATTTTTTCAGCTTTCAACTCCTAACTCAGCACATTTCTTCAGCTTTCAACTCCTAACTCAGCACATTTCTTCAGCTTTCAACTCCTAACTCAGCACATTTCTTCAGCTTTCAACTCCTAACTCAGCACATTTCTTCAGCTTTCAACTCCTAACTCAGCACATTTCTTCAGCTTTCAACTCCTAACTCAGCACATTTCTTCAGCTTTCAACTCCTAACTCAGCACATTTCTTCAGCTTTCAACTCTAACTCAGCACATTTCTTCAACAACCTTCTTCTAGCCTTTCCCTTTCTTGACATCTTTTCCAATTCTTGTATCGTCTTGCATGTTATTCCCCATTTCTCTTCTTCAGATATATCTATGCTTTTCCATACCCCTCTTTCCCTGTGGGTTCCAAAAAGGTCCTGCCGTGCAATGCTTCCGGTCGGGTATCTCAATGTGTGTTTTATCCACCGCCAGCGTCTATTCCTGAGCTCTTTTTCCACTTGTATGCCCTTAGTACTTTTTCTTAGTGCATCGTTCTTTACCTTATTATACCATTTCAACTCCTCTATTGAGTAATGTTTGACAGGTACTGATAGCGCATGGTACGACCAGAATTAGACATATACACAGAGGCCAGGAATGCATAGTTCGTCATCTCATCATGTCAGGTGTCGGTCTAACATAAGTATCTTTCCTTAAACAATCAGCAACGGTTTCAAGACACGGAACAATCAATACTATGTCTAAGATAGCAAGACACATTGAATCAACAATAAGTGCAAAGCAAATGGATGGCGGAGTTAACAATTCTACCCGACAAGCGAAATGAATTTCATGTACATGTTAACATTCCGGGATTTGCTAGTGACAATAAGAGTTAAAATGTATTACAATGTGAACTTAGTGTTAGGTAGGAAAAGTGTGCAGTTAGAAATGAATCTACGACAGGCCCGGCAAGCCGATAGAAGATCTAAATTGCGACACAGATATACCCAAGCAGATAACGGGAAACGTAGTGGTAAGCGATCTACGGTCACGAATAATGAATATCAGCTTATAAGGTGCTTTAAACAAGCACACACACGATCACTACGCTTCCCTCGCCCACCACCAGTTCTATAAAGAAGTAAATGGTGAAAGGGAATTATAGTCTGTCCATTAATTCGTGAGCACGTTTGAAATTGATTTTCTCGAAAACTACCTGTTGGATCTCAGTGATTTTTGCAAGCAGCCTTAGAATATCCATGACGCTAGAGAAATATTTTTTTCCAAGAAAATGTGATGTAGTTTGAAATATTTCTTCTTCAGGTTATATTAAAATCAACCTCACCGGATTGTACACAATAGTAACAGATTTACGGTACACAGACGCGTTGTTCTAAAAATACATTATGGTAACATTGAAATATCGTGAGTTTCACGAATTCCCGTGCACCTAACCCAGTCGACTTTGAAAGCGGAAAGCATATGACGTTATAATTGGGATACCGTTTTATAGTTATAGGCGTATCTCGCTATTTGTATGAAGCTATTGCATCATCTTTGTTGGCTTATCAAAACTGACATTGATATCACATTCATAATGAGTCTGAAGTGCACATTTATAACAATGCAGAAGGTTACAGTTTTACTATACCAACACTTCCGTAGGGAATCTAAGAGAGGTCATCTATATTGCGATATTCATAACCCTGAGAAACGAACGCAACTGGCGCTTGGTCTGAATAGAGAATCCTTTTCCCGATGGATTAAACAGGACACAAAGTGCACTTCTTTCTTCTTTCTTTCGTCCGCTTTCAACTCAAACGAAGTTTCATCTCTGAAACTGATTTTTGCGTGAAAATCCGTTTTTCCCCAATTTCTTACAATGGCAGCAGCGTGCACAATGTACTCGTAATTAGTATTCCCTCGCCATACAGGCAGATTTTCTCCGACTTCAGAGGTACTCAAGTTATCGTCCTGAGTAAGACCAGGGGACTCGAACAAATGCCGGAAAGTAGGTTCGAACCCGAGCTATGAGGCGTCTCACAGCTAGCAGGCAGAGCTACTATCAACTACTCTAGGCAGTCCCCCACAAAGTGCACTAATGTCAAGCAAGGAAGGAAAAGAACAATTGACGACTTTGACATAGATGTCATAAGACAGGAGCTCTTGAAAATGTTTGCGACAAATCAACTTGTTACTCTCAGGAAACTGAAATTAAAACTGCAATCAGATTGCAGCATAGACATTTCTAAAAGTACTCTATGGAAAATTGTAAGAGCCGCCGGCTTCACCTTCAGAAAACTATAGGCGGCAGGAATATTATTTGTGAAAAGCCACATTTAATTGCTGCCCGAAGTAAATACCTGAAGCAGATCCGTGAGCGGCGGAGGCAAGGCTATGATATTGTATATTTGGACGAATCCTGGGTCAATGCTCACCACACCAATGCTAAAGAATGGCAATCAGTAGACGGTGAACAGAAAGAAAAATACCAAGCAGCAAAGGCCAGCGTATTATACTAACACATGCAGGAAGTAGTGAAGAAGGTCTTGTCCATGACGCTGGACTTATTTTCCAATCAAAAGTACCGACGGTAGGGACTACCACACAGAAATGAATGGACATATTTTCAGGCACTGGATGGAGAAAGATCTACTTCCAATTCTAAACAGACCATCATGCTTGGTAATGGATAATGCATCATATCACAACGCAGTATCAGCGGAAGACAAAGTACCAACTGCATCAAATACAAAAGATCAAATTAGGACTTGGCTTGCTAAGGAAAATGTCAGCTTCGATGATACATATTTGAAACCCGAGTTGTTGCACCTGGTGAGGATGACAAATAAGACAAAGGTGTTTCATATTGACAAAATCATTGCGGAATACGGCCACACGTCTTTGCGACTACCTCCATATCATGCTCACCTCAATCCGATAGAGCTTGTCTGGGCTAAAGTAAAGGGCAAGTTGCCGAACAGAACAGGACGTTTAAAATGTGTGATGTTGAAGTTCTGACACGTGAGTCCTTCTCAATGATAGACATGCAGTTCTGGAAGAAGTGTGTTGAACATGTGCTCCGAGAGGAAGACGAGTACTGGCACCGAGATGGATTACAATTTGTCCAGCCAGTAACAATTATCAACCTCATGGAATCGTCAGATTCGGGATGATACAAATCATATTTTATTACAGACTGAGAAATACAACGTATACATTTCCATATCCAAATGCGTCTACCATCATACAATTTGTGGTGAAGTTAAGACACCCTGGGTCTAATGGTGACCGAAGGGAGGACTAACTGTTGCATATTGTATCCAAGTTCACGATTGCACATAAAGGGCAACACACTTAATTACTTGACCTATCAAGTTAATATGGAGATACACCTATGAATAGAATTGACATGGACAAATTCTAGGGATACTGTAAAATCTAAAATTTGAGCCCCGTATTTGCAATTGTCATAAAAGATCAAAGGAATTCGCCGATGTGCAAAATCCGTAGCATCTATGGACTACTGGTTAGCTTTATTTTAGCGTCATGGATATTCTAAGGCTGCATGCAAAAATCACTGAGATCCAACAGGTAGTTTTCGAGAGAATCAATTTCAAACGTGCTCACGAATTAATGGACAGACTATAGAAGAAGTATTTCCTATATTCTACGTAAACATATATTTACGAAGGGTCGGTAATTTTCTGGTGTTTTCTATTTTTTTGTCCTCCATGTTTCCGAGCCATAAAATATGACTGACTTCACATTTGATTGATCTATTCTCAGCTTTGAAAGTGTTTTGATCTCATTTGACTTGCATATACTACACTGTGCAATAAAGCTTCTACTTGCTTTTTGTTTTATTATTATGACATCGTTATTTCTCGCCCTTCTTTGTCTATGTTGATGTCAATGCATGTGTTTGATTCTATATCCCGTAGAGCTGTTTCCAAAGAAAAATGTCGAGGAAAATAGAAAGAACCATAAAAACCAACCAATGCTTGATTTTGAAGTTATATTGGTACGGCTGACCACATATTTAACATAACATAACTCGCATATACCATTCTAAAGTAATGCAAATATATATTCGTGTGTTATTGACACAAACATTTGATTGTATAGAGCATCAACAAATCTTGATGATAAAGAATAAAAATGATGTCTGACCACGATCTGGTATACCCCATATGTGGTAGAGTATTGTGTTCCAGGATTAGACACAACAGTCCCGTCCGCATACACCAGACTGGCAGTGGCGGCTCATGATCCTTTTTGGTGTTGAGGCCAAAGAAATTTGGATACATCTTGGGTTTGGGTTAGGTTATATTTTAGTATTTACTATTATTTGTTTATTCCTGGAAGTTATACTCCCACTTTACTAGAATTAGTTATTTATTACTAAACTGACGCCATACAATCTGGTTAAACCCACACGTGCTCAGTATAACCCAACACATATCAGAGAGTATGCATACTGATGGTTCCCGTCGTTCGTTGGCTATATGCACTCCTCACTCTGCAGCTAAGGCATCCCATACAGTTATACTTGTACAACGGGTAACACCAAATTGCTAAATCGGTGAATCGCTTCAACATCTACGTTAATCCCTTCAACCAATATACAATCAGGTAGAGACCAATGAATATCCCCCATATCAATCCTCAACTCCCAACAATCGATGGTGTTGATGCAAGCATATCCACTGTCTCATTGCTTCAAACACCTGCACACCAAGGACATTAGATCCACGTAATTCTATAGAGGTTAGAAACGTCTATAGATCCACTCCGAAACCTGCCAGTTTGGATCTTGTAAGGCATAGACTGAGAGAGAGATGCAACAACAGCCCCAGAAAATTGAATCATAGAGAACGAATGTAGCAGTAACTGCCTCATTCACGATCCTGATACTGGAAGTAGTTGTCCTGTATGTACTAGTTCGCGGTGTAATAAACATACCATGCGCATTAATCAAGTAACACGAGCCTGACTTCTAACCACGAAGCACAGACCCATCGGTATATACAACATCATCACTCATTGCATGATCTTATATCATCTGTTTAACTGCGATTTCAGCCTTCAGGTTATTACAATCTCTACATTATATTCTAAGAGTGATGATAACGTAGCAATAATTGGTCATTCTACCATATATTGGATCTATTCTGCCCTTTGTTGGTAGGGATGAAAATTGCATCGACTGGCTAATTGTTCGCTCAACATGGGCCATCCACGACATGCCACGCTTGATTCTCGTACCTTGACATCTTTAATGTTCTTGTGCATGGGATGTCTTTTATCCCCAGTAACCAGCATATATGACTTGTTGTGGGCAATTGCATAACGACGGGAACTCAGTAACAGGTCAATCCTGTATCTCACCTACACAATGAGAATAACTCTAGTGTAGAAAAGGAGCATATGTACACCTTCATTCTGAATACGTTATAGGCATTCACATTGTGATGTTCATACTGTGAGAATACAGAGTCCGTAATCTATCATGGACATAAGAAGTTGACCAAACAAACAGACAAGTAGTTTATGCTCAAGGTGTACGGTTACCTCACCTTTGAGAGCTGCAAGACCACACTTGCTGCATTGCATGGTTTGTTCAACATATTTTTTGAAAGTTAGAATACGATCAAATGTTATTCCAAGACTGTAACGGCGCTCTATGTACCGACCATCAAAAGTGATTGAGTGTATGTCAGCCTTGACTATTGAATTATTCAAAGATCACCAAATCATAACGCTTTTCATGATTGAACTGAGAGCGAGACTCTCTACACAAACGTAAGATGGTGTGCTATGTTTTCTGAATGTCTTCAGCCATCTATTGCATACCTGACCCTGTCCTATATATTAAAATGGCATATGCAAAAGTTAATTTCCAACCCAACCTGTGTGGCTGAATTCTGGCTACATTTTCTGCGTAAATATTAAACAACACTGGTGATAGAGGAGAACCCTGGCGTAATCCCAGACATATACGTGCATAAAATGAACCTCTTGTTCCTAAACATAGTGCAACAGCTTTCTCCATTAAAGAAGCAGCTATCAACTACACTAGCCAAGGATTAACATCATATTTTAGTTAGCAATATACCATGATTGAACCAATCACCTTCTAAGCATCCTCTAAGTCGATCAATATTATATTACTTAGATTGGATGCCCTTGTAAACACCATAAGCAAGCATGTCAGCATTGACTCATGCTCGTTTAACTGGCTGGTAGCTATTCAAAGTGTCATAGAGGATGTGGTTCGTCTCTAAATGACACATTACTTTTCTGGCAACTATCTTCTCCAGTATTTGCCTTATGTATTTTGCAAGGAGAGTATGCGGTTGCTACTAAGCAGTCTCCAACTTCTGTTAAATTGAATATGTAATTAATTCTTTCCAGTTTACCAAAAACAACAGTTCCTCCATGGAACTAAGACTGATATGTCTTGCCTCTCTCAGCAACGACTACTTAATGAAAGAGATAATAAAGTATAATACGAAAGACATTCCCTTGACGCCGTACTCAGTACTGGAGGATTTCGATTATGCAGTCGATAATTGTCTTTTAGCCAGTTAATACAATGGCTAGGACAGCTCTCCATGAACAGAGAACATGAAGGCATGGACATCCAAAGAAAACGTGTATAAGAACTGTGGACATATATTTAAAAGATAGTGACCTGACTCGGGAGACAGTATGGAACGACGGCGGAGCTAAAAAAAATAAACCTCCTGTGCAAGCCTTAGATGTTAAACGGACACGATAACACCTAGTTATATAGATAGATAGACTTTATATATATATACATATATATTACTGTGAAGTATATAGATAGATAATGGAAGATAATACATAGATAATAGATAGATAGATAGATTAGATAGATAGATAGATAAATAGATAGATAGATAGATAGATAGATATATAGATAGATAGATAGATAGATAGATAGATAAATAGATAGATAGATAGATGATAGATAGATAGATAGATAGATAGATAGATGATAGATATAGATGATAGATAGATAGATAGATAGATAGATAGTATATAGATAGATAGATAGATAGATAGATAGATAGATAGATAGATAGATAGATAGATAGATAGATAGATAGATAGATAGATAGATAGATAGATAGATAATAGATAGATAGATAGATAGATAGATAGATAGATAGATAGATAGATAGATAGATAGATAGATAGATAGATAGATAGATAGATAGATAATAGATAGATAGATAGATAGATAGATAGATAATAGATAGATAGATAGATAGATAGATAGATAGATAGATAGATAGATAGATAGATAGATAGATAGATAGATAAAGATAGATAGATAGATAGATAGATAGATAGATAGATAGATATAGATAGATAGATAGATAGATAGATAGATAGATAAGATAGATAGATAGATAGATGATAATGATAGATAGATATATAGATAGATATAGATAGATATAGATAGATAGATAGATAGATAGATAGATAGATAATATAGATAGATAGATAGATAGATAGATAGATAGATAGATAGATAGATAGATAGATAGATATATAGATCAGATGATATGATCTGATAGATTGATGCTATAGCATTACGGAATAAATGATGTCTGCCTGCCTGTTCTTACGGATGCCGATGACATATGCAATTCAACAAATGGACACTGCATATGAAAGGGAAGGTTTCACAGGACTACTGTGCACAGGTTGTAGATATCAGTTTCTAACGCCCTATGTATGTTGTGTATAATGTTTGGTATACACTATATTGCAACGCTATACACATGCAATATACATTTATATATACAATACTGTATCATATTAGACTAGAGAGATAATGAATGCAGCGCCCATGATGAATGTAATGGTTGCGTTATGTTGACATATTTTCTTTTGTGTCAGAAAGCAGTTTGTGTCTGACCTTATCCGCTCATTTGTCAAATATTTCTTGTGTAATAATCTCTTGTCACTTTTACGTACGTTTTCGTTATAAAGAAAGGATCATCCAAGAAAAATATTTTTGATAGAAGCAATCTTCATGTATAGATCATCCTTGGTGATACGGTCGTGAGCCATCTAATGAAGAGGTCCCAGACATCTAAAGCAGCGCTGAGCGATCAAGATGTGCATGCTTGGTGTCTTAGCATATTCCAACACCTAGCTATATGTTACTTTGTCACTCTAGAGATTCCGAGAATACGTTTAAAGCAGAACGGTTGGGATGCTTGTATATGTTCTCGTCTGCATAGTTTGATGGAACCATGATTCACTGACATAGAGTAACGTGCTTAGTGCACACACACTCTCTATAAAGCAATGTTAGAGTTGGTGATCATCATACATACAGTATAATCGTATATATATATATATATATATATATGTATATATATATATATATCTAATCTATCAGTTATCCAGCTATGACAATATTCTTCATGTAGTTTGTCATGTACAGAAACTCGCTCTTACCACAACTCATGTGAAATAATATCTTTCTCTAAAACTAGTTCTCCAGCCTACCTCATCGTAGTATTCAATGTTTTCAGTTTTACTTTGTCACTGTTGACGTGACTGCTCACTATTCACTCCAACCACAGCCAACTCTAAATAACTTTACAGTAACTTTATAGTTGGTTCTGCTCCAACTCATTATCATTTGACCTATATATTTTTCAGTTTCCGAGATAAGATATTTATTTTTCAGTTAATTTTTCTTGATTCTCATTAATTGGAGAATGTCCATATGTTTTTTTTTTTACTTTCTCCATGACTTTCTAAGATTTGTTTTGTAGCACTTAGTATCAGATGATTCAATTTTCTCCTTTATGTTTCTTTATCAGTCGATAACTCATATGTATATTTTGCGAAAGGACAAATGCCAAACCTCCGTATCTTTACTTTTGTTATATCGTATCATAGTTTATGTATTAATTTGTATCTTTACTAACATTATCATTCTTCTGTTTTTTTACGTTTTAATTTATTTTGGAGACAAACTAGGTTCATGCACTTAATCCATTGTGGACTGCAAACTTGTAGACAGCTTGAGGTATGTCAGGTTGCTTTCCAACTCATCAATGAGAGGGTATCCAGGTGATGGCAGTCTTGTCAGACATGATTATATTTCTGTTCCGCCTGCTGACACTGCCATAGAGTTATTTAAATAAGTCTTACTCTATGTAAGTGTATGTTGAGGATGTAATGTATGTAGGGCAACAATGTAATCACATGATGTGTTGTGCTGAGGTCTTTGAGCAATCATTACCATAATCATACCCAGTTTTTGTTATTTAGTTTACTAAACATTTTGTTTTTGCGAGGATTTGACCTCTTGAAAAGACAATGGTTATTGGTTACTAAACTGACGTCATTTCACTCCGGGCAGACTCTTAGGTGCTCAGTCTCCTCCAACAGATATCGAAGCGTATGCATACTGATGGTTCCGTGGCTCGCTGATTAAACACACCTCTCACTCTGCCTCTCAGGCATCCAGTTCGACTTGTACAACGGGTAACTCCAAACTGCCTAAATCGCTTGATCGATTCAAAATCGATTTTAGTGTCCGCATCCAACAGACAGTCGCGAAGAGACCGAAGAACATCCCCCTTATCCATCTTCATCTCCCCAACAATCGATACCGTTGATGTAAGCCTTTCCGCTCTCTCATTACCGTAAACACCCGCATGCCCAGGACAGTATATCCACATAAGCCTCTGGAGGTTAGAAACTGCTATAGACGACATCCACTCATACCTAAACCTGCCCTTCTGGATCTTGTGAAGCATCGACTGAGTGTCAGATACCACAACGGCGCCAGTAAATGAAGTCCCAGAGATCCAATGGAGGGCAGCAGTAACGGCCTCAACCTCCATCCTCATACTAAAGTAGGTTATCTGTATGCCCCACTTTGCTCTGCAACTATGCGCATTAGCCAAGAAACCCCAGCCGGACTTCTCACCACGTTGAACCGACCCATCATTATATACAACAACATCATCATCCCTTGCATTATCTTCTATCAGCTGCTTAACTGCGAGATTAGCCTTCATGTTGCCCCAATCTCTATTTTCTCTTCCAAGAGTAATGAAAACGTTGAGATAGTTGATCATGCTACCATCTGTTGGGATCCATTCTTCCCCTTTTGGTAGGGTCGCAGCTACTGCCTTCCCTAGACCAGACGTCGTCACTCACATTGTCGTCAATGTGACAGTGAGATGGTATCAGCTGCAGATCATTTGTTAACAGGATAGTTACCTTTCTTGATTATGTACATTTTTGTAAATGTATTTACTCTTAAGTGTTTGTATAGATGGCATTATGTCTGTAAGATATAGCACGTCCGCCTGCCCAGCGTGTTCGTAGCGCCGTGGACGACGGGTGATATGCCCCCTGTCAGTGCGGTTCAATTCCGCGGGCAGGCAGAAAAGCAACATGTTTTCCAGATTTACGGTGTTCTTGGCACCGAGCCGAAGGGTTACGATGTCAATGGCACCGAGCCGAAGAGCTGAAAGCTCAAGTGCTTCTGTATCGGGAAAAAGACAAAAAAAGACATATCAATTTGCACGTATGTGCATACAGCTTATACGTACATGTGCTGTCCTTCTGCGCCATTCAAGGTTGCCTCCATTGCCGAACCTTACCTGTAAATATTGTTCAGTTTATTTCTTTACAATTGACATGAATATGTTGCACGGTGGTTGCTTTTTTCTCTTGATTATTTTTCGCATCTTTGTTTATGAATTGATGGATATAGGATGACAAACGTAAAGTTACTGAATCTGATTACCAGTTATCAAAACGTAATTCTTCTGGTATCCAGCTATGGTTTATTATTTCTTAGTTTAACTACTTTATTCCTTTTGCTTGTTGGTCTATACATTTAATTGTTAGTTTAGACGACGATCATTGAAGACAATTTGTAAACAGTGATTGGTTGTGTTATTATTCGTGACTTTCTTTGCACGGGCAGCGGCTTTCCAACCTACTCGCATCGATGTTTACATTGGCAATTGTTATTTGTACTTAATAAATAATTAATAATGACATACACGTTTAGTTTTTATATGTCGAATCACAATACAAACACAGCTATACGTTTTACATATCAATACAAACACAGCTATACGTTTTACATATCAATACAAACACAGCTATACGTTTTACATATCAATACAACCACAGCTATACGTTTTACATATCAATACAAACACAGCTATACGTTTTACATATCAATACAAACACAGATATACGTTTTACATATCAATACAAACACAGCTATACGTTTTACATATCAATACAAACACAAGTATACGTTTATATCTCAAACAAACACATCAATACATTTTACACGTAAATAACAATATCTGACTTGTATGATATTTGATGATATATCTTCTTTCTTGTGTAGGATGTGCGCCAGGTAGATACGGACGTGATTGTTTGTCATTATGCTCTTACGGTTGTTCTGATATATGCAGCACTGACGATGGACACTGTAACTGCTCATGGAACTTCGAGGGATATCTTTGCAGAGGTTTTTAAAACATTTTCTCAAACTGCTGCTGAATATAATGTGATATTAACAGAAATGTGTGTTAATTATTCAGTATTTGATTTATCATTTTGGCTTTGAAAAAAAAATGATATATCATCATTGTTACACCATGTTGCCGATGCTACTAACGAGATTATCATTTTAACTTTGAAGAAAGACTTATCATTGTTACATCATGTTGCCGATGCTACTAACAAGTCGATCATTGTTTTCTCATGTTAAACACAAAATGTCTAAGTGTATTTTATGTTCAATATCTTGCAGATTGTATTTCTGGAACTTTCGGAAAATACTGTCAGGCCAACTGTTCGGAAGGATGCTCCAACATATGTAGAAAAACAGATGGGCACTGTAACTGTAAGAAGGATTATCAAGGACAGCTTTGTGCAGGTTGCTTGAAACAAATTCTTTCTGGTTGTTTAGTTCATATAGTGTTTGCTAATAAGCCTACTTGTTAATATGTAAACAATAAAAGCACACGGATATGTATACTCACTTATTAAGTTATATATATATATATATATATATATATATATATATATATATATATATATATATATATATATATATATATATATATATATATATGAGAAACGTTTACTGGTCTTTTACTATTTTATATATATATATATATATATATATATATATATATATATATATATATATATGCAGCATCATGAAGTAGCGTGTCCCTTCTGGAACTTGGCTAGCATGACAGCTGTTCTGAGAAAAAAAATATATCTATTATGTGCAAGACAGGCGTCAGCAGCAGACAGTCTCAGATCGTCAATGACATCTTGCGCATCGTCTTCTAGATCTTCCTCTCATTCTTTTTCTAGGCACCATTCCTCCAAAATTATCTTCTTTAGGCACTCATGTCGTTTGATGTTTCCGACATATTTAAATGCCCTTGTTTTTATGTTAATTAATGGCCAACTCTCGTTAATATCAAGCTGTTGCAAAACAGAAGCATTTGTTCTTGTTTTCTGGCCATGATATTCTCTGTATTCTTATGTAGCATTTGCATTCAAACGCATTAATGATTTTCTCGGCCGTTTTGCCAATAGTATATCTCTCACAACCAAATGTTGCCAAGAGCAAAATGCTGGCTTTTAAGCACTTAATTATTTTTCTTATGTCTATATATATGTGTGTGCGTGTGTATAGTCAGTTGGTGCAAAAGTTGTGTCTCTTTACATACCTGTTAACAAATAACGGTATGAGAAGATCAAGAGCTGGAGTTATCTGCCGACATTTGTAAGCTTGTAATATGCAGTGACCAATTATCTGTTTTGTCCCACTTGCATGAGCAACGATTGATGATTAACTGGCGTCAGAAAGACCAGTAGGTTATTGACGATAGAGATCGTTAAAATATGTAGGTAGGTCAACAAGGAGAAGGTAAACTGTAATGGCCTACGTCCTGATACAATATATGTTGATATTATTGTGATAACATTGTGAAACAATCAGATTATGCCCATCTCCCGCATGAATCACAGCCAAAACACATTCAGTAACTTTCCGTATTAACTTTCAGTTGTCATCCCACTCGTTACACAGAATGACACATTTTGGGAAGTACAACATGTGACCACAGTCAATAACAACATATCAGATGTTGCAGTTGGTTCTAACTATCCATTTGTGTTACATTTTTTGTTATCATTGATGTTGTCATATCCTGCAATAACTTATTTAGCCGCTATCAGTTGGATATATGTACGGTGTGTGTTGTAGACTGTGTGACGGGTCTTCATGGACCAACATGTCAGCTTAAGTGTGGTCGAGGTTGTCAAGGAAAATGTTATAGGACAAATGCTCATTGCACCTGTAGGAATCACTTCTATGGATTTGTATGCACAGGTTTGTCAAACTATCACTTAAACGTTAGTGTAATATTTTGTTTACTTATCACCAAGCGACACATCCCATCATGTGTAAATGTATGTTGTTACACAATTCTCTGACTCTTGATTGACTTGTGAATACTAATACTATTTTCACATTCCTATCATGTTGTTAAGCTATCGAGATTATTTTCTCTATATCGACCTATATCTTTCTTGCCTTGTATCGTGTGTGTTGTCACAATGTATTTAAGTGTCTATTTACTCATAACATGTCTAAACAACGCTGAATGTTTCCTTGTCTTTTTATAAGCGATCTATTCTCGCCTTCTATCTTGAGGACATTGCCATTTGTAACCATTGTTATTAATGATATTCCCATCATATCTGGGAATGTCATACCTGGTGCATGTGTTAGTATGTGATTCGCCTGCTCTTTATTTATAACTAACTGTTTCGTACTTTTATGTTAATCTACAAAATTAATGTTCTGCCATGTCTTATTAAAGCAACTGTAGGGCAATTAGTGAGCATCTTTGATTGTCTTGAATTCGTAATTGCGTGCACACTGATCGTGCATTGATGCTGATAACTTTACATTATTTCTTATCTCCGCACACAATGTATAACGTGAACACTATAGATGCACAATGTGTTTAAAAAAGTACTCCAAACAACGAGTCTTATCTTATCTTAACCACATTTGCCGTGAAGCGACGTGGGAGAGTTAGTTTTCTATCTGTGCCAGGTGTGTTGCGCTTGACGTTGTCAGTCCATGCTTTCGCAGGGACTCTGAGATGTTATCTATCCATCGTGTTCTTGGTGCCTCGTGCTCTGCGCCCTGAGTGTCGATTATTATAGGCACGTGATGGTAGCAAATGTGGTTCCATTCTCATTAGATGGCAGAACCACTTGATTCTTTGCTTCTCGATGTACTGTATGCATGGTATAGTACCAACGATGTTTCTGATATTCTCGTTTCTCACTCTATCTCGCCTTGTAACGTTGATAGCTTTTCCTAGACATCTCATTTCACATGTAATATTTCTTTCTTGTCTCTTAGTCAGGGGTCATGTATGGCACTGATAGCAGAGAATTGCAATAAATTTGCAGTTTATCAGTTGTCATTTGACTGCTATGTTAATGCTTGGATGTTTTAATAGTGGTGACAGTTGGTATGTCACTGCATTTGCCTTCTGGCATCTAGTATCGATTTCTCTGTCCATCTTTCCATCTGCTGTGAATATACTTCCGAGATATTTGAATTCTGGAGTCTGTTGTATTTGTACATTGTTCACGTATATATTTAGTTGACCTGTTGAACTACTTATTGTCGTGATTTTTTTTTTTAGGTATTAATTTTCATGTCATATTTTTCGCATGTCGATTGCAATGCATTTATGTGTTGTTGAAGTTTGTGTTCGTTGTTGTAAATTATACTCTGATCATCTGCAAAGAGTAGTTCGTTTATTAAACTATAGTTTTTATCGAGGTTGTTATCTGTCTTGGTTTCTTGCGTTATCCTGTCTATGTAAATATTGAAAAGTATAGGCGAAAGCACACATCCCTGCCTTACTCCTGATGATAATTCAAATTCGTATGTCAGGCCGTCGCTTGTTCGTACTACGCTGGAGCAATTTGGTATAGTGCTCTAATGTTGTCCAATAGTTGGCCCTTGAATTTCGTATTCACTTAGTATGGCCCATAGTTTGTTTCTGTTTATTCTATCAAAGGCCTTTTCTTGGTCTATGAATGCTAAGTTGAGCTGTTTGTCATATGCTATGGTGTTTTCGCTGAGTTGCCTTAGTGTGAACAGGGCATCAGTGCAACTCTTTTCCTTTCTGAACCCAAATTGAGCGATGTTCAGCTGTGGTTCTATTATAGGTTTGATTCTAGATTCCAAAATTTTAGCATATAATTTCCCAACATGACTTAATAACGATATGCCTCTGTATGTATTGCATTCTCTTTTGTTACCCTTTTTTCTATATTGGTATTATGATGGCTTTCTGCCAATCTTTGAGGACTTCTCTTTCTGTCCAGGCTGACTTGAAGATTATATGTATCCACTATATTCCTGTTTCTCCGCATGCCTTGATTGCTTCATTGTTTATACCGTCTATGCCTGCTGTCTTGTGACGTGGACTCTTTTTCACAACTTCTTCTATTTCTTGGATGAGTATATTTGGTTCTTCTATGCTTGTGTTATTTTTAAATCTATTTGCAATTGATGTTGGTGGTTGTAACAACGAGTAACATTTCGAAAAGAAGAAAATGATTATTCAAACATATCGCAAACAACAGCAGATTACATATAGAAAACGATTATTTAGTCAACTTTGCCAGCTTTTGCAAATATCAATATGTGAACAGTTTAAGTAGGACCATTATTTTCAATAATTTAAATTATGCGTGTGCATTGACAGTCGGTATTATACTTAACAAGAAACAAGATATATCTGAACTCAATAGATATATCAACAACTGTGATGGATGTGACGTTGATTGACAATGTAATGTAACTTGGATGTATTATTTCGTGATGTTAATTGTATTTGACTCACTAATTGTGTACATCACCATATTTATTCTTATGTGATGCTAGATATTTTCTGTTTTCTAGACTGTAAACCAGGCTATTATGGACTGAACTGTGAGTTCGGTTGTTCCCTAGGATGTGAAGGGCCATGTAACAATTTGAATGGCAAGTGTTATCCCTGTAATAGCTACTTCCTGGGGCCACTATGCGATGGTTAGTCGAATAACATATGCATATCGTGTTTATTATATTTTGATATTATAACTTAAACATAATATATATTTAAGATATATTGTACTTTGTGTAGTAAACACTGCTAGATGTGGTATTAATTAATCATCGTGATAACATCAGTCCTACCTATCTTTATACGTGGAAGACATTTATATGTTTATACTCTTCTGTAATATTGTTAAGCATCTTGTTATTTCTCACATAAATATAACTATTTTTTTATATTTAAACAAATTCTAACCGCATTTTGTTTCTTGAGATTCATATCTGATGACCTTTGATCTTGTTAAATTGTATAGTTATGACGTTTATATACATATCTTATTTACAGAGATGAAAGATATACGTCTGATCTTCCTGTAGTAATAAACATTATAATTTACAGAGATGAAAGATATACGTCTGATCTGCCTGTAGTAATAAACATTATCATTTACAGAGATGAAAGATATACGTCTGATCTTCCTGTAGTAATAAACATTATAATTTATTCACCAATCTTTGGAGGGTACCTTTCAAACAGGGTGACCTAGTATATTGCATATGTCTTCGTACATGCCATATTTGAAGATATCAATTCACTCAAGTAGACCTATGTATCGGCAGTGGATTTGGAAGATAAAATTATGAGATCTAATTTAATCATTTTGCCTCTACCTGTCTAGCTGCAGATAAATGTATTTCTTATTAACTGTATTTATTCAGCAAGGTAGTAGAGAACCGATGACCATTTTCCCCCATTTCCCCATCATGTGTCTAAGGCTAATGCCAAACATGTGTACCAAAGCGTGTTATAGATGTGTTTCCAATATATACCTTATATTCTTGGATCTATCTATCTAGTTGTACACGGGTGTTAACCTGTGCTACTCTACTCTCTCCTTCTGAATTCCTTACAAGACACCTCTCCCTACTCAACAACATTAACACTATCCACACTAACTCGACAACTATCCTACTATCATGTAGAATACAATTCAATTAAATGGTCGTAAAATATATTGTACATCTAGGTAAGAATCGATCTGATTCTCAACTTTTATTTATTTATGTATTTCCTGCTATGTCTCATCAGTTACAATGGCATATACATCTATGTAAAAGTAAAGGAACCCTTTCATACCTTGTGATATATAGGTCAATACAGTGTTAGACCTGTAATTTTCATTGACCGTCGGCACACGATGGGTGATATGGTCAGCATCACGCCGGACATCTATGTGGAACATGCAAATTATTCATACATAGAAATCATCAACACAACCTATTTATCCTACAATCCTTAATTAGCTATAGAAAATAGAAAGTCTCCTTTAACACCTTACTCGCAAACTATACACTTTTGAATGATATGTCTATCTGGTACACTCTTTAGTGAACTGTCTATCTTGCAAACACTTGTATAATAAATAACATATCTATCTTCTACACACTGGAATAATCGGTATATCTGCTACACTCTTTAGAGAACTGTCTATCTTGGAAGCACTTGTATGTCCAGTCGACGCTCCCAGAGTAGAAAACAGTTCTCTCATTATGCCAAAACACGCTGCCAACGGCTAATTTGAGTCCATGCACGTTTTGTTTTACTGTTCAGCTACTATACGTCCGACGCTGTTTTTGTTTACAGAATTCAACGGGCAGAATTCAACTTCCATTTCATTCATTTACAATACAGCATTGTAGAATTTAGTTTCGAATTTTTAGTACATAGTTTTATTCGCAATGAATGTATATGAATACCATACTCTGCCGTCTTGGCTTCCGTATCAACGAATATCACAGCAGACATATTAATGCAGTATTGCATACATTAAAACTTGAATGTGTCGCTCGGATGTATTATAGTTAAGATTGGTGAGTTATTAATAACGCTAATTATGACATCAATACAAAGACGTCAATATTTGCTCTGATCTTCTCAAAGACGTCAATAGTTGCTCTGATCTTCTCAAAGACGTCAATAGTTGCTCTGATCTTCTCAAAGACGTCAATAGTTGCTCTGATCTTCTCATTCTTATGTGTACACGTTCTACACACTTTGTGTTGAATAATCACTAGGCGTTCTCATCAAACAATTCATCAACTGTTAACGATAATGAACATCTACGGGTGTAGCTAGAAATAAGTCCATATTTCTAGGCATATGCAGACATGAATATCATCTGATGTCCTTAATGAATAGATATTAGATCAGGAACATGAATTCCTTTTAGTACACCTTGTTAACACCCCTTCCCCCACCTATCATTTGTTACAACCAATGTTGTTCCTGTGTTAGCGAAGGGTAACCGATTTCTGCTCTCGCTTGTAAAAATCGATCCAGGAAGGCTGTCTCAGATACTTCAAAGCATTGTAAAACTCTGTAAAAGAAACATCACCAAAAGCAAATGTACAATTAAACCCAAACTGATCATGCCGATTTGAGTATCATATATATAAGAGACTGTAGGACGCTGATGGGTTGAGGAAAACTATTTTTTTAGGAAGATAGAGACTAGTTTGAACTGTGCATAAATATGTCTTATTAGTGACACATGTGTCGTTTGAACTGTGCATACATATGTCTTATTAGTGACACATGTCTCTTTAGCTCATTCAAGTAATCTCTTATTGATATAAGTGCCTTAGCTCGTTGTTAACAAAATGTAATATGAATGTGTTATAATCATATTTATTTGCCTTTACATTCATTCTAGTTTGTGAAACTCCACGGCATGGCTATAGATGTGATTTGAGGTGCTCTATAAACTGTCGAAACCGCACGTGTCATAGATTTTCTGCAAAATGTGATGGGTGTATAGAAGGCTTCAGTGGCGATTGGTGTATGGAAGGTAATCTATTTTACACTTGTACTGTAATATTAGCTTATATCATCATAATCATCATCATCTAGTGCCATTGATGTTTTAACCTGAGTTCACCGCTGCAGCTCTAGATGTACTTCAGTCCTGTGTTAGGTGTTCGGCATCTGCCATAGTCATACTCGACTCTTCGTTGACATCTTGCACACATCTTCTCCTTGGTCTTGTTCTCCGTCATCACGTCTTTGTCTGCCTGGTGCTATGCCTTTCATAATAACCGTCTCCAGAGAATCATGCCGATGTGTATGTTCAAAATGTTTCATGTTTTAAGTAATTCTTTTTGTCAACCTCAGCTTTTTTTCAATTTTGAATTGCTGCAACATAGACATGCATGTTTTGTTGATGGGGTTATGAGAACTCTTCTGTAGCACGTACATTCAACGTTTTTAATCAGTTTCTATCAAATGTCTTTATCTATAACCATTATAGCCATACGTTGCTATAGAGAAATAACTTGTTTGATAAATCTAAGTGAATCATTTGCTTGTTAGCAACTCACTTAGATATTAAAAACTACAACATATTTCTAATGTGTGGATGAATTTGCTATATTCTTATTACATCAGTTTTATCGACTGCAACAATGTTGAATTGTGTTCCTTGCAGATTCCTGTTTTTCGATGTTTCTATAAATTGACATATCAATTGTTAATGATCTCTTTCTGAGTGGTAACAAAAGTACTTTGTCATCAGCATAACTTGCGTCAGGTAATACATGCGCTCTCATTACTCCAGCATCATACTGTTCTTTTATCATCAACTTCTCTAACACATTTCTCAGAATATATTGAGCATATATGTTGAATAAGTGAGGTGGCAAGACCTTTAGCTCTCTCTCTCTCTCTCTCTCTATATATATATATATATATATATATATATATATATATATATATATATATATATATATATATATATATACATCTAGCTTTTAGCGCCATTCTAGCTTAGGTCAACAATAAATTGCACGCCATGCTGCTCTGTTCTCAGTATTTTTCTGTATTGGATCCCAGCTGTAGTTCCTATCTTGCATGGTATGCCCTACCGTTCTCATTCGTAGATTGTAGCAGCATGCATTGTCAAAGTAATTGAACCGTCACTGAAACAAGTATATCAATTTTTTAAAGTTGGACTAAAAATAAATACAAAATATACAATTAAGTAAGTCAATGCATATGTCAACTGTCATCAGTTTAATATGCAACCATGACCACATTAATAATAAAGGCAGTAAATAAGAAAATCTACGTACACAAGATGCTATTTTAGAAATATATTTATGTCATGACAATGTGAGGCAACACACGGTTAGAGGACAATAATCAATCATACGTGAATAGATCAGAAATAAAAAACATCATATGCTGGTCTAAATAAAAAACATCATATGCTGGTCTAAATAAAAAACATCATATGTTGGTCTAAATAAAAAACATCATATGCTGGTCTAAATAAAAAACATCATATGTTGGTCTAAATAAAAAACATCATATGTTGGTCTGAATAAAAAACATCATATGCTGGTCTAAATAAAAAACATCATATGCTGGTCTAAATAAAAAACATCATATGATGGTCTAAATAAAAAACATCATATGCTGGTCTAAATAATCTTTCTAGATAAATGAAGAATATTATGATGTACTAAAAGCTGTTGTCTATTGACAGCATAAAGAAAGCTAGTTAATGCTACATGAAAACAATGATGATGTCTGGAAGCATGTAATGGACAAGTAGTAAACACACATCACTATGACTGCAGGTCTCAGAGATAGCTATATGCTGGAGATAATAGATAGTTAGTTATATGGACGACAAGCTGACTAATATTGACTAAATGCAAAGCGGTTAATGTACAGATAAACTCTAAAATCAACATAAGCTAAAAGACAGACCTATGATTTTTGTCGTGACTTGAGAGAGAGAGAGGAAAAGAGAGAGAGAGAGAGAGAGATAGAGAGAGACAGAGAGAGAAGAGAGAGACAGGGAAAAAGAGAGAGATAGAGAGCGACAGAGAGATATAGAGAGACAAGAGAGAGAGAAGAGAGAGTAGAGAGAGAAGAGAGAGAGAGAGATAGAGAGAGAGAGATGAGAGAGCAGAGAGAGAGACAGAGAGAGAAGTTCAGAACGTATTGTTATAACTGGAAACATCAATGCATAACGAGACAAAGAATTAGAAACAGACACATTTGTGAATAGTTTATATTCCTTAACGGATGCGTTTCAACATCTCAACTGATTGTCAGTTCTCAGTACATAAGTTGATGGTCGTCTACGCCTGAAGATATCGCACATGATGATGATGATGCTATAATCGCTCCTTCTATATTTCGTTATATATGTTTACCTATCTTTAATACTGATATCTACATTTTTTGATAATGTTCAAAATTCATCTACTGTCATTCACATTTCCATCTACATTTATATTCTCTTTAAAAATACTATATTCTACAGCTAACGAACAGTCGTATGGATGGCTCGTGATACTGACATGTATACTATTTCTTATTCTATTATGTTGTTGTGGTTTCATATTCAGAAAAGAGAATGAAGTAAAGAAGAAGAAGAAGAAGAAGACGACGGACGGCAGTGTTAAGCAATAAAAATATTGACCACAGTGATAATAGTCAAGATATATAGAAAACAATACTGATCCAAATTCATAGTTAAATACTCATGACTTCCTACTGTTTATTATATGATTCATATCTATAACAATAATATACATTCATGATATCTATTCCATTCTTCGATTGTAACATTTCAGTCTACTAATTGTGAATATTCAAGTATATCAAAACGGCTATGATTAATGGAAGAGTGATGAATGTCTTTGAATGATGTGTACATGTTAATTAATAAATAACAAATTAACGTAAAAGAATGAATGATGTTTAATAGAAAGTGCATATATATATATAGTTATATGCTGAATCAAACTAAACAACGTTTATTATATAATGCTGATAATATATGTATGCTGTTGTTGAGCAAATTGATTACGTTTATATTGATATATGAGCATGTTTTATGACGGCTTTTACATTTTATTTTTCAATATTGTTAACGATTACATGTTTCATTGTTTGATAGGACCATTAACATTGCGCTTCGGTTAGTAACCATGTGTGATCCGATCTCTTTCTAACTCAAGAAAAGCTCAGCTGTGGTGCACGAACTCTGTAGCACCGGCGAGGATCACCGAAGTAAAAATATTAGAGTAGTAGACTACTAGTAGTAGTAGTAGTAGCAGTAGTAGTAGTAGCCATAGCTGATGTTGTTTTTCTTGTATTACATGTGACATTGCTAAAAGTGTGTACATGTGGTATATATTATTTCATATCTTTCTAAATTGTACAGTAACATTCTATCCATTCTTCATGTGAAAAAGATCTTCTACTAATTCTAAAAGTTGTGCTCTGTTCCTTGCACATTGCATATCACTTATAACGTGGCTATCTTTGGCAAAGTAGTTAGCACATTTGCCTTTCGTTTTGAAAGTTGTGAGTTTAAATTAGGATGTACATTTTTGTCATTATGACTAATAGGATTGTTGCTCCTGTAACTACGGAGTTAGTCTATTCTGCAACATTTTCGTTAGATGACTTGCTATTTGTGCCATGAGTATGCATCCATATGTGGAACCATTGTGCATTGGAGTCAATTCTTAGCTTGTATACCATTTATCCGTACACAATTCTTAGCTTGTATACCATTTATCCGTACACAATTGTACATGGTAATTATAATTGTGTAATTTACTTATAATTGTGCAAGCGACCTCATGTAATATATACATATATATATATATATATATATATATATATATATATATATATATATATATATATATATATATATATATATATATATATATCATTATCAAATAGCATGTCCTGAGCAGAGCTTTGCCACTCCAACAGTCCTCCGGAATTTCTCTCTCTCATATGCCAGATTTTCTTGCCTCTGCAGTCATCATGTTCAACCCATCAGTTGCATCCTTCAAAAGTACAAATAGTATGGTACAAGTGTAGTATTGGTTGCATCATTATGTCTCATGTTAGTTATGTATATAGTATTCGTGTACAGGTCTGTGACGTATAAATATGTGATTTAAGTTACTAATATACTTTCAAACATACTTTCCATGCAAAATAAAAATTGTGAATTCACTATTCTTCAATTTCAAGTTGTTTTCGGTCTAAAATGTATTGTAGAATGTAACGTCGATGCGTATGCAGATTGTTATCGATACAAAAGGAATGAAGTAAAACTAAGTAACATAAGCTATATGTTAAAAACAAAGAAAGACAGTTTTACAAATTGCAAATGTTACAGCGACGTCGGCAATGTATTTATCAAAAAAGCAGAACAAACGAAATGACGATCATAGACAACCATCACAAACAAAGGCATGCGCATTGACAAACCATCCAAAGGTATGCGCTTTGAACACAAAGGCTGCGTGAACCATCACAAACAAAGGAGCGCTATTGACAAACCATCACAAACAAAGAGCGCTATTGACAAACCATCACAAACAAAGGCATGCGCTATTGACAAACCATCACAAACAAAGGCATGCGCTATTGACAAACCATCACAAAAGGATGCGCATTGACACCATCACAAAAAAGGAATGCGCATTGACAACCATCACAAACAAAGGTATGCATTGACAACCATCACACAAAGGAATGCATTACAACCATCACAAACAAAGGTATGCTATTGAAACCATCACAAACAAAGGATGCGCTATGACAACCATCACAAACAAAGGAGCTTTACAAACCATCACAACAAAGGAATGCGCTATTGACAAACCATCACAAACAAGGTATGCGCTATGACACCATCACAAACAAAGGATGCGCATTGATAACCATCACAAACAAGGCAGCGCATTGACAAACCATCACAAACAAAGATCGCTATTGACAACCATCACAAACAAAGGTATGCTATTGACAACCATCCAAACAGCGTATGACAAACCATCACAAACAAGATGCGCTATTGACAACCATCACAAAAGGCAGCGCATTGCAAATTATCATCAAAAAGAGAACTGAAGTAAAACAGTAACATAAGCTTATTGACAAAACAAAAAAGACGTTTACAAATTCAAATTTCAGGACGTTCCAAAATGTATTAATTAAGCATCACAAACAAATGGCCATGATATATAGACAAACCATCACAAACAAAGGTATGCGCTATTGACTAACCATCACAAACAAAGGCATGCGCTATTGACAAACCATCACAAACAAAGGTATGCGCTATTGACAAACCATCACAAACAAAGGTATGCGCTATTGACAAACCATCACAAACAAAGGCATGCGCTATTGACAAACCATCACAAACAAAGGTATGCGCTATTGACAAACCATCACAAACAAAGGCATGCGCTATTGACAAACCATCACAAACAAAGGAATGCGCTATTGACAAACCATCACAAACAAAGGCATGCGCTATTGACTAACCATCACAAACAAAGGTATGCGCTATTGAATACTGAATCGATGGTATATCACTCCGGGAAGACACAGGTGCACACAAGCATCCAAAATATGTCAACGGGTATGCATACTGAAGGTTCATGTTGTTTGCAATCTCCATTCTTATATTTGAAGAAGTTGCACTGTGTTCCATGTGTTTTCCAAACACCCTACCATGCACGCCACGGAACCTCAAACCGACTTCTAACCACGATGCACATACCCATCGGTATTAACAATATCATCATTACCTGCCTTATCCTTGCTTAGTTGCTTAGTTTCAAGTGCAGTCTTAATGTTGTCCCAATCTCTATATGCGGTTCCAACAGTAATGATATAATTGTGGAGGTTGACCATGCTACGAATCTCTGTAATGCCTCACCTCCCCCTTTTGATAGAGCAACAGCTCGGGAAATATGTCTATCTGTTCTCTCAGAGTGGGCCATCCACGAGAAGTTATTCTTTATTCTCATGCCACTAACATCATTTAAACATAGTTAGAAAAAAATATGTTAAAGACCTCTGGGTAAACAAAATATTTGCACGACACATGATCAGAACCAGAAACCGTATTGTCTTGCAGCACCATTGCCTATCTATGCAGACAATCATGTTTCAGTGCACAACCAATTAGTTCTCTAAAAAAGAGCTTCAATTAGTCACATGTTTTAAACAGCGTCGATTACAGAACACAGACAATCAGATTACATTCGATGGAAAAGCTTTCACAAATACATGCAACAAGCTTGTGGCTCTGTGTATACGAGACAAACAAATCTTACAGACACACACGTATATATTTCATAGTTCATATGTACGGTGCCAACTTCATTGCAACGAGTCACCCTTAATTGCTCCGTTCCTGTGATAACAAAAATCACACGAAATGCTAACAACTGTCTCCTGCGTGAACTAATTCCAAAATGAAACAGCCTCACCGCCACAAAAAAAGCAACCTGCAGCGCATAACTGCATATGGCCGTCGCTAAAATGTCAACACAAAACTGTTCATCATTTGAACTGCAATTCATGTCAAAGGGAACATCAATCACAGCCAAATCCAGCTTTCTGCACATGCTATATCACTGCGTACGCAGATTGAGTCGGTTCGTCATAACCGCTGTCCGCCATTCTCTGAATACCCACAACGAACGCTCAGTTGACACAGCAAAAAGCATGTTCTTCTAACATTCATATATAGATTACACATGCATGCATCATTTAAAGATAGTTGATAATATTTTTGTAACAAGTGAATAATGCGTTCTAAGAACTCCAGGTGATGCATCGAAGCCAAAGAATATGACAAACAAATAGACATGAACAAATATTAAGTGACTCCAGAAAAAACCAACCAATGTACCAATAACATAACTCGAACAACACTTCCTTATTACTTACGACAAGCATTACCTCGCTATGCCGATAAAGAGCTTGTCTTATTCATGACTTTTAAACAGTGTCGACTACAGAAGACACACTATTTAGGTCAGAGTTGATGCAAGACGATTTAACAGCTCAACGTTAGCAAAAAACATTTTATTGCAGCTATTTTCTCCAGCAACACCGCAACGGTTTTCTGCAACATTAATACTCGATACACCTGCATTTGATTTGGTCTTTACCTGTCGTATGGTCTTGTAATAGGTAACTGTGCAACCATTAATAACTTGCTGCGTCTCCATTGATGTTACCATTACGTACCAGTCCGTTCACATCAATATCCACCATTCTGCAAATATAATTATACATGCGTTTCTGGAGCAAACGTTTTATGATCGTTTAAGTGCAGCCAATGTATCATCAAGTATGACAATTGTAAATCAGTGCTAACATGTTATATGGATCGTAACCATAACAATTAACAAATAGAAGAATAGATGTGTTGCGAAATGTATCTATAGATAAGAATAGGGCAATTGCCATTGAAAGAGCATACACGCAATAAACAAGTACTTCAACTAAGAACGAGTCAAGCTGCTAAAAATGATATATCTTAGGAAAATAAGATAGTGTGGTAACATATTTTTTAAACGCACGACACTGTTTACAACTATCATAAAGAGAAGCTAAATGTCTGGAAGCAACGTTAAGATAGAGATACATTTAGAATAATAATCTTGAAGTGGACACAGATACATTTACAATAAATATCTTGAAGTGGACACAGATACATTTACAATAAAAATCTTGAAGTGGACACAGATACATTTACAATAAATATCTTGAAGTGGACACAGATACATTTACAATAAATATCTTGAAGTGGACACAGATACATTTACAATAAATATCTTGAAGTGGACACAGATACATTTACAATAAAAATCTTGAAGTGGACACAGATACATTTACAATAAATATCTTGAAGTGGACACAGATACATTTACAATAAATATCTTGAAGTGGACACAGATACATTTACAATAAATATCTTGAAGTGGACACATATACATTTACAATAAATATCTTGAAGTGGACACAGATACATTTACAATAAATATCTTGAAGTGGATACAGATACATTTACAATAAATATCTTGAAGTGGACACAGATACATTTACAATAAATATCTTGAAGTGGACACAGATACATTTACAATAAATATCTTGAAGTGGACACAGATACATTTAGAATAATAATCTTGAAGTGGACACAGATACATTTAGAACAAACATCTTGAAGTGGACACATATACATTTAGAATAATAATCTTGAAGTGGACACATATACATTTAGAACAAACATCTTGAAGTGGGCAAGCAATAGTTTGTCGGAGTGTACTGTCAGGGTTAGGGAATAGAACCCCTTCGTAAAATATTGCAGCAAACCTTCAATTCTGAAAGTCATCATTAGTGATAGTTTGATTGTATCAATCAATAAAGTACCATGCTTGCTGGAAGCAACCATTTATCTCCACAACGCTCTCTGGTGCAGTTGGGCAGTTCTGAGGTCGATATTTTGTCAAAACACGATGTCAGACCATCTAACATCTTCTCCCTTTGTCTTCCACGTTTTCTCCTTCCCTAATTCTTACCCGTTGTTACCAAATGTTATAAGTTTCACTTTACATTATATTGATGAAGAACATTGATTTTCTGATTCTTCTACTTTTGAAACGGTTTCTTTGTGTGCTGTTATATTTTTAAACCTCAGTATTTGCATTCTTTGCTGTCCACATAATCTTTTGAAAAACCAAATCTCTGTTTACAGGTGTATATGGTCATGTTAACATTTAAATAAACAATAACAAACGAAAACGTGTACAGATCTACAAATACATGGGATCAACAGTCAACAGTAATGGTGACTGATCCAAAGAGATCTAAAGAAGATTGACAATAACAATAAGGTAGTTAAATACTATGAAGAACGTGTAGCAGAGCAACAGGTAAATATTAAACTTGAAAATATTGAGACCATGCATTTTCCAGTAGCTACTTTTGGTTGTGAATCATGGACCATTACACAAACAACAAGAACGAAAATCCAGTCCTTCGAAACTAAATGCTACATAAAGATCCTACGAATACCATAGAAGAAAAAAAAAGTAAAAACACTAATGTCTTGAAAGAATGCAATGTTAAAGACAATTGGCTGATAAACAATATATTATACAGAAACAAATAGATACGTTGGTCACATCAAGCGTCACGATAGATTGGAGAGAACAATATTAGAGGACAGGGTCCCAGGACGCAGAGGCAGAGTCATACCAAGAAGAAGATGGCTACAAGATATTTAAAAAAAATCAATATGACCATCTGCGAAGTGGGTGAACTGGCTAGAGACAGAGTGAATTTCAATTGCGCTGCAAAGAGAGAAGCGTCCCATAAAGGATACGTAGTGAAACACGTACAAACAAAGTACTATAGTTTTACAAAATACAGAAACAGTGACGATAAACAGCAACGTTTCTAAAAAATACGCACATTGATTATGATGGCTTTTTTTTAAATCACATGTTTTCATTTTTCGGCAGTTGGGTATTTACCATCTGACTGTGTCTTGGATATATGGTGTGTATGTCCATAATCTACATTCCGTTTGTTCGGTATCCTTTTCTTTCATCGTTTCAACCTTTTGGTTGAAATGTAGCTGTTTTGTAGGTTGTAAAACGATTTTATTTCATTTTTACGCGTTTCGTCTTTTATTTACAGTATTCAGTATATATATATGGAACTGCAGTAAAACTATTTGATTATTTACAGTACAGCGTCACAGACTCGTAAGCACTTTATGTGTATTTATCGTAGACATGTTGGAATCATTAGCGTATAGAAGGTTGTGTGAATGACATAGGGAAATATTCTTCAGAAAGATTTGTATATAATATATAACTAAATGCTTCGTGTAATCGTATATCAAGATACATTATTGCTCTTGGATAAACCTCCGATCTCTATCATAATCTATGCTACTATGTCAGATGCGATAGTTCCAAACAAATAGCTCTTGTACTAAATGCTGGTATACTTAATTCGTGGATTCATTCTTCTGATTATCGTCCATAGAGAACAAGTTGTTGGTCAAGGTAATCTTTACATCTAGTTTATTCATGCCATTGTAAAAATGTCAGTGATAATGATATGTAGTTACCTTTAATGGAGGTAGGTTAGGGAATAGAACCCCTTCGTAAAATATTGCAGCAAACCTTCAATTCTGAAAGTCATCATTAGTGATAGTTTGATTGTATCAATCAATAAAGTACCATGCTTGCTGGAAGCAAACATTTATCTGCACAACGCTCTATGGTGCAGTTGGGCAGTTCTGAGGTCGATATTTTGTCAAAACACGATGTCAGACCATCTAACATCTTCTCCCTTTGTCTTCCACGTTTTCTCCTTCCCTAATTCTTACCCGTTGTTACCAAATGTTATAAGTTTCACTTTACATTATATTGATGAAGAACATTGATTTTCTGATTCTTCTACTTTTGAAACGGTTTCTTTGTGTGCTGTTATATTTTTAAACCTAATACAGAGAAATGTAACACAAATGTATATGCTTCTTAGTACTTAGCGGGTCTGTATTACATTTAAATATATCTTAAATGTAATACAGACCAGCACGTGTCTTTTCCAAAAGCCACGTTCGTTGTTGAAGACAGTTTCACGTGCGAGTCCCGTAATATTATCTATGCCATTATCTGCAAGCGGTGCAACAAGGCCTATATTGGGAAACCGGCAGGAGACTCAGTGACCGATTCGCCCAACACTTGCGCGATATACGCCAATGCTCTGTGACCCTGTAGCTACCCATTTCAATGATACTGGCCATTCAGGAGCTTGCGATGTCCAGGTCACAGCCATCCGATCATGTTCCTCTGATGATCGTAGTCGATTTGCTCTGGAGAATCGGTTGATTTCTTTGTATGGTACCTTGCGACCACGCGGGCTCAAGGTATTACATTCTTATGCTTCTTAGTACTTTCTCTTCCCATGCTTTGTAATCTATATGGGTATATGTTGCATGTATTACATTCTTATGCTTCTTAGTACTTTCTCTTCCCATGCTTTGTAATCTATATGGGTATATGTTGCTTGTATTCAAGTTATCTATTTACTAGATGTTTCATTATTTCTTTTCCGTTCTATTTCTAGTTTTTATGTGTGTTTTTGGGTTACATTTATTTCGTTATTCGTTTTTATTCCAGATTTTCCTTAGATACGTTGGTATTTGGTCGTCCATTTGTGTTTTATTTTAATTTGTCACTCCTGTTTGTTCGTTTGCTTGATAAAGGCCTTGTTGGTCGAAACGTTGCTGTTTATCGTCACTGTTTCTGTATTTTGTAAAACTATAGTACTTTGTTTGTACGTGTTTCACTAGGTTAGGGAGGGGAGGACAAGAGCCGCAGTAGTATAGTTGTTAGTGAACGCGCTTCGTAGGCTAGTGTTCCGTTTTGAATTCAGTAGTGGGCGTGCAATTATAATGTTTTCCCGACCGCAACGGCTCTCAGGTCGATTCAGCCTCAATTGGGTACCAGAGAAAACGGTGAGAGTAAAGGCAACAAGCGTAATGTTGACCATATAACTCCGTGTGCTGATGTGCAGTTACAGATACGATCCTCTTTATACCACGTGGTATAACAATGTTTCCTTTACCTTTACTGTTACAAGAGAGTCGCTGCTCTTAGGCAGTTTGCATTGCGTTCAGAAGGTTGTTGATTCGAATCTGCACGGCAACAGTCTGTCAAGTGCCCTTCCCACTTCAAAGATTGACACATTTAGTTGGTTCTGCAACACTTTATTATCTTTTCCCTGATGGTACACTTTCAAAGACATTTGCGTGTCCACGTTATATTGTTTCAGTTACAATCGTAGCCATGCCACCCCACTTACTCTCCAACCTTCGTTCCTCTTGCAATGCTAATTTCAAGTGTCGTGTTGGTGTTTTTTAATGTGACCAACAATGCCGAATGTCTTTTTTTCATTTATCTTCGAGTTGTTAAAGTAATTGTGGGATAATTATTATCAGTCCATGAAACTCACCTTGTTATTTTCTTCTCAGTCCATGAAACTCACCTTGTTATTTTCTTCTCAGTCCATGAAACTCACCTTGTTATTTTCTTCTCAGTCCATGAAACTCATTTTGTTATTTTTTTCTCAGTCCATGAAACTCATCTTGTTATTTTCTTCTCAGTCCATGAAACTAACCTTGTTATTTTCTTCTCAGTCCATGAAACTCATCTTGTTATTTTCTTCTCAGTCCATGAAACTAACCTTGTTATTTTCTTCTCAGTCCATGAAACTCATCTTGTTATTTTCTTCTCAGTCCATGAAACTCATATTGTTATTTTCTTCTCAGTCCATGAAACTAACCTTGTTATTTTCTTCTCAGTCCATGAAACTTGTCATAATCTTGTATTCGATCCCTATAACACTCGTCTTAATCATGTATTTTCTTTCCATGACACTTGTCTTATTTCTCTCTACCTATATAACCATATTTCATAAGCTTCAATTTTAAACTTATTTATTAATTGTTCACTTGTCTGCTCCGTACAGAAGTACCGAATATGTAGCACTTGAGTAGTCTTATGATTTTTCTGTATTTATTATTTGTTTGAAAGTTCATACATTTTCATGTTGTTAAATTATGGTCCTGTCTATACATATTCTCGTATGTGCTTCCTTTTAACATATGCAGTAATTTGTTGTTGTATGTCCACGATATAAATATATTGATATCTTCTTTGCGTTCCCGGCCTAGACTGATGGACCAACTTTTATCATGAATTTTACTGTTGTTTTTAGGGACTCCGTTCCTCCTTACAGCTTTTCGCGAAGCTCTGTGTGTTGTGGCCATGACTCGTTCCTTATACCTGCTAACCGTTGACAGTCTTGCAAGACATGTTCTGCCGTCATGTCTGCCACTTTGCAGGGGCACAGGCTAGTTGTGAAATATATTGATATATTTGTCAGTCATTCTACATTTACCATTATGCAACGACTTTATCTGTCTGATTTTACTTATTGACATTGTTGTAGATCATTACTGTTTGTTTGTATTGAACACTGTTTCTTATTGTTCAGAATGTTCACGTGGATGGTATGGGCCTGAGTGCAAGTTAAGGTGTCATTGCCAATCACCATCCACATGTGACAATGATGGAGTATGTTCTAATAACGCTCCTTGCGAAATACACTTCTTTGGTCCAGGCTGTCAGTATGGTCAGTGCATATATATATATAATTGAGAATATGTTAACATTTTGTGTACTTATTATTCAATATATGCACATACTGTTTCAATACATTGCATAATGTACTCAAACAAACGCTTGTTATTTAGACACAAAAACACACACACAAAATGTATCATGACATTGCATTTATGTGATCTCTAAGTGCTAAATAAACTGTTTATGTTGGCGACACACAGGACAAAACAAAGCATACATGTACGCTTGCTTGGAAAGAGTGCCTATATTGTGATACATTTCGAATCACGGTGATTAATTTGAGCAAATAATAGCTATTCAGTACTCGAATTATTATTATCTTCAGGATCCGAGAGTACCAACAAACATTTAGTAAAATATATTAATAACCTCACCATGATTCGCTCATCCTACAGTGTAGATTTTCTGCCACGGGTTGTAACCGAAGTAGCCATTTTGTCCCAATCATACACTCTTACAGGTTGATCCATATTTGTCACTCAATTTGGAACGGACTATAGTTCACCATCCGAGTGTATGTCCGTCAAACTACTTTGGAGATCAAAGGCGCAGTTCAGTGATAAAGTTGCGCCAAGTTTACTGAGCTGGCACTATTCAAGATCCTACCCCACCTCCACGTGGTGACCATATAAACGAACAACGGTTTATGTCTTGCTAAGCGGGTAGGTATCGAGGGAGAACTACAGGTAGTGGTAGTAGTGCGAGCAAGGAAAAGTAATGCAAGTCCAAAAACTCTGAACAAAATGCACGTATCTCCTGGCCGATGTCCGATGAAAAGTTAGCCAAATATTTGCTGAAACGTAAGAAACAGTAGTGTGCTAATCGTCTGTGAACGAATCCCAACTCCCCCGGAGTAAATAGCCGCACATAAATTACCAGCTGTGGGCAGAATCAATGAGAACGGTTTTTATAACATATCAAGGGTATCGGCAAGTGTCTCTGAAAACACTGTAACGTATTGTGTCGACACATGTGAAGATTGCGGTAAACTCCGTACAAAAGGCCAAGCGCAGATACATCTCTTGGGTAAAGCTTTCCGAGCGCAAATAATAAACTTGTGTTTTAGCACCAAACGAAACTACCTTTCCTGAAATAACCAGGACGGTACTGTTGTACTCACGACTAACATCCCCGGAAAAACCAAGGCAGGTGACGCTTGGCGAGAACAAAATATAAGTTTCGCCGATAGCGTCTAATGAAACGGCCATCTACATTATGTGTGCGTAGCCCCAGTCAAGTGTTTCCCGGGGCCAGGAAAAATGCAGAGTCGTAACTGCAAATTGTCTAGTGCCGACACGCGCCTCGAAAAGGCTGAGAATGTTCCTACTTCGGAAAATCATCAAAGTGGTCAGAAAAATAAGGCCGATAATGTAAAGATTTGACAGGCTGTCAAAATCCAAACATTGTCGAACGCTGACACTTTTTACGGTGTGTTATACGAGTAAGACGCTGTTCCAGGACACGGTTTTGTTCCCCAAAAAGACTGAGAAATATTCTAATCAGGAAGATAGTAAGATAGGCTGCAGATCTCTTTGGTGTAGATCATAAAGCCCAAATATAAGGCGAAGATGAAGAAACAACTTAGAACGGTTAGTATTGCTATAGTTCGTTCTAAAATTTGTGAACACAGTACGGGTTTAATTTATACGAAATCTAACGGATGGATAACAGTAATTATTTGTCAAATATATAACAGGCAGTCTTATATACCTCACGATCTTACGAATTCATGTTTAACTAATTGGTTAGTAGCTTAGTTGATGCAAACGATAGATAACTTAGTTGATATTTTTCGTTACATAATTTAGTATAAGGACAACAACATCATGATAATCAAAGTTGGGAAAATACCGTAATTAAAAAAATGGTCGGCGAATGTTCGCAAGGCGTATCCATATTACATATTATGAAAGGAAAGGTGACATAATGAACAAATGATATCTTCCACTTCTATCAATGAAAATAAGTGTTGTGTATATTTGCCATTGATAGTCGTTAGAATACATTGTGTACTAATTACTAATTAATTCCACGGGATTCCCGATTTTCGTTTTATCAGGGACTAGTGCTGAGCATGGTTGAATATGGTCTTAGTCTTCTGAAAGTAAGCAGAAAATCTCTTGATAAGTTAGACAGGTTCCAACATATGACTGACTATAAGTCAGCACATGTGATATTTCATGTAAGGCAATGCGTAATGTCTTTGGTTTACCAACGATAGCCATGAGACACAAAGTCGCACATGTAATAGCTTATCTGAGAGTATGTGGAAACACAAAGCATCCTCTGCATTCCGCATACATGAAAACCGGGACAGACTTTTGAAGAGAGGCCGATCCTGTATGGCCGAGGAGGAGACATGGTTCTCAGTACATTTAGACGCTGATGTAGAAAATGGGACCGTGTCGTCGCAAATGATGAGATTATTGCACTCGTAGACCAGCACTCATATCAAGGTGGTATCTTTATATATCAAGATGGCTCTGTCAGACGCGGAACTAGATCATCGTGGATTTATTCAGCACAACAAAACAGTTGAACACTTCATGAGGACTGCGGCGCTTTCAAGACGACATCGAGCAATACTATGGAGATCACCGCTGCCTCCAGGGCTCTCTCATGGGTGGCTGAGTTGCAGCTAACCCATACGATTATCATATCAGACTCTTTGATCTTTTTACGATCTTTGTTATGTAATATGGGCGAGTTTCAGACGCAGGATCGAGTGCGAGAATAAATTATGAGTTGAGTTTGGACATGCCAGACAGTGTCGTCTTCGTGGTAGAAAGGAAGGTGTACCAATCAACTTTTTATGGGTACGATGAGCAAAAGGTCTTTAAGAGTGCTGCTGCAGAGGAGGACAGAGCACGCTTGGGAATGACTAATTTGCTATAACGTCGATTGCATAATATATAGTATATCATTACATGCATGTTATCTGAGATGACTATGTGTGTTATATTTTTTATTATGTTATAAAAGTATTACATAATCAATTTTCATTTTCTATCCAAACAAGAAATATACATTTACTTGAAGAACAAGAAAGCATGACAGTAATTGCTAATTTCAAGAAAGCTATGGTTGATCAGTAGCACGTGTTTTTCATTGTATAGAAATGGTCAGAGAATTGTATTCGTGGGAACTATTTGATTAGTAAAACAATAGCACACCATTTGAAAGCATTTTTCAATGGAAATATTCTGAAAGATTACTTCGACTAAACTGTAGTTAATTAATGCTATGTGGTTCAGCACGTGTCTTGCAAATGTGTAGGATGACGTACATATGATATAGCAGAATATATCACAGGAATAACAAGTATACTCACAACTAGGTGTCAGTGTTTCTGTCGATCGCATTGAGAGTAAAACGTGGGTTATTTGTTAACTCTTTTCTAGTACAGAATTGTACAATATTGATTTACGCCCTGACTTGCTGGTAGAAATACAAATGTTGCGTTTCGAAGCGAATTAAACATTGCCATTGATCTCAACTTAGTTAGAAGAGATAAGCTGAACAAATATCATTAACACGTGCGATTAACACGTATTATATCAATACAAATTGTAGTTCCTGCAACTTTTTTTTAATTAATGGTTTATTATTGATAGAAATATTACATTTATTGTCTAATGCACACATGAGCAAGTATAGTTATATGAACATATTGTTAATTCAGAATTATACAATCGTATGGAGATTACAAAGAGAACAAAAGTGACACTGAAATTGACTTAATTAGTTTCTCCAAAAAATAATTTGATGCAGCAAACTTCAATCTGAAAGATCATCTTAACTTGGGATTTCTTTTCAGATATGCTTATATTTTGATTTTTTTTTATAAAGTGTGATATCGAATGTATACTCATTGAAGAGAGTAACATCAAGAAGATAATTTAAGTAGTATCTATTATTTTATTTCAAATTAGCCATTTAACTTGTGAAAAACTAGATTTGACTAGTAATATGAAGGAAGAGACATTATATTGTTTGAGAACGTTAGCGTGGGACATTATCCCAAATAGTTTGAGAATCAGTGTTCTAAACTAATAAATACTCAACATGCTACAAATAACTATCTATCTGGGTTGTGCATCTACAAACTGCGCCTCCTCGTTTTGAAAATAACTGGACGAGCGAGCCAGTAAGCGAGCGCGGTTCTCCAGTCTCGATAACCAATTTTGAGCATAGTCTCTAGCGGCTGAGGGTGCCTCTCCTCTTCTTCATGCGACGAAGCGAACGAGACTCCCAGCGAACAGGGGACATGTTAGCGTCTGCTATTAAGATTCGCTCGTTTGAGCGGTCTTACATGCGGTGTGTGTGTGATGCAAAATGGCTCGTTAAATCAGTCCCACGAGTGAAACTGAGTGTTGGAGCAGCCCCGAAACACGGTACATGAAACGGCAGGTGTGTGAACATTTTGGTCTTATCAGCCTCCCAGCAATTGTGAAAGGCTGCAAGCGAAAGGATGAGAGGTGCATTCTGATCGACGAAACTCGGAGCCATGAGCTCAAAATGGGCAGCGTGCCGTGGCACTCCGATGCACGGTAAATGTGGTACATGAGGGGAAAAGTGGCACAAGGGAAGATTACGATAAAACTCCGTATATGTTTCCGAGCGCAGACTATGATACTGGGTAAAGTTGGCCGAGCGAAAAACCCAAAGTTACGTTCTAGCGCCTTACGAAACTGCCCTTCCTGAGACAGCCGGGCAGGGTACGATTGTTCACGCAATTAACATCCCCGGAAATATCAGGGCGGGTGATAAACGGCGAGTGCAAAATCAAAGAGTTGCGCTGATAGCGCCGAAAGAAACGACCCATAAAATACGATGTGCGGGGCCCTAGCCCAGGGTTTCCCGGATAAAAGGAAACGACAGAGCCAACGCAAATTGCCTAGTGCCGACCTACATTGTCCATAAAACGTCCCACTACTCTTCGTAGGGAACCGCTGCTGCCTTGTAGTTATGGTTAGGGACAATCAAAGGCTGGCGGAGTAAACCGAAAACAAAACTTGACGGTAGGCAAACCAAGCAGTCCATTAACAAAACAGGTATTGCTGGGCAGATGACACTCATCAGCCAGGGAGGGCAGTTCGTCTAAGTGTCGCTGCCCTGAAAGAAAATATCAAACTGCCTTGTGGGTTCTGGCTGGGGACAGCCAAAGGCTAACAGAGCGAACCCAATAAACGTTGGCTGAAATCGGACACACGGCCGAAAGACAAGAAACATAGCTCCAATTGGTACTGAAAGCTGTGACGTAGCTACCCATGCTAAGACTGCATTTACCAAATTTGTTCATGAATATGTTTGATAAAGAATATCGATATGGTGCTACACCTGTGGAGATCCGTCTGGCAGGACGAGTGCTGGGCCCAATGCCTCGAAGGAGCCCGTTTTTTGCTACCGACGGTCTCCGTACTCCAACTCAGCAAAGTAGCGAGCAAGGCCCACGGGAAAAAGCTACTGGTTCAATACGGCAAAGTACTGGACAGCGGCGATTAAACATTGTGCAATGGAATGCCGAAGGTATTCATCACAAAAAGCAGGCACTCGCCATAAGGCTTGCATAAGATGAAATTGATGTTGCGTGCATACAAAAAACCTATCTAAATGCCCAACATAGATTCGAGATCAGAGGTTACCAAACCTTCAGACTTCACCAAGAAGGGCATACGGGTGGAGTCCTCAACCTAGTTCGAAACGGCATTCCAGCCGAGCAAACAAAAACAACTACAGTAAGCGCCGACGCAGCAGAGATCGTAAGCGTCCTAATCACATGTTGTGAAATGCAGATTCTTCTGGATAACTTATACTGCCCAAGTGACATCTTGCTGTTACTTGATGACAAAAGTATCAATGATACATCATGCATGGTGGTCGGCGATTTCAACAGCCACTCAGAAAGATGGAACTACCTCGAAATGAACAGCAGAGGCGTAGAAGTGGAAGACTATGAGATAGAGAACAACCTGTTCCTCATCAATGCCCCAGACGACCCGCCAACCTTCTACTCGAGAAGGTGGCACACGATTACACCCCGACTTGGCCTTCGCAACAAGCGACCTTTCCACAACAATATTACGTATGGCCACAAAGCAACTCGGAGATAGTGACCATAGGCCCGTGAAACTCCAAGTAGACCTACAATTTGAACCTGAGCCCAAAATGTGGTTGCCACGGTGGAACTACAAAAAGCAAATTGGAAACAGTACGGGACACTGACAGAAGCCAATGTTGAACGCATCAACATGCATGAAAAGAAAAACATGCAATCCGTGGCAAGAGAACTCTAACAAGCAATCCTGAAAGTGGCACGGAAACCATTTCTAGAGGCGCACGGAAGGATTACAAGCCATACTGGACAGCAGAGGTTCCAAAGCTTGAAAACGATCATAAATTGGCAAGGAGTGAGGCTGAACAGGCACAGTCAGTAACGACCAATACTGTTTACAAGGCGGCAGAAGCAAAATACAAGCGAGGGGTCAAACGATCGGCACGACAGAGTTGGGTTGATAAGACTGAATCCCTGAACTTTGATAGGGACGGCCATATATTGTGGAAGTTAGCTAAAGCGCTGAGTGACAAAAACACCATCCGACATCCAATAGTCCTCGAACAAAACAAAAATATGTCCTCGGAAGGAAGCGGAAATATTTTAATGCAAATATATGCTGAATAAACCCATCAAAGACAATCAAGGTAGGATACTGCTGTCAGAAGAACAACAAAAACAACGATGGACAGAACATTTTAAAGAAATACTAAATAGACCGCAACCAGAGATTGTTCCCAACCTAGATGAAGAAATCACCATGCCCACACTAGAAGCTTCATGCGAGCCATTCACACTGGAAGAGTTGAAATCTGCCATTAAAAATTGAGAAACAACAAAGCGGTTGGTGATGATAACATCTCTGGAGAAATGCTCAAAGCAGCAGATGATAACAACTTACAACATATACTCCAACTGATAAATGAAATCTGGCAAAATGAATCCCCACCACAATAGTGGAAAGATGGTGTTATTTTCAAATTACCTAAAAAAGGAGATTTGTCTGATTGTAATAACTGGCGTGGGATCACCCTACTGTCAGTGCCAGGAAAACTTTTTTGTAGCATGTTACTCGAGAGACTGAAAAAGTCTATAGACGAAAGGCTAAGAGAAGAACAAGCAGGGTTTAGACCAAAACGAGCATGCATAGATCACATCTTCACACTAAGAGTAATCATTGAAGAGTTCGTAGAATTTCAATCTAATTTAATCATCAACTTTGTTGATTTTCAGAAAGCGTTTGACAGTATTCATCGTCCTACGCTTTGGAAACTACTCAAAAACTACGGTTTCCTACTAAATTCATCAACATCATAAAATCCTTCTACAGTGAATCGCGCTGCAGTGTAAGAACAGATTTCGGTAACTCTGACTGGTTCCCAGTGGAAACAGGAGTGAAACAAGGCTGCGTCTTATCGCCAATGCTCTTTGGAATAGCAATTGACTGGGTCATGCGAAAATACACCAATAACGCAAATATGGGCATCAAGTGGGTTGATAAAATTTTAGAAGACCTTGATTTTGCCGATGATATAGCCCTTTTGAGTTCATCAAAACAAGATATTCAAATGAAAACAAACCTTCTCCAAAATATCTAGGACAAATTGGTCTCCAAATCAACACCACAAAAACAAAAATTGTTGACCTTACCAGCAGTCCAGAAAATATCCAACTAAAAAAGTACACTCTTGAAAAAGTCAAAAGTTTTACATATCTAGGGAGTATGATGACATCTACGGGAGATACAGCGCCAGAAATTCCATACAGAATCGCATTGGCATCAAGTGCTTTTAACAAATTGTCAAATATATGGAAGTCTAATTCACTCAGCAAGCACTTAAAATTAAAGATCTTTAACTCTTGTGTGATTCCAGTATTAACTTATGGATGCGAGAGTTGGAAAGTAAAAAAAGCTCTAGAAAGAAAATTAGATAACTTTGAGAATAAATGTCTTAGAAGAATACTGAACCTCAAATGGTCAGTTTTCAGACCTAATACACAAATAAGACAAGAGACCAAGCAAGAAAATGTATCAAATTTTATAAGAAAGCGCCGCTGGAACTACATCGGCCACACACTTAGAATGGATGAGAGAAGACTCCCTTACCAATCCCTCATATGGACACCAGAGGGAAAAGAAAACGAGGAAGACCAAGAGAGACTCTGCGTAGAGCCATCACCAGAGAAGGCTCAACGATGGGCCTAGTAAACATTAAAGACCTAAAACAGATAGCAACGAACCGCGAGACATGCAGAGCTATGACCTCTGCCCTATGCGCCGCCCACAGGCCCAAGAGGAAAGACTAACTAACTAATATGCCGAAGTAAGCAGACACAGAAAGTTTAGCAAAAGAAAAAGTTGATGACACTAAGAGAAAAGCGAGAGCCCTCCAAGGCGAGCCAAGAAAAGCTGATAGTCACCTAACGGTTACTTTCACCAGTAATGAGTTGGAAGAGGCATTAAGAGAGCTGAAGCTCAGAAAGTCGCCTGGAAAGGATGGGATCACAAATGAGATGTTTAAGAACTTGGGTACTAGAGCAAAGGCAGCCATACTGGCCGTAATAAGTATGTCCTGGAAAACAGACATAGTACCACGATAATGGAAGGAAGCGATCATGGTACCTATCCTTAACCGAGGCAAAAATAAACTCGACCCTGCGAGTTACAGACCAATAAGCCTCCTAAGCTGCACGGGTAAACTCATGGAACGCATGGTGAACAAACGACTATCTTGGCACTTGGAAAGCAAAGGGCTACTTATGGTACAACAGGCAGGCTTTCGGAAGCACCAATCTACAGAAGATCGAGTAACCTATTTCGCCCAGGAAATCGAGGATGATTTCCAAGAAAAAAAACAGACACTGGCAGTTTTGGAAGATATGAAGAAGGCGTTTGACACGGTCTGGAAAGAGTGGTTAAAACTAAAATTCCTCACCCTCTATATAAAAGGAAGAATGTACAAATGGTTAGATAGTTACCTATATAACAGAATAGCAAGGTTCAAGCTCATGAGTACACTAGCATGAAAGCCACATTAGAGCAAGGAGTCCCCAAGGAGGAGTGCTCTCACCAACCCTCTTTCTAATCTTTGTCAATGACATAACCACATGCCTACCAAAGCGACAAATCGACTGCAAGCTACGCTAAATAACCTGGAAGTGTGGTAAAAAAAAACTGGAATATGAACATTAATGACTCAAAAAACACTTACACTGTGTTCTCCCAAAAAAACCAGGATCTCAAATTTAAGCTTAAAGTCAATGGGCAAGATCTTCAAGAAAGCGTACACTCGTACCACCGTACACTCGACCGAAAACTGACTTGGTGTCCCCAAATCGAAAATGCTATGACAAAAGCGAGACACAGGCTAACGATGATGCGCAAACTCACATGCTCCACGTGGGGAGCAATCACCAGAGTCCTCAAAACACTCTACTCTGGAAGAGTGCGATCGGTCCTGGAGTACTGCAGTGCAGCGTGGAGCAGTACATCCAACAAGCAATTCGCCAAAGTGAGCAATAGTCAGAACCGTGCAATGCGCATTATCACAGGAGTCATGAAGTCCACGCCTATCAAAGCGATGGAAACAATCACAGGCATCCAACCAATGGCAGATCAAAGGGACAGACAGTCTTGGTATTGCCGGAAAAACTTAAACTGCTCAATTTCCACCCTATGCACGAAATAATGAACGGATTCGGAAGGGGCAGAATACAGAGAACAAGCTTCGCTAAAAAAACGCGAAAGCACAGATCGCAGATCATCCGGTCCTAGCAAACTGTAAAACCAAAGCAATCCCGGCAACGGATAAGTGCCCGCCGTGGAAAACCAATACGCCTGAACTAAGGGAATCAATCCAAGGCATACTAAAAAAGGCCAGCAAGGAAACCTCGAAACAAGAGCGGCCACAGAAAAATACATAGGGACAGAGTACCCTGATAATAAATGGTTACACGTCTATACTGACGGATTGGCTAGGAACGCATTCAGCGAGGAGGAGGAATAGTGCTTAAACTTTCAAAGAAAGTGACGGTCACAAAAGCGATTGCCATAGGAAAATACTCAAATAGCTGCACGGCAGAGGCAGATGCAATAAGAACAGCGGCCGAAATGATTCTAGAGAGAAGAGTTACCTCTCGCAACAAAGTTGTCATATTCAACGATGCTCTTTCGGTCATCACGGCACTCAAATCGTAAGCAAAACAGAGCTGAATGAGCTCAAAGCGACCATCGATTAACTAGCGAGCTCTCTCAAATGCACCGTCATTCAGAGGGTCCCATCCCACTGCAATATAAGCGAAAATGAAGTTGCCGCTAAGTTAGCTAAAGAAGGAGAGCGACTACCTCAGACTGATCCTCGAGATCAGTTATGAGAAAGTCAGAAGAACCATCGGCTGGCACTACAGAGACAAATGGACAAAAGACCATCCTCAGGCTAACAACAGCGACGGATACTATGGTCTGTCTCGTAGTGAACAAGTTGCCATACTTCGCCTCCGTACCGGCCACAAATAACTCCGCGCCCACATGTTTCACAAATTTAAAATTGGCACAACTTGCCTGTACAAAAAGGCGGACTTGACGGCAGAACACGTTCTGCAAGATTGTCAACTGACAGCAGGTAAATGAAAAGAAACGTGGCCCCAAAACACAGAGCTTCTCGAGAAGCTGTACGGAGGAACGAGTCCCTTAAAAACACGTTAAGATTCATGAAATAAGTTGGTTTATCAGTCTAGGCCGGGATCACGTGAGAGAGAATGACTTTCTAAACGCTATGCCTATACTTCACATAATCTACGTACCAGCTGTCACGAGATCACAGTTATTTGACAATATTTGTGACAACGAGAAAATAGATGGATACAAGAAAAAGTGCAAAAAGCAAAAATGTAATATGCATCCTGATATACACGAATACAAGCAGCTGAGTTTAACGCAATCACATGATCACCAACAACAACAGCAACATAAACCACTCATGATGACGATGGTAGATATCTTCTATTCTAATTACCAAATGTTGATATTGACAGTGAGGAATAGAAATGAAAAAAAATAAACTATAAATAAGACAGTTACAGTGTAAAGACGAGCCATACGAGGTTGAGATACTAGATTAACAACGAACAATGCATGATAGGGTGAGATTAACCCTGTAACGTTCAGGTACTAAGAAAAATCTCATTTATAAATGAGATGCCTACATGACTCCGGAACTAGCTGTATTTGTTGTATTATTTATGTATTTAAACACATTTAATATATTTTATATAATGCAAAACATATGATGATATTACAATAACAATTTTAAAAAAAATATATTATTTATTTTTAAGATGTCTAATTTAGTTGATTAAAGATGAACGTAACAACTTTTATAATGAATTATTAATAGTATAATGTATACTTTTTTTTAGTGGACGTGGTCTGGTCGCGGTTTATAATAACTGTGCCACAATTCCTCAGGGATTCCAATGACAAAACGTGCAACCCCGATCCACAATCGGATTTAATTGTTATGGCTTTACTAGAACCATCACCATTTAGCTGGTTTAGGTTAATCGTGAACAATGCAGGTGAGACATATATATTTAGAAGTCAAGATGTATATTAATGTGCACTATAGAGGAAAAAATAAACGAGGTTGTATTAATTTGCAGCTGATATTGAAGACTGTTTTAGAGGACGATAAGTTATATGTTAATGTATATATTATTCATTATTGTTACATTATACATTATTGTTACATTATTTATGCACGGATTATTCTGTTGCAATCTCAACAGGACGACCAGATCCTATTGCATCAACAATTTTAGAGTGTCCTTGGGAAAATTGTTGTACCCAACTATGCACCGCATTACGGGAAAAAACATGTGTCAACATAAACAGGAAACATTTCCTTATGAATGTCCTTTGCAGGCAGTCATTTTCCCATAAAAAACGCACACCATCATGTTGCTCTTTGGTTGTGCGCTCCGTAAGTACAGTCGTCAATTATATTATGCGCTGCGCATGCGCATGAGACACCTAGCACCACCTGACAAAAGGGAATATAAAGCTCGATGTTGCTGTCACCTAATGACACCTTTAGAAAACACTAACTACATTTACATGTTATCCCACATAACTGTGTGACTTACTATTTGACTGGCCCTCGTCTTTATTTATTGTGTATAACTTCATGTTTACGAATTTTCTAGACTATATTTACCGTGTTAGTTTATATTCTGACTGTCATTAGATATTTGATATCCATGTGTCCAGTAATAAAACAGTTTGTTAAACACCTGCTTCGACTTGTAGTATCAAGATAACAAGAAACTGTTGTGATATCTTTTTTTGTGTGATGTTTAAGTTAATCTAAAACAAAATATTGTATTCTTAGCGCATATTCGAAATTTTAAAACATCATTCAATTTTGGAGATAAATGCTGGAACGAGAAACACTATGTATCAGACAATAAAACTGTAGACGTCACGTGTGATACAGAAGTTATTATATTAACTCTCAGACTTCGAGGCCCTATAGCACCGAGCATATGCACAATATACATCAGCTCAGGTGAGATATAAACATCAGTGACAGTTTAGTTACATTATTCAATTGAGAAATCATAACAATAATATTATTACATAATCATCGTGATCCCGTGTCAATCGATTTTCCCCAAAATCTGTTGCACAAAATTATACACACACGAAATATGTTTTTTTTAAAGAAATCAATTTTGACACCAATATATTTCTTTTAAACAAAAAGGAAAACTAGAACGACATAAATAATAAACAATATGCGAATGTGATTTGCATGTGGACTTGTCGTAATCTACATCAATATTTTTTTCATTATTTCTTTTAGATGATATCTCTTCTGAAGCTCTTCGTTTCTAATTTCATTGTGATTATATTTCTGTGGGTGGATATTACAGACTTTGCAGACTAATACACTTTATTTCGTTACAATTGAGTCCAGTTTCAATGGGAGGTTCCAATGAGATCATTTAAAATTATATACGTTCAGTGCCGAGATGAAACATGTGTAGGCCGTTACGCCTTCAAATAGATATTCTCGTATGATGTTTCTTACGACTGTCAGTATTTCATTTTTCTTTGCATGTCAGATTGTGGTTGCTGCGGTCATCTATTTTATGTTTTGAGCAGTACGTTATTTCTTGTTGTTTGAACAGTTAATATGTTATCATAGCGTCTGAGTCGATGAGCAGAATGGAAACATCCAGTAACTGTGATTGTACCGAGGTAGAAGACCCGGCACTGCACCTTCATGTGCGTCTGTTACAGGACACTATTTATCATATTGTTCATATCAAGACATTTGTATTTACATTGCTTCATTGCTTGTCAAAATGATTGATGTAGTGCACCTCATGGATGTATTTACATTGCTTCATTGCTTGTCAAAATGATTGATGTAGTGCACCTCATGGCTGTATTTGCATTGCTTCATTGCTTGTCAAAATGATTGATGTAGTGCACCTCATGGCTGTATTTACATTGCTTCGTTGCTTGTCAAAATGAATGATGTAGTGCACCTCATGGCTGTATTTGCATTGCTTCGTTGCTTGTCAAAATGATTGATGTAGTGCACCTCATGGCTGTATTTGCATTGCTTCGTTGCTTGTCAAAATGATTGATGTAGTGCACCTCATGGCTGTATTGCATTGTTCGGTGCTTGTCAAAATGATTGATGTAGGCTCGCTGCATTGCATTGATTCCTCCTCTTCGATCGTTCTAGGTCTGTTTTAATCATTCTCATTGTGATATATAAACAGCCAAACATCAGAACGTGATTACGCACCACTTCAGCATTGATTCATTGCTTGTCAAAATAATTGATGTAGTTGACCTCATGTCTGTATTTGTATTGATTCATTGCTTGTTAAAATGATTGATGTAGTGCACATGATGTCTAGATGCTTCAAATTTCAGTTGTTTTAGATTATAGAGAAAAACTCTTCTTTTATATTAAATAATTGGAGAAGAGAAAATATGGATGCAGAATTGGAAGGCAGGATTAATATCACCTTTCTAATGTTGTGCAGTCTGTCATCCATGGTTGTCCAAAGCGACGCCCGAGGAAGTCATATCACCCGTATTGTATATTTCGGGTGCCCCATGTTACTCTGCCGACTATAACGATAGCCACAATTTTAAGGTTGGAAAACAGTCTTTCCTGGATAACATATTATGCATCTTTATTGTCACATTTCTTACAACACCGTCTTAACGCTTTTTACAGTCGTGTTTTATCTCTTTCTAACCACTCTACTGCCCGTAAACACACCATTTAACTTTTTCACTGTAGAACCTTTTGTGTTAAATATGAACTCATTCAATTTAATGAAATCACACATACTAGCGAAGATATGCCACGAACACATGATTTTACCTTCATGAAGTGTTGCTTTCAGTTTCAGCTTAGAGTAGGAACAGGGTGTCCTTTATCTATCAACTTTTCTTTTCTTTTGTCCTTCTCTGCTTGTTTACCGCTAGGCGTAGCAGGTTTAGCAGATGATCGGTTTCCGAGATAATGCACGCTCGGTTGCTTGATATGCTGTGGTATTGTGGAGTTTTAAGATGTCTGTAACTCCATCAATCCATCTTTTTCTTGATCTGGTCCTCTCTCTTGATGACTCTATTTTCAGGTTGTACGCCCTTGCAACTGGTATATTCGGGTTGATTCTCACCAAGTGGCCAAACAATGTGAGTCTCTGTTTTTCATTGAATTGAATTGCAGTTGCTGTTCCGACAGTTCTTCCTCATTTCTTATATGGGCTCTTCTTGTTTTATATACTGCTTTCCTCAGGCATCTCATTTCGCATGTGGTAATTTTCCTTTCTTGTTCTTTTGTCAGTGCCTATGTTAGGCTCTGGTAGCACAGTGTTGGTATAAAGATTGAATGTATAATATGTCTTTTAGTCTCTACTGGAATTGCTGCGTTTTTTCAATAGTAGGGTAAGTTGGTATGTAATGTTGTTGGCTTGCTGGATTCTAGTTTAGATCTCTCTGTCCAGTCTACTATCAGATGTGAAGATATGATGTGATCATATATCTATCAGGGATGTATTTTTAATCTTGTAAATTGAAGTTATACGTTAATCCGAACTATGTACGAAAGGTGTGTAAAATGTGATAATTTGTTATCATAGGACATACAGAAAATATGGCTACGCCACAACGTAACTACATGTTACATTATGGGCATAATAAATAGTGTGCCATTGAGTATAACGGTAAATGCCTGAGTTTATTGTAGAATGGAAGCGTGTATATATATATTAGTAAATAAAGTAATACAGCGCGACATGTCTTCACTAATCATAACAGCTTTTTATAGTGAATATTATGTGAATTATGGAACAAGATGGCACAACATGAAGGAACGTAATTCCATATTTACATTGCGATAAAGTGTATTTACAAAGACTGAAGCAATCACTTAACTTGACAATATATTCCTGAATTAAATAAGGCATATATGTTCAGCTGAAAGAAAGAAACATATCAGTGTTGTTAAAAGGGAAAAAAAGCAATGTTCATTGCAGCTGAAACTGTTCAGTAATTATATATTATAAATTTGAATTTATGTTTACTATTAAGAGTATCAAATTGTCTCATCAAACTGTAACTAGACGGTTTGAAGTGATTTCTACTAAATTGCTATCTCAGTTGTATCGCTACTTACAGTCGTGTGAATATTTGTCATTTCAGTGAGATAAATACCTTGGATTTTGTATTCTGCACAGTTGTGTCCATTTATTAGAGCATATTTTTTATCATTTAATTATACAGTGAAAGAGGAGGTTGTTGAACTTTTTGCGAGTTCGTCAGGTGTTATGTCTTCTTGAGCCGCCATAAGTATGGCAAATTTGTTTTGTATTTATATGATATATCCCAGCTCCTTTATTTTATGTGTTCAGTCTTAATTTGATAATCTGCCACCAGCAGTTCATGGTCGGAGTCACAGTCTTATTTCATGTGTTCAGTCTTAATTGATAATCTGCCACCAGCAGTTCATGGTCGGAGTCACAGTCTGCACCAGATACTTAACTTGATAATCTGCCACCAGCAGTTCATGGTCGGAGTCACAGTCTGCACCAGATAGTGTCTTTACTCAAAGAATACCTGTTTGATTCATGTAATATAATTGTAATCTATTTGGTGTCTGGTGTTGACATCTGGTGAAGTCCAGATGTATAGTCTTCTTGGATGTTGCCTGCGTAGGGTGTTCGTAATGAAGAGATTATTTTCTAGGCAAAATTCAATTAGTTTTTCTCCTCTTTCGTTTCGTTGTCCTATACTGAAAGTCCATGTTATCTTTTCCTCCACTTCAGCTGTGTCCTTGCCGACTTTTGCGTTGAAATCGCCCATTACTATCAGAATGTCTCTTTTACCAACTTTGTGTAGTGATTCTTGTAAATTTGTGTAGAAATCATCGATAACGGTAAAGACTCCTTACATTCCAAGTTCCTATTCTTAATTTCTTCTGTATTCCAATGGCTGGTATTTTTGCAGTAAGACAGTCCGGAATTTGACCATCATCCCATTTACTTGTACCTGATCTGCGCTTTTTCTCTTCCACAGTTCGTAGAATTGGTCTGACTGACCTGAGGGGCAGGTCATCAGATCTTTGAGTTTAAGTTAATTTAATGTTTTGCATCACGTTCTTGACAACATACAATCAATAGTTTGCCATTGCTTTCTGAGTGGTTCTGGCCACGTAACCATAATAATTTCAGATGTTCACTGAGCCCGATACCTGGCTGTTCCAGCTCCCGCCCTCGAAGCCGTTGTTGACATTGTCAATCTTCCGCTTTTCTGCCGGCACCCGTATATATATATATATATATATATATATATATATATATATATATATATATATATATATATATATAAAACCGTAATGCAATTGTCGGTTCCAATTGTTTCAAGATATCTGGACATCCTACGGACTTGAAATTTAGCAATAGGGTAACTTTCATAGATGGAAAGATGTAAACAATTTAAAACTGGACAATTGGTTAGTCTCTTTATCTAAATTAAAACTTGAAACGAAATTGGCATGAACACTTAAAAACGAAAAAGGGAATCCGTGTTTTCACTTGCCGGTCACATATTAAAGCGATGCTGAATTCACATGTTACGCAAATAGTTGATGCTATTTACTGTAATTTCAGCACATCTATCAATTGATTAATGGAACAGGTGCTTGGCTACCATGTGGTAGACCCGTGCTCAATTTAAAATAATACCAACACATTTTTTTTTTTTATTTTACTTTTTGTTAACACATCTGGTCACTATTTGATCAATTCATATCTGAATCTGAAAAACTTCAACTTACGAAGTGTTATTTGTCAACATTCACTGGAATTATAATGTATTACATTTCTCTGGCAATCGGAATGTGGGACATTTTAATCATATCAACGGTGGGTCAACGGATTAATTTTTCCCACCAAGCATTGGGGAGAAAACGTATTGTTATTAATGGGACAGCATCCGCTTTTGATTTGACGGGGAATGTTTCTTTAATATGCTGAATCCCGCACTGTTTTGGACTTGAACATTTCAGAAATGATACAATTTCGTAGATCTATTGAAACTAATGAAGTTAGAGATATACTGTTGGAGAATGGTAAGAAAAAAAAAATGAAGGCTAGAAACATTGAGAGAGAGGGAGGGAAGGGGGGAATTAGTTATTAGTTATGACAACAAGCGTCGGCGGAGTGTAAAGCCGATTGATGAGGAAACTAAAGAGAAACGACTTGAAAGATGAGAGGAACAAGGTAACAAATGTAACTTTGAAACTATTCAATATTGCAACTATATTTAAAACTATTCAATATTGCAACTATATTTAAAACTATTCAATATTGCAACTATATTTAAAACTATTCAATATTGCAACTATATTTAAGCTAAATTCTACTGCGAAGAAGGGATACATCTACTAGTATATATAAATATATATATATGATGAAGATTGATATTTATATTGATTATAGTCTTCAATGTATAGGTCGATCAGTAGCACTCAAACAGGAGACATGGCAGTCAAGTGATTTCGAAGACAATCTAGAAAAATGTCAGTCAAGTAACGCTGTTGATGACATCGCTGATGGGGATTATAATGCCAAGTCGTGCGCACAAACAGCAGTTGAAGCTAATGGTAATGCTCCTGAATGGGGTGTAAAGTTCAATACACCAGCCACACTATATTCTATCACCATCAAGAACAGAAATGGTAAATACATTTGTTTATATCGTTATTTGTCACATCATATAACGTGTTCATATTTGGAACATTAATTTACTTGCATCTCCTGCAATCTGGAATGAAAATCAGATTCATACGATTCTATGTTTTTAATAGTTATTTATGCGAACTGACTATATTACGGCAATTATCATGCCGACATGTTCATTGCCCGTCTGTCCTCCATCACTTATGTATCACATGTCCGATCTGCTTAACATAGTAAAATAATAAAAGTTGCAATGGGATTATTTCTTTTATTTTTAACGTATCCAAGTGGTCATTTATTTCATAGAAGGATTGCATTTTATTGTGCATGATTATTAGGTCACACTCTATTGTACTCTCTTGCACTCTCTCTCTCCATATGTATATATATATTATATTTATATATACATGTATATGGAAAACAGCATTGCGCAAAGGTGCATACTCATTTGAAGAGAGACTTGGGGAGGAGCTGAAAGACAAGAGCGACAAGCGAAAACTCTGAAGCTTTCACAGTGAAACACTTACCAATTGACCGTCTGTAAAGACGAAAAAGACTATATATATATATATATATATATATATATATATATATATATATATATATATATATATATATATATATATGTATGTGTGTATGTGTGTGTGCGTATGCGTGTTTGTGTGTATGTTGTCATGTACGTCAAATTGGAGCACCGAACGTGTAGAACATGAACTAAATGATGGCAATATTACACCTGTACAAGCGCAAGAAGTCAACCTCCAGGACTGCGAAAATCATAGTGTGAATTCCCTCCGGTCAATTCCTGGCAATATACTGAAAATAGTCATTCTCAAGCGCTTAATCGATCACCTGGAACAGGACTTACTATCTGAGACACAATGTGTCTTCATATCGGGTCGTGGAACAGCAGACATGATATTTGCAGAACGTCAACTACAGGATAAATGCAAAGATCAGCATTGTAACTTCTATATGGTCTTTGTCTTTCCGACGAAGGCGTTCAACACCGTCTATGGAAGATCACGAAAAAATGTGGATGTGCAGTAATATTTATTAAGATCGTCCAACGGTTTCACGATCGCATGATGGCGTGTGTCATCGGTGAATTGGTGCTTTCTCAGACCTTTTACGTCACCAACAGCGTCAAACAGAGTTGTGTACTGTCCGCAACACCAACATCGTCAAACAGGGTTGTGTACTGTCCGCAACACCAACATCGTCAAACAGGGTTGTGTACTGTCCGCAACACCAACATCGTCAAACAGGGTTGTGTACTGTCCGCAACACCAACAGCGTCAAACAGGGTTGTGTACTGGCCGCAACACCTAGCGTCAAACAGGGTTGTGTACTGGCCGCAACACTCTTCAGGATGATGTTTTCTGCCCGTGTCATGGATGTCTGTTGGGAAGGCATGAACATGGTGAAATGATTAGATACAGAACAAATGGTAATATATTCAATATTAGGAGGTTAATATCCTACACAAAGGTAAAAGAATCAACCATCTCAAACCTGTTGTTTTGCTGATGACTGCGCCCTGGCTACCGACTGTTAGGAAGAAATGCAGCCTTACATGGACATGTTCTCAATGGCCAGTGATAGGTTTGGCCTCACCATGAACACCAAAAACAGAGGTCATGTTCCAGCCCGCCATAGAGAACAGTATTACGATCCAGTCATCAACATTAAACACCAGCGTCTGCAGTCAACGGACAACTTTGCTTATCTTGGCAGCCTCCTATCCAGATCGGCAAACATAGATTCTGAGGTCAACAATAGGATATCCAAAGCCAGTGCTGCGTTCGGAAGGTTACATGTCACTGTGTGGGAACGGAAGGGGATAAGCATAGTCACAAAGCTGAAAGTTTAACAGCCATAGTGCTAACCACGCTGCTGTACGCAAGCGAGACATGGACAGTGTATAGCAGACACGCAAGAAAATTAAACCATTTCCACACAAGCTGTCTACGCAGAATACTAAAAATAAACTGGCAGGACAAAATTCCAGACAACGAAGTCCTCACAAGAGCAAAGATCCCAAGCGTCAACACCCTGTTGCAGAAGGCCCAAATGAGATGGGTCGGTAAACGTTGCTCGAATGCCTGATAAACGCGTCCCAAAACAGTTGATGTATGGCGAGATTGAAGGGGGCAGACGTTTAGCTGGTGGACAGAAAAACGCTTTAAAGACACTCTTAAAGTGTCTCTGAAATGCTTCGATATAGATAATACGTGCTGGGAATCCCTTGCGCAAGATCGCCAAATGTGGCGCTGTAACAACAAAAAAGGAACCCGAATAGCTGAGAATCATCGTATTGTTGAGTCACAGATAAAACGAGCAGCGCGAAAAGACAGAGCACACAACACGCACATGTCTAACGTTGATCATGTATGCCCCACCTGTGGTCGGGGATTCTGTTCTAGGATTGGACTCTACAGTCACCTCCGCACACACCAGAGAGGTGCAACAGTACAAGTCTGAGATTGTTGTCATCATCGCTTGCGATGGGCGGCTCTTATTATTAATACCATTGTGCAATATGAAGTCATTATGCAATACGAAGAGATCATGCAATACAATACCAATAAGAATTTGGTAAAATTATATATATATATATTTTGCAATGTCTGTGTGTGTGTTACACTATACACGCCGTTAGTTTACATCCCCAAATCACCAACGTTGGCAGAAACACGCACGAGACCAAAATAAGGTTAACAGCGGAAAGATTTTCGAAATCGGATCAATATTAGTTTTTTTAAATAATTTAAAACCAAATTTTGCTATCCTATTCAATTTTTGTTTACAATTTGTTGTAAGTCTTAGAGTGTACACATTAATATATACACAAGATTCGATGACGTATGTTTTGAAACTATGGAAACCTCGACCTCTTTCATAGCATAACAATCGTCATTTGATTGTTCAAACAACCTGATCTCATTTTGTATCAACAATTCACCAAAGTAGGGAAAAAAATGCATGCGACTAAAAATTATATTAACAGTGGAAAGAATTTCGAAATCGAATCAATATTCGTTTTTAAAATAACTGAAAACCAATTTATCACAACGTGACCCCTACATTTGCATAAATTTACTACGTTGACCGCTACCAAACATAGCGTCATCATTTCATGTGCTCATATACGCAATGCGCTAAGATCCGCATTGTCATTTCCTGCACTCAACAGATTGGAAATTTTCAATGTCAAAGCTCATACAAATCAAACAAATTTTTAAAATAGATAAATATTAGGTTTGCGTGTGTGTTAAAATTCCACAGGTCATTTTTATTGTTATTGTTAAACTATTCATTATATGCAATGTCACCTAGTAAAGAAAACTCTCAGTCAGTCCAGAATCGACTGTAAACGAAGAGTGGCAAGTCGGTCTGCAGAAAATGTAATGATATCAGAAAATCGGAAAGAAGCTAATAGGTCGAGAATGGCCAATGCTAGAGCTCAAGAAGACGAGGATGCTGTCTTAATTCGACGTGAAGCTAATAGGACACGCATGGCTGATAACCGATCAAATGAGACATGTCAACAAACAGCTGTCCGACTCGAACAAGACTCCAGACGACGAGCAATAGCACGAGTTGCCAAATGGTCTTTGTTGAAGAATGAAGCATTCAACTACAATAATAATCGTGAATACGAAAAATACCCAATAATTGCTATTGGAGGATTGACAGCAGTTTGTCCTCACTGCAAGGCCAAAAAATGGATTGGTGAAACACCTGGAATGTGTTGCTCTGGAAGAAAAGTTCAGTTGCCTGAATTACAAGAATCACCTGAACCATTAAAATCGTTTATGGACAACATAGCTGACTCTAACTTCTTAAAAAATATCAGAAAATACAATTCATGCTTTCAGATGACATCTTTTGGCACAACTTCTCCAATTTCTCATCAAGGATTTATGCCAACTTTTAAAATTCAAGGTCAAGTATATCATCAATTTGGTTCAATCTTGCCACAACCAAATGAAGACCCAAAATGTCTTCAAATTTATTTCATGGGTAATGAAGAAGCTGAGGCAAATCATATCATCAATTGTAATCCAGGAACTAATCACAATACAGTGTTAGCTATTCAACGTATGCTACACACTTGCAACAGTTATGTCAGAAGTTTCAAGACTGTATTAGATCAGTTGCCCACTGACTACAGGAAAATTGCAATCCGCGCTGACATAGTTCCGACCTGTCAACATGAGCGGACTTATAATGCACCTGTAGTAAACGAAGTTACCGTTATCATAGCAGGAAATGATTTTGGAAAGCGGGACTTAATTTTACAAAAACGAGACAACAAGCTGCAACGAATTTCAGAAACACACAGATCTTACGATCTTTCTTTCTTTCTTTCTCGAATCCTGTATGCCTCACAGCGTCAGGTCAGGAAGAGATTTCTAAAACGGGCCCTAGTATGCGCTTCGTAGATAGTCTCTTTCGTCGCCTCTGTTATCTCTGAGGTCCATCTTTTGCGTGGCCGGCCTTTTGCTTTGTACCCATTGTATCGGAGCAGCATTGCTCTTTGGGGTGCACTGTCTGATGGTAATCTGCTTACGTGACCGAACCATTTAATTTGTTGTTTCTTGATGAAGTCTAGTACTGATGTTGTACCCACTTTTTTCCTGATGTCTTCATTTCTCAACGGTCTCTTCTTGTTACCCCTGCTTACCGTTTTTCGAAATCTCTTCATAATTCTACGAGCACAAATTGGATTATACCACTGTCGGCTTGCTAGGCTTGTCCCAGTGGCTTCAGAATTACCTAGATGGGTCACACGGTGCACTAGACTATCACATTCAGGCTAGAATACACAAATTCCATCCAAAGAAAACTGAAAATCGACTTCGGTTAGAGGCCGGCAGAAATTCACAACCAGCTTGCCGCGCCATCTTGACCCTACGATGCCCAATTCCCCATGTATGAAGGACGGCAAATGTACCAAACGATATCCGAAGAGTCTGTTGCTCGAAACTCAAACTGAGAAGATTCTAACCACTATATCGAAGAAGAAAGTTAGCTGATGGAGGATTCGAAGCAACTAAGAAACTTAAGAGAGCAAATAGTTCAGTTGAATTTAACATCGACAATAGATGGATTGTTCCGTATTGTCCAATGTTGTCACGAATGTTTGATGCACATATTAATGTTGAGTACTGCAATTCAGTAAAATCGATCAAATAAGTGTTAAAATACATACACAAAGGTTCTGATCAAGCTGTGTTTGGCATTCAAAAAGATGGAGAATTGATTGATGAAATAGAAGGTTATCGTGCTGGCCGCTACATTAGCAGCAAAGAAGCAGTTTGGCGGATATTGATTTCCCGTTCATGAGAGATATCCCTCCGTAATGCAACTGATCGTCCACCTTGAAAACGGACAGAGAGTTTACTTCAATACAGAAAATTTTCAACGCAGAGTTCAACAACTTCCAAGAACAACTTTAATTGCCTTTTTTGAGCTTTGTCAAAATGACGACTTTGTAAAGACTTTACTTTACTTTGACGTTCCTAAATATTACACATGGGATAGGTCAAGGAAAGCTTTTAATAGATGAAAGCAGGGAGTCCCAGTTGTTGGGTTCGATGGAGTTAAATCTAGCAATGTTTTGGGACGTGTTTATACTATTCATCCAAACAATTTCGAATGTTTCTACCTCCGCATCCTACTTCACACCGTTAAAGTTCTAATATCATTTACTGAATTAAAGACGGTTGAGGGTCAAGTTTGTGCAACATTCCGTGAAGCATGCCAAAAGCTTGATTTACTGGAGGACGACAATCAATGGCATGCTACGATGGCAGAAACAGATGCATCAAAATCACCACAAAAGATCAGATCACTTTTCATCATTCTTATTACCTCATGCAATCCATCAAATCCACAACATGTGTGGGACACATTCAAGGAAAGTATGTCGGAAGATATTCTGAATCGTACAATAGAACAGAATCCTGACTTGCAAACTGTTTACAGCGAAGATATATTTAACGAAGTTTTAATCATCATAGAGGATAAAGTTATTGACATGGTTGGTAAAACTTTACAAGAATTAGGGCTTCCACATCCGGCAAGAAACAACATCAATCGTTTGCAGAGAGAAATACTTAAAGAAACCGCTTACAACGCCGGCGACTTAGAGAATTATGTAACCATCAATAAGAAACTATTAGTTCATGACCAAAGAAATGTTTACGATATAATTATGAACCAAGTGAATGGTGGTACAGGCGGTCTATTCTTCATTGATGACCAGGAGGACAGGAAAGACGTTTATGATGAATTTACTCCTTTCAAAATTCGCTTTCAATCGCATATTGCAATTGCAATGGCTTCTTCTGGAATAACAGCAACTTTGCTTCAAGGAGGACTAACTGCCTACTCTACTCTTAAATTGCCACTCCATTTAGCACGTACTGAAGAGCCAATTTGCAACATCAGTAAATGAACAGGCAAAGCGGCAGTTTTACAACAATGCAAATTAATTGTTTGGGATGAATGCACTATGATTCACAAGCACGGACTAGAAGCACTCAACAGGTCTCTTCAAGATATTAGAAACAATCGACAACTTATGGGTGGAGTAGTAGTGGTTCTTGCTGGTGATTTCAGGCAAACACTTCCTATTATTTATAATGGAACAATGGCTGATGAGCTCAAGGCGTGTCTGAAATCATCCCATCTTTGGAGACATATTCACAATTTAAAATTAACTACCAACATGAGAGTCCATTTACAGCAGGATGTCAATGCTGGACACTTTGCTGATCAATTGCTTGCTTTAGGAGATGGGCGGCTTTGCAAAGAACCAAGCGCTGACACAATCAAGTTACCAGAAGACTTATGCAATATTGTGCACTCAATAGAACAACTTTAAGACATGACGTTTTCACTGGAAAACAAGGAATGTTGTTTACTATCAGGCCCTAACTGATAAATAAATATAACGTACAATATTTAGAAGAAAATGATATCTCTTGGAACGGCGTCACCAATTCCTCATCAAGGATTTCTAATAACTTTCACCCGTGCGAAGCCGGGTTAATCAGCTAGTGCTTTATAATAACCGTTTGAAATATAATTACCGTATGCACTATAATAAGCGTAAGCAATACAATGAACGTATGCAATATAATAACCGTATGTAATATAATAACAGTGTGTAATATAATAACCGTATGTAATATAATAACAGTGTGTAATATAATAACCGTATGTACTATACGATGATAGTTTGAACAGAATTCACCTAAACCATAGATTATAGTCTGTCCATTAATTCGTGAGCACGTTTGAAATTGATTTTCTCGAAACTACCTGTTGGATCTCAGTGTTTTTTTGCAAGCAGCCTTAGAATATCCATGACGCTAGAGAAATATTTTTTCCAAGAAAATTTGATGTAGTTTGAAATATTTCTTCTTCAGGTTATATTAAAATCAACTCACCGGATTGTACACAATAGTAACAGATCTACGGTACACAGACGCGTTGTTCTAAAAATACATTATGGTAACATAGAAATATCGTGAGTATACAACAATTTCACGAAATCCCGTGCACCTAACCCAGTCGACTTTGAAAGCGGAAAGCATATGACGTTATAATTGGGATACCGTTGTATTGTTATAGGCGTATCTCGCTATTTGTATGAAGCTATTGTATCATATTTGTTGGCTTATCAAAACTGACATTGATATCTCATTCATAATGAGTCTGAAGTGCACATTTATAACAATGCAGAAGGTTACAGTTTTACTATACCAACACTTCCGTAAGGAATCTAAGAGAGGTCATCTATATTGCGATATTCATAACCCTGAGAAACGAACGCAACTGGCGCTTGGTCTGAATAGAGAATCCTTTTCCCGATGGATTAAACAGGACACAAGTGCACTAATGTCAAGCAAGAACGGAAAAGAACAATTGACGACTTTGACATAGATGTCATAAGACGGAGCTCTTGAAAATGTTTGCGACAAATCAACTTGTTACTCTCAGGAAACTGAAATTAAAACTGCAATCAGATTGCAGCATATACATTTCTAAAAGTACTCTATGAAAAATTGTAAGAACCGCCGGCTTCACCTTCAGAAAACTATAGGCGGCAGGAATATTATTTGTGAAAAGCCACATTTAATTGCTGCCCGAAGTAAATACCTGAGGCAGATCAGTGAGCGGAGGAGGCAAGGCTATGATATTGTATATTTGGACGAATCCTGGGTCAATGCTCACCACACCAATGCTAAAGAATGGCAATCAGTAGACGGTGAACAGAAAAGAAAAATACCAAGCAGCAAAGGCCAGCGTATTATACTAACACATACAAGAAGTAGTGAAGAAGGTCTTGTCCATGACGCTGGACTTATTTTCCAATCAAAAGTACCGACGGTAGGGACTACCACACATAAATGAATGGACATATTTTCAGGCACTGGATGGAGAAAGATCTACTTCCAATTCTAAACAGACCATCATGCTTGGTAATGGATAATGCATCCTATCACAACGCAGTATCAGCGGAAGACAAAGTACCAACTGCATCAAATACAAAAGATCAAATTAGGACTTGGCTTGCTAAGGAAAATGTCAGCTTCGATGATACATATTTGAAACCCGAGTTGTTGCACCTGGTGAGGATGACAAATAAGACAAAGGTGTTTCATATTGACAAAATCATTGCGGAATACGGCCACACGTCTTTGCGACTACCTCCATATCATGCTCACCCACAGCCAGGCTATAGCAGTTTATAGTTGGCTCTGGCTCACCTCAATCCGATAGAGCTTGTCTGGGCTAAAGTAAAAGGGCAAGTTGCCGAACAGAACAGGACGTTTAAAATGTGTGTTGTTGAAGTTCTGACACGTGAGTCCTTCTCAATGATAGACATGCAGTTCTGGAAGAAGTGTGTTGAACATGTGCTCCGAGAGGAAGACGAGTACTGGCACCGAGATGGATTACAATTTGTCCAGCCAGTAACAATTATCAACCTCATGGAATCGTCAGATTCGGGATGATACAAATCATATTTTGATTACAGACTGAGAAATAGCAACGTATACATTTCCATATCCAAATGCGTCTACCATCATACAATTTGTGGTGAAGTTAAGACACCCTGGGGTCTAATGGTGACCGAAGGGAGGACTAACTGTTGCATATTGTATCCAAGTTCACGATTGCACATAAAGGGCAACACACTTAATTACTTGACCTATCAAGTTAATATGGAGATACACCTATGAATAGAATTGACATGGACAAATTCTGGGATACTGTAAAATCTAAAATTTGAGCCCCGTATTTGCAATTGTCATAAAAGATCAAAGGAATTCACCGATGTGCAAAATACGTAGCATCTATGGACTACTGGTTAGCTTATTTTAGCGTCATGGATATTCTAAGGCTGCATGCAAAAATCACTGAGATCCAACAGGTAGTTTTCGAGAAAATCAATTTCAAACGTGCTCACAAATTAATGGACAGACTATAGTTAGTTAGTTCGTTAGTTAGCTAGTTTGTTCCTTTCGTGCCAAAGGCAGAGGTTTTAGATCTCCATGTGATGCGGTTCGTTGCTAGCAGTTGGAGATCTTGTATGGTTTTACATCCCAATAGTTTACTTTCTTGTTGGATTGTTCTTCGAAGAGTGGTCTTAGGTCTTCCACGTTTTCTTTTCCCAACTGGTGACCACATAAGGACTTGTCGATTTAGTCTCTTTTCGTCTGATCTAAGAACATGACCTAAATATTTCCACCTTCGTTTCCTTATAATATTTGATATGGGTTGTTGGTGTGTTCTATCTCTCACTGTGTTGTTAGTAACGAAATCACTCCATTTTACTTGTAATAATTTTCGGATACATTTATTCTCAAAGCTGTCCAGTTTCTTATCAATTTTCTTTCTAAAGTCATAACTACAATAATATACATAATGTACACATGAAACATAATTTTCTGAAATCGTGGGATGCCATTTATATAAGATGTCGTTATTTGTCAAAGTGGTAACCACCCCATTCTACACACACAGGCCAACGGCGAACACGTTTGTGCAGCCCGTTGAGGAAGAGATCAGACGATATTTTACGAAACCTGTTCCGCGCATCTGCTGTCACAGCCTCGTCAGAAGCATATATGTTTCCTTTTAGATTTTCCTTGAGATTTGGGAGCAGGAAAAAGTAACAAGATGTCAAATCTGGGCTAACTTACACTAAAATGTCGGCAACATTTAGACAATCTAATGCTGCCTCTGTTTGTCTACTCATGTGTGGGCGCGCATTGTCAAGCTGGAGAATTGCCAGTTCACAAGGACGAACACGCAGCAACCTTGCTCGTAGTTTCAGTAACGTTTACAAGTAGCGATCAGAGTTAACAGTATTGCTATACTTAAAAAATATGTATGGATTACGCCTTTGCAGACCCCAAAACGTGGTCATCAACACTTTTCCTGCCAACGCAGCAAGACGCTGCAACCTTGAACTCTTATGAGGTAGGTGAGTTATTATGCATGTATTCCATAGACTGACGCTTGTTTTCAGGATCATAATGATGTACACATGACTCGTCACCAGTCAAAATTCGGCAGATAAAGGCATCACATTCCCGCTCATATCGTATGTGTTGATACCGGTCATACCTGATGATCGTGCTGTTTTGCTTCCGATGTCAACATGTAAAATAACCATCTTGCACAACCCGTTCCTATATCCAAGCAAACATGAATAATGTGATGTACTCGCCCTATCGAAATTCCAAGTATAATGGTGACATCTTTCTGCTTGATGCGGAGATTTGTCACGAATCAGTTCATTGTCGAGAGCTTTCTGGTGTTCATCCATGGCTTTTTTACCAGCCCGCGAAATTGAACCGCACTCACAGGGGGCTTATTACCCGTCGTCTAAAGCACAACAAACACCACGGGCAGGCGTGCACATCATGTAATATAATAATCGATGGCATAACCGTGTGCAATACAACAGCAGTACACAATACAACAGCAGTACACAATACAACAGCAGTACACAATACAACAGCAGTACACAATACAACAGCAGTACACAATACAACAGCAGTACACAATACAACAGCAGTACACAATACAACAGCAGTACACAATACAACAGCAGTACACAATACAACAGCAGTACACAATACAACAGCAGTACACAATACAACAGCAGTACACAATACAACAGCAGTACACAATACAACAGCAGTACACAATACAACAGCAGTACACAATACAACAGCAGTACACAATACAACAGCAGTACACAATACAACAGCAACAAGCGTACACAATACAACAGCAGTACACAATACAACAGCAGTACACAATACAACAGCAGTACACAATACAACAGCAGTACACAATACAACAGCAGTACACAATACAACAGCAGTACACAATACAACAGCAGTACACAATACAACAGCAGTACACAATACAACAGCAGTACACAATACAACAGCAGTACACAATACAACAGGCCCAGTACACAATACAACAGCAGTAAACAATACAACAGCAGTACACAATACAACAGCAGTACACAATACAACAGCAGTACACAATACAACAGCAGTACTAAAGCATACAATACAACAGCAGTACACAATACAACAGCAGTAAACACGTACATACAAACAAGCTAATACAAACAATACAATTTCATTATGAAAAAAGAAAAACAGTATGAAATATGATAACAACAATAATAAAATAAATGTATGCAATACAAACATTAGAATTGAAGAGCATGCAAGTTCGTTGTGGCTAAGTATGTATTTTGAATGAACATAAATAACAGAACTTTTCTTGGAAATGTTTGTTTATACCGAACCCCCTCCGCCCCACCCCACCCTCCCCTCCGCTCCCTTTATTGAGAAGTATACTTCACTAAAAAAAGAATTATAAAGAATGCTAAACTAGCATATAATATACATATCCCCCATAATTATAACGCGAATCTCTACTTTTTTATAAGGTTTGTATAATCAGAGATATTGATGTTTTAATTTTAATATTTTGATTTTCATTTCGAAGGTTTATACTGCATGGGCCATATCTACAAAATGCAATTGGGATATGCCTTTTGGGCAATTTACCATATAATTATGAATAATGTGTACATCATATGCCAATTGGTAGTTTGTTAACTTCTTATGTTAGCGAAATCCACTATCGGATGTGTGGGTGGAGGAGGGGGCTGCCGTTTAAAAAAAACAATCTAATGAATCTATTTTGTCTTATACATAATTAATTGCATACACTAAACGTTTTTTTTTCAACAGAAGCAATGTTGTTTGCAAGGTGTGGTTTAATTGTATGACAATGTGTTTGCTATTTATTTATTTTTTTTTTTTCTGTTAATAAAAAAAATAAATAGACAACCCTTGGTGTACACGGGTCTCCTGTATTTAACACGACTATGAAATAAAAAAAATCATAAAAACGAATATATACCTTTTGAATATAAATTGAACTGGTCCGTTCTCCGTATACCATGACTAGAGAAGTAGATACATATTTCTATCCAGAATAAAACTGAAAAAAAACCAAACTGTTAAAAACATAACTGTTCCTACAACAAGTAGACAATAATTAGAAAACCTAAGTATTGTGAACATATAAAACACCGCAATGTTTGGAGAAGACAATTATCAAAGGAGACATCACTTCAAAGAGGATACGATTAAAACTATGGATAAGATGGATTCAGGATTTATTTGACGTTTTGAGAGGCTGCACATACGGCGTATGCTAGAGTTAGTTTCCGAATGACCGTTACGGTGGCAAAGTTCTGCTACGGAAAACATATTTGTTGATGATGATACAAAATGTAAACATTATGCAATCTGCTTTCAGTGAACAATATAATTTCAATATTCGATATGGTAACAGTAAAACACCAGAGCAGCAACAACAACGCCATACAAGTATGTTCTCCATTTGTTGATATAACAATATTTATGTAAAATACGATAGTGTACCCTGTTGCTAGACTTCCCATATAGACATAGACATCAATAACCAAATATAAGTATGTGATGTATAACATGTGTTTCTACTGCAGACTTTCAACACCGGCTTGCAGGATTCCGTATGACGCTTTATGATCGTCACAAGAACATAGAAACATACTTCATTTGCAACGAAACTAAATCCACGTACACATTTACTATTACGTCCACTAATTCAATCAGTCAGATCGTAATCCAACAATCACCAACATTGAAAGGAGATGATCGGACGTTAACTATCTGCGAGATTAGTGTACTTGGCGGTGAGTATATGCGTAATTATACTCCTCGTCTGTGTCTTGCAGCAAACACTTTGCATCCCATAGTACTCATGTGTTACTGTAATGTCATAGTGAAATTATAATAGTCAGTAGATTGTGTCACAAAACTGCACTGAGATGGACATCAGAGGGTAAACTAAAATATGCAAGGCCTAAGACGATCTGGAGAAGAACAGTAAAACAATAACGACAAAGAAATGAATGACATCTGGAACACAATACAGAAGATAACCATGAATAGAAAAGAATGGTGTGCAGCGCCTAGCGACCTACGCAAGAGGATCTTAACAGGCTAGAATAACGACAGAGAGCAAGATCAATAGATCAATACACACAAAACAGAGCTAAGTCACATATCATTGCTGTACACGTTCACAATTACTTTAGTTCTTCTGTGATAAACGGATACATAACCGTGTTGATATCAGAAATGTGTCAACTGCTGAACTCGCTGTGTTAGCTCAGTGTCTGTTTCAGTTTCAGTGTGGAATATTTTCATTGCACTCCGGACATGTCCATAGATGCTCCGATCTCTTTCGCAATATCTCCAACAGCGTCCAGCGACTGACAGTGCCAGTTGGAATTTGATTGATGAGCCTACTCGGATATCTGTCGTACTGTTCTTTTCTTGCCACACCAATCTTCAAACCCAGCTCCGCAATCTAGTAGTTGCCTTGGATTGGTTTGGATGAATATGTTCTCTGCGGCCACACTGTATGAGGGCGTTCAAAATGTCAGCTCTATCCATTTGCTGGCCCTCTGATATAGCTTCAGAGCCACCCAGTCTGTCTACTCTCTCATTGCTAACGACACCTATGTGCCCCGGAACGAAGACAAGTGTATTTCTGCAAATTGTTAACGCCTGCAGTGATTCAGTCCATTGCCTGCGAACCGAAACGACCTCCATTATTCGGATCATACTCAATGAGTCACTCAGAGTAGTGCATTGGTCACCGCAAGCACCTCCAGTATCATGCTGCTTGTTGTCATACTAAATGCACCAGTGGCTTCCTTGACCATTCTGCCACATGAGCTTGCAGAGAAGGTCTATGCGGACTTTTCGTGACGAACTACCGATCCATCTGTGTAAATCCCAACTTCGTCTGCATTGCAGTTTTCATCGATGTTGGCTTTGACGTCTGCATCCAACGCCACGGGATTTCCCTCTCTGCAACCTTTGTCAAATTCAATGATGGTTGAAAAAGTGTCCCAGTAAGTACATTGACGACATCGGTATCCATTATTTCCCATAGTCAATATTGTTGATCCCGCATACCTGAGCTCAGTGTCTTACAATCGAAAATCATGACGTGGTGTTACTCTCATCTTCAGATAATAAATATCAAATATTTCACAAAGACAATTGATAGTGTGTGTCTGTATGGCGCAGTAAACGTGCGACATAATCTGGCACTGATCATATTATATTAAACCAAGTTGTCATTGTCTATTGTTAGCTATTCCTGGCATGTGGAAAATATATGTCACCCGCATGGTATCTTATCTTATCTTAACCACATTTGCCGTGAAGCCCGCATGGTAATTGTCTTATTATTTTACCGTCATCACTAGACTGTCTTCAATATTAACGGTTAACTGAAATCGACCTCCAACGTCCCATCTCTCCTGCATTGATGCTACACTTTCTATCATGTTGTAATGCATTCTTCTCATGATGACACTTATCAAGCATCACGAATCATGTATCACTTATCACTAACAAATTTACTAATTAATGACTAATTCTTGAAACATATCATCGACATCAAGTAAATAGCGTTACGATGATACATGTGTGCATACAACTAGTGATGTGGTTTACACAAATTTGACAAGCCTTGAAAATATATTGTAAATATATCAACATTATGAAGATACATCACTATGTTCTTTCATTACTCAGTTATTTTACAGCTTGACTGCTGATATCAACTTAGCTTAAATGATCTTCAACGTAATCTCCCAAACACTGAAATGTTGCAATATCGTCAACATTTTAATGATGTGTTAGAGGTTGTGAACTACGCATTTATTGTATATGCATTATAATAATTCAATTTATTTTCCCGATGAATAAACAAATAAATATAAAATCACTTTAACATCAGAAGATCACAGATTCGAAGAGTGGTGTGACAATACTTACCCACTATCTGTCACTACTGCTGCGTCACACATGCTTGATTTACTTTTCACTGTTTTTTTATATTATCAACACAAAACTGAATTATTATTTGTTTTCTTTTCTGGTTATTTCCATGTTTTTGTGATATTCTAAGTGTGTGCTATATTTCTATAGTAAGTGCATCTGTGTCTGAAATTATTTATTTATCCAATTTGTTTTTGCTCTAGTTTATATCAAACTCTATACAAATAGAGCAGTCATGTGACAATTTTGACAACTGTCCAGAAGTTAAACTGTCCCCTTTTCGATATTTACTATATCATACAGTAAGAGTTATGTCTTTATCAATTTCTTTATATAATACACAGGCAGTTATGTTTTATTGTCTCGTAAATGCTTTATTTGTTCATGTTTCCCTTCAGAACATACAAATAGCAAGGCGTTACAAATATCTTGATATGAACGTGTATATTGTCCTATTGACTTCATGTTTACAAATGATGTGTCAAACGAAGATATTAGCTGATTGTATGGACATGATTTATTAGTATACATTCCATACTTTCGTTTTCTTTCTTTGCAGTTACACATTTCCTGCCATTTAGAAACTTTCTTTTTAAGTTACAGGGAAACTAGATTAGGAATATCACACATCACATTACACTAGTAATAAAACAACGCAACTGCAAAGAAAATTGTATTTGCTTTTCAACCATGCATAACATGTCATTTGAAAATACAATGAACGTAAATAGTTGTTAATATTGGAGCAGGTCATCATAAAGTAAAATAAAAACAACCCTAACAACCCTTAAACTGTTAGAAGTTAATTGAATTATAACTATGTGATGGAATAATGAAGAGTTCAAATTATTGACGTTGATAAAATATTTCCAGCAAAAGTAATCTAAAGAATACATGATTGCAGAGATAAGCGTTTGATAGTTTTTATTCGGTGATATATACAACATATATCTTGATTTTCTGTTTCCCTTTTATAATTAAGATACTATCGAAGAAGAAGGAAATTTGCATAATGTATTTGAAATATGAGATAATTTACTTAATAGCTGCGCTGAGCAATGTTTTATTGTTTTATTGTGTAACACTGTCCAAACATCCAATTAATTTAACATGTAATAATTATTTTGATATATCTATGTGTGTCGTAATTCATATGTCTCGCATATGATGCCGGAATTGCTGATATCATTAGTTACGTCTTGAATTCATCTTACCAAGGCCTTCTTCTTCTTCTATCTTATCGGTTTAATTTCTTTCATAATGATCTTCTACAACATGTTGTGTCTACTTATGTGCCCAGCATTCTTCAATTTGTAATTCTTACTGATAATACAAGTTCGTTTTATTCGATTTTGAGTTTCACTGAATATAAATATGTGTTCTCTTCTCTGTCCTTGATTTATGGCGATTCTGCTGTAACATTTACATTCAAAAGTAAATTTATGTTTACCACTGTCTTACTACATGGCAAATCTTCACGCCCATACGTTGTCACTGAGAACATGCATGATTATGATCTTTGGTTTCGTATGTGTTCTATTACATACTGCTTTATTTGTTGAGTGTTATGTAAGACCTTGAGGAGAAATGATCAACGAATATCAAAGCAGGCATTGAAGTGGGATGCAAAGGGTTCAAGAAAGAGAGGACGACCTAAGGAGGCACTGAAAAGAACGTTGCTGAGAGAGGCAAGAAGTATCGGTCTCAGTTCCATGGATGAGATTGAGCGAGTTGCCCAAGATATAGCGGTATGGAGAAGTTACTTGCAGGCACTATGTAACGTATAACGGTACGAGATAAATTATTAATATTATTATGTAAGATCACGGTTGTTCCTATTTCGATAGCATTCATCCTTATATTAAAATTATTAAATGCACAGTGTATTGATGAAACCATTGCAATATATTTACCATATGATAGGAATCTTTCGTCATCTAATGTCGAACATTGCTATAGAAACGTTTGCATTTGGTCGTCCATTTTTTTTTTTTATTTGCCACTCCTATTGTTCGTTTGCTTGATAAAGGCCTTGTTGGTCGAAACGTTGCTGTATTTTGTCATTGTTTATGTAATTTGTAAAACTACAGTACTTTGTGATTACGTGTTTTACAACATATTAACGTGATGTCAGTATCGTTGCATATACTATTTTCAAAACTTGCGAAAAATACAAATTATAACGTGTCTGCTCAACCACAATAAATTAGTCGGCTTGGTAACGGTGTAGCGTGATTTTCAACTCGTGAACTTTCCGGATATGTGATTTTGATTGCAATAAAATAAAAGTAAATGCTTAGAACAGTGCGGGCCTAGATAGATAAACTATTTTAGTAAAACGAAAAAAAAATAGAATTCTCCCATTGTGATTTTACCTTTTTTTGTTTAAAATATGCTTTATTTTCCTGATGTATACTGCCATCATAATTTATTGGTTACTGCTTACTGAACTGACGTCACAGCTCTCCGGACATACTCTTAGATACTCAGTTTTTATAAACATATGTCAACGCATATGTAAACTGATGGTTCCTGTGACTTGCTGGTTAAACACACTACTCTCTTTACCAATCAAACATTGATCTCCACTTGTACAGCGTGTAATTGCAAACGTCTTTTATTTGCTGGTTTGATTCAGCGTCAGTTCTTGTGTCCTAATAAAACAGTATGTCGCCAAGAGATAGAAGAATATTCTCCGGCTTCCATCCTAAACTTACTAACAATATATGCTTTCGCTACAACTATATCCACTCGTTCAGTGCACTGAACACCAGTATGACTGGTATAGTAGATCAATGTGAGTCTCTAGAGGTTGGAAACATCTGTAGACGACATCTAATCCTACCGCAACATGCCATTCTGGATCTTCCGATGCATCGAATGAGAGTCAGAAACAATATCATCCCAATAAACGGATTCCCAGGAATACATTGGCGGACAGAAGTAACGACCTCATCCGTCATCATAATACTGAAAGTAGTTGTCCTGTATGAAGAAACACTATCATCACATTTAACCACATTGCACATATCATCAATACCAACAACATCATTATCACTTGCTTTATCTTCTGTCAGCTGCATAATTACGAGTTCAGACTTCATGTTGTACCATTCGCTACAGTCTCTTTCACTACTTTCGTATAATGTGTTTACTTACACACATATACACACACGCGCGTACATGCACAAACGCATACACATACTTACACTCACAAACACACACATATACACACACATATATATATATATGGAGAGAGAGAGTGTGAGAGAGAATAAAAGGAAGAAAGCGTGTGAGAGGTATACATTCAGCTAACAAGATACAGTGTAAAAGTTTGCTACCTGTGTACTACTTAAAATGTTCTTCTACTTCTCATCTATTTACCTGTGTTACATCATGTCCTTCATGCTCATGTCATGCTGCACTCAAATATAACATCTACAGTTAACTAATAACTTGTCCGTTTTATACAAACCAAATACCAGATTCAGAATGTTCTGATTACAATTACGGAGCTTCTTGTGAAAAACAATGTGACTGCAACAAAACTGATGCATGTAGTTTCTTGACTGGCGCTTGTGCTCCAGGATGTCCTTCTGACTTTTTTGGATTCAATTGTTCAAAGCAATGCAATCCAAGCTGTGCAAACAAACAGTGCAACTTTTTTTCTGGAAATTGTATATCGTGTGATGTTGGATGGGGCGATAAGTGTAGTACAGGTAAACATTTGTGCCAGAAAGTGTAAACACTATTGCTATATCATATTTTCAAAATCAAACACATATTGCATATTTACAGTGGAAGTATATCTAGTACGCGTGATGACTACAAAAAAGTGACTTTAATCTTAGCACGCTTCGCACAGTCACCAAGTGATAGCACGATATTTAAGATGTTTTTGTCCGATAATCAATCACAGATATACATAATTATACGTGATGTTCCAGCACAGCTGATGCTCATCTTGTCCAGTTATCCATAACCTTAATATATCATCGAGCCTGCACGATAGTTTGCTATGTTTGTTACAGTTGAAGTTTCCAAACTAGATTATATGACTACCATTTTGATGTTATGGTTGTAAACAAAATGTAACATAATGATAGTCATGACTACAGAGTAGTTTGAAGAGGACAACATCAATGAACAATCTCTAATGAAAGTAAATTGTAAAAAACAATGCTGATGTTTCTCGCATTACACACCATATTTCACTCTAGGGCAATCAAACATTATGCACCTTCTCTCACTCTAGGGCAATCAAAGAATACATACTTTCTTTCACCCTGTGGCAATCACACATTACATGCATTCTTGTATTATGGGACAATCACAGATTACACACCCTCTTTCATTCTGTGGTATTCAAAGACTACACATTTGTTAACTCCTGGGTAATCAAAGACTACACATTTGTTAACTCCTGGGTATTCAAAGACTACACATTTGTTAACTCCTGGGTAATCAAAGACTACACATTTGTTAACTCCTGGGTAATCAAAGACTACACATTTGTTAACTCCTGGGTAATCAAAGACTACACATTTGTTAACTCCTGGGTAATCAAAGACTACACATTTGTTAACTCCTGGGTAATCAAAGACTACACATTTGTTAACTCCTGGGTAATCAAAGACTACACATTTGTTAACTCCTGGGTAATCAAAGACTACACATTTGTTAACTCCTGGGTAATCAAAGACTACACATTTGTTAACTCCTGGGTAATCAAAGACTACACATTTGTTAACTCCTGGGTAATAAAAGACTACACATTTGTTAACTCCTGGGTAATCAAAGACTACACACTCTCTTTTACTCTGTGGTATTCAAAGACCATACACCTTTTTTTTACTGTTGGATAATCATAGACTACACAAAAACTAATACCACTCCCACCTGACAATATCTAATCAATGACCATTTATAACTACATATTAGTAAACACAATGTGATTCTCTGGTTATCATGTTCTTTTATCAACAACAGGTACTTCGTGGATTAATAAAATAATGAAATGACACTAATTGGCATATGACATTTACATGTTAAACTACAATATAACCTTCATACTACGGTCTTTGACCGAGTTAGCTAGTAAATATGGGCAGCATCGCTTGATAAACATGTTTCCAATTGTTATGCTTTAACCTTTCTACATTATTTAATTTTAACCAATTGGTAAATTAATTATAATTATTGTTTACCTGGGACAATTTCAGATTTGTTCATGTAGTATTTTATAATGTACACTTTTGTCGCAATCGTAGCAACCACATCAGGGTCTCTATATTTCCTTAATTCGAATGACTGTTCGTAGATGAACTTAGCAATAAAGTTCTGGCTCTATGCTATATATAGACTGTTATCGATAAATCATTGTTTTGTTTTCAAATATGGATAAACTCTAGTCTTGTCAAATAAATAAAGGTTTCGCTCGTCTCGTCTATGGTTAGGCTAACATTTCTTATCAAAAAAAGAATCAACATAATTTCTCTCTCAGCTTTATATATCTATATCATGACTGTCTCTATGCAAGCACATTCCTATCCTTTCCTTACCTATAATGGTTTAGTTCTATCTTCCTTTCACCTCCCATTGGATGAGTATGGAATCTATCCATTCTTCTCGAGCTTGCAGTACAACACCTTAGTCTCTAATCCTTATTCTTTAATCTTCCAACTATTTTGTTGTATTTCTAATCTCTAGTTTTTACAGAGTGCAACCTAGAGCGGCATCTAGAGACATATTTTCTCAGTTCTTCTATTCCTCTAGTCAGACCCTGTTCGTGTAAAGTAAACAAAACTTCCAGTCTTGTTGCTTCACTACAGTGGCGGCTCGTGGTCATTTTTCTCGGTGGGGCCAGACACAAATTTTCCGAAAAATCATGTTTTTTTAGTATTTTCTATTATTTGTCTATTCTGGAAGTTATTCCCCTTTCAATTTTTGGTGGGCCCGGCCCCGCTAGCTTTTAATGACGAGCCGTCCCTCCATCACTATACATATATATATATATATATATATATATATTTATTAGCATATATTTAAAAAATAAAATGTAGAGTATGTGAAATAACTTGTGTATGTTGCGATTGTGATAAGATATGTGTCAATAATCATTACTATATTTATTGACTGACCATAAGCGAAGCTCATGTCATACAAATGTAGAACAAATAAGTATCATATGTACAGCTTGTCAACAATGTAAAATACAGTACACGAATTAAATATTGTTAGCACATGACATTTGTTTATGTGTATGCTTTCTGTATATGTCAGTATTTCAATTCAGATAATAACAATATATAATCTTATATATATATATATATATATATATATATATATATATATATATATATATATATATATATATATTATTTATGTATATATATATCTTTCTGATAGAATGTGAATCGGGTACGTACGGAGTAGCTTTCCCTTGCTTAGATTGTTCTTTGGGTTGCAATGGAGCGTGTGACAATAAAACTGGAAACTGCAGTTGCAAAAAAGACTTCACAGGTCCTCGCTGTTCAGGTCACTAATTGATTGTCAAATGCATGAATGAATGAAGTTCTTTTAAATCAACATATTTGTTTGCATGAACTAATGCATTCCTTAGTTGTGTTGTTAAGTCGAATAATATCAGTCATCCAATTATCTATTTGAATACTACTGAAACCTAATACTAGCAAATGTCACTATATGCAGCTATAATTTTTAAACCCATATCCCCATCTCCCAGACTTTTAGTGACATCTTCCACTTGAATGTAAGTTTGCTATAGACAATGATCAATTTAGTGACATCTTCCACTTGAATCTGAGTTTGTTATAGACAATGATCAATGTAGTGACATCTTCCACTTGAATCTAAGTTTGTTATAGACAATGATCAATTTAGTGGCATCTTCCACTTGAATCTAAGTTTGTTATAGACAATGATCAATTTAGTGACATCTTCCACTTGAATCTAAGTTTGTTATAGACAATGATCAATTTAGTGACATCTTCCACTTGAATCTATTTTGTTATAGACAATGATCAATTTAGTGACATCTTCCACTTGAATCTAAGTTTGTTATAGACAATGATCAATTTAGTGACATCTTCCACTTGAATCTAAGTTTGTTATAGACAATGATCAATTTAGTGACATCTTCCACTTGAATCTCAGTTGTTATAGACTAAGTTTTGACATTTATAGACTAATTTGTTATAGACAAGTTTGTTATGACATCTTCCACTTGAATCTATTTTGTTATAGACAATGATCAATTTAGTGACATCTTCCACTTGAATCTAAGTTTGTTATAGACAATGATCAATTTAGTGACATCTTCCACTTGAATCTAAGTTTGTTATAGACAATTATCAATTTAGTGACATCTTCCACTTGAATCTCAGTTTGTTATAGACTAAGTTTGTTATAGACTAAGTTTGTTATAGACTAAGTTTGTTATAGACTAAGTTTGTTATAGACTAAGTTTGTTATAGACTAAGTTTGTTATAGACTAAGTTTGTTATAGACTAAGTTTGTTATAGACTCAGTATGTTATAGACTCAGTATGTTATAGACAATGATCAATTTTCTTATGTTTCAAATCAGCAGTCGGTTGTTTAATGTTTATTGTTTATTGTAGTAGCAACACTACTGCACTTAACCAATGTCTCCATCGTATATGCCTTTAGGAATGTTATAATTAGTAATTTAACTTGACGGCATAACATTTGGTATGCAGGTTCTACATCTATAAGTTGGGTTCGTGAGTTTCTTTTCTGCATTCTCATTTGGTCTCAACATTCTTTGCTATTCCAATTCCTCTTGTAAATGTTGAACAACTTGTTGGATGTCCAATACAAGTAGTTTATTTACTTTAACAAGTTTATATGTTAGTGTTTTGAACAAAAATATATTATAATATTATTTGAAACTGAAAACAAATAATTACAATAAACATATAAATCGGCATTTTAAGCATGTCACAAAATAGGGTTAGTAGACATGCAATATGGGGAATTAAAACGAACGTGCATTTGTTTGTCTCTAAAAAAAAGTTAATTTGTAGAATTAATAGATATTTCTTTTCATTTAAATCATAATCTTACATTTCTTGAGCAGCTTAAGCACACCATTTCTTTTTAAAATATGTCAATATATATATATATATATATATATATATATATATATATATATATATATATATATATAAATCATAGACCACATCGTTTCATAATGCTTCTCTATTGATATAGCCGTAGTAGCGTAGTTGTTAGTGAACTCGTCTCTTAAATGTGCGATCAGGGTTCAATTCCACTGTGTCCGTGAACTATTTTCTTAGAATAACGTCTCTCAGATCGACCCAGGCTCAATTAAGCACAACCGAGAAGAACTGGGAGTAAAGTCTGCAGTAGTATTGTTGACCACATAACTCATCATATGTCGATGACCAATGAAAAATGTGTGTATCACGGCATTCCACAATATAGCCCCAGGGTATGAACAAGGATGAACTTGTTGTTTCTTTGTTGATGTAAATATGTTTTCATTGATCAAAGAAATTCTACAATAATATGAAATAATGCTCGCAATCTATGTATAATTTCTTTTTCTTTGAACGCTCCATATCGACAACGTGTTAAATACTTGTTGGAATATGTATGGGATCCAAGCCTAAGAGTCATTGTACGTTGTGCCAGTTATGCGCCTAAAAATAGGCCTGCACATGCGATTTCTGCGATGTTTTGTTTTAATTTACAAGGGTAGCTTCTCTAGGCCCCTACTTCAGTAGTCTCTTACGACATGCTTTGTAGGTTACAGTGCCACTACTCTTTGCTTCCCCTTGAGAGCCCCGCAACACACGTGTGTGGTATGTGCATATAAGTATCGGTACACACCCATCGTACTTTTGTAGAAAACACAAATTTAACACACAATTTCTCAAATCGTTTGATGAGTCAGTTTTAATATGTGTAATTAACACTGACTGACAACACAGGTCATTGGACTTGTGAAGTTTGTCGCTAACATGCTTAACAACATACATATGTCGATGTTTAACACAATCAATGTTAAACCACAATGTGTTATATTATTTTCAGTTTTCCAGAAACCAACAATGAGAACCAATATAATAATATCATGTGCTTAGTCCGACGTGCAAGCGATGCCATTAGACGAATGACACTTAACTAACACACAAGTTGAAATGATACCAAACAATCCATTATTCTATTAGATTAATGTCATTAGTTTTTTCAAATAACATATCATCGGTACTATTTTTTATTTATGTATGTATGTATGGTACAGACACTATAAGCAATGCTTTCATATAGCGCACTATGCTTTCATCCAACTGTTATAAAAATACAATCAACTACAAGTAAGTATACATCTCATTTTCAATACAGTTTATATCTCATATATTCTTCTTGCAAACGTATGAGTGCTCAATATCATTGAAGAAGTAATCTCACACATGACTTTCTGTCCGTCATGATGTTGTTACATGACTCTCCTTCCATCATTACAATAACTACCGCCAGTAGAGCTAGTACAAGTTAGATTACTATTTTCAATACAATGTTTATAAGATACAATTCTCTCTTGCGTTCCCCTAAGATACAATTCAACCGCTAACATGTTAAGTTACTGGAAGCAATTTCTGCATTTGTAAATCTATCTTTAATTCGTCTTTGTAAAGTTATCGTTAAATCGGTACGGTTTCAATATTTCATTACAACAAACTTTGCTAGATAAGTATACACGGTGATAATGTGTTTCATTTAAAGTAAAAACACCCAAAACTCAATTTAAAAAAAATAAAAATAATTCCTATAGTTGTTGACATTCTCTCGACTGCTGACATTAGTAAACTACTAATGTAATATCTATGCATTTTTTCCGATCCAGAAGCACTTGAGCTGAAAGCTCTTCGGCTCGGTGTCATGGACATCGTTACCCTTCGGCTCAATGCGACGAACACCGTAAATCTGGGGAACCTGTAGCTTTTCTTCCAGTCCGCGGAGTTGAACCCGCACTTACAGAGGACTAGTCACCCTTAGTCCAACGCGCTACGAACACGCTGGATACGCGGGCGATATATATGCTGTTAAAGCTCACTACATCAAGTCTCGAAACTAGAAAAAACAAAACATGTACACAATGTAAACAACATTGATCTTGTTGTCTAAATGTATTTCACAAATTGTTGAGAAAATTACCAGACACGTTTTTCATTAACATCTACCTTATGACACAAGGGCAGGTTTATAACACACGACTGTATGGTGTATAGTGTGAGAGGAAATGCTGCTTTGAAAGTAGGCAGTATAAGGACATGTCTAGTGTCTCTTAATAATCGTGATGTCTCTGTAGTAGGGTTTCCGCTTTTAAATCATAGACACATCCAATTGCATTACAAAACAGTAAACAATATCTTGTTACATGATGTATGATGTGTGTTTGCTTATGTAATTGTTACATATAGAGTGTAGCACTTATGTCTGCTAGTATTCAACACCATTTGTATTAACCCATCAGAATGCACACACCACTTCGAACCAAACATCTTGAAATGCCGCCAGGATTGGTGTATTTGCTAATATTGTGTAACGCTGATCTATCAAAAGCATATATTGTATATACTAGATCATTTTCGGCATCGGTTACGTATTATACTTCACATAACATATAATGAAGATAAACAGTGTGTACACATTCTTCTAAACAGAAACTTAATAACGGCTGACAACCTCAGTGATACATGATGTACGATGTAAAACCAATTTCTGAATAAAGAGTACATTTGACAACCATAACATTCAACAAAGAAGCCCGGTTGCCCTATATATGTACCCCAAATAAAACCATAATAGCACATACATGCGAGTCACCAGGTGATAAAGATGCTTGCGAAATGTTAATTGAACAAGAATGACATATTTCATATTGCTTCCTATGTATCTTAAAATGCATCTCTATTGTTAAACAATAACAAAAAAGAGATGGCAAGAACCGTAGCAGAACAAGATGCAATTCGTAGCAGATAGAAGGATGACAATGAAAAGGATAATATGTCAAACTGACATAATGAGAGAGAATGAACAGAGCCCACCGATTTAGAATAATATAAACAATTGAATGAGCATTACAATACTACAGAGCATGACACTCGTTATAATGTAATCCTATTTCAGCAGAGTTCATCAAAAGGGATAAAACAATTTAAACATAAAACATACAGTATGTAAAATGATACATCAACCAGGAATTTGACATAGGTAATGGAACAGATCAGCATACATCCATCTACAGGAGAATTTAGAGACACACGTATGCACAACTTATACGACATTGAGCAACACATGAGTATCATCACCAGTGGGACCGACAGTTAGACACACACTATAGAACTATGACCCTGATAAGTCATGCACGACAAATTATACTAAATTTATTATGGAAAGATTGTCAATGAACTTAGAAATAACATTCAAATCAACCCAAGTTGAATGTAGAAGTTATATTTTTACCTGTGACCGTATAGTTATCATGAGAACTATCATTGAGAAATCTAGATTGGAGAATACTAATATTAGGATATGTGCTCTCTTACAAATCATGCACACACGCAGTTTTGTGCTGGACCCTGTAACTAAACATACTATCTGATTTGTATTTTCTGATTTGCGGTTACCATCTACAACTAATAAACATTTTACACCATTGGCTATCATTAACTTTAACAAATCAAATATCAGAGCAACACAATCAACAATTATCACACTTGTTACCAGAAAATAATGAATCCGAAAAATGATAATTAATACTAACAATTGTGTAATTATGTTGTAACGATACTTGTATCTCATTTTCATTATATTTTCATTTTTACATGCTCTTACAGAATGTCGCACGGGCACTTACGGACCAGAACTGTCGTGTCGTATATGTTCTCTCGGATGCACGAACACATGCAATATAACAACTGGAGAATGCTCCTGTGAAGAAGGTTTCAATGGAACAAAATGCACAGGTTTCCTAACAGTGTATTACGATCACGTTTAATATATGATATATATATATATATATATATATATACGTATTTGTATACACTATGTTGCACAATCTACACATACAAAATATATATATATATCTATATATATCTATATTATTTCCTGTAAGACTAGAGAAATAATGAATATAGCCTCCATAGTGAACTGAATGTCTGTGTTATCTTGGCACATTTCACGTCAGCAGATTGTCTTAGTCTAGATCTGTCAGTTCTAAGTTTACAGACCAGTTTTCAGAACATGTCTCCAGCTAGACCTGTCGTTGGGTAGCCCCCTCACAGTGTTGTGTATATATATCAAGAGCCATTAAGGCACGCCTACATACGTCTTTGCAAAGAAGGACAGGTCATCCAACAGTTCTGTTGCCATAATTCAACTTCTGGTGTAGGATCTCCCTGTTGTTCCGGTAGTCATAAATCAGTGGTCTTGTTATCTAGACATCTAAGTCAGCGCTGGCACATATAAGTACTTATGTTAGGTGTTCAAGCATATTTCAACACCTCATATCATGTTTTTCTCTATGTTATTCTAGGAGAACCACTGTATTACGTTTTATGGAGCGTATACGGAATATGTTCATCTTCCTCTCCTGCAACGTGTATTACGACAATGAATCGCTGACGAAGAGTAATGTGCTTAGTGCAAGCATAATAATTCCCTCGTACCGTTATACGTTACATAGGGCCTGCAAGTAATTTATCCATACCAATCTATCCTGGGCAACTCGATCAATCTCTTCCATGGAACTGAGACCGATAATTCTTGCCTCTCTCAGCAAATTATGTTTCAGGGTCTCCTTAGGTCGACCTCTCTTTCTTGAACCCTTTGCATCCCACTACAATGCCTGCTTTGATATTCGTTGATCATTTCTCCTCAAGGTGTGCCCAACATATCTCCATCTTCTCTTTCTTATAACAGTTGTCACTAGTGGTTGACCAGACATGTTTCTGATTTCATCACTTCTCCTGAATTCGTTTCATTTTATATTCGTTATTTTTCGCAGACATCTATTTTCAAATACATTCAACTTACTCTCTATTTCTTTAGTCATTTTCCAACTCTCGCTGGCATTGTTAGGATTGATACGATTTTTGAATTTAAAATTCGTAATTTAGTTTTAATACTATATAACTTGCAGTTCCATATTTTATTTCGACTTTTAAAAGCTGATGTTGCTTTGCCAATTCGTATCATAATTTCTTCTTTAACATTTCATGTGCAATCAAAATTTCTACCTAAATAGGTGAACTGCTCTGTTATTTTTGTCATTTTAGATTCCAGTGTGATCACTGCGTTACTTGCCATAGGTGTCTTCATTATATTTGTTTTTTCATAGCTTATCTGCAGTCCAACTGTTGATGCTATAGATGACAAGTTGTCTGTTTTTCTTTGCATATCTTGGTTGTTTCTATTAGTGCAAACATACTCTATATAAATTAATGTTGCTGTTGGTGACCAGCATACCTATACATATATATATGGCCCGTGGATGAAAATGTGTGTGGTCATCATCGCCCGTGATGGACGAGCATCACATCACACATATATATATATATATATATATATATATATATATATATATATATATATATATAATATATATATATAATCTATAAGTTATCCATCTAAGAACATCCTTTTCGTGTAGGTTGTCTTGTACAGAAAGTAGCTCTTATCACAGTCCTCTCAAACGTATCTCGAACGTCTCTGTCTCCTTTCTTTGTCCATGAAGTTATAAGATGTGATTTTTTTTTCGCAATGTTTATCAACTGATTCAATTTTAATCTTGAATGTTCCTATAACGATACACACATAACAAACATGCATACGTCATTGAAAGTAGTTTTATATTGTCGTCAAAAATAAGAGTAAGTTGTTCGACTCCTGTGTTTGTCCATTTATTTTATTATGGAATTTCTTAATACGTGTACACGGTCTATTTATTGATCATATTCTTTGCTTCCGTTGCTTCCAGTGTGGTTCTTAGAAAAATACTCATTATTCTCATCTTACAAAAAATACTCATTATTCTCATCTGACAATAAATGTGAAACTACTTTGAATGGCGTAAACATTTGTGTTATATGTATATACATGTGTATGTATGATATTGTCTCGTCTCAAATATATACGCACAATAAGCATATAGCATGTGTTTGTGTTTGTCACTAAAGTTATTATTGAGATTATTTTTGAGTTGACTTCTTCTCTAGTAGTAATAATATTTCTAGGTGTATTTGCATTCAGAGCAGAATTCTGATCATAATTATATTTTCACTTTAACGTATCATTATTAGCTGCTTCTCATATCTATGCTTATCTTGTTTCTGGAATCAATTCCCTTTAAAAATGTAAATTGTCAGTTTTTTCAGGTTGCGGTCATTTCTATAAACAAAGCTCCACACAATTCCTCTACACTTCACACTCTGATTTACCTCACATATGTGAGAAATTAGTTTGCTAATATAATTGTTATATAACATCAGTTGTATTTATGTCACGCATACTCTTACTTAACAATATGTGATACTACATTAATTTGTGATATCTGTCTTGCAGGATGTCGGCCGGGTACATTCGGAAAATCTTGTGAGCTCACTTGTTCTGACGGTTGTACTAATACGTGCAGCATCAAAGATGGACGATGTAAATGCTCGAAGAACTATCAGGGATATAAGTGCACAAGTATTTAAAATAATTTCGTCGTAAATTGGTGTTTAATATATAATTTGATATTTATAAAAATGGCATCTACTTACTGTTTCTCTCAAAATCATTACATATTTTTTATAACTGTACCTGTCTACGTTTTAAGCATGTAATTTGTAGTGACCTATACTCGCTCTATGAGCTTCACAATTACATGCACATATTTATCAAAGTGTGCACATTTATTTCCGCTTTTTCTTTGCAATATCAAGGGCTGTCAAACTTCCGAAAAAGGCTAAAAGTCAGCATGGCTATTCCTGATAAAGTCAGCATGGCTATTCCTGCTAAAGTCAGCATGGATATTCCTGCTAAAGTCAGCATGGCTATTCCTGCTAAAGTCAGCATGGCTATTCCTGCTAAAGTCAACATGGATATTCCTGCTAAAATCAGCATGGATATTCCTGTTTCGAAAGTAGCTGTCGATCATTTAAAATATGATTCATGAAAATGCAGACCTCCCATCTCCCAATCTGACCAAAACGTGTCACGTGTAACAAAATGTAATATTCTCTTAAGTATAGTCAGAAGCTCCTTATCTCTGGTCTGAAGACTATTTCTGTCCCTCTTCCTGTCCCTCTTCCTAGTCTTGACAGTGTCATATTTTCTTATATCGTATCTTTCTCTCTCTCTCTCGCTCTCTCTCTCTCTCTCTCGATGCTGCTCTGTAAAGTTCTATGTGTAAAAACTATCTATAGTAAATATATATATATATGTATATACATGCCAATTGACCGTCTGTAAAGACAAAGAAAAGGTAATATATATATATATATATATGTGTGCATATATACTGGTCCGCTTTTCGGAAATCAGCAACCCGACTCGTACATTACTTAGCTCAAAAACACACACTCAAATTGGATTTTGGAATGTGAGAACGATGGCCACGGCTACAATATCAGCCTAAATTGCAGAAGAAATAAAGAGATACGATCTGGACATACTGGGGTTAAGTGAGGTGAGATGGCCTGGAACAGATAGAAGAGTAGTTAGTGGATTAACTTTCATATATTCAAGGAGAGAAGATGGTAAGCATTTTGAAGGAGTGGGTATAATGATAACACCTAGAGTAGCACAGAGTATGTTAGAATGGGAACCCATCTCGAGTCGGATAATTAGAGACCGCTTCAGTACCAGGCATGTCAATATGACAATACTGCAGTGTTATGCACCAACAAACGAGGCTGACGATGATAAGAAAGACACATTTTATGAGCAACTACAAGATCAAATTAACAAGACTCAAAAACATGACCATTACATTTTGTTAATCAAGCAATCAATCAAGTGCCATGCCTGCCGGCGTAGGCGATCATGTCTCTCCACAACTCTCTTTGCTTGGTGCATGTAATCAGTTCTGACGTCGATATTTTGTCTAACCATGATGTCAGGCCATCCAACATCTTCTCCTCTGTCTTCCACGATCTCTCCTTCCCTGAATTTTACCTGTAGTCACCAAATGTTCTAAACCTTCTCTTCGCATTATATGCCCGAAGAACCTTGATTGTCGGATTCTTATTCTTTTGATAAGGTTTATTTGTGTGCAGACCTGATTTAAAACCTCCAGGTTTGTTTTCTTTGCTGTCCATGACATTCTCAACATTCTTCTGTAAAACCACATCTCTGTGGCTTCCAATGATCGTATTGATTGTTTGTTCAGTGTCCATGATTCGCTGCCATACATAAGAATTGGTTCAATATATCATTGGAGTACTCGTTTTCGCAATGTCATTGGTAGTGAGTTCACGCATAGTGTGTTCTTCATTTTCATAAAAGCTGCTTTCGTTTGAGCTATTCTACTCCTAATCTCTGTTGTATATCTTCCATCTGGTGTTAAGAATGTTCCTAGATACTTGAATCGATGGACTTGTTTCAGTGTTGTGTTATTTATTTTGATATTGCATGTTGGTGTTTCTTGTTTCTTGGAGACAACCATAACCTCTGTTTTCTTTATATTCATGCTTAATCCTTTCTTTTCACTTTCTCTCACTAGTATGTCTATCAAGTCTTGCAGATCGTGTTCATTTGTAGCCATGAGAATTGTGTCATCAGCGTATCTTAGGTTGTTTATATTTTGTCCACCGACTGCTATTCCTGTCTTTTCTTCTATAGATCTCATGATGTTTTCGCTATATAAGTTGAATAGGTCTGGTGAGAGTACGCACCCTTGTCGTACTCCTAACTGTATCGCCTGATAGATTCCAATTTTACTCTCTAGTCTAATGGCTGCGGTTTGTTGCCAGTACAAATTCTTGATCAGTCTAAGATCTTTACCATCAATATTTATACTTTCTAACATGCTGATTATTTCTCCATGTTTTACTTTATCGAAAGCTTTTGCGTAGTAATTGGTGACTTTAATGCCAAGGTTGGAAGTGATAATGTAGGAGTAGAAGAGCTATAGGAAAACAAGGAATAAACACAATGAATGAGAATGGAGAAAGACTGGCGGAGTTATGTATGCTGTCAAACTTAGTAATTGGAGGTACCATCTTTGCACATAAGGAGATTCATAAACTTTCTTGGCACTCACCAGATGGAGTGACCAGGAATTAGATTGACCATATGTGCATAAATACACAATTTAGAACATCATTTCTGGATGTCCGTGCATACAGAGGGCAGATGTAGGAAGTGATCATAATTTATGCATAGGTAAATTGAAACTGAAATTAAAAATTCACCATATTAAAAAAGAACAACTGCGAATAGACAGTCAAAGGCTACAAAATAATGAGGTTAAAGAGGAATATCAGCTCGAACTTAAGAATAGGTTCAAGTTACGCAATGGTGAAAATGAACAGAACATTGAAGACAAATGGACTAAGATAAAGGACACACTATTGGGGACAGCAAATAGTAGCGCAGTATTAAAGACGAAAGACAGAAAACCCTGGATAAGCGATGACACCTGGAAATGTATTCAAGAAAGAAGAAAGATGAAACTAGCGATATTTAATACTAAGGATGCAACAGATGAAATCCAAGCTAAAGAGGAATATAGACTAAAAGACAAGGAAGTGAACAGAGCGGCTAGAAGAGATAAAAAAGCATATGTCAATCGACTGGCCGAAGAATGGGAAAAGGCAGCTAAGACTGGAAACAGTAAAATGCAATACAACACACTAAAACAACTTACTGGAACATTTGTTTCAAAGGGTGGCCCAATCAAGAGCAAAGATGGTAAAGTTCTAACATCAGATACCGAGCAGAAGAAAGATGGGCAGAACATTTTGAAGAAATATTAAATAGACCTGATCCACCAGTACTACTCAAGTTTGACAAAGAGGCAAGAAACAGCTCCCTACCAATTAATGAAGAAATGATAAGTGTAGCTGAGGTCAAGGAGGCAATCGATTCCTTGATAAACAATAAGGCAGCGGGTGATGACAACATTACTGCAGAGATGCTCAAAGCGGCTGATGATACAACTATTAGCCAGGTGCAAGAACTATTTAATAAAGTATGAGAAAAGAAACTGTCCCAGATCAATGGAAGAAGGGAATAATTGTTAAGATCCCCAGAAAAGGTGATCTCAAAGATTGTAACAACTGGAGGGGGATCACCCTATTATCAGTAATGACCAAGACTTTCTGCAAAATCATTCTTAATAGAATCAAAGGAGCAGTGGACACAACCCCGAGAGAAGAACAAGCTGGTTTTAGACCTGGGAGAAGCTGCTGGGACAAAATAATTACCCTACGACTAATTTTGGAGGAACATATTGAGAAGTAACAGCCACTCATACTAAATGACATCGATTTTAAAAAAGCCTTTGATAGTCTACACATAATCTCTCTGTGGAATATTCTGAGATGCTATGGAATACCAGACAAAATAATAAACATTATTAAGAGCCTCTATGATGGTTCACAGTGTGCAGTTCACACTGATGGTGGACACAGCGACTGGTTTATGGTCGAAACCGGAATAAAGCAAGGCTGTATTCTATCTCCGCAATTGCTTGGAGTGGCCATTGACTGGGTGATGCGAAAATGTTGTAGGGGCGAAACTGGCATCGATTGGGTAGAAAATATTCAACTAGAAGATTTGGATTTTGCGGATGATATTGCCTTGTTAAGTAGAAACAACCAAGATATGCAAAGAAAAACAGACAACTTATCATCTATAGCATCAAAAGTTGGACTGCAGATAAGCTATGAAAAACAAATATAATGAAGACACCAATGGCAAGTAATGCAGATATCAAGCTGGAATCTAAAATGATAAAAATAATAGAGCAGTTCACCTATTTAGGTAGCAATTTTGATTGCACAGGAAATGTTAAAAAGAAATTATGATACGAATTGGCAAAGCAACATCAGCTTTTAAAGTCTAAATAAAATATAGAACTGCAAGTTATATAGTATTAAAACTAAATTCGAGTTTTCAATTGAAATGTTGTATCAATCCTAACATATGCTAGCGGGAGTTGGAAAATTACTAAAGATATAGAAAGCAAGTTGAATGCATTTGAAAATAGATGTCTGTGACAAATAATGAATATAAAATGGAATGAATTCAAGAGAAGTGATGAAATCAGAGATATGTCTGGTCAACCACTTGTGACAACTGTTATAAGAAGAGAAGATGGAGATATGTTGGGCACACCTTGAGGAGAAATGATCAACGAATATTAAAGAAGGCATTGAAGTGGGATGCAAAGGTTCAGAGAGTCGACCGAAGGAGCCCCTGAAACGAACTTTGCTGAGAGAGGCAGGAAATATCGGTCTCAGTTCCATGGAGGAGATTGAGCGAGTTGCCCAGGATAGAGCGGTATGGAAAAATTACTTGCAGTCCCTATGTAACGTATAACGGTACGAGTGGAATTATTATTGTATATACTGTCCACATTATATTGCTTATGATTGTAACAAAATATCGAGTGTCGACTTGAAATCCCAACATCTGCTAGTTTAACATGAAATTAACTATTTTATTTCGATTAACAGCATTACGAATAGTTTATAACACAGATCATACACAAAACTATCCTCATTCGTGTAGATGTTGTAAAAAAGAAAGCATGATAACAATATGACAATCGGCTAGGTACAAGCGACAATAATAGAGAACGACATCAAGAAATCATTCTAGACAGTTTAACATCGTGGTACCAAGGTAACAGATTAACGGTAATAATTAGTAGAACTAGAAACAAAGGGTTTATAGGGAGGGATCTTAATGGCAAAAATGGTTATGTCGTTGTCCTGACGTACAGAAGGTTGTGAATTCGAATTTGGACCGAGACACATGTGTAATTTTTTGAATGAAATCCATAGGATTGTTGCTGAAGCTACGGAGTTCATGCTTCGTGCAGTGCTCTCTAGAGATGACATGCCCTCTCTGCCGACAGGGACGGAATCGTTTGGGTAAACCATGTGCAATGATCATTCGCTATTTAACACTTTGGACAAAGAGCTTTTAAAGAACATGATAATATACGACTGATGTCATTGCACTTGATGATGATGATTACATGAAGGCAAAATGTACCAGACTAACATGTGATATCTGATCCTTCACTTATCAATTAAATAGTATTCATAAAATAACTGTTGAACACGAAACAAATTATTTCTTAACTGTCTACACACATAAACCTATAAAAGTAAAGTAAAGGAACCCATTGATACCTTGGGGTATATAGGGCAATACAGTGTTAGGCCTGTATTTTTCATTGACCGTCGGCACGCGCTGGGTGATGTGGTCAGCATCACACCGGCCGCCTTTACTTCCCAGAGCGTGTCTGGTACCCAGTTGAGGCTGGGTCGACCTGAGAGCCGTCGCGGTCCGGGAAAAATTCCACGCCCACTATGGGAGCTCAACCCGGACCACCAGCCTTGAGAAGCGAGTTCACTAACAACTACGCTACCGCGGCTCTCACATAAACCTATATATTTGTCTAAATTATTCCATCTGTTCATGTATGTACAATTACGTGTAGCGTCTCTAATGATTATAGACATCTGTTCATGTATGTCACAATTCGTGTAGCGTCTGACTGAATGAATTATACCACATATGTTCATGTATGTACACAATTACGTGTAGCGTCTGACTGAAATGATGAGAGCGCGACTCCCATGCGGGAGATACGAGTTCAATCCACGGTAAGAACAAATATTTGTTTCTGTTGATTGCATAACAAAACGCATCATATCATGACCAGTTTTGCGGCGACTGTACTAGCCATACTTACTTACGTACTTATTTCCCTCCGCTCCTCGTGGAGCATAGGGCATCAACAGATATTCGCCACTCTACTCGGTCTCTTACTATACTTCTTATGGTCTCCAACGACAGTTCAGCACTCTTCAGCTCCTCAAGATGACTTTGTCTCCAGGTCTGTTTAGTGAGTCTTCTGTTTCGTTTTCCTTGCGGGTTCCACTCAAGTGCGTGTCTAGTGACGCTCGCATGCGACCATTCAATTTCACAGACTCATGTTCCCCATGTCCTAAACAACAAAAACAAGCGGTAGTACAAGCAGTAACAATTATTTGTTGGGTCGAAATTACAATACATCTGTTTGACAATATTCACATCAACTTCAGTAGTCATTTTACAATGAGATCGACACGGCTCTTAAAGAGAAATCGGCTATATCAACATCCTTGCCAAAGCTGCATCACTTTCGCTCATGTTAAACAAATACCTAGTCACACCTGTACATTAATATTATGTTCATACCTGGTCACACCTTTACGTTTTGTTCTCTTTCTTGCAGATTGTATTGATGGAGCTTTTGGATCAAGCTGTCAGTTAAAATGTTCGGAAGGATGTAATGGTACATGTAGAAAGACAGATGGACACTGCACCTGTAAGAAGGATTATCAGGGGCAACGTTGTTCAGGTTTATGGAAAAGTGGTTTTGTTGATGCTTAGTACAAATAGTGTTTGCTAATATACTGACATGTTAATATGCGTACACATATTCGAGTATTGAGTTCTCTTTACACACACATACACACATATATATATCTGTTACTCCTTACTTTAACCCTTCCCATGTTTGGTTAAAAAATCACGATATGAGAAGAAGATGAGTTGGATTTGTTTGTCACCCATTGTATGCTTTTAATATTGCAGTGAGAACATATATGTACTGCCATTCCTGCATGATCAACGATCAACGAGTTAATTGCGACAGAAAAACCAATGGTACGTTCTTGATGTCAAGCTTTGTCGGCATGCAGTTCTCTTGGATTTGTTAGCTTCGCTGAAAGGCGGAAACTGCTACATCAGCAACACAGATCCTCAATATTAGCACATCCAGTCAGCGCATTGGTGAGGACACTCCAGCTTCAACTCTCGGTGTCAGGACAAATCGGGAAATTACTGGGTATAAGCTATATTCTCAAAATGACGTAGATCTGACTCCAAGAGTTGCTTCTGTCGGTTTTGATGAATTCTCTCACTCCACTGGAACGATGGAATAGTTTAGGGCGCAGCTGATCAACACATAAACATATGTGCGCCCTCCAACTGAATGTGACAGCTGATCAACACATAAACATATGTGCGCCCTCCAACTGAATGTGACAGCTGATCAACACATAAACATATGTGCGCCCTCCAACTGAATGTGACAGCTGATCAACACATAAACATATGTGCGCCCTCCAACTGAATGTGACAGCTGATCAACACATAAACATATGTGCGCCCTCCAACTGAATGTGACAGCTGATCAACACATAAACATATGTGCGCCCTCCAACTGAATGTGACAGCTGATCAACACATAAACATATGTGCGCCCTCAAACTGAATGTGGCAAATCCGATGGGTTAACTGGACTCTGCAATCTCACTAGAAGAGGAACTGCAAAGTAGATTAACAACATAAGCCATGTTATAGCAGAGAGTTATAAAGATATCGTAAGCTCAACACCAACCCAATGTTTGATGTACACAGAGCATGCGTGCTAAGCACACTATTTAATCTCATATAATACAGGCCACTGCACACAATTCATGAAGAAAAAATGAATGCATTCCACCATGCTCTGTTTGAGGCGAATACTCATGATCATATGGAGTCACAGAGTAACACAATATGAGCTATTGGAATGTATGGAGTTCTGTATTACAGTTACTTGTATCTGTCATTGTCGCCTAGTCACCTGATTTGGAAGAAGATTTGTCGAGTTATAAACTATATTCTTTATGTGAAGCTGACATCTATAGTCTGTCCATTAATTCGTGAGCACGTTTGAAATTGATTTTCTCGAAAACTACCTGTTGGATCTCAGTGATTTTTGCATGCAGCCTTAGAATATCCATGACGCTAAAATAAAGATAACCAGTAGTCCATAGATGCTACGGATTTTGCACATCGGTGAATTCCTTTGATCTTTTATGACAATTGCAAATACGGGGCTCAAATTTTAGATTTTACAGTATCCATAGAATTTGTCCATGTCAATTCTATTCATAGGTGTATCTCCATATTAACTTGATAGGTCAAGTAATTAAGTGTGTTGCCCTTTATGTGCAATCGTGAACTTGGATACAATATGCAACAGTTAGTCCTCCCCTTCGGTCACCATTAGACCCCAGGGTGTCTTAACTTCACCACAAATTGTATGATGGTAGACGCATTTGGATATGGAAATGTATACGTTGCTATTTCTCAGTCTGTAATCAAAATATGATTTGTATCATCCCGAATTCCATGAGGTTGATAATTGTTACTGGCTGGACAAATTGTAATCCATCTCGGTGCCAGTACTCGTTTTCCTCTCGGAGCACATGTTCAACACACTTCTTCCAGAACTGCATGTCTATCATTGAGAAGGACTCACGTATCAGAACTTCAACATCACACATTTTAAACGTCCTGTTCTGTTCGGCAACTTGCCCTTTACTTTAGCCCAGACAAGCTCTATCGGATTGAGCATGATATGGAGGTAGTCGCAAAGACGTGTGGCCGTATTCCGCAATGATTTTGTCAATATGAAACACCTTTGTCTTATGTGTCATCCTCACCAGGTGCAACAACTCGGGTTTCAAATATGTATCATCGAAGCTGACATTTTCCTTAGCAAGCCAAGTCCTAATTTGATCTTTTGTATTTGATGCAGTTGGTACTTTGTCTTCCGCTGATACTGCGTTGTGATAGGATGCATTATCCATTACCAAGCATGATGGTCTGTTTAGAATTGGAAGTAGATCTTTCTCCATCCAGTGCCTGAAAATATGTCCATTCATTTATGTGTGGTAGTCCCTACCGTCGGTACTTTTGATTGGAAAATAAGTCCAGCGTCATGGACAAGACCTTCTTCACTGCTTCCTGCATGTGTTAGTATAATACGCTGGCGTTTGCTGCTTGGTATTTTCTTTTCTGTTCACCGTCTACTGATTGCCATTCTTTAGCATTGGTGTGGTGAGCATTGACCCAGGATTCGTCCAAATATACAATATCATAGCCTTGCCTCCGCCGCTCACGGATCTGCCTCAGGTATTTACTTCGGGCAGCAATTAAATGTGGCTTTTCACAAATAATATTCCTGCCGCCTATAGTTTTCTGAAGGTGAAGCCGGCGGCTCTTACAATTTTTCATAGAGTACTTTTAGAAATGTCTATGCTGCAATCTGATTGCAGTTTTAATTTCAGTTTCCTGAGAGTAACAAGTTGATTTGTCGCAAACATTTTCAAGAGCTCCCGTCTTATGACATCTATGTCAAAGTCGTCAATTGTTATTTTCCGTCCTTGCTTGACATTAGTGCACTTTGTGTCCTGTTTAATCCATCGGAAAAGGATTCTCTATTCAGACCAAGCGCCAGTTGCGCTCGTTTCTCAGGGTTATGAATATCGCAATATAGATGACCTCTCTTAGATTCCCTATGGAAGTGTTGGTATAGTAAAACTGTAACCTTCTGCATTGTTATAAATGTGCACTTCAGACTCATTATGAATGTGATATCAATGTCAGTTTTGATAAGCCAACAAATATGATTCAATAGCTTCATACAAATAGCGAGATACACCTATAACTATACAACGGTATCCCAATTATAACGTCATATGCTTTCCGCTTTCAAAGTCGACTGGGTTAGGTGCACGGGATTTCGTGAAATTGTTGTATACTCACGATATTTCTATGTTACCATAATGTATTTTTAGAACAACGCGTCTGTGTACCGTAGATCTGTTACTATTGTGTACAATCCGGTGAGGTTGATTTTAATATAACCTGAAGAAGAAATATTTCAAACTACATCAAATTTTCTTGGAAAAAATATTTCTCTAGCGTCATGGATATTCTAAGGCTGCTTGCAAAAATCACTGAGATCCAACAGGTAGTTTTCGAGAAAATCAATTTCAAACGTGCTCACGAATTAATGGACAGACTATAGCAACAGAACGGAGGTGTGAGCTTTCTTTGGTAACAGCGAGTTAATTAAACTAATAGTACTTGAAGTAATATTATATTAATATTACTAATATTACATGCCATGAATAAAGAAACATATGAGGATGCCACCACTGTTAGAAAGAGCTGGCGAAATGAATTCCACATAGGTATGAGAACTTATGATTCCAGATTGTGACAACTTGCTGACACACTACGTGGTCAGGATAAAAGAGAAATTTACTCATCATGGACTCTACATTCATTTTCTCTAACATGATAACAGGATATATATGTATATATCATATGCCAGCGAAAGTTGGAAAATGACTAAAGATAAAGAAAGCATGTTGAATGCACTCGAAATTAGATGTCTGCAGAAAATAGTGAATATAAAGTGGAATGAATTCAGGAGAAGTGATGAAATCAGAGACATGTCTGGTCAACCACTAATGACAACTGTTATAAGAGAGAGAAGATGGAGATATGTTGGATACACCTTGAGGAGAAATGATCAACAAAGCAGGCATTGAAGTGGGATGCAAAGGGTTTAAGAAAGAGAGGACGACCTAAGGAGACCCTAAAACAAACTTTGCTGAGAGAGGCAAGAACTATCGGTCTCAGTGCCATGGAAAAGATTGATCGAGTTTCCCAGGATAGAGTGGTATTGAGAAATTACTTGCAGGCCCTATGTAACGTAAAACGGTACGAGAGGAATTATTATTTTTATCATTTATATTAAAATATATATATATATATATATATATATATATATATATATATATTATATAATATATATATATACATATATATATATATATATATATATATATATATATATATATATATATATCATATATATATATATATATATTTCACGTAGGGTCATAGAGTAAGACAAGGTTGGGTACTATCCCCGAAGCTGTTCATCACATATATTTAACAATTCTGTAAAATAGCTAACACCAGCGAAGGAAACAACATCGGAAACTCTTAAACGAATTTCTTTTGCAGATGATCAGGCAATCATATCAACAACAGAAGAACAGCTACAACATCACATTAACAGACTCCAGTTAGCATGTAACGAATACAACATGAGAATAAACATTGACAAAACAGAAGTAATGACATTCGTCAGAGAGGAGAGCACTACCAAGTAAAAGACTTCACATACCTGGGGAACATTTTTTCATCAAACGGAAGAATCGATAATTAAATTCAACACAGATGCAACGAAGCAAATCAAATGATAGGACAAATGGCGCCAATTTTAAGATGCAAACATGTCACCATGAACACAAAAGAGCAATGTTCAACATAATCTTTCTCCCCACATTATGTTACCAGTGCCAAACCTGGACACTGACAACAAATGATAGAAGAAAACTAGTCACAACAGAGACGAAGTGTCTACGCAGAATGATGGGTGTAACAAGAAGAGACCGGTTGAGAAATGAAGACATCACTAAAAAAGTTGGTACAACATCAGTACTAGACTCCATCAAGAAACAACAAATTAAATGGTTCTGCTACGTAACCAGATTACCAACAGACAGTACACCTTAAAGAGCAATGCTGCTCTGATACAATAGGTACAAAGCAAAAGGAAGGCACGCAAAAGATGGACCTCAGAGATAACAGAGGCGACCAAAGAGACTGTCTACGAAGCGCATATAAGCGCCCGTTTTATAAATTTCCTCTTGACCTGACGCTGTGAGGCAAACAGGACTGGAGAAAGATATATACAGTAGAACCCGGTTATGTCGCCGGCCTAGGGGTTTGCCAAAAAGCGTCAGGATAACCGATGATCGAGATAAACGAAAACCAATATGGCGGCAAAATATTAACATGTGCTTAAAATTTCTTTATGTACATGATGTGCGTTAATAAATGAGAATGTACATGCACGTGTTATTTGTTTGATGAAGCGATCGGCATGCTATAAAAATGTACATACATGTTTGCTAACAACAAAAGGCATATGTGCACCAACTAACAGCAGAAATTTACCAATATAAAATAAAAACCACCGTCGATTCTCGATACAAACCTTTATTTATACAAACTGACACAGCTCTGAAAAGTATCGTACACGCGGTTACTATGGTTTCTTTACAAAGTCTAAAATGCTTTGTTGCTTTTTGCCTTTAACACTCTGCTTGAAAACAAATGCTTCAATATTATTTATGCTGTCTAAAACAGTTTCATCTCCTACAAAAGAACCATACCGTCGAATTTTCTGTAGCATTTCTACCACCTCACCAGCTGAGGGAATTGGTTCCAAATCTTCGTCCGCATGTCATAGTTCCCCAGATGGCAGCGGAGGAATGGACAGTTAGTCAGATAGATAGGTAGTATAATTGGATATTTAATAGTTGAGACTATGTGTTGCATCTCTAAGCAGAGGCGTATATGTATATATATATATTAATATATATATATATATATATATATATATATATATATTAATATAAATGATAAAAATAATAATTCCTCTCATACCGTTTTACGTTACATAGGGCCTGCAAGTAATTTCTCAATACCACTCTATCCTGGGAAACTCGATCAATCTTTTCCATGGCACTGAGACCGATAGTTCTTGCCTCTCTCAGCAAAGTTTGTTTTAAGGTCTCCTTAGGTCGTCCTCTCTTTCTTAAACCCTTTGCATCCCACTTCAATGCCTGCTTTGTTGATCATTTCTCCTCAAGGTGTATCCAACATATCTCCATCTTCTCTCTCTTATAACAGTTGTCATTAGTGGTTGACCATACATGTCTCTGATTTCATCACTTCTCCTGAATTCATTCCACTTTATATTCACTATTTTCTGCAGACATCTAATTTCGAGTGCATTCAACATGCTTTCTTTATCTTTAGTCATTTTCCAACTTTCGCTGGCATATGATATATACATATATATCCTGTTATCATGTTAGAGAAAATGAATGTAGAGTCCATGATGAGAAAATTTTCTCTTTTATCCTGACCACGTAGTGTGTCAGCAAGTTGTCACAATCTGGAATCATAAGTTCTCATACCTATGTGGAATTCATTTCGCCAGCTCTTTCTAACAGTGGTGGCATCCTCATATGTTTCTTTATTCATGGCATGTAATATTAGTAATATTAATATAATATTACTTCAAGTACTATTAGTTTAATTAACTCGCTGTTACCAAAGAAAGCTCACACCTCCGTTCTGTTGCTATAGTCTGTCCATTAATTCGTGAGCACGTTTGAAATTGATTTTCTCGAAAACTACCTGTTGGATCTCAGTGATTTTTTGCAAGCTGCCATCAAACCCATACTACCTCATGTGAGGAATGGATGTCCAGTACAGCCACCTCACATTGGCCAAGTGTTATGCTGTTGGGTCGCCGTCGGAATCATAGGCGCATATTTTCCAGATTAATTATAATTATGCTGATTAATTTCTATTACTATGGTTTCAGCACAAGAGCACAGAGGAGTTACTGTTGTTGTTAACCATGGTCACCTATGACCAGTTGACGAGTCACGTTCAACGACATGTGGTGACTAGTTCCCATTTAGCTCGTTCAACTGGGTCTTCCTGAGATCCCGTCAGGATTTTCTTTTCTTTTCGACCATGGTTGGCTGTTATAGTTAGTTGTTGTGGAGCCACGTTAACACGTGAGGTGACTTGTTCCCTTCAGCTCTCACCACTCTAATCACCCTATTGAACACTACCTGTGCGATTTTGTTGGGAGTTCGCCGTCGGGGCGACGGCGAGGTCTCCAGGGGGGTGTCATAGTTTCCCAGATGGCAGCGGAGGAATGGACAGTTAGTCAGATAGATAGGTAGTATAATTGGATATTTAATAGTTGAGACTATGTGTTGCACTCTCTAAGCAGAGGCGCAACACATAACAACGAGACAATGACGTTTTTACGTAGCTGTGTAGTGACGGATTAGCAACATTCTTTTAGAAAACAAGGACTAAGATTGAACCCTTGAGATGAGACAGGCGTGTTTTTGTAGCATGATGAACATCGTCAAATAAATATATGAATTCTGAACGACAGCATTGGCTTTATTATCGAGTGTGCATGGACCCCCACCAGCAGCAATCGTTAACACGCATCTTCTTCATCTTCTTTGTCATTGCCGCATGCAATGGGATCTCCATTTCCACGAAAGAAACTTACATGAGTCAACACCTGCCAATATTGGACTGTATATATTACTGTAGCATAAGTTAACACCCATTGTCATGGGGATCGAGATAACCAACGTTAAGTGGCAAATTTGGCCCTCTTTTGTGCTCGAGATATTAGGGTTCGGCGACATTAAAGAATCGAGATATCCGATGAGAAAATGCTAAGACAAAGAGAGAATTTGGCGGTTCCACTTCAAAAGCGTCCACTTAATAGGGTTGGCGAGTTAACCGAGGTCGAGATAAGTGGGTTCTACTGTATATATATATATATATATATATATATATATATATATATATATATATATATATATATATATATACAAACAGTGTATCACGTAACCTTTCAGAACTTTGGGTATGAAATGATTAGCATGACATGTTTCTATAGTCTGTCCATCAATTCGTGAGCACGTTTGAAATTGATTTTCTCGAAAACTACCTGTTGGATCTCAGTGATTTTTGCATGCAGCCTTAGAATATCCATGACGCTAAAATAAAGCTAACCAGTAGTCCATAGATGCTACGGATTATGCACATCGGCGAATTCCTTTGATCTTTTATGACAATTGCAAATACGGGGCTCAAATTTTAGATTTTACAGTAATCCCTAGAATTTGTCCATGTCAATTCTATTCATAGGTGTATCTCCATATTAACTTGATAGGTCAAGTAACTTGGATACAATATGCAACAGTTAGTCCTCCCTTCGGTCACCATTAGACCCCAGGGTGTCTTAACTTCACCACAAATTGTATGATGGTAGACGCATTTGGATATGGAAATGTATACGTTGCTATTTCTCAGTCTGTAATCAAAATATGATTTGTATCATCCCGAATCTGACGATTCCATGAGGTTGATAATTGTTACTGACTGGACAAATTGTAATCCATCTCGGTGTCAGTACTCGTCTTCCTCTCGAGCACATGTTCAACACACTTCTTCCAGAACTGCATGTCTATCATTGAGAAGGACTCACGTGTCAGAACTTCAACATCACACATTTTAAACGTCCTGTTCTGTTCGGCAACTTGCCCTTTTACTTTAGCCCAGACAAGCTCTATCGGATTGAGGTGAGCATGATATGGAGGTAGTCGCAAAGACGTGTGGCCGTATTCCGCAATGATTTTGTCAATATGAAACACCTTTGTCTTATGTGTCATCCTCACCAGGTGCAACAACTCGGGTTTCAAATATGTATCATCGAAGCTGACATTTTCCTTAGCAAGCCAAGTCCTAATTTGATCTTTTGTATTTGATGCAGTTGGTACTTTGTCTTCCGCTGATACTGCGTTGTGATAGGATGCATTATCCATTACCAAGCATGATGGTCTGTTTAGAATTGGAAGTAGATCTTTCTCCATCCAGTGACTGAAAATATGTCCATTCATTTCTGTGTGGTAGTCCCTACCGTCGGTACTTTTGATTGGAAAATAAGTCCAGCGTCATGGACAAGACCTTCTTCACTGCTTCCTGCATGTGTTAGTATAATACGCTGGCCTTTGCTGCTTGGTATTTTTCTTTTCTGTTCACCGTCTACTGATTGCCATTCTTTAGCATTGGTGTGGTGAGCATTGACCCAGGATTCGTCCAAATATACAATATCATAGCCTTGCCTCCGCCGCTCACGGATCTGCCTCAGGTATTTACTTCGGGCAGCAATTAAATCACTTAGATCCAACAGGTAGTTTTCGAGAAAATCAATTTCAAACGTGCTCACGAATTAATGGACAGACTATAGATCACTGTGTGCAGGAATGTAGTAAGTTCAAAAACTTTCCTCGCGTCGGAACGTGGAGTGTGGTGTGAACTCTCTTGTGGCTGATTCGGTATGCGAACGCTTCTTACACATTACGCTAATCTCAGCCTCACATATATTTCAAGGGAAGGCTTAGTATAAATTAGACTTTGGGTCATAGGAATTGCATTTATATATAACACACCCTCCCCTTGTTGATGACGTGTCTGAGTTACAACATGACAGTCATCAAGGACGCACTACTTGTTCACAAACATGATGCCTGTTTATATAACATTTGTGTTATCATGAACCTGCAGAGAAAACTGCCATTACAACTTGTCAATGGCAGCGATGCTTCAATCAATACACATTCAGCAATATCCTGCATTAACTCATAGTCGTCATCCCGGCAGTTATTTAGAATAACAAGGTTTGTTTTTTCCTAAGTACAACAAAATATTGGTCAATATCAGTAGATCAAATATGGTTGTTGATTTTTACTATTTATGTAACATGTTTTTTGTTTAGTCATTTCTTGTTGCATTGCATGCAATAATAACGTATATGGCTACCAACACGATATATGTGTGTTGTAGAATGTTTGACGGGCTCCTACGGAAAAACATGTCAGTACAAGTGTGGAAGAGGTTGTGATGGAAAATGCTATAGAATAAGTGCACAGTGCGTCTGTAAGGACAACTACGAGGGAGTATTCTGTACAGGTTTGTAAAGAAAATTATATAAAATTGGGTTTATTAAATTTTCTCGCAATCGCACTACCGTCTCGATCATTATAATTATGCAACACATCACATTTGTGATCGTCAAATAGAGTATTTGGAGTATCGTATTTGTGATCGTCAGAGTACAAACTAGGAGTTTCATATATGGAAACAAGAATTAATAAACCCAGCTGTCGACTGATTATATATTAACCGACTTGTCCAATGATACTACTATTATTATATAGTTACGTTTGGTTACACTTACATGCCATTCTTGCTGATTCGTTCCAACTAGATGATTATGAGTTGGAAGATTTCACTTAAATCAACTTGTTCTACAATTTTGAATACTTCTTTAATGATGTCAAGTTGTTGGCGTCAAACTTGTTTAATTTGTGATCATAAGTTCACATTTCTTTCCATTCAGCGATAATGTTCTGACAGTCAATGTAATTGTTTGACAGAATAAATGAAATATTTATAATACATTGCTATTATATGAACGTGAAATTGTATCATCTAATTGTATCATCTAATTGTATCATCTAATTGTATCATCTAATTGTATCATCTAATTGTATCATCTAATTGTATCATCTAATTGTATCATCTAATTGTATCATCTATGTTCCAGAATATTTATGTCATCAATTCTAAACGGATATAAATATATGTATTACTAATAGACTTTTCTGACTTTTCTGAGTATATTCCATTATGTATATGTGTTAATTGTAGTAATATAGGGTGCATCTTTGCTTAACATCAAACCATTCTGACACTTTACCAGTCAACTTAACAGCTGCTTGTTGTTCGTGATACCCAGTACTAATTGATTGATTAAATTGTAGCATGTGTTCTTCATGCAACACACGTCCTGATGTTTTGCATGTGTCTGTGCACTTTGTAAACCAGACAAGCAGGTGTAAATTGTACTCTCTACATGTAATGGCACTTTTGTTCATATTGCCGATGTTATCTATGGTACTTGCACTAAGCATAATAATAGTCTGTGTTTCATGTATCTCATATCCTGACTTACGTTTTACTATTTTACTATTTTTATCTTAATCTACAAAATGAATTTGATTTGATTGACTTATTAAAGCAACTATAGAATAATTAATAATCATCATTAAACCGTCTTTCATTTGGAATTGCATGCCTACTAATCGGTGGCTAATATTGGTTCCGTCGTACTAGTTGATATGCCCACATCCATTAGATTATATTGTTTAATATACAAATTATAAATGATAATTTTTTTTAAAAAAGAATACTATAAACAACAGATAACATTTCTATAAGAAATAAGTGGATGTTCGAATATGTAACAAACAACGTCAGACTATAAATTGAGAAATATTGTTCACGAAAGTTAGTAAGCTTTTGTCAATATATCAATATCAATATATGTCCTTTTTCTGTTGGGTCATTCATTTTGAGATTTCCAAATATATGTTCGCTTTATCATTCTTTATTATACTTAACAAGAAAATGAGAAAGTTAAGTTCAGAATAAATATCAACACTGCGAATGACCAGACGCTGATGGACAACTAAATCATATCGTATCGCAACTTCTTTGTGTTACAAGTATGTTATTAATTGTTTCTTGTGTTTTCTTTTTTTTCTAACTGTGTAGTTTTACTAATGTGATGCTACACATATTTTCTGTATTCTACCAGACTGTAACACATGATATTATGACTTTACTAATGTGATGCTAATAACTCTGCCAATACCGGTTCCAGGCCCGGATGAAAAAGGAGGAGGACATGTACGTAAGGCCACCTACCTCACCACAAGTAATTGAAAAAGCTACAGAAACTTGCAAGAAAGGACGCCATTCTATCTCCGCTATTGTTTGAAGTGGCCATTGACTAGATGATGCGAACATGTTGCAGGGGCGAAACTGGCATCGATTGGGTAGAAAATAGTCAACTAGAAGATTTCGATTTTGCAGATGATATTGCCTTTTAAGTAGAAACAACCAAGATATGCAAATAAAAACAGACAACTTGTCATCTATAGCATCAAAAATTGGACTGCAGATAAGATATGAAAAAACAAATATAATAAAGACACCTATGGCAAGAAACGCAGATATCACACTGGAATCCAATATGATAAAATAACAGAGCAGTTCACCTATTTAGGTAGCAATTTTGATTGCACAGGAGATGTTAAAAAAGAAATTATGATACGAATTGGCACAGCAACATCAGCTTTTAAAAGTCCAAATAAAATATGGAACTGCAAATTATATAGTATTAAAACTAAATTACGAATTTTCAATTCACATGTTGTATCAATCCTAACATATGCCAGCGAGAATTGGAAAATGACTAAAGATATAGAAAGCAAGTTGAGTGCATTTGAAAACAGATGTCTGCGAAAAATAATGAATATAAAATGGAACGAATTCAGGAGAAGTGATGAAATCAGAGACATATCTGGTCAACCACTAGTACAACTGTTACAAGAAAGAGAAGATGGAGATATGTTGGACACACCTTGAGGAGAAATGGTCAACGAATATCAAAGAAGGCATTGAAGTGGGATGCAAAGGGTTCAAGAAAGAGAGTCGACCTAAGGAGACCTTGAAACGAACTGTGCTGAGAGTGGCTAGAGGTATCGGTCTCAGTTCCATGAATGAGATTGAGCGAGTTGCCTAAGAAGAGCGGTATGGAAAAGCTACTTGCAGACCCTATGTAACGTTTAACGGTATGAGAGGAATTATTAATGTGATGCTACACATATGTTCTGTATTCTACCAGACTGTAACCCAGGATATTATGACTTTACTAATGTGATGCTACACATATGTTCTGTATTCTACCATACTGTAACCCAGGATATTATGACTTTACTAATATGATGCTACACATATTTTTTGTATTATACCAGACTGTAACCCAGGATATTATGACTTTACTAATATGATGCTACTCATATTTTTGTATTATACCATACTGTAACCCAGGATATTATGACTTTACTAATATGATGCTACACATATTTTTTGTATTATACCATACTGTAACCCATGATATTATGACTTTACTAATATGATGCTACACATATTTTTTGTATTATACCATACTGTAACCCAGGATATTATGACTTTACTAATATGATGATACACATATTTTTTTGTATTATACCATACTGTAACCCAGGATATTATGACTTTACTAATATGATGCTACACATATTTTTTGTATTATACCAGACTGTATCCCAGGATATTATGACTTTACTAATATGATGCTACACATATTTTTTGTATTATACCAGACTGTATCCCAGGATATTATGACTTTACTAATATGATGCTACACATATTTTTTGTATTATACCAGACTGTATCCCAGGATATTATGACTTTACTAATATGATGCTACACATATTTTTTGTATTATACCAGACTGTATCCCAGGATATTATGACTTTACTAATATGATGCTACACATATTTTTTGTATTATACCAGACTGTATCCCAGGATATTATGACTTTACTAATATGATGCTACACATATTTTTTGTATTATACCAGACTGTATCCCAGGATATTATGACTTTACTAATATGATGCTACACATATTTTTTGTATTATACCAGACTGTATCCCAGGATATTATGACTTTACTAATATGATGCTACACATATTTTTTGTATTATACCAGACTGTATCCCAGGATATTATGACTTTACTAATATAATGCTACACATATTTTTTGTATTATACCAGACTGTATCCCAGGATATTATGACTTTACTAATATGATGCTACACATATTTTTTGTATTATACCAGACTGTATCCCAGGATATTATGACTTTACTAATATGATGCTACACATATTTTTTGTATTATACCAGACTGTATCCCAGGATATTATGACTTTACTAATATGATGCTACACATATTTTTTGTATTATACCAGACTGTATCCCAGGATATTATGACTTTACTAATATGATGCTACACATATTTTTTGTATTATACCAGACTGTATCCCAGGATATTATGACTTTACTAATATGATGCTACACATATTTTTTGTATTATACCAGACTGTATCCCAGGATATTATGACTTTACTAATATAATGCTACACATATTTTTTGTATTATACCAGACTGTATCCCAGGATATTATGACTTTACTAATATGATGCTACACATATTTTTTGTATTATACCAGACTGTATCCCAGGATATTATGGATCAGATTGTCAGACAGAGTGCTCCGTAGGATGCCAAACATTATGTGATCCAACGAGTGGAATGTGCCCCACTTGTAATACATACTTCTTGGGCTCACGTTGTGAAGGTTTTTCGAATAATACATATGCATATTGTGTTTACTATATTATGATATTTAAAAGTAAACATAGTATACAGTTAATATATAGTGTTTACCATATTATGATATTTAAAAGTAAACATAGTATACAGTTAATATATAGTGTTTACCATATTATGATATTTAAAAGTAAACATAGTATACAGTTAATATATAGTGTTTACCATATTATGATATTTAAAAGTAAACATAGTATACAGTTAATATATAGTGTTTTTTCTATTTAGTAAATATTGTTAGATGTGTTATGAAACATAATAACACCAATCTGACCTATCTTTAAACTTGCAAGACATGTCTACGATTATGGTGTTCTTTATGTTTCTATTGGTTTTTGTCTGCGGATGAAATATTGTCATCATCCTAGCAGCTTCCTCGCATGCTTGGCTACTGCGCATCTTTTGTTTCAGGCATGGAGACCTAGTCCTTCCGAGACTCGAGTTATTCGTTGTGTACAATTTCTTAAGGTTTCTGTAAGTACGTCCTTTATAAATGGATGGATTGTAACACCATCGTACAACCCACATCCTTGAGATTCAGGAAGCAACAAATGACTGAACTCTCACATTTGACCTTTCCAGCTTAGCTCTATGTGTTATTGAGTTATGGAACACCATCCACCACCCCCTACCCCATCCCCCAACCACAGAAAGGTAAGGACCTCATGGGTGGGGAGTGGTTGCTGCGTGATAGCCGACCTTTTTTGTTGTCATTATTTAGAGAGTATAAGCTAATCACATAGACGTCCAATCTGAAATATATTGATTGATCGAATGATTGATCAATCATTGCACCCTCCACCTCCCCATTGTCTCATTGTCAAAAGCTCAGGAAACTAATCCTCTAATAAAATATCGTCAGAGATTCAACAACCAGGAATCGAAAGTATAAACAATTATCTTTCCAGCCCAGTAGGTAAGGACAAACTGTCAATATTTCACTTGTTAAATATCAGCTATCTTTCAAACTTCTGTACATGGCAAACTGCCAATATTTCAATTGTTAAATATCGGATATCTTTCAAACTTCTGTACATGGCAAACTGCCAATATTTCACTTGTTAAATATCGGATATCTTTCAACCTTCTGTACATGGGAAACTGTCAATATTTCACTTGTTAAATATCGGATATCTTTCAAACTTCTGTACACGGGAAACTGTCAATATTTCACTTGTTAAATATCGGATATTTTTCAAACTTCTGTACAGGCAAACTGCCAATATTTCACTTGTTAAATATCGGATATCTTTCAAACTTCTGTACATGGGAAACTGCCAATATTTCACTTGTTAAATATCAGATATCTTTCAAACTTCTGTACATTAAAGGCCCATTATCAGAGAAGATTTTGACACTGTCCGACAGATGATGCAGCTTGTGTAATTCTAACGGATCAAAATGGCGACGCCGTAAATGGCGACGACCTTGGCTGTGTGCAATGTAGAGAAGCAACGACGAACCACACGTTTTTTGTGGTCAAAGGAAGTGAAATATCTTGAAATTCACAGAAGAATACAGCAACAGTATGGGGATTTATGCATTGTCGAATGGAAGGTATACAAGTGGTAGAAAGCAAGAGGCAGTCTTCAGAGTGGCGGCACAGATGTTCTCCATGAAAGAAAAAGTTAAAGTCTCAACCCTACTCTCGGAAGGTCATGTTCACGCTCTTCTGGGATAAGAATGTTCCACTTCTGGAACATTATCAGAAAAAGGGTGAAACAGTAAATAGTGCAAGATACAGTACACTTTTGGAGGATGAGCTGAAACCAGCAATACGGAGCCGTTGCAGATAACTTTTGTCTAGAGGTGTTCATCTTCTTCATGATAATGCACACCCTCATACATCTACTGAAAGACTCGAGATGTACCATCAGGAGATTGAGATTTAAATTTTACAGCATTCCCCGTACAGTCCTGACCTAGCCCACCCCCACCCTCTGATTATCCTGTGTTTGGATCCATGAAAGACGCTTTGATGGGAGGAACATTTGGGAATGATGACAAGATTAAAAAAGCGGTGCATTACTGGCTGAAGGGACAATCAAATATATTTTTTTCTGATGGAATAAACAAGTTTTTTGCAACGGTGTGAGAAGTAAATTCAAAAGGATGGTAGTTATAAAGAAAAATGACATATTATTTGTATCTCTATATGAATTATGTATCTCGAACAATTTAACTTTGCCCTTACTTAATGAATCACCCTCGTATAACATGCCTATTTTCAATTCATGGATTATATATGGCTTCTAGTAATAGAGAAGGCCTTCAAAAATAACCAAAAGGAAACCATAAAAACACATGAACCGTTAAGAGTTAAAAATGATCTCAGTAAAAGTATCTTCCCATGTATCTATAATAATAGACCAATGAGATGTCAGCCCAGATATGGTAGCCTAGAACTTCAGCCTTGGTTGACAGCTGGTCCGGGATAGAAAGTGTACGTTTTTTCCCAGCTTCTGCAGCTCACTTTGATGTGAACGCATTTGCACTATCTTTGTTCAAACAAATAATTGAAGAATGCAGACCTGAATACAGATCGTTTTATATGTGCGATGCACGATATTGTTTTTAATTGTTAAAGACAAAGCATTGCTAGTTGGCATCGATGATATGAAATACTTGCTGGTGTCACTAAATAGCTACAACTAATCCCAAGCTGACAGCGCTACCCATTACAAGTGCTTTCCCGACACATCTTGATGCAATGAATGCTTGAATTCATGACAACATAAAACAAGAGGATGTACATCAAATATTAGGAATACGAATAATATAAATTGTCATCTTCGATATGAAAAAGATGCTGTTAGAACCATGTGTACGGATCCCTACATTGATCTCAGATTTCGATAGAGTATATCTCTACCATCTTGATGTCACTGTCATTGACCATGACGTCAGGTTTTTGAATGCAGTATTAACTAACGTAAGACTTGGGGATGTCGATATGATGTACTGCCGTAAAGATTAATTAGTGATTAATAGCGATCGTCATCGCATGTGTTCTAAAAGATCGATTTGGGCACCCATCTTCTCATCCATAATTGTACCCGTTAAAACCTCTATGTGATGAGTAATCAATATATGTCATTGAATACAACTGTCATGTTGAATAAAACGAACGTCTAAATAGAGCCGTAAATAAATTATCAGTTTGCAAACTACTTGTCATCTGCTAACCGATAATAAACTATACCAGGTCTACCCAGTAGTACAAACAAGTTAACTAGTCCACGTTGATATGCCTGTTTAGCTAGCAGATATATGTTTGTTCTGTCATTCTAATAACTTCAACTATTACCTGCAGATACAAATCTCATCTGCTTCATTAGCATATTAGGAACATGTACTAATTTTGCTACCACCACTCCCACCACCTTTAACTACCCCATTTGATACCAGCAGTGTTGTTTCCGGGTTAATGATGGATACACACAATGTCAAACCATAACGACTATGCACAATACCGTCTAGCCAGGAGAGAGGTGAAAAGAATAGTAAAGAAAGATTAAGAAAACTCTTGGTGCAAATACGGATAACATCTAGCAGACTTATGTAGGACAAAACCGAGATAATTTTTTTTTAAATGTCAATCAATGAGAATGAGAGACGATAGCTACAACTATCATCAGCATCACCAGGTGCCGTCTCCACATCGAAGGTTGGCTGCAATGAATCTCCAGCATCCTCTGTCTTTCGCCTTGGTGTTGCACACTGCCAGACTGTAACCTGTCCATTTCTTAAAGTTTCCTCCCACTTATCTCTCGGTCTTCCTCTTGCTCTTCTCCCTCAACTTTCCTCTAGTAAATGTTTTATCATGGTGTCATGTCTTTTTATGTGCCCAAAATACTTTACTTGTCTGAATTTTATTTCTCTTAATAATTGTTTCTTCATGCCTAGTTTTCCTAAAACTTGTTTATTTGTCTGTTTTTCTGTCCATGAAACTCTGCCTATTCTTCATATATCCACATCTCAAATGCATCAATTCTGTCTTCTAACTGCTTGTTCATTGTCCATGTTTCGAGCCATACATTAATATAGGATATATATAGCATTTGATCATTCTAATTTTTAGCCTGTTTGTGATTTGTTTGGATGTCAGTAACTTTCTCATACTATTGAAACTATCCTTGGCCATTCCTATTCTCTTTTAATTTCAGTTATACATCTGCCATCATCTGTTATCATCTGACCGAGATAGGAGTAGCTTTTACTTGATGTAGTAATTCTCCATGTATTTTTATATTCATTTTAGGTTTTTCCATTTCCTTGTTGATTACCATAGTTTTTGTTTTCTGTATGTTAATGTCTAATCCATATTCCTTGCTAGTTCTGTCCAATTGGTCCACTAATTCTTGTAGATCTTGTTCATTTTCTGCTACAAATACTGTGTCATCTGCATATCTTAAGTTATTTATTATTTTTCCATTGATCTTGAGTCCTGGCATTCCTCTAGTTGTTTGAAGATTTTCTCTGTGTAGATGTTAAATAGGCTTGGTGACAGTATGCATCCTTGTCTCACTCCTCTCTTTATGTCTATGTATGGAGAGTAGCTATTTTCATATTTTATTATTGCTGTCTGTTCCCAGTATATGTTACTTATTAGTCTGATATCATCCCCATCTAGGCCTATTTCTTGTAGACATATGATTAGCTTTTCATGTTGGACTCTGTCAAAAGCTTTGCTATAATCGATGAAACACAAGTAGATACTTTTTTGGACTTCTATATACTTGTCAGCGAGTAGTCTTATACAAAGTATTGCCTCTCTTGTTCCTCTGTTTTTTTCTAAAGCCAAACTGTTCTTCTCCTACTTCTATGTCTATCTTGTTTTAATTCTTTCATGTATGATCTTGAGTAGTATTTTTGTTATGTGGCTCATCAGGCTAATTGTCCTATAGTCTGTGCACTCCTTTGCTTTTGGGCTTTTGGGTAGTGGTATGAATACTGATGTCTTCAAGTCTCTTGGTATATATCCTGTGTTATATATATCATTGCACAAATCTGTAATGGTTGAAATACCAAAATCCTCTAAGGAGGTTAACATTTCCACAGTAATATTGTCCAATCCTGCAGCCTTTCCTCGCTTCATTGTTTCGATTGCTCTTACAATTTCAGATTTTAATATTCTTGGGCTGTCATTGCACTTTATACTGTGTTTACTGCTTCTTTGATCATCAAATAGAGCCGTTACATATTCTGTCCATCTTGTCAATATTTCTGTTTTATCAACCAAAAGTTGGTTTTGTTGTTTTGATACATCCTCCACCTTTTACAGTATTTTTCTTACTTGTCATTTGTCTTATTTCTCTGTGCATATCTCTATACAACTATACCACTATCATAAACAGTAAGGAAGGAACACCATTATTCAACAAACCAGATAGAATGACCAAATGGACGTAATATTTTCAAGAACATTACAACCCTACTAAATTAACTGAATATGTATATATATATACAACAAAGGAAAGTGAAGAAACAGAACCAGATATATATTGATTCAAGAAATTGAAACAGCAATAAAGAACAGCCCGACAACGAATCACCAGGTGCAGATGGCAGACCAAGCGAAGCAATTAAAGCATGCAAAGAAGTAGGTGTAAAATGATTAAATAGAATATTCACAGCCGCTTGGACAGAAAGAAAAGTTCCAGATGAATGGCAAAAATCAGTAATAGTCCCATTATGGAAAAATAAAGGCAATAAAAGAGAATGCGAAACATACAGAGGCATTTCACTATTAAGCCACACTGATAAAATATAAGCAAAAATATTAGAACAGCGCATAAGACACATCGCTGACCCACAAATAAGCTCCTCACAGTTTGGATTTAGAAGAGGAGTGAATGCACAGACGCTCTATTCACTCTGAGACAACTGAGTGAAAAAGCAATAGAATATAACAAAGAGCTACACTTATTATTCATCGATCAAGAAAAGGTATTTGACAGAATAGATAGAAGTATTCTATGGGAAACATTAGAAAACTATGGAATCAAGGGACAACTGCTAGACAATATCAGAGCAATATACACAAATAGCCACAGTGTGGTAAGAACAACAGAAGCAATGACAGACTCATTCGAAACAAAATCAGGAGTAAGACAGGCATGTGTGCTCTCACCTCTTCTCTTCAACATATATATAGACAGAATAGTGAAAGAGGCACAGTGCGAAAAAAACCGTATTGACATAGACAATGATCACGACGACCAATTAAACAACAAAATTAACGAATTGCTTTTTGCGGAAGACCAAATTTTAATGTATGAAGATGAAGATCAGCTACAACATCACATGAATTCATTGCTAATAGCATGTAGAAAGTAAATCATGAAAATCAACAAACAAAAGACCTAGACAATGAAAATCAACAGAACACCAAGCCAAGCAAACATGCAAATAGATAACACCAGAGTAAAGCAAGTTTCTGAATTCAAATATGTAGGCAACATTTTCACAGAGGACGGAAAACTCGATAGAGAAATAGAGACAAGGTGTCAAAAAGCAAATGCAGTGACCTACCAGCTGACTCCATTACTACAACACCCAAAGATCAAAATGAAAGTGAAAAGACAGATGATAAAAAGTATTTTCCTACCAACACTTTGTTACCAGTGCCAAACTTGGTCTCTTAACGTAACGCATCACAGAAAGCTCACCACGTGTGAAATGAAATGCTTGAGGAGGGCAGTGGGAGTCACCAGGAAAGACATACTACGAAATGTGGACATCAGAAGCAGAGTGTGCATAACATCATGCACCGAATACATTGAAAGACAACAGATGCATTGGTTTGGACATTTAATGAGAATGAAATACAACCAACCACCAAAAACAGCATACAATAAAATAGATCAGGGTACTAGAGCTAAGGGAAGACCAAGAAAAAGATGGATAGACAGTATCAAGACCACACTACATAAACACGGATACAAAACAACAAGGGCGACACATCTAGCCCTAGAACGGTTATTAAAGCTCCCATCCCTTCGCTTAATGGCAAGAGTGGACAGCCAACTACATCTTCCACCTGGTAATAGCAATAAACAATAGACAAACAATGTCTCCTCTCGCATGTCACAAGAACTGACTTAGATAGGTTTGTCCGAGAGAGTCTGACAATATTGTAAAATCACTGTTAAAAAAAGAAGCCTCCACAGAAACACACAGGCTGATCGTGACCATTCGGATGACATTTGTGTAATCGACCGTCAACACTGAAGGAACGAGTGAAGACTAATGTTTGTGGTGGAGAGAAATACACAAAACGAATTGTGTAGACATATTTGTTCATGTCGTGTGTGCCCTTAGCAACAATATAAATTGTAATATATGTATGTTACTTAATCACTTGTATGATGTTATCATTCTATTCTAGTTTGTGAAATTCCACGTTATGGCCGTAGATGTGATTTGAGTTGCCCTATTACCTGTCAAAATCGTACGTGTGATAGATTTTCTGGAAAATGTGCTCCTTGTATAGAAGGCTTCAAAGGCGAATGGTGTCTGGAAGGTAACCTATTTTACACATGTACTGTAATGTTGACTTACAACATCGACATCATCATCATCATCTAGTTGTTTCATGTAGTTGTTCACAGCTGGTGATCTCTATGTGACACAGATCTGTGTTAGATGCCCGGCATATGATGCAGTCATACTCAACTACTATATATAATAACTAGCAATCATTTTCCCTTCTTATGGGCACTATCATCCGAAGACGACGCTGGAGATGGATTGGACATGTGATGCGCATGGAGACTGGCTCTGACACGAAAACTGCACTGAGATAGACTCCAGAGGGTAGGCGAAAGCGTGGAAGACCCAAGACGACCTGGAGGAGAACGATAGAGCAAGAACTGAAGGAAATGAATCATAGCTGGAACACAATACAGAGGAAGGCCATGAACAGGAAGAATGGTGTACGTTTGTTGCTGCCATAAACGCCAATGGCGTAACAGGCTAAAGGGAGAGAGAGATCTTCCATTCAGTCTTCCTACTACTCTTCATGTCTTCGTATGTACAGTGCCTTGTCCTCCAAAGTAACCTTATTCAGGAAATCATGACATTGTCGAAGTTCGACATATTTCATTTCCAAATATTATATCTTTATTAATCCCAACTTTTTCAATTTTGAACTGCTGCAAAATGCCATTTTGTTTACCATATGTTATTATTAGTACCTTCTGTAGTACTGACGAAAAGTCAACTTGTCACCTGTTTTTAGCAATAACCAATGAATTACAGTCATACGTTGCTATGGAGATAATATCTGGCTTGTAAAGTCTCGTTTGCAATGAATGTACATATTAAAAACTAAAACATTAGTCTAATGTATTGCCATTGATAAACTAAAACATTAGTCTAATGCATTGCCATTTATAAACTAAAACATTAGTCTAATGTATTGCCATTTATAAACTAAAACATTAGTCTAATGTATTGCCATTGATAAACTAAAACATTACTCTAATGTATTCCCAACGATGCATATTGCATTTCTTTTATGACGTATAAAGGTTTTGAAATGTGTTTCATTCAGATGCATATTCGTCGCATGGTTCTATAAATTACCTTTATCATTTTTTTAGTAACAGTTTCTGACGTAGAGAAAATAATTTTTCATCATACATTAACGCAAATCAAATTATAGGAGACATGCCATCAATTTTAGAATGTAGTGAAAACCACATAAATAATTCAGGCAGGAAGGACAACATCAACAAATAGCAGACACACGATTCAATTCTATAAATCTCTTCTAATCGTGATAATCTGAGACAAAACATAATTAAAGAATGGCTACGACAAAATGTTGAAACACAGTATGACAGACGGAACTCAGAAATAAAAAAAAATAATATGCTATGTAAACAACATCTAATCATATATATATAAGAAAGATGAATGTTATTGTATGTCTGTCCCAATTGTTTGGAGATATCATGACATCCTACGAACTTGAAATTTGGCAAGAATGTGGCTTTCATGAATACGAAAAGGGACGAATTATAAAACTATACTTTTTATACCTTTCTATAACCATATTCACAACTTAAGGCACAAGGACATTCTGTGTAGAAATCGCCGAAAGTGTCTTTCCATGTTTTTCACGACGTTAGCAGTCACGTAATGCGCAAAGCGATCATGTTGTTATAGTCCGTTGACGTCTTTCGCACAAAACACGAATCATCGCCATCAAGGTGCTTATTACTTATATGATGTTGCTCTCTTTGCAACGCATCTGAAATTCACTCTGTATCTAGTCAATTCACCCACTTCGTCGATGGTCATATTCACGGTTTCATGACGTTACGGTCACGTGATCATGTTACTTTCCGCTGGCGAAACTGGTAATCACAAAGTACGGTAGTTTTACAAAATACAAAAGCAATGACAATACACAGCAACGTTTTGACCAGCAAGGCCTTTATCAAGCAAACAATACAACCAAGTGATGAATGTCACAGCATACTACCACATACAGACTTTGACAAAGATTATTACTTTCCCCTCAAGTCCTGAGGTCATATAATGCTATGATAAGATCACTATTATTATAACGTATTTAAAACACATGTGTTTATAAGTTTACGTACTGTAATTGTTAGCTTGCCTGTCTAGAATGCAGTGGACATGCACTACATGTGTTCGATTCACGTTCTGGTTCATTTTTTTTAAACACGTCGATATGTTAATTATCTGAATAAATTTAATTTGCCAGTTATTATTTTCAACTTTCTTGGGTATTCAATTGTATCAGGTTTTACTGTCAATCGAAATGATGAACACTTTCAATTGTTATTTGTCAACTTTCACGGGAACTGAATTCTGTTTGAGGCATATTTGGCTAGTCTGAAGCAAAATTTTATGTTTTACAGTAAACGCATACATATGACATTTGATGACAAGTCTCATGCAAATGCGATGATCTCAGCTTATACATTGGGGCTAATATCGATACTTGCAATACAGTCATGAAATAAACAAGAAATGTAGACATAGTTGTATCACTGTTTTTAAATAACTCACATTACAGTTAAGTTGCTGCCATGTCATAATGACATCCCCCTTTCATGTTTAGGCTTGGGACTGAGTTAAAGTTAGCTACCATGTCATAATGCCATCACCCTTTCACGTCCAGGCTGGGGACTGGCAATGCGGAACTCAAGTAGTAGCATGCCCCTTGCGGAACGTCGCATTCATCACAGCCCGCCTGAAAAGCTCTGTCTCATGCAAGTGCTCATGCTTCTTCCAGCATCATTTTCAAGGTTTCTTTGATGCCTGCTGCCATCTTCGTCTTGGTCATCCTTCATCGTTTTCCAGGAACCATGCCTTCCATTACCTTTCTCTCCAGACCACGGGGGCGGTAAATGTGGCCAACATATTTAATCTTCTGGGACATGATGTTATTTATGAGCCAATGTTCCTTGATATTCAGGTCTTGTAGGATGTCTTTGTTTCTTCTCTTCTCTGTCCAGGATGTTCTAAGATCTTTTCTATAAAACCTTGTTATGGTGGAGCTACTGTAGAGATTCTTTTCAAATTGCTACTTCTTCGTTACAATGTGCGGTAGGGAGGAATCACTATAATAAAATAGCTCTTTTCTCTGGTTCTTGTATACTGTTAGTACAGTTGACCCATATGTGACTCTTTGCGGAAATGCGGTATAGCATTAATGATACTTTTGCACTGTAACTTCAAAATCATTAGACATGTTATATCAATGTATGTTTTGAGAAGTCAACAATATAACCCAATAACCTCACACTAATTTCGATATACGCCTTTAACTAAAGTCCATCTCCCACTAATGACGTCATTTGTTTACCATGTTCAAGCCGAGTCTATTTTGTGCAGGGAAATGCAAGAATCGTTTTTTAAAAAACCACGGATTTCGTCCTGAATGTTGTTATTTTGGTCATCAATGTATTACATAGCTGTAAACATTAGTTTTCTTCAACCCTGCCAATGTGCTCGTTACATATATAGCACAAAGAAGGAAACTTCTAGATGGTATGATTGTTTGAATGGCAAAAATATTTTGTAGCGTCGGGAACATGTGTAGTTCACATGCATTTTTTCAAATCATTTAATCAAATAGTTACAAAAATACATATTTTTATATGTGGGGATGACAAGTTGAACGGACTATAGTATATATATATATATATATATATATATATATATATATATATACGACAAATATCAATGGGACTGTATGTCTGTCTCAATTGTTTGGAGATATATGGACATCCTACGGACTAGACATTTGGCAAGAATGTAGTTTTCATAGATACGAAGAGGAAAAATTATCAAACTGAACTATTTGTTCCTTTCTATAACCATATTACAATTTAACGACACAGTCATTCTGCATATAAATCGCTGAAAGTGTATATTTATGATTCCGCGACGTTCGCGGTCACGTGATACGCAAAGCGATCATGTTGTTACAGTCCGGTGACGTCTTTCGCACATCACATGAATCTTCATCATCGATACATCAACACGCCGATAAGTTAATAATCTTAATTTTCCAATTAATTTGTCAATTGTAATTTTTCAACTTTCACGGGAATTCAATTGTATCAGGTTTTACTGGCTATCGGAATGAGCTACAGTTTATGTGGGCAGCGGAAAAGGATAACAAATTAACTTTAAATGTAGTTTATATTTAAACTATACCCCGTATGCGAAGAATGGGTAAAACTGATAGTTCTAGATAAATGAAGTATGTACATCAGGTCTATTTCTATTGACGTAATAAGAAAAGATAATTAGTAATAGACAAAAAACAGTAATGCTGTATGTAATCAAATTATGGATATGAAGTAAACAAATACCGATATAACTGAAACTCGCATAGATATGTTTGAACAGATGACAAATTGTTCAGATTATAATTTCTCTCTACGCATCCTACAGAAAACAAGTATGTGGCCCACACACTAATCCACTCGGCCAGACGCTAGCTCCGCTATATGGACTACACGATGCCTAATTTGTATTTCATGAAAGACAATAATGTACATATAAACAGTCATTTCAACATACATAATAACTAAGCATGTGCTTTCTGACATGACTTGAGAGATGGGCGCACGTACAACGCACTGTGAATTGAGAAAATATTCATGTGTGAGGAGACACATGATGATATACATACATATGTTGAGAGATAGACACACGTACAACGCACTGTGAATTGAAAAATATGCATGTATGAGGAGACAAATGATGACATACATACACATGTTGAGAGAGTTTATATTGCTTCACGAATGAGTGTCAACATATAAACTGATAGTAAGGTCAGGTCTCAGAATAATATGTTATTGTCTTCTACACCTGCATATATGTCGCACATGATGATGATGGCATTATCGTTACTTCTATATTTCTGATATATATTTACCAATCTGTTATAATGATATCTACATCATTTGATAGTGCTGACATTTCATCTACTTCTACTTTTGACATTTCCAGATATTTATATGTTATATTTTAAAAATAATTATTTTTCCACAGTTGTAGAACATGACTATGCATGGTACGTGATACTGGCATTTCTAATATTGCTGATTCTACTATGTTGCTGTGGTTACATATGCCGAAAAAAAGATGAAGTTGTCAAGCAAGAAGCGGTAGTTGTAACAAGTTGGGATGTCGATCACAATGGAATAGTAAAGATTATTGACAACTAACATATTTTAGTGAGTGACACCATTACCGATGTCCCACGCATTGATGTACACTGAACGTCAATACACGATCATATATCAGTTACAGTTAGAGAAAACAAGCCAGGGTAGACGTACATTCTAGGGTTGCTTCAAACAATGTTACTTTGTCACAAACACATGTGCTATACTAAGTACAACCGGATTAGTTTGTAGCAATACACATTATATTCTTATTTTGTCTGTAAATATTAATCAGTTCTCTCTACGAGCACTAGCTTATGGCGATTATATGAACAATAATCATTAACCACGAGAACATAACAATTCTACAGTTTACCCATTGAACATATGTTACCACTACTACTACAAGTGTCGTTTTATCTATGCGCAACAATGTTACCAACACTCCTATAGGTGTCTGTTCTACATAGGCTCTATTTATTTCTAAAACAGCATATCATGTTCACTTTCATAGTACAAACTGAACACTAACTGTTCATTATAGTATTTCTATCTTTTACAATAATATACACTAATGCGGTCTATTTATTTCGATTGTAACATTGTAGATTATTCATTATCAAGGTGAGTATCCTTTATAGGACGTTGCTCTCTTTGCAGCACATCTGAAATTCACTCTGTCGCTTGTCAGTTCACCCACTTCGTCGATAGTCATGTTCATGGTTTCTTTAATATCTTGTAGCTATCTTCTTCGTGGTCTGCCTCTGAGTCCTGGAACCCTGCCCTCTAATATTGTTCTGTCAGGTCATCGCTTGATGTGACCAAAGTATGTAATTTTGTGTATAGTATGTTGTTTATCAGCCAATTCTCTTCAACATTTAGTTCATTCAGGACATTTTTTAAAAAATTTTTCTGTCCATGGTATTCGTAAGATCTTTCTGTAGCATTTAGTTTCGAAGGACTGGATTTTCGTTCTTAATTTGTGTGTAATAGTCCATGATTGGCAACCATAAGTAGCCACTGGGAAAATGCATGCTCTCAATATTTTTATTTTTAGTATTTTGCTGATGCTTTGCCACATGTTCTTCATTATTAGTTGGAGATTATTAGTTGTCTATATTCAAGTATATCAAATGTATGTGCTTATGAAAGAATATGTTTATGTTGTAATGGACAAATGAGGGGTGTCATTTAATGACGAGTAAGTACTTGCTATTTTTTTTTTAAGTACTTGCTATTTTATAAATGAACTAATTAATATATAACGAATGGGTAATGTTTGTGATAGTCATAGATAGTGATTGTCTACCAATACTGAATGAAACAATCAACTTGATATTATATTGCTTGTAATATATGTGTTATAGTTAAGGGTAGCGTTGGGTACCTCCTGGTAGTACGGGTGGGGTACCTTTCGTTGAGAGACTAAGAGCTGGTTATGATGGTCGATGGTTACAGTGACACTGGTCTTTCGACGTTTGTATTCTATCTAGTGGATACATTAGAACTTGGTACAACCTGGTTTCTGCTATTACGGTTTGAGGCTGACGACGTGTTGTTATCATGTTGCAGCTAAAGGTAAGGCCAGTCTATTCTGCTTGACATTCAACAAGCGTACTTTACAACATTAAGTATCGACAAACTAGTTGTGAACCATCAAATGCAGTGAGGTCTTTAATACATGAGAATGCAATCTAAAGGATTATGTCAAATGACTGAGAATAACTGCTTCGTAAAATAAAATATCATTCTCTTAGATTATATTAGAATAAATAATCTTACAAAAGTCACAGTGTCATGGTTTCCACTCCAGCTGCCATCTTGTCTGTTGTTCACAGTGTCATGTTTTTCACTCCAGCTGCCATCTTGTCTGTTGTTCACAGTGTCATGGTTTTCACTCTAGCTGCCATCTTGTCTGTTATTCTCTTCATTTCCTCTTGTCTCCCACCTACGTCAAACTCTTGCACTGCCCTTCTGTCCTCGCTACTGTTTTGCACGTCAAAGTGTGCAGCCTTTCTTTAGTATGTTCGTCTGCTTCTATTACTGGTCTACTGTCCATTACAGTCCTATGCTTATGGCATACTATCATAGATGTATGGTTTTGTCGAACAATTTCATGTGTTTGAATATATGAACACATGTTTTGTTGGGCGACTTTGACAATTAGTTTTTGGTTTCAAATATGTTTAACGACTACAAATGTCATGGCTAAAGTGTTTACATTTGGTATATATTATTTGGTGTATGTACATTATGTATGGTAAATATTGAATCAAATTTTGATTGTGAGAAATGACTTGAACATATTCTGTGAGTTGAGTTATGTTCTTTACGTTATCTTAAATCACTTATACGGTGTTTTACTCTGTCAAGTAGTTAAGACGTTTGCCCTCCATTTTGAAAGTTGTGGGTTTCGAACCCAGACGGGTATTTGTTTTTTTTCCCAGGAGACTCATATGATTGTTGATGCTGTAGCTGCAAAGTTCGTTGTTTGTGCAATACGCTCGGCAGGTGAATCGCCAAGTGTGCAATGTGGAATCAAGACATGTGGGGGAACTCCGTGCATTCAAGTCAATTTTTATATTTTTTTATACCTTTCAGACATACACCTGTGCAAGTGACGTATGATTTAGAAAGCAAATAACTGTTACAAGCGACTAATTACTGTTACAAGCGACTAATAACTGTTACAAGTGACTAATAACTGTTACAAGCGACTAATAACTGTTACAAGTGACTAATAACTGTTACAAGCGACTAATAACTGTTACAAGCGACTAATAACTGTTACATATGACTAATAACTGTTACAAGCGACTAATAACTGTTACAAGCGACTAATAACTGTTACAAGCGACTAATAACTGTTACAATCGACTAATAACTGATACAAGCGACTAATTATTGTTACAAGCGACGAATACCTGTTACAAGCGACTACTAACTGTTACAAGCGACTAATAACTGTTACAAGCGACTAATTATTGTTACAAGCGACGAATACCTGTTACAAGCGACTAATAACTGTTACAAGCGACTAATAACTGTTACAAGCAACTAATTACTGTTACAAGCGACGAATAACTGTTACAAGCGACTCATAACTGTTACAAGCGACTAATTACTGTTACAAGAGACGAATAACTGTTACAAGCGACTAATTACTGTTACAAGCGACGAATAACTGTTACAAGCGACGAATAACTGTTACAAACGACGAATAACTGTTACAAACGACTTAAATTATGCAAACAACTTATAATTAAAGGGCGTGGTGGAAGAATGACATACCCCCCATTCTTATAAGAAAATAATTGTTTTTTTCTTTAAAATACGATAGTTGAAATCATGTAATGTATATCCTCAAAAGTTATTTGTTGTTGTGATATACCCAACATTTTCATTGTTATTATTAGTTAGTTAGTCTTTCCTCTTGGGCCTGTGGGCGGCGCATAGGCAGAGGTCATAGCTCTCCATGTCTCGCGGTTCGTTGCTATTTGTTTTAAGTCTTTAATGTTTACAAGGCCCATCGTTGAGCCTTCTCTGGTGATGGTTCTACGCAGAGTCTCTCTTGGTCTTCCTCGTTTTCTTTTTCCCTCTGGTGTCCATATGAGGGATTGGTAAGAGAGTCTTCTCTCATCCATTCTAAGTGTGTGGCCGATGTAGTTCCAGCGGCGCTTTCTTATAAAATTTGATACATTTTCTTGCTTGGTCTCTTGTCTTATTTGTGTATTGGGTCTGAAATCTGACCATTTGAGAATCAGTATTCTTCTAAGACATTTATTCTCAAAGTTATGTAATTTTCTTTCTAGAGCTTTTGTTGGTTTCCAACTCTCGCATCCATAAGTTAATACTGGAATCACACCAGAGTTAAAGATCTTTAATTTTAAGTGCTTGCTGAGTGAATTGGACTTCCATATATTTGACAATTTGTTAAAAGCACTTGATGCCAATGCGATTCTGTGTGGAATTTCTGGCGCTGTATCCCCGTAGATGACATCATACTCCCTAGGTATGTAAAACTTTTGACTTTTCAAGAGTGTAGTTATTTAGTTGGATATTTTCTGGACTGCTGGTAAGGTCAACAATTTTTGTTTTTGTGGTGTTTATTTGGAGACCAATTTGTCCTGAGATATTTTGGAGGTTTGTTTTCATTTGAATATCTTGATGTGATGAACTCAAAGGGCTATATCGTCGGCAAAATCAAGGTCTTCTAAAATTTTATCAACCCACTTGATGCCCATATTTGCGTTATTGGTGCATTTTCGCATGACCCAGTCAATTGCTATTCCAAAGAGCATTGGCGATAAGACGCAGCCTTGTTTCACTCCTGTTTCCACTGGGAACCAGTCAGAGTTACCGAAATCTGTTCTTACACTGCAGCGCGATTCACTGTAGAAAAATTTATGATGTTGATGAATTTCATAGGGAAACCATAGTTTTTGAGTAGTTTCCAAAGTGTAGGACGGTGAGTACTGTCAAACGCTTTCTGAAAATCAACAAAGTTGATGATTAAATTCGATTGAAATTCTACGAACTCTTCAATGATTACTCTTAGTGTGAAGATGTGATCTATGCATGCTCGTTTTGGTCTAAACCCTGCTTGTTCTTCTCTTAACCTTTCATCTATAGACTTTTTCAGTCTCTCGAGTAACATGCTACAAAAAAGTTTTCCTGGCACTGACAGTAGGGTGACCCCACGCCAGTTATTACAATCAGACAAATCTCCTTTTTTAGGTAATTTGAAAATAATTATTAAAGATGAAGAAACAAAAAACAATATAATCACTTCTTGGTGGAATAAGGACACAGCCCACAGTGGTAGCCATAGTAGCAATAAATAGTAGTAAACATGATTCTGATAGCTGAATATGCCATCTTTCTTTTGAACTGCCAATCGTATTTACTCCTGCTGCCAAGGTCCATTAAACATCAATGACTGACCACTCAGACCCTGCCGACTCCCCATTTAAATACAGAACCAGTATGTTTCTTACGTCAACCGTAGAAGTACAACTTTTGCATTCACTTTCTGAATATAGTGTAATCTCTACAGTGTGTGTATATTGGTCAGAATATATAGCACTTAAATAGGCATAAGAAATTGAGAACTGTTTGTATAAGGTCTTGCGTGAGATTGATCGAGAGAAACTATTAATACTTATTGCTATCGTGCTAGAAAAAGAAAAACATGCATTTTGTGATCTCTAATGATATGGTCAAATACAGTGGTTTGAAGAAATTGAGCATCGTTTCATAATGTAACACATTTCTTACATACAATGCAGAATTTGTAATTATTAAACAGATGAAATGAAAAAAAGACAGTAGACCTATGTTTTCGCACTAATGGCCGGATGTATCCTCCCCCTCATCCCCTCCCCACACCCACCCCACATAAAAACATATTCCCGGAAAAAAATGTTCATACAAAAGTTGGAATATTTCCAGTACTCAAAAAACGTTACATGTTTTTTTTTAAACGAAAAATGTGGGATAGACCCTTTTTCCACCACGCCATTGTAAAAACTATTTATAATTGTACAATAGACTTGTAATTGTGCAGTAGACAATGATCTTAGAAGACACATACGTCCGATTATATCAAATGAGAGTATTCAAAGAAAAGACTATTCACATACAATGTTAGTAGTCCAATAAATTATTTTGACATACTTTAGTTAAATTATGTATGTTTTATATATATGTACAGCTCGATGACGTATATATGCTAAATATGTGTTTCTAACTCACTTTCAAACTGTGCTTTCGATACAAAATAAAAATAGTGAATTTACTTTCTTTAATTTGTTCTGCCTGGTATGTATTATATAGATTGTAAGGTTAATAAGTATGCATATTGTTATCAATACATGGAAAGAACCCAGTGATGGTGTAGATCGGGAAGGGAAACCGCAAACATGCTAATGCAAAAATATGCCAAAGTCAGCAGAGTACGCATAGCAAAATAAAAAGTCGATAACATAAAGTGAAAGGCTAGAGCCCTGCAAGGAGAGCCAAGAAAAGCTGATAGTCACCTAACGGATACATTCACCAGTAATTAGTTGGAAGAAACATTAAGGGAGCTGAAGCTCAGAAAGTCGTCCGAAATGGATGGGATCACACATAAGATGCTTAAAAACTTGGGTACTAGAGCAAAGGCAGCTCTACTGGCCGTCCTCAATATGTCGTGGAAAACAGGCATATTAGCACGAGAATGGAAGGAAGCGATCATGATACCCATCCTAAAACCAGGCAAAAATAAACTCGACCCGGCGAGTTACAGACCAATAAACCTCCTAATCTGCACGGGCAAACTCATGGAACGCATGGTAAACAAACGGCTATCTTGGCACTTGGAAAGCAAAGGGCTTCTCATGACACAACAGGGAGGCTTTCGAAAGTACCGATCTACAGAAGATCAAGTAACCTATATCGCCCAGGAAATCGAAGATGGTTTCCAAGAAAAGAAACAGACACTGGCAGTCATGGTAGATATAGAGAATGCGTTTTACACAGTCTGGAAGGATGGGCTAAGACTGAAACTCCTCACCCTCGGTATTAAGGGAAGAATGTACAAATGGCTTGATAGATACCTTGAGAACAGAACAGCAAGGTTACAAGTTCAGAGGTACACTAGCAAGAAGGCTACATTAGAACAAGGAGTCCCCCAAGGATTAGTGCTCTCACCAACCCTCTTTCCAATCTTTGTAAATGACATATCAACATGCCTACCAAAAAGCGAGTACACTCTGCCATGTATACCGACGACCTGGCAATATGAGCGAGGGAAGAGTCAATGCCCATAGTAACAAATCGACTGCAGGATACCCTAACAAACTTGGAAGTGTGTTTAAAAAAGTGGAAAATGAACATGAACCCTTCAAAAACAACTTACATTGTGTTCTCCCAGAATAACCAAAATCACAAAATTAAGCTTAAGTCAATGGGCAAGATCTTCCAGAAAGCAAGATCCCAACGTACCTTGGAGTCACACTCGATCGAAAACTGACTTGGTGCGCTCAAATTGAAAACGCTACGGCAAAAGCGAGACACAGGCTCACAATGCTGCGCAACTCGCAGGCTCCACGTGGCGAGCAAACAAGAGTCCTCAAAACACTCTGCTCTGGAAGAGTGCGAACGGTCCTGGAATACGGCATTGCAGCTTGTATTAGTTCATCCAACGCAATTCACTAAAGTGAGCAATAGTCATAACCGTGCAATGCGCATTATCACAGGAGCCATGAAGTCCACTCCAATTAAAGCGATGGAAACAATCACAGGCATCCAACCAATGGCAGATCGAAGGGACATAAATGTCTTTGTGTTAGCGGAAAAATTTAAACGGCTCGATTCCCACCCTATGTACGAAAGAATGAACTGTTTCGGAAGGAGCAGGATACAGAGGACCATCTTCGCAACAACAAAAAACGCATAAGCACGGACCGCAGCCCATCCGTTTCTAGCAAACTATAAAGTCAAATCAATCCCGGCAACCGATAAGTGCCCGCCATGGAAAACCACAATGCCGGAACTAAGGGAATGAATCCCAGGCATACTGAAAAAGGGTAGCAAGAAAATTTGAAAGAAGACGTCCACAGAAAAATCCATAGCAACCGAATATCTTGAAAATAAGTTGATACATGTGTACACTGACGGATCGGCAAGGAACGCAATCAGCGACAGCGGAAGAGGAATAGTGCTTAAACTATCAAAGAAAGTACGGTCACAAAAGCGATTGCCACAGGTAAATACTCAAATAACTACCGGGCAGGGGCAGCGGCAATAAGAACAGCGGCCGAAATGATCCTAGAGAGAAGAGGCACCTCTCACAACAAAGTCGTGATATTCACCAATGCTCTATCGGTCATCACGTCAAAACAGAAAGGCAGTAAAACTTCCCACAACTGCAAGTATATCTTGCCCACACTGTACACGAACATTTCAAGCCCGAATCGGGCTCACTAGTCATCTACGCACACACAGACAAACATAGCGCAACTACATTCCCTTGGATGAAAATTGGTGTGGTCATCATCACCCGTGATGGACGAGCATCATTGGTCATCACGGCACTCAAAAGCGCAGGCAAAACAGAGTTCGATGAGCTCAAAGCGACCCTCGAAGCACTAGTGCACACACCCAAACGCACCGTCATTCAGTGGATATTATTGCACTGTAATATAGTCGGAAATGAAGATGCCGACAAGTTAGCTAAAGAAGGCAGGCGACTACCTCAGGCCGATCTCGAGATCAGTTATGAGGAAGATAGAAAAACCATCGCTGGCACCACAGAGATGAATGGACAAAAGACCATCCTCAGCACAACAACAGCGACGGGTATTATGGCTGGCCCGTAGTGAACAAGTTGCCATACTTCGCCTCTGTACAAGCCACAACAAGCTCCGCGCCCACATGTTTCACAAATTTAAAATTGGCACAACTAACCTGTGCCCCTGCAAAAAGGCGGACATGACGTCAGAACACGTTCTGCAAGATTGGCAACTGATAGCAGGCATAAGAAAAGAAACCTAGCCTAAAAACCCAGAGCTTCGCGAGAAGCTGTACGGAGGAACGGAGTCCCGTAAAAGACGGTAAAATTCATGATAAATTGATTCTTCAGTCTAGGCCGGGATTGCGAGAGAAGTTAAACTATGTATATATATATATATAATGCCTCGATGAGTATATATGCTAAATATGTGTTTCTAACTCACTTTCAAACTATGCTTTCGATACAAAATAAAAATAGTGAATTTACTTTCTTTAATTTGTTCTGCCTGGTATGTATTATATAGATTGTAAGGTTGATAAGTAATGCATATTGTTATCAATACATGGAAAGAACCCAGTGATGGTGTTTTTTTTTTTTTTTGTTTTGGTTTTTTTTCCATCTCTGAAACTGATTTTTGCGTGAAAATCTGTTTTTTCCAATTTCTCACAATGGCAGCAGCGTGCACATTGTAAAGTACTTTACACTGGCAGCCGTGTGCTCAATGTACTCGTAATTAGTATTCCCTCGCCATACAGGCAGATTTTCTCCGACTTCAGAGGTACTCACGTTATCGTCCTGAGTAAGACCAGGGGACTCGAACAAATGCCGGACAGTAGGTTCGAACCCGAGCTATGAGGCGTCTCACAGCTAGCAGGCCGAGCTACTATCAACTACTCTAGGCAGTCCCCCAGTGATGGTGTAATGAACGTCAAACACATGAAAACGTTATAAGTTAGTTGTACAAAGTGCAACAACAAAATACAGCAACACTTCCTACCAAGGGGTCTCCAACAAGCAAAGAATATATCCAACAAATAGAATGTAGATTATGGTCCAATACACCATCTACCATATACATAGTAACACGTTAGTGGTTATTGGTAAAGTAATTGAACTGAAGTATTAGTACTCGAAATAGACTCATCTGTGCTCAGTATCGAACAAAAAAAACAAAATTTCGAAAATTATATTAATTAAATATTTTTTTTTTTTTTCTGATCCAGAAGCTCTTGAGCTTTCAGCTCTTCGGCTCGGTGCCATTGACATCGTAACCCTTCGGTTCGGTGCCACGAACACCGTGTATCTTTGGAACCTGTGGCTTTTCTGCCAGTCCGCGGAATTGAACCCGTACTCACAGAGGGCTAGTCACCCGCAGTCCAATACGTTACGAACACGCTGGGCAGGCGGGCAAACAATTGAACTATAAATTCACCTATGACAATTGTTGGTCAGCGGTGTATGGAGCATAGAACGTGGATAATAAAAAATAGAGAAAACAATTTAATTTTGTAATTGTTGAAATTAACAAAAGCAGCGCGAGTATTATAAGAAAAACAGCGGAGTTATTAAAGAAAAGCAGGGTATTATAAGAAAAGCAGCGCGAGTATTATAAGAAAAGCAGCGCGAGTATTATAAGAAAAGCAGCGCGAGTATTATAAGAAAAGCAGCGCGAGTATTATAAGAAAAGCAGCGCGAGTATTATTGAAAGAGTAAACAACAAGCAAGTTGTTCAACAACTCGAAATGACAGGAAAACTTGTTTAATGGAGATATAACTTGTACCTAGGTTGGTGACAAGTATGAGAGAGATAAGTGTCAATATTGGTAAACCGTGATAAGAACGATATACCAAATATGCAAAGAGGTTGAGTAATCAACATCCAACTGGCTTGTTGGCAGGATGGACGCTGGTAGATTTGTTGATGCGGATATCAAGAGTACCTAGGACATGTCCTGAGTGACACTCATCTCTCTCAGGCTGGTCAGCGAGTGGAACTTACAACCCTGAAAATCTTCTGCTCGAAAAGACTCAGTGCGTTAAGAATGTAATTTTGGTCCATTGCAGCTCCCTTTGTAATCGTAGCCATGACAACACATATATCAGCTCGTTCAGTACCCCTGACCCATGCGTGCCCAGGAACAAAAATGAAGGTGCTTACTCTGATCACTGTCTGTACCAGAACATCTCAATTAGAATGTTGGGCAAATTACTTAGAACATTTAGCGGAACTACGCACTAAGGCCCCAAGAACGTTTTACAGAAGCATCAAGGCAATGAGTCTAAGAAACCTCTTACCAACTCCAAGGATATTAAAAACAGATGGAAAACATATTTCACACAACTGTTAAACCGCAAAACACAAATGAAATATGGAAAATACCAACAGTTCCGAATGTCTTAAACTGTTTATTGTGAGCGAACACTTCCACTAGCTATTCTGCACTTTTCAAATTATTACGCATGTTTACATCATATTTTTGGTTCAAAGCCAAGTTGTTGTAGCGAAAATAATTTTTAACTAGGCTGTTTGTTCTTCAAATCTAGTACTAAATTAGGGTCATCTAAACTTGTTAACTGGCAGATCCGTCTCCAAACGTCGTCATTATTTCAACCTATGATCTACCCTCTCTTTTACACTTCTGGATTAGAAAAAAATATTCATGAACAGATGAGTTATTGGTATTGGTTATTGGTTACTAAACTGACGTCATTGCACTCCGAGCAGACCCATAGGTGCTCAGTCTCCCCAACATATATCGAAGAGTATGCATACTGATGGTTCCTGTGGCTCACTGATTAAACACCTCTCACTCTCCTCTCAGGCATCCAGTTCGACTTGTACAACGGGTAACTCAAACTGCCTAAATCGCTTGATCGATTCAACATCGATTTTAGTGTCCTCATCCAACAGAGAGTTGCGAAGAGACCGAAGAATATCCCCTTATCCATCTTCAACTCCCCAACAATCGATGCTGTTGATGCAAGCCTGGCCGCTCTCTCATTACCGTAAACACCCGCATGCCCAGGACAGTATATCCACGTAAGCCGCTGGAGGTTAGAAACTTCTATAGACGACATCCACTCATACCGAAACCTGCCCTTCTGGATCTTGTGAAGCATCGACTGAGAGTCTAAAACAGATGAGTATCAACATCCAAATTGATCGTCAGTTGTCAGTACAGAAGTTGATGGTCTTCTACGCCTGATGATACCGCACATGATGATGATGATATAATCGTTCTTATATGTTTTTTCCAGATTATTTACAGATCTTTCATTATGCTATCTACCATCATTTGATAATGCTCACACTTAATCTATTTATATCATTCACATTTCCATCTTGTTATAGTATCTTTAAACATACTATATTCCACAGTTGTAGAACAGGATTATGGATGGCTCGTGGTAGTGATATTTATAATACTGATGATTCTAAAAGGTTGATGTGGATACAAATGTTAGACAAAGCTGAAAAAGCAAGCAAGAGTCGGTAGTTGCGAGGAGTTAGTATGTCGAAAACAATGAGAATAGTATAAATACTTGGAATAATAACATTTTTATAATAACGACAATATTACAGATCCCCAACGCATTGAGACATAGTAAGCTTTACTACTCGCTCAGATCTCAGTTACAGTTAGAGATGACAAGTCAGTATTGATATCAATTCTAGAATTGTTTCAAACAATATTACTCTGACACAAACACATGTACTAGACTCAGGACATCCGGAATGATTTGTAGCACAACACAGTACATTCTTCACCTTCATCTTCTTGTACATATCGATCATTTATCGTGCAGATTATTAACTTATGACCATATTTTAATATTTTAACTAACCACAAATATAGCAAAATTGTCTCAAACACCCAGACATAGACAACGACAACTGATAAATTGCATATGTATACCAAATACATGTTTTTAATGTCAAACATGGTCCCTAACTATAATGTCAAACATGGTCTAACTATTAATGAAACATGGTACCTAACTATTAATGTAAAACATGGTCCCTAACTATTAATGTAAAACATGGTCCCTAACTATTAATGTAAAACATGGTCCCTAAACTAATTAATGTACAAACATGGTCCCTAAACTATTAAATGTCAAACATTGTCCTCTAAAACATAAATAAGTCAAACTATAAATAGGTTCTAAACTAAAATAACATGATAGAAAGGTCATAACATTTAACCTGAACTGTATAAGAAAAACCGTCAATTGTTCATGGCGGAAAAGACAACTAATAAAATGGTTCGGTTTACTAATACAAATTAAACCCGATCTACTACCATCTCTTGCTTATAACAACCGGCCAAGGAAGATCAAGAACACAGTGATAGTTAAACCATATATCCTGCTACACCTAAGACATACAACTACAGATGCAACCCACCTTGCACAGTGTTTAAAACTGAAATTCCCATTCCAATTCACGGCACTTATGGATAAGATAAGAAAAAAACGTTTGTATTTGGTCGTCCATTTGTTTTTTTTTTAATTTGTCACCCCCGTTGTTCGTTTGCTTGATAAAGGCCTTGTTGGTCGAAACGTTGCTGTATTTTGTCATTGTTTTGTAATTTGTAAAACTACAGTACTTTGTGATTACGTGTTTTGCCAATCAAATAATTTTACTGCAGTTTCAACTATTTGTGGATAAGATAAGACAAGACCAGTTAAGACTATGTTATTAATATAAGTGAATACTGCAGTAAAAGTATTTAACACAGGCGACAGATGTAAAAACACAGTATTTATCGATATAACATCGCTGTATCTTGTGTATGTAATGTTGTAAACTAAATGATTTGTTTCTCAATTACTATGTGACCACAACTACACCAGTTGTTGGTGTTATCCAGGCAATGTTTTATTAAAAATGTCCAATATGATATGACAAACTCAACATTTTCTGTTAAATATGACATTATTATCTAAATAATCAATTAATCAAGTGTCTTGCCTGGTGGCGTAGGCGATAATGTATCTCCACAATTCTCCTTCTCTCCTTGGTGCACTTAATCACTTCTGCCGTCGAACAACCACAAGTAGTTTGACAATGGAGGTTCGGGCGGTTACGGAGGCGGTGAACTGGTTGGCATCTCACAATTACTTTCGTGTTTTCATACTCAGTGACTCCATGAGCATGATTCGTAAAGTCGAATCAGGTATGGTGAGTGGCAACTGGGTGGAGGTACTGGTACAGACAATGACCAGAGAAATCACCTTCATTTTTGTCCCTGGCCCGCAGGAGTTAGGGGTAATGAACGAGCTGATAGATTGGCTGGCTTAGCTACAATATCATAGGGAGCTGCAATGGATCGAAGTGACATTTTTCACGCATTGAGAGAGTCTTTCCGAACAGAGGAGTTTCAGGGCTGTGAATCCCACTCGCTGACCAGATTGAAAGAGATAGGTGTCAATATTGGTGCAGCCCGAAAAGAACGACATACTAAATATGCAAAGAGATTGATTAATCAACATCTAACTGTCGTGTTGGGTGGCTAGAAGCAGCTGGATTTGCTGAGGCGGAGATCGGAGCACCTATGGACATGTCCGGAGTGCTATGATGATAGTCCTCATATAACATAACATAACATAACGATGTCACCCTACCCACCATCGTCTCCCTTGTCTAGCAATATATCACCTTCCCTGAATTTTACCTGTTTTCACCAAAAGTTCTAAATTTCCTCTTCGCATTATGTGTCCAAAGAACCTTGATATTTCCTTCTACATGCCTTATGATGTTTTCAATGTAGATGTTGAACATGTCTGCTAAAAGTACGCATCATTTTCTTATTCCAAATCTCATGATAATTTCCACTCTGATTCGCTAGTCGTACGGCTGCTCTTTCTTGCCAGTGCATATTCTTGATAGGTTTCAGAACTGTGCCATCCATATTTATACTTTCTAACATGCTACTAATCTCTACGTATGTTACTATATTGAATGCTTTATGAGCAGTTTTTGTTTTTTCCTGATCCAGAAGCACTTGAGCATTTCAGCTCTTCGGCTCGATACCATGGACATCGTAACCCTTCGGTTCGGTGCCACGAGCACTGTAAATCTGGATTACATGTGGCTTTTCTGTCAGTTCTCCGAATTAAACCACATTCACAGGCGGTTTGTCACCCGTCGTCCAAAACGCGACGAACACGCTGGACATGCGAGCTTTGAGTAGTTTATGAAACAAAGGTATAAGTGAAACTTCATTTCTGTTGAATAATAGAATAATATATCTATACTATACATTAATTATATTTAATCTATTAGATTATAACATTTGAGAGTCAATATGCAAGTATATGAAATGCGTTTGTTTATGAGTAATGGTAGCAGCAGGAATGTCATTGAATGATATGTACACGTTAATTAACAAATAAACTAATGAAGATCAAAGAATGTGTAATATTTAATAGATAATGTGTGTCTATATATGCTGAATGAAGCAATAAACTTGATATTCTAATGCTGATAATATATATATATATGATTTTGTTGAATAATTCCATTGCGTTTAAATATATGAAAAGTGTTTATGATGATGTTTACATTTTTTTGGGATAGTTTCAACTATGTTTACTACTAAATGGGACAATTCTAAATATGTACACACAAACAAGTCAGTCTCTTCTACTCTTTCCCCTTTTACTTCTTTATAGAAGTGTTGGAGATAGGGGCGTAGTGATTTTGTGTGTGCTTGTTTTAGGGCACTCTGTAAGCTGATACTCATTTTCGTAAGACTGTTCTTGATGTCGTCGCTCCATCTTTTGCGTGGTTTTCCTCTTGCTTTGTACTCGTTATACTTTTTATGTGTGGCCATCTGTGATAGGCGATACCTGGGCATTCCTGTCAGATGTCCAAATCATTTAATCGTTTCTTATTTTATGAATTGCATGATTGGTTTCAAATACAGTATTCTTCTGATTTCTTCATTTCTAATTGTGTCTCTTATTGTCCCACCTGCAGCTCTTTTAAGACACCTCATCTCCGTCGTTATGATTTTCCGCTCATTTGCTGCTATTATTAGCCATGTTTGACGCTGACAACATAGTGCTAAGTGGTTTTACAAAATTCAACAAAAGAATGAATAGACGTCTTTTCCCAAATCCTTTATCAAACAAAACATACACATCGGACTAAAGATATACAAAGATGGGTAACTACATGAATCAGCATGCCGGTGAGATACATATGGAGCTTGACAAGATAACAGACTGGTGTGATATCTCGTGCGCACTAGTTAACCCAACACAAGCAGCAATGACATGGTTCTCCCTTAATAATCACACTGTTAACGCACGTAAGCCTATTCTGAAATTGTACGGTGTTGGTTTATCCGCAGCTAAATTGCTGCAATTTGTGCATGTGAAATTTGACCGCATACTGTGTTTCAGTGAACATTTCGAGATTATAATTGTCAAGAGAGAAAATCGAAAACTCAGAAGTTGTCACAGTAAAACACTTGTCAATTGACCGTCTGTAAAGACGAAAAAGGCAATCTCTCTCTATATATATACATACATATAATTGTCAAGGAAGGAAAGTTCTTGCGGCAGTGAGAGTCGTGACCGCTAATAATATTTAGAAGCTGCTCGACATCGGCAGTGAAATTCGATTAAAAAGGGGCAAGCCGTGGGTTGGCCGTGCTGTAGACACAATGATCTGATATGCGTGCTCACAAATGTCGACATTAGGAAAGAATCGCACTGTAACATATATTCGACCATAAGTATTCGACAAAGGTTGCAGAGAGAGGAATCCCATGGCGGTAGATGAAGACGTTAATTATATCATTAATGAAAAAAGCAATAATGAAGATGACGTTGTGATGAAGATGGTATGATTGTTTGAATGACAAAACATATTTTGTAGCGTCGGGAACATGTGTAGTTCACTTGCAAGTTTTCATGTTATTTCATCAAATGTTTACAAAGATACACATTTTTATCTGTGGGCATGACAAGTTGAACGGACTATAATATCTACTACTACTTATTTGCTTGTTTAAGTGCAGACCGTATATCACATCATCTATAACAATTGTTAATAAGTGTTGTATGGAGTAGTAACGTAAAACATTAAACAAACACAAATATATATATAATGTATTAGAGCTTGCAAAATATGGATATAAAGAAAACTAGGGTACATGCTACTGAAAAAGAAGAACACTAATAAACAAGTACTTAAACAACATTGAATGAAAGGAAATATGATGAGAAGGAGGAGGATACAAATTATAATATTACAGTGTTGTGGTTACATGAAGAGACATGACATTTTTGAACACCAACTTAACGTGAAGATTATTCATCAGGTAACACCGGTAAGACATATGTACAATCGGAAAAAATAATTTTTAACCTTTGTAATATCTTTGTCAAAGTCTAAATGTAGTGTGCTGTGACATTCGCCACTTTTGTTATATCTTTTGCTTGATAAATGCCTTTTTGGTCGAAAGGTTGCTGTGCATTGTTATTGTTTTTGTATTTTGTAAAACTATAGTACTTTGTTATTACTTGTTTCGACATTCTGCACAGTTTTACTGCAGTCTCCATCTATATTGAAATTAATTATATGTTTAGTACGTCACATAATCGTAGCGACTTATGTGTATTTACCGTAGACATATTGGAATGATTAGCATAAAGTAGCTGTGTGAATGACGGCGGCGTCTATTGGGAAACGTTCGTTCAAAACATTATCTTTGCTTATGGCGTAAGGATTTATTGTTTATCATATATTCATATTGACCTCTTTAATTTGCATTACTAATACTCTGGTAGAGTGTTATTTTGAATTTTTTCAAACAGTTTGCTCATGAAGTTTAGATTGAAAAAGGCTGGACTCGAAGACATGTTTTGAGTCGTTGAGGAGGTCTAGGCTAACACAGATCAGTTTTATTTGTGTGCATGGCATGCAGATGTAAGAGCAATCGAACGCGACGATAGGCTTGCGGGTATGGCTGCTGTAAAAAAAAGTGGGCGAGCAATGAACCTGGCATATATTCTGAATTCCCTAAAGGAGAGAGGCGGTGTAAATGATTCAAGTAATAGTGGTGAATCTACAACCCTAATCAGATTGCAAGAATTCCAGATCAAAAGGGATATAGCTAGAGATGAGTAGTATAATGTTATCCTGAGAAGAATAGTAAACCAACAAAGAACCGGGTCGTTAGTTGCCACACGCTAAGAGACATACTGAAGAGAAGATCGGAGCACGTATAGATAAATTGATTCGATGTGCTTTAAGGAGCGATTGTATTCCAAAAGATCTACTAAAGTCCATAGTTATTGCTTTACCGAAGAAATCAAGAGCAGTGGAACATGAAGATCACCGCACTATCAGTCTTATGAGTCATATGACAAAGATACTACTGAGGATAATGATGAGAAGGATAAGAAGCAGAATAAGACCAGAAATCAGTGATGAGCAATGTGGATTAGTTGAAGGCAAGTACTAGCACGCTATATATATCCTAAGAACACTAATAGAAAGATCAATAGAAGTAAAAACAGATCTATACTTGTGCTTTATAGACTACACACAGGCGTTCGACAATGTACACCATCAAGAACTTTCCAAAATGTTAGAGAGCTTAAACATCGACATCAAAGATCTAAGAATCATTCAGAACATATATTGGCAGCAAACAGCAGCTATAAGAATAGACAAAAAGATTGGAACGTTCCAGAAGATCAAAAAAGTTGTTAGACAAGTATGCGTATTATGACCAAATATGTTCTCATTGTATTGTGAAAGCATTTTTAGGTCTATAAAAGATTTTCTGGAATAACTGTGGGAGGACATATTATAAATAACCTGAGATACGCTGATGATACTGTCTTAATAGCAAGAAATTAAATGGAGCTGCATACATTAGTTGATAAGGTTGTGACAGAAAGTAACAACAAAGCACTCAGTTTGAATATTAAGAAGACAGAAGTTATGATAATATCAAAACAGCAGATTTTGCCAAAATGCACCATCACAGTAAATGGGACTGATCTAAGACAAGTGCAGCAATTTAAATACCTCGGAGTCCTGGTAACATCGGATGGCAGATGCCGATCAGAAATAAAGAGCAGAATAGGACAAGCGAAAACATTATTCCTGAAAATGAGAAGCATTATCTGCAACTGCAGCAGGGAATATGATACCATATTTTTCCCTTCCTTTATTCTTAGTCCCAAGCTTCAACTAGGCGCATATTTTAATAAAACAAAGGGTAACCATATACCTGGTCTGTGGGCGTATAATAACAGACCAGATATGTTAGTAAGGGGGGTTTTTCCTTAACTAGAAGTGAACTTATGCTCTGTTTTTCTTTCTCATGCAGCCAAGTTAAGGTTAATCGTATTCTATTTTTTAGAAACGTTCAGGTGATTTGTCCGATCAGAATATCAATTAGACTGGGTATTTCCAACATTCAAACCAGATTTTACCTTGGGAATGTACTCACAGGCCAATGACCGATTGGAAACAAAGAAAAATGCCAAATGATAAATAGAATGCATTTTGGAGATGAAAGAACAGATACATTCAGCAATTTAGAGGGGCAGAAACAGACCCAGGGACAGGCAGTGAGGGTAGTCTGAGACAGTTACAGACATAAAGAATTGACTAGTCAAGGAGTGTAGTCTAGAATAAGAGACACACACAGTCAATATTCGCCAGCAGACAGAGTAGAAGAGATACACATCCTAGCTAGAGAACACAACATTAAAGAACAGATTGATTCAGCGATTCAGATGGGTTGAGACAGACCAAAGGGACAGTCAGTGTAGGTAGTCCTGAGACAGTTAGACTTCAACAGTCAATCTTCGCCAGTCAGAAAGACTGAAGAGACGCACACAGAAAGATTCGACTATTCAGGAAGTGTAGTCTACAGCAGACGGAGAGATGCGTAGAGACAGACCCATCGACAGGTCTGAGACAATCACAGAGGCTATACGTCTTATCACAGTTAACACTTATGCTTTAGTCAGAGACAACCGTCTCCCTACTCACTCGGAAGTTTTCAACCTCACCAAATAATCCAGCCATATAGAGAACATAGATTAACACCATCGATCTGAGACAACCGTCTCCCAATGACTTTAAAGTTTCTATCATCATCGAAGAGATAGTTTTGAGACTCTCTAGCTAGACAAATCAAGTTTGTTTCTTACTTCCAGTGGAGATAAGTTAAGGTTGAACTATAGGTACGGTTTGTGTAGAGTATAATGTATATGGGAAAATTACTTAAACATTTTTAAGTTAGAGACATTCTTTTATGTGTAAAATGTTTGGTTATATATATATTAATTTGGTTGTGTTTATGTTATTTGTAGTTAGTGATGTATTCTTTTGGGAAAAAAAGGATTGAAAAAAATATATTAAAATTGATACAGACTTGGGTAAGACAGAGGGAGAATGTCTGGATATGAATGTTCAGATTGATATGTATGAACGTTGATATAATATTCTTATTCTTCTTCCAACGTTTTCAGACATCGATTTGTATACTTTTAAAGTAGTTAGTGGTCAACCGGAGTCCATGTACATCTCCGTATAGCTTGTCTTGGACTGATATGGGATTGGCCATGTGTTTTTCTCTGTTCCATGTACGTTGGACATTCTTGCAGTATGTGTGTCTCTGTCATCTTGCTGGTGCCACATGTACATATGTCAGATGGGCCTATTTTATACTTGTTAAACAGATGGTACCTCAGTCTATTGTGCCCTGTTCGTAGACGAAAAATGACAACCTGTTCCTCTCTACTTAGTTGGTGGTAAGCATCGTCCTTTTCATGCCCTGGGTGATCTCTCAGCCATTTGTTCTTGTAGGCCATTTTTATCCGTACCTTTGCTTCCTCATATGTCATACTGGTGTCTGTCTGTGGTAGCCTGCTTCCTGCTTTTGCCAATATGTCTGCAGTCCCATTTCCAGGTATTCCGCAGTGAGATGGTATCCACTGTATTACCACTCTAGAGAAGATGTTGCATACTTGGTGTAGTGATGCTTGCAGTTCTTTCAAGTTGTTATCGTCTTCATTTTTTATAGCAGTAATTACTGACAGGGCATCAGTAAGAAATACCAGGTTTTCATTTACATGTTCCTCTGACACTATGGCTTCTGCCGCCGCTTTTAGGGCCTCTGCCTCTGCTCTGTAATTGCTGGAGAACCTTCATGTCGCTAATTTTAGCTTCCTGAGTTTCATGTCACTGAGCACTATGAGGGCTCCTCCTCCTCCATTTTCAGTTGCATCTGTGTATACATGGGTCCACCTGCTGTTAGGAAAGTGTTCCTTTAGGTACTCGGTGGCCAGGAGTTTTCTTTCTTCACTTGTTTGTTGGTTTTTCCTACTATCCCTGTGATGTTCTCATTCAGCTCTGGGAATTTTGTATCTTTCCGATATAATATTAGAGACCAGGACACAGATCTCTTACTGGTGCTTTAACCAAAGGATAAAAGAATAAGAGAATATAGAAGAAGAATATATAGAATGTAGGGAAAGAAACGGCTACACAACAAGTCCTTGTCAATCCCGATTAGAATGTGAGTTATTCAGTGCTACATAGAACCAATACTGACATACGAATGCGAGTCATGGACAATGAACACACAGATCAAAAAATCTCTGAGGGTCACAAAAATGTGGTTTTATAGAATAATGATGAGAATCCCATAGACTTCTAAAATGACTAATGTTGAGGTGCCGAATGAGATCAAGACACAGAGAAAGCTTATCATCAATATAAGAAAGAGGCAATCATCATTTTCGGGCATGTGATGAGGAGGGAGGTTTAGAACACATCGTGACAACCGGTAAAATCGAGGGTAGACGAGACAGGCGAAGACAGAGAGAGAAAATGTTGGATGGCCTGACTTCATGGCACGGTAGAGCGTCAACATCTGAGTTGATAGCAAACACTAACGACAGAGATTTGTGGAGATCCATGATCGCCTACGCCAGCCGGTCCAGCACCTGATGATGATGATGATGTACTTTAAGGATGACCAGAATGCTCGACTAAAACTAGCCTACAGTTAAACTAAATCTTATTCTTTAAGGACTACAGTTATTGGTTACTAATTACCAAACTGACGTCAGGCAGACCCATAGGTGGTCAGTCTCCCAAAAACATATATCTCAGGGTATGCATAGTGATGGTTCCAGTGGCTCTCTAGTTAAATTCACTTCTCCCTTCGCCCGTCAGCCATTTAGTTCTACGGTTACAACGGATAACTTCACACTTCTTAAATCGCTGGATTGATTCAGCATATATTTTAGTGTCTTCCTCCAATAGGCATTAGTAAAGAAAATAAAGAACATCCCTCATATCCATCTTCAACTCCTTACAATCGATGTTGTGGATGCAAAATGTGGTGTTGCTTTTTGACGCAAACACTCTCATGCCGGGGACAACAGATTCGCGTAAACCTCTTGGAGGTTAAAAACTTGTTTAGATGACATGCACTAAGCCCTGCCAGTTTTGATCGTCTAAGCACGACTGGGAATCAGATGCAACAATAGCGCCTCAGTAAACAGTCCCAGAAAGCTAATGTAGGGCAGCAGTAACGGTCAAGTGGCAAGTGGCAGAACTGATATCCTCAACACCAGTAGGGAGGCCGGCCAGAGAGATTATTCAATTGCTGAAATGTATTATACGACGACGTTCTAACATGTCATTATTTAGCGGCTGGCTGAATACATTACGGCACGGGTTCTCACATGGGCGACCCGGGTTCAATCCACGATAAGGCTATGGAATTGGTTGCTATCATTGGCATAAATAAATCCTAACCTGAACAGTTTGGTGTAGTCTGCACTAGTAATGTGGTCATTACGTTTCATAAGTACATGTTCCATCTATCGTGTAGTCTCCAGTAATGTGGTCATTACTTTCATAGTACATTTTCGTGAGTCTTATATACACTAGTTTCATAAGTACATGTTCCATCTATCGTGTAGTCTGTACTAGTAATGTGGCCATACGTTCATAAGTACATGTTCCATCTATCGTGTAGTCTGTACTAGTTATGTGGTCATTACGTTTCATAAGTACATGTTCCATCTATCGTGTAGTCTGTACTATAGTCTGTCCATTAATTCGTGAGCACGTTTGAAATTGATTTTCTCGAAAACTACCTGTTGGATCTCAGTGATTTTTGCATGCAGCCTTAGAATATCCATGACGCTAAAATAAAGCTAACCAGTAGTCCGTAGATGCTACGGATTTTGCACATCGGCAAATTCCTTTGATCTTTTATGACAATTGCAAATACGAGGGGCTCAAATTTTAGATTTTACAATATCCCTAGAATTTGTCCATGTCAATTCTATTCATAGGTGTATCTCCATATTAACTTGATAGGTCAAGTAATTAAGTGTGTTGCCCTTTATGTGCAATCGTGAACTTGGATACAATATGCAACAGTTAGTCCTCTCCTTCGGTCACCATTAGACCCCAGGGTGTCTTAACTTCACCACAAATTGTATGATGGTAGACGGATTTGGATATGGAAATGTATACGTTGCTATTTCTCAGTCTGTAATCAAAATATGATTTGTACCATCCCGAATCTGACGATTCCATGAGGTTGATAATTGTTACTGGCTGGACAAATTGTAATCCATCTCGGTGCCAGTACTCGTCTTCCTCTCGGAGAACATGTTCAACACACTTCTTCCAGAACTGCATGTCTATCATTGAGAAGGACTCACGTGTCAGAGCTTCAACATCACACATTTTAAACGTCCTGTTCTGTTCGGCAACTTGCCCTTTTACTTTAGCCCAGACAAGCTCTATCGGATTGAGGTGACCATGATTTGGAGGTAGTCGCAAAGACGTGTGGCCGTATTCCGCAATTATTTTGTCAATATGAAACACCTTTGTCTTATTTGTCATCCTCACCAAGTGCAACAACTCGGGTTTCAAATATGTATCATCGAAGCTGACATTTTCCTTAGCAAGCCAAGTCCTAATTTGATATTTTGTATTTGATGCAGTTAGTACTTTGTCTTCCGCTGATACTGCGTTGTGATAGGATGCATTATCCATTACCAAGCATGATGGTCTGTTTAGAATTGGAAGTAGATCTTTCTCCATCCAGTGCCTGAAAATATGTCCATTCATTTCTGTGTGGTAGTCCCTACCGTCGGTACTTTTTGATTGGAAAATAAGTCCAGCGTCATGGACAAGACCTTCTTCACTACTTCCTGCATGTGTTAGTATAATACGCTGGCCTTTGCTGCTTGGTATTTTTCTTTTCTGTTCACCATCTACTGATAGCCATTCTTTAGCATTGGTGTGGTAAGCATTGACCCAGGATTCGTCCAAATATACAATATCATATCATTGCCTCCGTCGCTCACGGATCTGCCTCAGGTATTTACTTCGGGCAGCAATTAAATTGTGGCTTTTCACAAATAATATTCCTGCCGCCTATAGTTTTCTGAAGGTGAAGCCGGCGGCTCTTACAATTTTCATAGAGTACTTTTAGAAATGTCTATGCTGCAATCTGATTGCAGTTTTAATTTCAGTTTCCTGAGAGTAACAAGTTGATTTGCCGCAAACATTTTCAAGAGCTCCGTCTTATGACATCTATGTCAAAGTCGTCAATTGTTCTTTTCCTTCCTTGCTTGACATTAATGCACTTTGTGTCCTGTTTAATCCATCGGGAAAAGGATTCTCTATTCAGACCAAGCGCCAGTTGCGCTCGTTTCTCAGGGTTATGAATATCGCAATATAGATGACCTCTCTTAGATTCCCTACGGAAGTGTTGGTATAGTAAAACTGTAACCTTCTGCATTATTATAAATGTGCACTTCAGACTCATGAATGTGATATCAATGTCAGTTTTGATAAGCCAACAAATATGATACAATAGCTTCATACAAATAGCGAGATACGCCTATAACTATACAATGGTATCCCAATTATAACGTCATATGCTTTCCGCTTTCAAAGTCGACTGGGTTAGGTGCACGGGAATTCGTGAAACTCACAATATTTCAATGTTACCATAATGTATTTTTAGAACAACGCGTCTGTGTACCGTAAATCTGTTACTATTGTGTACAATCCGGTGAGGTTGATTTTAATATAACCTGAAGAAGAAATATTTCAAACTACATCAAATTTTCTTGGAAAAAATATTTCTCTAGCGTCATGGATATTCTAAGGCTGCTTGCAAAAATCACTGAGATCCAACAGGTAGTTTTCGAGAAAATCAATTTCAAACGTGCTCACGAATTAATGGACAAACTATAGTTATGTGGTCATTACGTTTCATAAGTACATGTTCCATCTATCCGACACCGCCGTCACATGTGATATTACAAGCAGTAACAATGTCAGTTCTAATTGTAGGAACTTGGCAGTCGAACGCCATACTGGTAGATTTGAAAACTATACGAGGATTAGACGATGTTTCATTACCCAAACATGACGCTGTAACTGTTACTGACAAGATGAAATAAAAATTAACAATATTAGTTTTATTCCTTGTACATGGAGGACGATTTGATTCTTAACTAACAATCAAAGGTGCATTCCTCATGGTCCGAGCGTGACTGAACATGGTTGTTTCCTAGAGTAATAATAGTACAGTAAATAATACACATTATTAACTATGATATATCAATGCATTCGTTTTATATCTCTTTCTCTTTATTTATGATTCTCAGTGTTAGTTTCTTTTTTTTTCAAACGGTACAGTATCGATGCTTTAGGAAACGGGACTATGTATATAGTGTTTTTGTTTTTAGAAGTGTCAAACTACACCCAAAACCAGTTGTTATTGTTGTTGTAGTAACAATGATAGTAATCATGATGTTTTGTTTTCTTCAGAATATGAGATGGCCTGCAGTAAATATAAGCATTTATCTGATGTCTACATAATCTGTGAAATAGACAAAGTTAGTAAGTAGTGCTTGAAACAGTTAATCAAACTGATATAAAGGCAAGTTCGTATTTAATATGTAAGCTATTGCATCTATAGATATCTATTTGTGGTAGAATAGACGATATAACATTGCTAGAAAAGGTCATGTACATCAACCCTGACGAAATGAAAATGTAGAAAACGCATTGCTGACAACTAAACAATATTCGCAATAAGAGAGAAATATTAGATTGTTTTATATAGTAGTAGATCTGGATTGTTCTCATTATGTGACCAAAGCACATTATTTTCTTGTTTTTTTTTTAAATTTGCTTAGAGTATGGTGTGATTCACACAATATGTGCTGATCTTGTCATGTCTCTCTCTCTCTCTCTATCTTGTTTTCTAACATTTACATCTTCATCCTTAAATATTTAATTTCACATGCTTTCCTGTATCTCTCTTGAGTTTTAGTTATGGTACAATGTTCAACTTTAACAACAGAGATGGTAGACATATACATTGTGCTTGATTACTATGTGTATATTTGATTGTTTGAGCAGTTAGTCACACTTTGTATGTTATTGCATTCTCTTGTTGGCATCTCATCTTGATTTCTATTTCTCTTTTGTTCATATTTTGTAAAAATTCTTGACATATATCTCAATTCCAGGATGTGAGTGATTTTGCTTTGTACATGTATATGTTGATTTCATTGTTCTACATTTGATCATTACCTCTTTTTTTTGTAGTGTCAATTTTCATGCGTCATTATTCAAAAATTGGTTATGATGTAGTAACGTGTTTTTCTGGTATTTATGTTACTTCTGGTATATTACACTCTGGTCGTCTGCAAAAATAGTTTATTGATTCAGTTATATTCGTCGTTGCCTTTGATGTTTTCTTGATTCGTTTCGTTTTCTGTTTTTGTATTTATCGAAAAGAAAATGTGGCAACACACAGTCTTTTCTCACTCTAGATGCTATCTTGAAATCATTTATTTGTCGACAAATACATTGGCTAGATATCGAATTTGAGGTGCTTCAATAATATCCAATAGATATCTAGTTGTGAATAATTTTGTATCAGTATATCGTATATGTTGTTACTATTTAGTTATATGTGTTGAAATGTTAGCAAACATGACTATTGATATATTGGGAAATTATCGATTATCATTACCGTCATCGAGTATATTTTCTGGTGAATGCAATTATGCACGTGTGATCAGTACTACGTCATAACTTATATTTTTTTCTGGTGAATGGAATGATGGAAGTGTGATAAGTAGTACGTCATAAAATATATTTTTTTCTGGTGAATGAAATGATGGAAGTGTGTTCAGTACTATATGATAACAACACAACGTGTGTTATGTTTAGTGATAACATAACATAGATTGATACATAGACAAAATTGTAATTTGTGCAAATGTATATTGTTCCAGCATATCGTAGAGGGTGAGACCAAACTCGCAATGAGTCTTAAGCCTATACAAAAGCTCTACAAGATGTAACACCATGCGGACATAAGATGTTACAATGCTTCATTGCTGGACTGATGTCTGCATTCTCTTTATTGTATGCGTGTCAATTACATTGAGTCGTGAAGGTATGTCCCTTGAGTAACGTATAACTAACATTGTAAACATATAATAACATATGTACTTGACATATACTGTTAGGACATGCATTGATTACCGACACTTTCTCTAGCCACAACAATCCAGAACCAACTGCAGATATAATAGATTAGTAGATGTTTCATGGAATCAGTTCTCAAAGCTGTTGTTCATTAAATTAGTATTTCTTTTTCAATCTTGGAATTTTGGTAATTACTGGATATTCTTGTTTATTTTTAATTAGTGGCCAAGTGACATATGCATAGTTATTACATCAACACATTTGGATTTGTAAAGGACTAAAGGTACTATATTATGTATTAAAAACCCACATAGATACACACATACACTCACAGACACACACATATATATATATAAATGCTACCACTCTCATTCGAGTTCAGAGAAACAGTGCATATAGCACCTGGAAAAGGATATAGTAAATAATACATTCGTTTCTACTTATTTTCTTCGACCAAATCTCAGTGACCTCTTCAGGAAAATATCCATATTAAGTTATTTCCACTTTAGTGCTGTTATTTCAAGCAATATCAATTCGTGTTGCATAAGTTCTTGTAGTGAAGTAGTAGTTGCGCGATAGATATTTTCACATGCATCATATTGTTATGTAAATATCCTAATGTATCCAGCCGTCATCGGTCATACAGTCATATCTGATGTCGTTGATACTTGTACGGTGATAACATATCCAAAGTTAATAAAACGTGTACAATGATAACATATCCGATGTTAATGATATGTGTACAGTGATAACATATCTAACGTTAATGATACGTATACAGTGATAACATATATAAAGTTAATGATACGTGTACAGTGAGAACATATCTAAAGTTAATGATACATGTACAGTGATAACATATCTAAAGTTAATAATACGTGTACAGTTATAACATATCCAAAGTTAATTATACGTGTACAGTGAGAACATATATAAAGTTAATGATACGTGTACAGTGATAACATATCTAAAGTTAATAATACGTGTACAGTGATAACATATCTAAAGTTAATGATACGTGTACAGTGATAACATATCTAAAGTTAATGATACGTGTACACTGAGAACATATCCGATGATTATGAAATCATGTATCATTCTCGCAAGTAGTCGCAATTGTTTCAAGTTTAAGATCTGCAAATTTTGACCATCACTTTGAGAATGTGTGATGTAAACAATTACCATTGTTTTGTTCTTTATATTTGGATGAAATAAGTTTATAAAACTCAGCAACTTTGGTAGCAATTCTTTGTTTCCAGTTTTATAACTTCTTCTTTGAGCACTCAATATCGACCACTTGTTACACCATTCTTTGTGATTTGTTTCATTAGTCTAAGAACGATTATATGTTGCACAAGTTATACATGCAAAAATTCTGCAACACTTTTTAATCAGTTATCATTTAACAGAGGACTATCATCATAACACTCCGGTCATGTCCATAGGTGCTCCGATCTCCGCCTCAACAAATACAGCTGCGTCCAGCTGCCCAACAAGCCAGTTCGATGTCGATTAATCACATTACTCGCATATTTGGTTCTTCGTTTGTTTCGGTATGTACCCATATTGATACCCAGCGAGTGGGACTCCCAACCCTAAAACTCTTCTGTTCGAAAAATAAAACATTTCGGTTCGTTAAGAATGTCATTTCGGTCTATTGCAGCTCCTTCTGAAATCGTAGCCATGCCAGCAATCATATCAGCTCGCTCATTCCTCTGAATCCTGCGCTCCAAGGACAAAACTGAAGATGATTTCTCTGATCCTTGTCTGTACCAGTATCACCACCCAGTTTTGTCTCACCATTCCTGTTTCAACTTTACGAACCAAACTCATGTAGTCAGTGAGAATAAAAACAAAAGAGAAAGTCATGAGATTCAAACCACGTCACCGCCTCTGTAACCGCCTGTTTGCTAGGGTAGCACCGCAGTCGCCTTTTACGACATGCCTTGTATGTCGCAACATTACAATTATTTGCTTCCTTTGCGTGTCCAGGCAACACACGGTCAGTTTCGTATTCAGAAACATGCATTTCTTTAATGATATTTCATTTATATAGTCATCATCATTATCAAGTAACTTTTCCTTCCGGAACTTGGCACTATGAAAGTCCTGAAAAACGTTATGTTTTGTACAAGTTGACCGGCGTCAGCAGCTGTCATTCTCAAATCGTCAATGACATCTTGCACCAATTGTCTTCTAGGTCATCCTCTCATTCGTCCTCCAGGTACCATTCCCTCCAAAATGATCTTCTCTATGATATAGTTACTTCACTGAATTCAAGCAAGATTGATTTGTGTTATTATATAATGTTTCTTACATCTGCCTCATTGAGAAGATGATAGACGATGATAGAAGATGATAGAAATCTCAAGTTAACATTTTTCTACGGAACCCATACTGCAACTATTCAACATCATCATCAAGGTGCTTTGCTCTTATAGGAGCTTGCTCTCTTTGCAGCCCATCTGAAATTCACACAGACTCTAGCCAGTCCACCTACTTCGACGATTGCCATTTTCATGATTTCTTTAATATCTTGTAGCTATCTTCTTCTTGATCTGCCTGCGTCCCGGGACCCTGCCCTCTAAAATTATTCTCTCCAGGCCATCGTGACGCTTGATGTGACCAAAGTATCTAATTTATCTGTATAGTATGTTGTTTATTACTCAATTGTCGTTAACATTCAGTTCTTACATCAGTGTTCTTTCTTTTTCTGTCCATGGTATTTGTAGGATCTTTCTGTAGCATTTGGTTTCGAAGGACTGTATTTTCGTTCTTGTTGCTTGTGTAATGGTCCATGATTTACAACCATAAGTAGCCAATGGAAAAATGCGTGTTCTCTATTTTTTAATTTTAATATTTTGCTGGTGCTTTGCCACATGTTCTTCATTGTGTTTAATTTCTTCATTGACTGCAACTATTAGCGAATAATAAGCAAGAATGTGCACCTTGTTAAAAAATGGAAACTTGCAAATATATATTTCTCACCCGAAGTAGCATAGTTGTTAGTAAGTTCGCTTCTTAGACTATTGGTCGGGATTCAATTTCACAGTGGATGTTAAATATTTTCCTACCGTAAAGGCTCTCCAGTCGACCCAGCCTCAATTGGTTAACAATGACAGCGCTGGGAGCTAAAGACGGCTGGCGGGATATTGATCACATCACTAATCGTGTACCGACGGTTAATGAAAAATACGGACCTGACATCATATTGCCGTCAATACCAAATGGTATAAGTGTGGGTCCTTTACTTTTCACTTGATATATTGTCCACACTAGTTAGAAGAGATATTACCATTCATTTTTTTGCAATCTTCAATGTCACGTGTATGTGTGTATATGTATGTGCGTGTGCATGTATGTGCCTGTGCGTGTGTGTATGTACAGAGTACCATTATATGTATCCCGGAAGATTTGAAGTAGTACACTTTATCCAAGCGATGAAATATAATGATGTACCGATATGTTAGATGATGCAATTATACTTGTTTTAATAACGAAGATAAGGTTAGAGCATGCAGCCATCTACAAGCTATTTATGTCCATTATTTGAATAGTATAGTGTTGACCATTGCAGCTTGTCCAAAAGGAAAATTTGGACCAAAATGTCAATTTCGCTGTCGCTGCCATGCAAAAGGTCTTTGCAGTAACCATGGAGAATGCACGGGAAATCCTAAATGTGATCGTTCCTCTTTTGGTCCAGCTTGTCAGTATGGTACGTTTGTATCTGCCATTAAAAGTATATAGATTAACACCTTTCATACAATGTTCATGTTGAACCTATGCACGCCTAAAGTGTTTCTCAATCGTGCATCGGTAACGAAATGTATATATTGCGCCACATATTCATATTATCAAGCACTCAATATTGTGAAACGAAAATAATGTGTTTGATTGCAGTTGTATCCGGACACATCACACATATCATATGTCATGGGACACCTCACATGGGACACCTCACATGGGATACCTCACATGGGACACCTCACATGGGATACCTCACATGGGACACCTCACATGGGATACCTCACATGGGACACCTCACATGGGATACCTCACATGGGACACCTCACATGGGATACCTCACACATCTCATCTGTCATGGGACATCTTACATGGGATACCACACACAGTTCATATGTCATGGGACACCTCACATTGGACACCTCACATGGGATATCTCACACATCTCATCTGTCATGGGACATCTCACATGAGATACCTCAAACATCTCATCTATCATGGAATATCTCACATGGGATACCTCACATGGGATACCTCACATGGGACACCTCACATGGGACACCTCCCATGGGACACCTCACATGGGACACCTCACATGGGACACCTCACATGGGATACCTCACATGGGATACCTCACATGGGACACCTCACATGGGACACTCCATGGGACACCTCACATGGGACACCTCACATGGGACACCTCACATGGGACACCTCACATGGGATACCTCACACATCTCATATGTCATGGGACATCTTACATGGGATACCACACACAGTGCATATGTCATGGGACACCTCACATTGGACACCTCACATGAGATATCTCACACATCTCATCTGTCATGGGACATCTCACATGAGATACCTCAAACATCTCATCTATCATGGAATATCTCACATGGGATACCTCACACATTTAATCTGTCATGGGATATCTCACATGGGATACCTCACACAGATCATATGTCATGGGATATCTCACATGGGATACATCACACATATCATTTGTCATGGGATATCTCACATGGGATACATCACACATCTCATCTGTCACGGGATATCTCACATAGGATACCTCACATGGGATACATCACACAGATCATCTGTCATGGGATATCTCAAATGGGATACCTCACACATCTCATCTGTCATGGGACATCTCACATGAGATACCTCAAACATCTCATCTGTCATGGAATATCTCACATGGGATACCTCACACATTTCATCTGTCATAGGATATCTCACATGGGATACCTCACACTGATCATATGTCATGGGATATCTCACATGGGATACATCACACATATCATCTGTCATATGATATCTCACATGGGATACATCACACAGATCATCTGCCATGGGATATCTCACATGGGATACATCACACATCTCATCTCTCACGGGATATCTCACATAGGATACCTCACATGGGATACATCACACAGATCATCTGTCATGGGATATCTCACATGGGATACCTCACACATCTCATCTGTCATGGGATATATCACATGAGATACCTCACATATCTCATCTGTCATGGATACATCAAAGATCATATGTCATGGGAGATCTCACATGGGATACCTCACACATCTCATCTGTCATGGGATATCTCACATGGGATACCTCACACATCTCACAACGGGACATTTCAAAGTTCAAGGCCAGCTGTGACCACAAATTATCAATGGGCACACGGTACACTTTTGAACTACATGTATCCCTGATCTTTTACTTGGGGTACTAAATTACAAGTTCATCTGCATTCGTTGTAAGGCTTGCCTGAAAGACGAGGGGCAATGTTGATCATTAAATCAAGCCTGAAAGACGAGGGGCAATGTTGATCATTAAATCAAGCCTGAAAGACGAGGGGCAATGTTGATCATTAAATCAAGCCTTAAAGGTAAAATCAATAAAAGGCACCATAGTAGGCGCTATAACACGCCTGAGTGCATAGCGGACAAACGAAGAAAACAAAACTAAATTTTGCAGTGAGTTATCAATGCGCTTCGGACAGTCATATGCTTTTCGATTCATTTTCATGATCTCCTCAGAGTGTAACGGATTATAATACTATGTCTGCGCCTATTGAAACATCGTTTCATTTGTAAACTGTATTTGTTCTTACAATGTGTGTCAATATGAATTCCCATCTTATACACTAAAGCTAACGGCCATAAATTAGATCAATGAAAATCCATTAGTCATCAGTATCCTCCTCGGTCTCAAGGTCTGCAGGCTCACCTATCAGAACGACAATATTATTTGTTTGTCCCATCTATAATATGTACATCTTAAATGTCTAAGTCTTAGTGGATAGTGACTCGGTCTATTAACCCCGACGTTCTGAGTTCGAATCACACTGCGGACAGTTTGGTTGCAAATTGTTTCGAGTGGATTTTAGAAAAGGACGATGGCACCACCCGTTCAGAAAGCAATGACAAACTACTGAACGTAATAATGTCTAGAAAATTCACAAACAGCGTTAAAAAGCTGGATTGATTCGCAAAGTCCTCTAAAGGATATGCAATTAACTTATTTGTATGTCTAAATGGTCTAATGGCGAAGTACTAACTTAATGAGATGACGTCTCTCTCTCTCTTGATCGATCGTTCTTTTTGGCCATTTTGATCAATCTTATTGTGCTATATAAACAGCCGTTGCCAAGAACGTGTTTTACGTCACATCGTTCAGTAACATTTGGAGCTCTAGTGCTTATCCTTCCGTGAAGTGTCCGATTTTAAACAGCTATTACTGGGTTCGCTCTCTGTTAGCCTTTTGCTCTCCCCAGCCAACCTAAACGGCAACAGGTTGCTATTTTCTGTCAGGGTAGCAACCCTTATACAACATGCCCTCCTGGGTTGATGAGCGTCATCTGCCCAGCTAACCGGTCCTTTTATGGAATACTTGGTTTGCCTACCTCCAGTGTTGTGTACGGTTTGCTCCCCTAGACTTTAATTGTCTCCAATCAAACTACAAGGAAGCAGCAGTAGTTCCGTGCGAGCGGAAAAGCGCACTGGCTTCACCCTCTGCTGGGCTGTCCAGTTTTCTGCACATTTGGGTGTCCGCCTACCATCACTCCTGACGCGCTTGCCATGCCTGTCGCGCCTGCCACGCTTGTCGCGCCTGCCACGCCTTCTCTTCTCTACATCGTCTGCGCCGTGCAGTCTGCCCACTGGTGGGCCCACCGTCATCATCCTTATGTGTGCTTGCTCTGCCGTGGTGCCTGCCTCACCATTTCCGTCAGTTCTCTCCGTGATCACATTTACCTGGGCTGCCCGGGCCTGGGGCTTAATTCGGACCCCCACCCCTGGGATGGGGACCTGGGTTTCTCCCTATGTGGTCCTACCCATGCATAGTCCGCATACGTGCTCGATCTGTCCTGGTGTCTGCCTCACCAACTCCGTCAGTTCTCATGGTGCTCAAATTAGCCTGGGCTGAGGGCCTGGGCTCAACTCGTGCCCCCACCCCTGCGAATGGGCACGGATTTCGCCATATGTGGGACTACTCGTCCATCGACCGCATGTTAGCTCGCTCTCTCCTGGTGCTTGCCTCACCAATTCCGTCAGGTCTCACCGTGCACACATTTGCCTAAGGGCTGTCGGGACCTTGGGCTTAGCTCAGGCCCCATCCTGAGATGGGGCTCCGAGTTTCACCATGTTGGCCCACATCTCCTCACCGGATGCACCTCTCATCCTATTGCTTATTTGTTCGGCACACCCCCTAGGAGCTCGGTGCTTAGCCCGTGCGACTCAACTCGGACCTACCTTCGGACTCCGAGTTTCGCCCCATGCGGACCGACGACTCTTCTTGGGATGCAACCCTCATCCCTTGATGTTTATCCGTTCGGTTTTGCCATCAACCGGGAAAGACGAACATTTGTAGTCATTCTGGGACTCCGCTTGTCTGTGTTGCGAGCGGATCCATCCAGCGTAACTACATCTGCATCTCTACCTCTGCATCTGCACCAGAGTAGCTCGTCATCGACACCTGCCCTTTTAGCCAGAACGGAACCAATGTCTGTTACCAGGATCACCACGATTTTTGTGGGGCATGATCTCGATTAATGCCAGCTCACTAATCCTGGCGCAGCGTTGTCATAAAGCGCCTATGAGCCCAGATGATGTCTAATTATCCTTGACCTCAGTCTTGATGACCTAATGTGTTATGTTTATTAATTTAAATGGACGTGAGATTGTTTTTCTACTCATTTCTGAAACGAACAATAACACGCAGGTCACTTGTTCAAAGTGAGCTCATAACAGAACCAAAACAACTTGACAATTGGAAAAATCAAATTGGAACGTCACCGACATTGCAAAACAGTCATAAAAATCACTTACAATCAAATACCTACTATTATTCACTATCTTCAAACTACATCGGAAACATTGCATGTGCTAAGGATTTGTTGTAGCATGCTCGGTTATTGACCAAATACAATGTGTATGTTCTTTTCAATCAATCACAAATGTTCAATGTTTATTTATCTTCTTCTTCTTCGAACGTTCCATATCTACCGCATGTCAACTATTCTGTGTGATTTGTATGTGATCTGAGCACAAGAGTGAATGTACGTTGTGCCAGTTATGTGCCTACGAGTAGGCCAGTACATCCGATTTCTACGCTGCTTTTTAGTTAGCATCCATAGGGATTACATCAGTCGCCACTTACGACATGCGATGTAGGTTGCATTGATACTATTCTTTGCTGCCCTTGTGGGCCTCGGCACCATACAGGCGATATGTTTATTCAAGAAATATGTTTGAGTTGAAGTTGAACAGTTCATTTTTCTTGGTGTATGTGCGGCTAATTTATATCATTAGAATATATATTAAAATGGTGTACATGGATATTGCCTTTTTCTGGTTAATTTACATTTGCAACTTGCAGTACGAGAACCGAATAGAGCTGAGAAGAACCGAGATAGACTCCATAAGAGAAACACAGAGAGAGAGAGAGAGAAGAGGATACAGAGAGAGAAAGAGAGATAGTGTGATTGTCTGATAACGAAAAAATATGGTCTACAGAAAATGCATTATTATTAATAAAGTTTCACAATAATGCATTAATTTCAGGAGATATTATGGTCCACAGGGCCGATTTTGCTGTACCGAGTTATTTACGTGATAGTAACGACTCTACGTGTAATCCAAGCAACAATTCCAAGTATGTTGAGGTTACTTTCAAAAAAACATTACCATTTTATTGGTTAAGGATAATCACAAAAACCGACGGTAAGATGTGTCCATGCTGGATATAACTGTATGTTAGTTGTCGAAGTGTTAATGATTATGTTTGGTTAAATTAACGTTTATTTCATTAATCAACATGTATGTGTGTTTTGAGATACATATTAGTTCAGTTTAACAGACAGAAGCTCTAAAGACGTTGGACGAGGGCTTCAGTCTACCGTCATTTACCAAATATAACTTGATCCCTTTCCACGGCATGCCACCTGCAGAAAGCACAAACTCCGTTAACTCCGGTCACAATTTTCGAAATCTGTAGGTTTCTCTTGACAAAATAAATGCACTCATGAACATAACGGAGCACTACGGAGTCAGGACCTTCGGAACTAAAGGCAACGTCTTAACTACCTAACCACATAGACGTACAATGTTCATGTTATCCTAACCACATAGACGTACAGAGTTCATGTTATCCTAACCACATAGACGTACAATGTTCATGTTATCCTAACCACATAGACGTGCAATGTTCATGTTATCCTAACCACATAGACGTACACAGTTCATGTTATCCTAACCACATAGACGTACAATGGTCATGTTATCCTAACCACATAGACGTACAAAGTTCATGTTACCCTAACCACATAGACGTACAAAGTTCATGTTATCTGAAGGCTAGTTTGATATATATTTAGTAGACAGTAAGTAATGTTAGAAATGAAGAAATCAGAAGAAGACTGAATGTGAAACTAGTATTGCAATTCATAAAAGAACAACATATTAAATGGTTTGGACACCTGACAAGAATGCCCTGGTATCGCCTACCACAGAGAGCCACACAGAAAAGTATAATGAGTTCAAAGCAAGAGAAGACCACGCAAAGATGGAGCGATGGCATTAAGAACAGCCTTACGAACATTAATATCAGCTTACAAAGTGCCTTACAACAAGCACACACAAGATCACTACGTTTCACCCCAACACTTCTATAAAGAAGTAAATGGTGGAAGAGAACAAGCACACACAATATCACTACGTTTCACCCCCAACACTTCTATAAAGAGGTAAATGGTGGAAGAGAAGAAGAACGAACTTTAAAAAAAATATCTCCTTCAGCACTGAAATGTTCCAACAATAAAACCGAAGAAACTGCTTTCCTTTTGCATTCGATGATCAATTGTAGGACTGTAATATCCCATTTAGCTACAACCATAGAAAATTCGATACTTTTTAACATACAGTTTGCACTACCAATGCTGATTGAGGTATCATCAAATGGCTTGTCCTGAGCAGAACTTTGCCACCCCAACAGTACTCCGGAATCTCTCTCTCATAGACGAGATGTCGTGCCTCAGCTGCAATCATGTTTAAACCATCAGTTACATCCTGAATCCATCTTATCCGTGGTCTTCCTCTTCTTTTCTTTGCCGGTATTCCTACTTCCCTGATGGTATTTTTTCAAGCCATCCTACTTCCCTGATGGTATTTTTTCAAGCCATCCTACTTCCCTGATGGTATTTTTTCAAGCCATTCATGTCTTTTTATATGTCCATATCAGTTCCGTTCCAGACTGTTTTAGTTGTTTAATTTTTTGTAAAGCCATGTTTGTTCTTCTTATAATTTCCTTGATCCCATTTCCATCTGTTGTTAGTAGTGAACCAAGATATTCGAAACTGTTCACATTTTCTACTTTATCTCCGTTGATAAAATATCATTTGTCATGTTCGGTTTTTTTTTTGTTGTGGCATTATGTTCTTGACATTGAGATATAGATTTTGTTTTTCGCTTATATCTTGCACTTCCCCTAATATGGACTGACGATAGTAAGGCCAATTGTTGAATAGTGATTCACCTATCACAAGGAATAATGCCATCGGCTCATTTCACCATTTCTGAGTTGGTGGCTGTAACATGACGTCTACAGTGCATCAGATCGTGCTGCTCATAATCTCCACTTCCTGAAGCTTCTATTCTTTGAACCCAGCGACTGACTGTACTCCTGTCAAATGCAAAACTTCTATACATATACCTCACTGTACTCCTGTCAACTACAAAACTTGTAAACATATCACATAGACTTCACTGTACTCCTGTCAACTACAAAACATCTAAACATATCACATAGACGATTATGAAATAGATGTTTAGTTTAGGTTAGTCGACAGATTGACATCGGGTTCAATCGAAACAATCATTATATACGTTATCCGATCTCTTTCTCGTGAAGTTCTTAAACATGTGTCGCTTATCGACACCAGTTTTGTTTGTATACGTTCAATTTTCTTCTTTGGCTTCCAACATAACTTTTGGCAATCTACAGCCCATTTGATTTGATACGCTTCCTGTCTTGTTAGTAATGCAGATATACTCTTATTTCTGTAATAGTTTACTCGCTCGGTTTCTATTATACATTCAGAATAGCATCATGACACATTTATGGCTAGTTTTGTAAAATACCACTCCTTTAATCCTGAACTCAGTGTATACGATATCGAGTTCCTAGTCCTATTGAAGATGGACGATAAGACGTAGGTCCGTGTTCATGTTGTGCACTTAAAAAAACTATTGTCAGTTAAAAATCAATAAGAGTAAGGTTTCATAGCCTCTGCTTGTGAACAATCAATAAGAGTAAGGTTTCATAGCCTCTGCTTGTGAACAATCAATAAGAGTAAGGTTTCATAGCCTCTGCTTGTGAACAATCAATAAGAGTAAGGTTTCATAGCCTCTGCTTGTGAACAATCAATAAGAGTAAGGTTTCATAGCCTCTGCTTGTGAACAATCAATAAGAGTAAGGTTTCATAGCCTCTGCTTGTGAACAATCAATAAGAGTAAGGTTTCATAGCCTCTGCTTGTGAACAATCAATAAGAGTAAGGTTTCATAGCCTCTGCTTGTGAACAATCAATAAGAGTAAGGTTTCATAGCCTCTGCTTGTGAACAATCAATAAGAGTAAGGTTTCATAGCCTCTGCTTGTGAACAATCAATAAGAGTAAGGTTTCATAGCCTCTGCTTGTGAACAATCAATAAGAGTAAGGTTTCATAGCCTCTGCTTGTGAACAATCAATAAGAGTAAGGTTTCATAGCCTCTGCTTGTGAACAATCAATAAGAGTAAGGTTTCATAGCCTCTGCTTGTGAACAATCAATAAGAGTAAGGTTTCATAGCCTCTGCTTGTGAACAATCAATAAGAGTAAGGTTTCATAGCCTCTGCTTGTGAACAATCAATAAGAGTAAGGTTTCATAGCCTCTGCTTGTGAACAATCAATAAGAGTAAGCTTTCATAGCCTCTGCTTGTGAACAATCAATAAGAGTAAGGTTTCATAGCCTCTGCTTGTGAACAATCAATAAGAGTAAGGTTTCATAGCCTCTGCTTGTGAACAATCAATAAGAGTAAGGTTTCATAGCCTCTGCTTGTGAACAATCAATAAGAGTAAGGTTTCATAGCCTCTGCTTGTGAACAATCAATAAGAGTAAGGTTTCATAGCCTCTGCTTGTGAACAATCAATAAGAGTAAGGTTTCATAGCCTCTGCTTGTGAACAATCAATAAGAGTAAGGTTTCATAGCCTCTGCTTGTGAAAAATGCATTAAAAACATTTCAAATACAAAGTCAACAAAAAGCCCACCATCTTCATAGAATTACTTTAAGGACCATCGACGGTGCTAAGAAGTGTATGCACTGTCGCTGATATATATCTGTGTAAGAAAGAAATCGATGCACACATGATTATTCACCGAAGTGCAATAATGATAGTCCTTTTAACAAACCAATCCATCTTTGTCATTACCAAAGATCATGAGTATATGTCTAAAGCAGCCCCCATGTGCAATACATTCTCTCATTACATCATCCTTTTAGCACGGGATGATTTTTTACAAATTAGTCACAAATACAGACCATTATTTTAGTAAATGTTGGTGTGTTTTTGTTATTGTTTTAGATACTTGTCTGTTTTTCTGACACCATGTAACATATATGATTATAGGAAGGTAGATTCTTTTCTGTTTTTCTGACACCATGTAACATATATGATTATAGGAAGGTAGATACTTTTCTGTTTTTCTGACACCATGTAACATATATGTTTATAGGAAGGTAGATACTTTTCTGTTTTCTGACACCATGTAACATATATGTTTATAAGGAAGGTAGATACTTTTCTGTTTTTCTGACACCATGTAACATATATGTTTATAGGAAGGTAGATTCTTGTTTGTTTTTCTGACAGCATGTAACATATATGTTTAAAGGAAGGTAGATATATTTCTGTTTTTCTGACACCATGTAACATATATGTTTATAGGAAGGGTATGTAATAAGGTACATTACTGACCAAAAAATGTAAATAAATTGGCACACATGTAAATTAGCTCATTTGCATATCTAAAAATAGAAAATACATTATGGGAATTTATAACTTCAAGGTAAGATACATACAACACAATACAGTTATGTATGTTATTTCATATATTTGTATTGTGTCTTGACTTTTGTACAATGATGTTTTTCAAAACAATAGTGGTGCACACCCATTTCATATGCAACATACATGTTTCTACTACACTTCCTTTCTTTTTCTTGAGAGCGGTCACTACATATTGAACAATCCTTTAAAGTTAGAAATATTGATGAGCTTCCAATTTTGAACAATAGATCTCCTTTTGAGGATATTGCCATTATTGTCCAACTGAATTGAGTGGCATATCTTTTGGTTTCTTGTACAAATTATTTCAATAAAAGAGTTACAAACATGTAATAACAGGCAGGCATAGCGTCTCTTTGGGCATGTGTTTTATTGAAATAGATTTCAATAAAAGAGTTAGAAACAGGTACATATAACAGGCAGACATAGAGTCTATTGGTGGCATGTGTTTTGGGCTAGTCAGTTCAGAGAATTGGCGTAACACAATCCAATCATCTTCAAAAGGGTATACGCTGTCCTGAACTATGCTTGAGCTGTTTTTGGTTTATTGTCTCTATACATTCTATCGCATCACTAAAGTTATTATCAGCCTTCTAGCTAGAATCACTTAATTAAAATGCTTCCTGAACATCCATATCACAGATAGAATCATCAAAATCAAATACATTTTAGACAGTTTAGGATGCAGTCGAAAAAAATTAACAACAATTCAAACGATGCTCAAATTTTACAAACAAGCCAACATTTATAAAAGGTAATATATAGCAGTGAAACATCATCATCAGGTGCCGTATCCACACCGAAAGTTGCTTTCAATGAATCCCCTGCTTCCTCTGTCTTTCGCCTTGATGTTCCACTCTGCCAGACTGTAACCTGTCTGTTTCTTAAAGTTTCCTCCACTTATCTCTCGATCTTCCTCTTGCTCTTCGTCCCTGAACTTTCCCTCTAGTAAAGATTGTATCATGGTGTCATGTTTTTTATGTGCTCAAAATACTTTACTTGTCTGAATTTTATTTCTCTTAATAATTGTTTCTTCATGCCTAGTTTCCTAAAACTTGTTTATTTGTTTATTTTTCTGTCCATGAAACTTTGCCTATTCTTCTATATATCCACATCTCAAATGCATCAATTCTGTCTTCTAACCGCTTGTTCATTGTCCATGTTTCCAGCCATAATAATATAGGATATATATAGCATTTGATCATTCTAATTTTTAGCCTGTTTGTGATTTATTTTGATGACAGTAACCTTCTCATACTATTAAAATTATCCCTGGCCATTCCTATTCTATTTTTAATTGATGTTACACATCTGCCATCAACTGTTATCATATGACAAAAATATAATATTTTTTTTACTTGATGTAATAATTCTCTCTGTATTTTTATATTCATCTTAGGTTTCTCCATTTCCTTGTTGATTACCATAGTATTCGTTTTATGTATGTTAATGTCTAATCCATATTCCTTGCTAGTTTTTTGTTCAATTGGTTCACTAGTTCCTGTAATTCTTGTTTACTTTCTGCTATCAATACTGTGTCATCTGTATATCTTACGTTGTTTATTATTTTCCCATTGATCTTGAGTCCTGGCATTCCCTCTAGTTGTTTGAAGATTTTCCCTGTGTAGATATTAAATAAACTTGGTGACAATGCATTCTTGTCTCACTCCTCTCTTTATGTCTATGTATGGAGTAAATATATATTTAGAAGTAAATTAATGGACATTATAAGAAGTATTTCAAAGCGGGAGAGTTCTTACGGTCGATGATCGACGTCCTGTTTTTGACTACACAATCAATGGCCGACAATCGGACGGATTCGTGTTATTATGTTTTTAAAGTAGTCTGCTTAACACGCGGGCTCTCGAAACATCACTCTTGGTATTGTTTGTCATTTGTTGTTTGCTTACACGGTATGTTTCAGTCTAGTCAATGCTCGTGAGGTCACGCATATTTCTCTATCGTTCCCCGTCTCTTGAAACGGTTTCGATGATTGAAAGCCGAGATAAGCGAACTGATTTACAACCAGTAATTCGCAGTTACAGTGATAATGCGTGGAGACTGAGCTATCGGCGATCTTTCTGACAGGAATTTAATTTATGTAGCCAGTATAAAAGATTCGTCACAATTAGCATGTGTAACCATGGGACTACACACATTTTTCAAAGATGGGGATTCGGGGAGGGAGGAGAAGAGAAAGCAATGTTAAAAACTGTGGTTGTTTTTTTAATATGCGGAAATGGAAAAGACAAGATTGTGATAAAACTATTTTATCACAAAAGCAATTGGGTTCCCCACCTTGTCTTCATCCTTTTTTATTATGTTATGTTATGTTACGCGATCGACGTCATGGCACATTGGGCATTTCCATTCGTGCTCTGTCCTCCGTTGCAGCAGCCATCCCAAAGTCCATTTGCTCACAGTAACCATGAGAAGTTGATTATTATATCTTCTCTCTCTACCACGAAGACGACACTGACTGGCATGTCCAAACCTAATTCTCGAACTCGCTCTAGTGTCTGAGACCCGCCCATGTCACACAATTGCGAGCGTACCGCATTGATTATATTGGCTCTGTCCATACTTCTGCCCACTTGAGTCGGGCATTGTTTGCAAGAGCGTCAGCAAGCTCGTTCCATCATGTCCAGGTGTGTACAACCAAGTCATTTTCTTGAGATGTGATCTCCGAACGATGTCCACCCATTCCACACGCATACTTCCAGATGCAATCAGTTGAAGCATATTCATCGAGACTGATATGATGATCGTATTGGTAACCTGTTGCTCAGCACCTATGACAGAGCCCTGGAGGCAGCGGTGATCTCCATAGTCATGCTCGATGTCGTTGTCTCGAAAGCCCGCAGTCCTCATGAAGTGTGCGACCGTTTCGTTGTGCTGAATAAGCCCACGATGATCTGGTTCCGCTCTGACAGAGCCATCGGTGTAGATAATGATATCACCTGGATGGGAGGCTGTGAGTGGGAGTGCCTTTTATGTTTATATATATATATATATATAATATATATATATATATATATATATATATATATATATATTATATATATATATATATATAAATATTTATTTATATACATTTGTATATATATATATATATATATATATATATATATATATATATAATATATATATCTATATATATATATTTATATATATATATATATATATATATATATATATATATATATATATATATATATATATATATATATATATATATATATATATATATATATATATATATATATATATATTATATATATATATATATATATATATATATACATATATACATATGTATGTGTTGATTGCTAAATGAATTGTTCACATTATTAGCAGAACGACTGAAGAGTTTCACAGCTAAATTCAATGATGTAACAGTGTGTAAAAATCAAAGAACATTTACAATGGATGATCGTACTTTAGACGTCATGTGTGATAACAAAATTCAGATGTATAAATTACGAATTGATGGAATCATAGCATCAAGCGTATGTTCGATCTACATGAGCGGAGGTTAGTTTTGTCAAATTGTCATTTACAAGACACTTGTGTTTGAAACCATTTATATATATATATATGATTCCACATGGCGTAACTTGCCTACTTTATTTATTATTTGTTGTTTTCAATACAAACGTCTATATTGCAAGTAGTGTAGAGTGAGGGATGGATTAGTGTAATGCATAGATCGTTCGCTTATAGAGTCGTACACGATCGAGTTGCGGTTCAATCCCGCATGTGTGAAAAGGAGTTTGCTCTCTAACTGTATATATTTAGGTCTAGAATATGAACTGTCAGGATCGTTAAACCGTATGATCTAACAACGCTACGATCGATTGTCTTGTTGCATAGAACGATATTGTATCGAAACTGAATTCGATATTATTTAAATCAAAATAAATGCATGCTGCAATCCTTTAAAACAGAAGGAACACAATTAACAACAGTTTTCAATGCTGTTGAAATTGTGTATTTCTTTCTTTCTCGAATTCAGTTTGCCTCACAGCGTCAGCTCAAGAAGAGATAACCTTGAAATTGTGTATACATTGTATATGGATCATGTTTTGCTAACATTGTTATCCTGTCTAAACATTCGATATGACTAACTCAACACCAGTCAAGCTAAATGATAAATTACTTTCAAATACAACGACCTTCAATATATCTTGGATGTGTTATCAGCCATGAAGGAAGAGCTTTATCTGACTTTAAAGACAGATTGAGTAAACCCGGAATGCATTCATGACCCTTCAGGTGGTCTGGAAATCAGCCAAATATACAGCATACGTGCTAATACCCTAAACAAGTGTATTGAAGACACGTGCATGATATATAAGTCTTGTTCGATGTAGTGGTCATCTTTATGTACTCACTTATATTATGTTTTGTCATCTCTGTTCACTTTTACTGCTGCTTTGCCTATCCTAATGTTTAATTATTGCTTGATTAGTAGTTTGTTATTGATGAATTATTTTATACAAGATAAGTGCTAGAATAGTACTAACTTTACATTGCCAGTTGCTATATACGGTCCTGCTTGTGCACGAGGCATCATAATCTGTATTCTATATTCACTGACATTAACATTAACATAACGACGATCATTAATGACTTTGAATGCAAATGCTACAGAACAGTACTTAGAATATCCTGGACAGAGAAAAGAATAAACGCTTCCGTTCTGCAACAGCTTGAGGTAAAAGAGAGTTGGATGTTAAAGAGCATAAAAACAAGAAAAATTAAATATTTAGGACACAACAAACGACATGAGTGCCTGGAGAAAATCATTTTGAAGGTAATGATGACTGGATGATGAATTATAGGAAGACCTAGTAGACAATGGGTGAAAGATGTCATTGACGATCTGAGAATGACTGCTGCCGACTCCGGTCAGCTTGCAGAGAACAGAGAGTTTTTTTCAGGAATGCTGTCATGGGAGCCAAGTTCAAGAAGGGAGAAGCTACTTGATGATGATGCTCATGTTATTCACTGATTGTAAATACAAAATTAAAAATCATTATCACATAACTCATGTGATAATGAAGGCTAGGAAAGGTTTGGCGGATTCAGAGCAGTGCCATCTTTGTTATTTATACCACGGTCTGGTCCTTTCTTTGCTTGAGTATGCTCTGATAATCCTGACTCTCAGCCATAGATAGAACGACTAGAAAGAATACAGAACGAGGCGATGCGCATTATACTTGGGTTCACTATCGTGCAGGGCGATGCGCATTATACTTGGGTACACTAAAGACGCGTCGTGCAGGGCGATGCGCATTACTCTGGGACCAGTTCAAAGAAGCTACTTGAGGTGATGCATTATTCACTGATGTAAACATAACATATCACCGTCGTGAAAGAAGGCGAGTGGCATTATGCCACTTGTATATTTAAAGTCGGGCCGTCGTGGATGCCGTACTGACTCTATCATGGAACGACTAAAGAAATCAGAACGGGCGATGGCATTATACTTGGGTTCACTATCGTGCAGGGCGATGCGCATTATACTTGGGTACACTAAAGACACGTCGTGCAGGCGATGCGCATTATACTTGGGTACACTAAAGACACGTCGTGCAGGGCGATGGCATTATACTGGGTACACTAAAGACACGTCGTGCAGGGCGATGCGCATTATACTTGGGTACACTAAAGACACGTCGTGCAGGGCGATGCGCATTATACTTGGGTACACTAAAGACACGTCGTGCAGGGCGATGCGCATTATACTTGGGTACACTAAAGACACGTCGTGCAGGGCGATGCGCATTATACTTGGGTACACTAAAGACACGTCGTGCAGGGCGATGCGCATTATACTTGGGTACACTAAAGACACGTCGTGCAGGGCGATGCGCATTATACTTCGGTACACTAAAGGCAAGGCGATGCAGTCTCACTATGGAAATCATTGCGGTTACTAAAGCGATGGTTTGGCTGGAATCACATACTTTTATCCATGCTTGTTTTCTCAGTGATTCAACGAGTATGCTCAGGAAGATTGAAACAGGATGTGCTAGGAGACATTGGATGCAGTCGCTGGGGAGGTCTAGGCTGACAAAGATCACTTATATTTTTGCGCCAGTGCATTTTTGTAAAGGGAATGAACGTGCGGATAGGCTTGCAGGTATGGCTGCTGTACAAAACGGCTGAGCAATGGACCAGGCTGATATTATAAATTCCTTAGGGAGAGTGGTCGTGTACATGATTCACGTAATAGAGGTGAATCTACAACTATAACCAGAATGCAAGAACTCAAAGTTAAGTGTGGTGTAGCTCGACAGGAACACTATGCTGGCAAACAAAGAAGAATTGTAAACCAACGAAGAACCGGTGTCGTTAGTCGCCACACGCTGAGGGACATACTGAGGGAATAGATCGGAGCACTTATGGACTAATTTGTTCGACGTGCAGTGATGGTGATCCGACGATTCAACTAAACTAAAATACAAAATCGCTGCAAGTTAAAGCTAATGTAGGAATTAGCTTCTACCGACACTGGTTACAGTTATGGACTCATATAGTCAATGCCAATTTAAAAGCAATAAAAGACTACATTTCAATAAGATGCCTAGACAACTATAATAGTTATATGGATACGATCAGACAAGTTTACATTATATCATCTTGTCTGTTGAACAAATAAGCTGAAAATATAATGATAAATTGTTCAGGGAAAAAGCACAATATAATCTCCTTATAATAGGACGAAGAGAAATATATAAAACAGATTATGCTGACACAGTGTTACTGTCAGCGTAGCCAAAATGCAAAGCGAAATTAACAATAGACGTTGAAGAGAACAACAAGAACATAACATATCTTAATGTTCATCAATTAAACAACAAGAACATAACATATATCTTAATGTTCATCAATTTAAAAAAAAATAGTATATAATAAAACAAGCATGACAAAGGATATTGTTATCAAAGAGAGGAAATATAAAATACGAAGCATTTTGAAAATCTCGTTTACTGCTAATATGAGGTAGAAATGACGGTTGCATAGACCGGACAGATAGAGGTCGAGCTCAGACAGACTGAGAATGGACAGAAAGAGACTGACAGAGAGATGGAAATGAAGCCAGAAGACTAGAAATAACTAGACGATACAATCTGATTACATAGAAGACAGACAAGAGATAATATAGCCAATGATTAGAATCTGATCCCAGAAGACTAGAAGTCTGATCACAGAGACTAGAAATCTGATCACAAAAACTAGACGTTTGATCCCAGAGAATTGACGTCTGATCACAGAGACTAGAAGTATGATCACAAAAACTAGACGTTTGATCCCAGAGAATTGACGTCTGATCACAGAGACTAGAAGTCTGATCACAAAAACTAGACGTTTGATCCCAGAGAATTGACGTCTGATCACAGAGACTAGAAGTCTGATCACAAAAACTAGACGTTTGATCCCAGAGAATAGACGTCTGATCACAGAGACTAGAAGTCTGATCACAAAAACTAGACGTTTGATCCCAGAAGACTAGAAGTCTGATCACAGAGAATAGAAGTCTGATCACAGAAGACTAGAGGTCTAATCACATAAAGACACTATGTAATAGACCAGAAACAGCCGTCTCCCAACTCACTCCAAAGTCGTCATGATCATCAGAGATCCACCAGTACGGAGAACAGACACTTATGTTATAGATCAGACATACCGTCTCCCAAATCACTCCGAAGTCTTCATGATCATCAGAGATCCACCAGTACGGAGAACAGACACTTATGTTATAGATCAGACATACCGTCTCCCAAATCACTCCGAAGTCTTCATGATCATCAGAGATCCACCAGTACGGAGAACAGACACTCATGTTATAGATCAGACATACTGTCTCCAAATCACCGAAGTCTTCATGATCATCAGAGATCCACCAGTACGGAGAACAGACACTTATGTTATAGATCAGACATACCGTCTCCCAAATCACTCCGAAGTCTTCATGATCATCAGAGATCCACCAGTACGGAGAACAGACACTTATGTTATAGATCAGACATACCGTCTCCCAAATCACTCCGAAGTCTTCATGATCATCAGAGATCCACCAGTACGGAGAACAGACACTCATGTTATAGATCAGACATACCGTCTCCCAAATCACTCCGAAGTCTTCATGATCATCAGAGATCCACCAGTACGGAGAACAGACACTCATGTTATAGATCAGACATACCGTCTCCCAAATCACTCCGAAGTCTTCATGATCATCAGAGATCCACCAGTACGGAGAACAGACACTCATGTTATAGATCAGACATACCGTCTCCCAAATCACTCGAAGTCTTCAGATCATCAGAGATCCACCAGTACGGAGAACAGACACTCATGTTATAGATCAGACATACCGTCTCCCAAATCACTCCGAAGTCTTCGAGATCATCAGAGATCCACCAGTACGGAGAACAGACACTCATGTTATAGATCAGACATACCGTCTCCCAAATCACTCCGAAGTCTTCATGATCATCAGAGATCCACCAGTACGGAGAACATACACTTATGTTATATATCAGAGCCATACCGTCTCTCAAATCACTTAGATGTGTCCATCATCATCAGAGATCGGTAGTTCCAAAATTAGACTAGTATCCAGGATAGTTATCAGCAGATTACAGACGATATAACCCCCTCGACATCAGTGCAAAATCTTAACATTTCGTCGAAGATAGACTAGCCTCCAATATAGACTATTATCCGATTATCTTGACGAAATACTAAATAGCATAGCATGAATGTTTCAACATCACTACCGTTATACTAGAGACTCTCTAGATAGTCTAACCAAGTGGGTTTTATTTCCCGTTGAATCTTGGATGAAACAAAATAAATTGGTAATACAGGGTGTTCAAGATAAAAGTAGCCTCGTCGTTAAGGAAGCATCGTCGTCAAGGGAACTAATCTGGCATATGTTTAGGGAAATGATAACTTCAGTAATGACGTAGTATAGGTCAAGGTTTGTAATTGTAGTGCGGGAAGGGGCGATGAACAAATGTGAGGTATGACGAGCTAGTCAGAACCGGTAAAAATAATAAATAAACGCAACGCAATAAGTAACTGGCAATTTTTGATTTATCACTCAGGCCGCTTTCGTCTTTGAACACCTTGTATAAGTTAGTAGCTACTGCTAGTAGACACATGTTAGTAGAGACAACACATGGGGTTAGTGAAAGGCATAGTTAGTAGACAATACATAATTAGTAGACAATACATAAGTTAGTAGACAATACATAAGTTAGTAGACAATACATAAGATAGTAGACAATACATAAGTTAGTAGACAATACATAAGTTAGTAGACAATAAATAAGTTAGTGACAATACATAAGTTAGTAGACACAAATAAGTTAGTAGACAATACATAAGTTAGTAGACAATACATAAATAAGTTAGTAGACAATATATAAGTTAGACAATACAAACAAGTTAGTAGGACAATACATGTTAGTAGACAATAAATAAGTTAGTAGACAATACATAAGTTAGTAGACAATACATATTAGTAGACAATACATATTAGTAGACAATACATAAGTTAGTAGACAACACATGTAAATATTAGTAGACAATACATATAGGAAGACAATACATGGTTAGTAGACAATAAATAAGTTAGTAGACAATACATAAGTTAGTAGGACAATACATGTTAGTAGACAATACATAAGTTAGTAGACAATACATAAGTTAGAAGACAATAAATAAGTTAGTAGAGAATAAATAAGCAGCAGACACAAATAAGTTAGTAGACACACATGTTAGTAGACAATAAGCATAAGTTAGTAGATACCACATGGGTTAGCAGACAATACATAAATGTTAGTAGACAATAAATAAGTTATAGACAATACATGTTAGTAGACAATAAATAAGTTAGGTAGACAATACATAGCAGACAATACATAAGTTAGTAGACAACATATGTTAGTAGACAATAAATGCTAGTAGACAATATGCTAGTAGACAATACATAAAGGTTAGTAGACACCACATAAGTTAGTAGACAATAAATAAGTTAGTAGACAATACACATAGTAGACAATAAATAAGTTAGTAGACAATACATAAGTTAGTAGACAATAAACAAGTTAGGTGTATAATACATGTTAGTAGACAATACATAAGTTAGTAGACAAATACATAAGTTAGTAGACAATACATAAGTTAGCAGACAATACAGTTAGTAGACAATAAATAATTTAGTAGACAATAAATAAGTTATTAGACAATACATAAGTTAGTAGACAATAAATAAGTTAGTAGACAATACATAAGTTAGTAGACAATACATAACTTAGTAGACAATACATAAGTTAGAAGACAATAAATAAGAGTAGACATAAGTTAGTAGGACATACATAAGTTAGTAGACAATACATAAGTTAGTAGGCAATACATACGTTAGTAGACAATACATGTTATAGACAATACATAAGTTAGTAGGACACATATTAGTTGCTAGTAGACACAACAAGTTAGTAGACAATACATGTTAGTAGACACATATAAGTTAGTAGACATAATACATACGTTAGTAGACAATAAAATAAGTTAGTAGACAATACATACAGTAGACAACAAGTATAAGCTAGTGCAGGACAATATTGGCTAAGCATAGTAGACAATACAGGTTAGTAGACAATACATAACTTAGTAGACAATACATAAGTTAGTAGACAATACATAAGTTAGTAGACAGCTCACATAAGTTAGTAGACAATACATAAGTTAGTAGACAATAAATAAGTTAGTAGACAATACATACGTTATAGACAATACATGTTATAGACAATACATAAGTTAGTAGACAATACATAAGTTAGTAGACAATAAATAAGTTAGTAGACAATACATACGTTAGTAGACAATACATAAATAAGTTATAGACAATACATACAGTAGACAATACATGTTAGGTAGATTACTACATGTTAGTAGGATAACAACAAGTATAGACAATACATACGTTAGCAGACAATACACAAGGTAGACAATACATAAGTTAGTAGACAATACATAAGTTAGTAGACAATAAATAAGTTAGTAGACACATACGTTAGTAGACACATATAAATAGTTAGTAGACAATACATAAGTTAGTAGACAATAACACATATAGACAATACATAAGTAAGTTAGTAGACAATACATAAGTTAGTAGACAATACATAAGTTAGTAGACATTACATAAGTTAGTAGACAATACATAAGTTAGTAGCATGTTTCATGGGTTAGCAGACAATACATAAGTTAGTAGACAATACATAAATAAGTTAGCAGACAATTACATATAGTAGACATTACATAAGTTAGTATAGACAATACATGTTAGTAGACATTACTTAAGTTAGTAGACAATACATGTTGGCAGACAATACATAAGTTAGTAGACAATACATAAGTTAGTAGACAATACATAGTAGACAATACAGAAGTTAGTAGACAATACATAAGTTTGTAGACACAAATAAGTTAGTAGACAATAAATACGTTATAGACAATACATGTTAGTAGACAATACATAAGTTAGTAGACAATACATAAGTTAGTAGACAATAAATAAGTTAGTAGACAATACATATTAGTAGACAATACAAGTTAGTAGACAATTGCATAGTTAGTAGACAATACATATTAGTAGGACAATAAATAAGTTAGTAGACAATACATAAGTTAGTAGACAATACATAAGTTAGTAGACAATAAATACAGACAATACATAAGTAAGTTAGTAGACAATACATAAATTAGTAGACAATACATAAGTTAGTAGAAATTACAGAAGTTAGTAGACAATACAGAAGTTAGTAGACAATACATAAGTTAGTAGACAATACATAAGTTAGTAGACAATAAATAAGTTAGTAGACAATACATAAGTTAGTAGACAATACATAAGTTAGTAGACACACATAAGTTAGTAGACAATACATACGTTAGTAGACAATAAATAAGTTAGTAGACAATACATAAGTTAGTAGACAATACATAAGTTAGTAGACAATACATATGTTAGTAGACAATACATAAGTTAGTAGACAATACATAAGTTAGTAGACAATACATAAGTTAGTAGACAATATATAAGTTAGTAGACAATACATAAGTTAGTAGACAATAAATAAGTTAGGTAGGACACACATGTTAGTAGACAATACAGAAGTTAGTAGACAATACATGTTAGTAGACAATACATAAGTTTCAGCTGGGCTTCTTGTATATGTTGAATGATCGTTTTTATATACATTTATTTTGTTGTGGTGTTCATACTTATAAATGTATTTTGTTCTGTGAGAAAACGTTCCAATATTTAGAACAAAAACAGACTTAAATTTAATGTGCTGCCTTGGATATGTCAGAATGGAGAGTGTGTTGATTAAATGCTCAGATTCATATGTATGAAAGTGTGTATAACATTGGTACTGGCATAGATCTCGATCTGGTTTACTGTGTCCAGGAGAGGAAGAGCATTCACAATCTACCACCCTACAACCAGAGCCAATATAAACGTATGGGCATTCGAACTCATGTAAGAATTATAAATATGACCACAACTATACCACGCACTGCAGCATTCCAGTATTGTTGTATACAGACGAATTCATTTTAAAATCAACACAACATGCTAAAACATAGTTATATTATGTAACAAGTTCAGTTTAACAATATGAATATCAATATTATGAATATAATTTTCACTCAATAAATAACCATAGACTCACAGAATTGAGTAACATTGCAAAAAAAGCTTTGCAGTGTTCTATCAAACATATATAATTCCAGCCCCCTTTCCTGTTCTAGGTCAGGGATTCTCCTGTCATTTCTCTGGCCTAGTTATCTAGAGTTGGCTGTGCTACATCAGTGTCTTTCTAGTGACCCTGCCCAAATCTCCAGTACTCATGCACCGTAACGAACCTTCATCTGTATGGTCCGTGCCCCAGTATTGGCACGCGACTCCCACCCTACAACACTGCCACATTCGTCTTGGTTGTCTTGTGCCTCCTATTCCAGCAACTATGCTTCCATTCAATTTCCCTCCAAACTGCTGTGGCGTTTAATGTGGTCAAACTATTTCATCTTCCGGGACATGCTGAAAGGTTTATGAGACAAATGTTCTTGACATGCAAGTCTTGTAAAATGTCTTTGTTTTTTCTTCGGTCTAGGATGATCTAAGAAATTTCTTATAGCACCTTGTTTCAAAAGTTTCAATTTTTGTGTTTTAATGTCTATGTTATTTGTCCGCGATTGGCAATTCATGTTGCCAGATAATATGTAGATGTTTCAGAAGTCTTTATTTTGCTTTTGCTTGTGTCGTGATATAGTGTCTTCAAGCTGATCAACCTCTGTAAAGCCATGGCTAGCCTTCTTCTAACTTCTTTCGTGTTGTCTCCATTGTTGGTAATTATAGATCCACGATATTCAAAATATGCACGTTATCAGTGTCTTCATTACTGATGCATAATTTTGAGTTGAGATTTTGCTTTGTCGGTGTGGACATAATTTTAGTTTTCTTTATTTTCATAAAAGTTATGATCTTCGATTTGTTTTTTGACATACTGAATTAGATATTCAATCCAGTTGCACTATTTGAAATTAGTATCATGCCATCTGCATAATTAGTTCTTGAATCATATTTATACTAATTGCAATGTAAAAATATTGCAGTTTGATTATTCTTTACATTTCGTATGATATGTTTTGCATACATTTTGAATAAATATGGGGAGAGTTGGTATCCTTGTCGTACTCCTTTGAACTTCGTACCATTCCCTGATGTTTCCGCAATTATGACTGCTGCTTGTTTGTTCGTAACAAAGTGTCTCTACCAGATGTATCAAATGATGGGAACCCATATCTTTCATATTGTTCCCGCTTCGGTGTAATCTACGAAACAGGTATGGAGATCCACATTATATTCTCTGCATTTTTCAATGATGTTTCTCATGTTGAAAAATATAGTCTCCGTTGCCTCTACATGTCTGAAACCAGCCTGAACTTCATGGATTTCGTTTTCAAGCTCTATTTCAATCTTTTATTGATGATTCGCAGCAGTGATTTGCTGGCATGGCTGATTAATGTGGATAGCACCGTAGTTATTGCACCTTCTGTTGTATTTTCAGGATGGGAATGTATATTGAATTTTTTCATGTCTTGGGCCAGGCTGTACTATTCAAGATCTTGACGCATATTATATGGTAAATGTGTACGCTAGTCTCCCCAGCATGAATTAGTTCAGTTGGTATATCGCCGCATATTATATGGTAAATGTGTACGCTAGTCTCCCCTCCAGCATGAATTAGTTCAGTTGGTATATCGTCGCATATTGTATGGTAAATGTGTACGCTAGTCTCCCCAGCATGAATTAGTTCAGTTGGTATATCGTCGCATATTGTATGGTAAATGTGTATGCTAGCCTTCCCTCTTGCTTGGATTAGTTCAGGTGGTATATCGTCCCGTCCTTGTGTCTTCCCCTTCTTCAAACTTGTTATAGCTCAGTGTACTTCCTCTATCATAGGTTCTGGCTCTTTCTCTCCAGTTTCCATAATTCTGTCTGGATTTGGTGTTTTATCTTCATACATTTCCCTACAATATTCATTCCGTCTTTCCAATATAGCCTTGGTTTCCATTAGTGTGTTTCCGTTTTTGCTATCTATTGTATGCAATGATGGTTTGAATTCAGATCATGTTGCTTTAATTTTTTTTTAACATTTCTCCATCTTTCCTTTGCAATTAGAGATCTTCGATTTTCTTACTTCAACTTTTCTTTCATCATTCACTTCTTTAAAGAAGTGTTGGAAAGAGGTAGAGGAACGTAGTAATATTGGGTGTGCTTGTTTTAAGGAACTTTGTCAGATTATAGTCATTTTCTGTAAGGTTGTTCTTGATACCGTCGATTCTTCTCTTGCGCAAACCATTTAACATGTTGTTGTTTATGAATTGCATGACTGGTTTCACATTCAGTCTTCTTCTTATTTCTTCATTTCTAATTTTGTTTCTTATTGTCACACCTGCAGCTCTTTTAATACACCGCATCTCCGTTGTTATGATTTTCCGCTAATTAGCTGCTGTTATTGGCCATGTTCTGTTTCTTACAAATGCTCATTATGTGTTGTTTCTTGTCTATTGTGATCTTTCTCCTGATTTATCTTGTAACAAGGTATATCAGCGGCGAGACACACAATAATGTCCCCTTGGTTTGGAGGGAGATAAAAACGCGACCGGGCATTCACCAGATTTAAAAATAAGGGGAGTATACTTAGACACCGGATGTGGCAGCTGGTTGGCAATTGGTCAATTAAATTTACAGAGGAAGTTGATAAAATGAGGCGTTCCGGTAGTTCTCAGCACACAGACACTAGAGGGGCCAGCGAGGAGAGATAGTCAGTATGTCGTCATATCGGAGTTGGGCATGATAGTTCGGCGTCGGTTTCATTTAGGAATTCCTTGCAGTGAGTAGAGTGATAGCCATTATCAGTATATTTTCGACACCCACATGTTGGTTCAGTCTACAATAGTCGGCCAGAAAGGTATTTCGGCACCCAAGCGCTGGTCAGTTTTACTACAGTCCACTACAATATCTGATTGTATATATGCTGATGCCATTATCACTATATTTTCCACAACCACGTGTTGGTCCAGAAGTAGTTCTTTTCAAGATAGAAATACAATTGGTGTGAAATTTTAGTGGTATCTCTAGTCAAGAGGAAGTGAATGAATTAGGTCAAGAGAGCGAGGAGACACAAGGACAGTAGAGAACTGAGCATGTCAAGAGAGCGAGGAGACACAAGGACAGTAGAGAACTGAGCATGTCAAGAGAGCGAGGAGACACAAGGACAGTAGAGAACTGAGCAATCCTTGAAGAATAAATAGATAGATAGTGTACGGATTTAGCTAGGAGTTTAATTTGGATATGCTTTTCTTTGTTTGTTTTTTCAGGAGCTAGATACTAGCTGCATGTATGAATATGTATTATTGCTTGTAGAGAAACGTGTTCAATAAATATTGAAAATCATATCGATTATCACATGGGGTCAAAGGCGCATGAAGACAACGTCGCGTCAGGATTAGTAAACTGGCAATAATCTAGGCCCTGCCCTCACCTCCTCGTGGTGACCCTGAAAACAGACGGTGGTACCGGTCTGGCTAAGATGGCAGGTACCGTTGGAGGGCCACTTTGGTGCAAGTAGAGATGCAAAGGTAGTCACGCTAGATGGGATCCGCTCGCAACACAGGCGAGGGAATTCCCAGATTTACTATTACTACTCGTCTCTACCGGCCGATGGGAAAAGCTAGAAGGATAATCATACAGGATGAGAGGTGCATCCGGAAAAGAGTCGTCGGCCATAGTGGGCAAAACTCCATGTTCGAAGTTGGCGCCTCGAGTTGAGTTACACGTGACGAAACTCTGATCCCTAAGTGGGGAGGGGGAACTGATCGAACAAACGAACACACAGGATGAGAGGAGCATCCATCGAATAGACGTGGACCCACTTGTGCTCTCTCTTGAGTTCTCTCTCTTGAGCCGGAATATGCTAGGAGTCGAGTTAAGCTGCACTTGGGTCCACATAGGGCGAAACTCGGGTTCACATCACAAGGGTGGGGGCAAGATATTAAGTCCCAGAGTCGGACAAACAGGGAAATGTAAGCACAGCGAAAACTGACAGTGACGATAAGGCAAGCACCGGGGCAGAGCGAGCACGTCTGTGGGTGATGCAAGAGTGGGTTCCCGTGGGCAGACGAGCATGGCACGGAATGCAAGGAATGCGCGGCAGGTGAGAGTGCGTGCAGAAAAACTGAAGAGCACAGCAGAGATAAATGCAGTGCGCGTTTTTGCTCGCATGGGAATTACTGCTGCCGTGTAGTTTAATTGGAGACATTCAGAGGCTAGCGGAGCAAACCGTACACAAAACTGGACGGGCGGCAAACTAAGTAGTCCACAAAAAGACCTGTTCGCTGGACAAATAGCGCTCATAAACCCGGGAGGGCAGGCCATCTAAGGGTCCTACTCTAAAAGAAAATAGCAACCTGCTGCCTTGCAGGATTGGCTGGGGACAGCAGAGGGCTAACGGTGATCAAACCCAGTAAACGCTGGTTGAAACCGAATAAACCACCGAAGGATAAGCACCTGAGCTCCAATAGGTACTGAAGGTTGTGCACGTACATCCGTGCTTGATGTTTGGCCTTTTACATATCACATTAGAATGATAAAAACGGCTTAACGATCGCGAGAGAGAGAGAGATTATCACATAGTTACTATTTCAAGAACGGCTTGTTGTTTAAAAATAGAGTGTGTTGTGTGTGTTAAGGTGAAGCAGTTGAAAAATTATTGGGAAATTTAAGAGAATTATAGGCATACTTATGACAGTAGGACCCGAAAACCGATACGGTTACAATCTTGCGTAGTTTCTGTATTTTTTTCTGGTGTTACTAGAAAGTTCAAATAGTGTACATTGGCAGATCTCTCTCAAATCGTTCTTAAGCCGTTTTTATCATTCCATTGTGATATATAAACAGCCAAACATCAGAACGTGATGTACGTGCACAAGCTTCCAGTACCAATTGGAGCTCAGGTGCTTATCCTTCGGTGGTGTGTTCGATTTTAGCCAGCGTTTGTGTGCGGTTCGCTCTCCGCTGGCCTTTTGCTGTCCCCAGCCGAAACCCACAAGGCAGCAGGTTGCCATTTTCTTTAAGGGCAGCGACCCTTAAATGGCCTGTCCTACAGAGCTTATGCGCGCCTTCTGCCTAGCAAAACCGGTCGTTTTAATGAACACCATGGTTTGCCGCCCGCTCAGTTTTGTGTACGGTTTGCTCCGCTGGACTTTGATTGTCCCCAATCTAACTACAAGGCAGTAGTAGTTTCCTGCGAGCGGAAACGCGCTCTGGCTTTACCTCTGCTGGGATTTCCTGTTGTTCTGCTCATTTGGGTGGGACGCACACCCTCTTGCTTGCCGCTGCAGTGCCTGCTGTGCGTGCCGTGCCGGCCTACTCCTTGGAGGGGCGTACTATATCTTTGCCAGCATGCGTGCCAACTCTGCTCCGGTGCCCGGTCACCATCTGTTTTTTTTCCGTGCTCTCATTTTCCGTGCCTTCCGTATTGTGCTCACAATTGCCTGAGCTGTCCCCGCCTGTGACTCAATCCTGTCCCCCACCCTTGAGAGGGGTCACAGGTTTCGCCCTATGTGGTGCCACCCTTGCAACGTCCATATTCGTGCTCGCTCTGCCCTGGTACCTACCTCACCATTTCCGTCAATTCACACTGGGCTGTCCGACTCCTATGTGGAAAAACCGAGTTTCGCCCCATGATGGCCCACGTGCAACTCAACTCGGCTCTCAGCATACTCATCGGCTCTAGAAAGGCGGCTCAAGAGAGAGCATGTGCGGGCTCCGAATTTCGCCACATGCAGGTCAACTTCCCTTCGATGGCTTTGGGTCGTGCCCCTATCTCTCTGATGGAGACCAGTGTTTTGACCTATGTGAACCACCGTGCGGTTCAACTCGACACTCAGCATATTCATCGGCTCAAGAGAGGTGCCTCAAGGGAGTGCCACGGCACGCTGCCCAACTTGCGCTCATGGCTCGAGATTCGGTTCAGGGTGAACCTCTCATCCCTTCGCATGCAGCTTTTCCCATCTGCTGAATAGCTGATACAACCAACATATTCATACATCTGCCTTTTCATGTACAGTGCCTCGGGACTGCTCGGACATTCAGCTTGACTCGTGCACTTGGCATCGCGTTTCACTTGATGTTTCGGATTTGGGATGAAACTCTCTTCCCTTTCCGACTCCGTCTTTACCCCGAAGAGTTTCTCGTCAACGCCTTTCGTCGTGTTCTTCCTATCTCTCGTCAAACTGCCCTCGTCCTTCCCACCTCCGACCGCACCAAACTGATGCTCACCTTTCACCCGCACAATGCACCAGCTCTTAGGATTCTACTCCGTGAGCTGCGGATCCTTCGGGAAGACCCGTCTTCCTACAAGTCTTTTCTTCTCCCCCTTAGTAGCCTTCCGGTAGGATAAGAACCTACGCGACCTTCTGGTTCGTAGTAGGCTTCACACTTTGGGCGAACATGTGAGTACTGTCACGTGCTCTAGGTCCCGTTGTTTCACATGTCCTTACGTTTTTCAGGTCTCCACTATTTCCTTTCCCAAGACACCGTTCACTATCCGGCATGGCTTCTCCTGTGTCTCCCGCAACCTCATCTATGCCATTCTGTGTAAGCGCTGTGAAATAGGGGAGACAGGTGTACGGCTTGCTGACCGCTTCTCCAAGCACCTCCGGGATATTTCCAACAGCGCATCCACACCTGCGGCGGTCCATTTCAATGATCCTAGTCATCGAGGTAGTCGAGATGTCTCTATCACCGGTCTGGTGCCGTGCTCATCAGATGATCGCAGCCAGTTAGCGCTGGAATGTCGCCTCATCGTCCAACTCGGTGTATTGGCACCTAAAGGGATTAATATACGACTTCAGTACGCTTAGTGTTCTTCTTTCTTCTCTGTCCTTCCTTCTTGCCTGTTTCAACCCCCCCCCATACTTTTAACATCCCACTCCTCTTTACCTTGTTCTTCTCTTCTCCCTTTCCCCCTCTCCCCTTGGCATCCCTGGCCATTAGACCATCACGCTTCGCTCTTTCAGCTCGTATGTGCACCTACACAGCCACTCTTGACACCACTTTTAATACCCTGCACATTTGTATGGAGCTATGGTCACTGATGACTCTCTCTACTTCACAATCTTTCATGTTACCTCTGGCGGGTCTCATGCTTTGGAAGACGTTAGTTACTATGCTCCTACACTCTGACAGCATGTGAGCGGCTTTTCATGCTTGGAAGTCGTTGAGTTACTATGTCTCCTACACTCTGACAGTGGGGGCTCTCATGCTTTTGGAAGTCGTTAGTTACTAAGTCTCCTACACTCTGACAGTGGGGGCTCTCATGCTTTTGGAAGTCGTTAGTTACTAAGTCTCCTACACTCTGACAGCGCGAGCGGGCTCTCACTAGGCTCTGCTATTGGAAGTCGTTAGTTACTAAGTCTCCTACACTCTGACAGCGGGGGCTCTCATGCTATTGGAAGTCGTTAGTTACTAAGTCTTCTACACTCTGACAGCGGGGGCTCTCATGCTTTTGGAAGTCGTTAGTTACTAAGTCTCCTACACTCTGACAGCGGGGGCTTTCATGCTATTGGAAGTCGTTAGTTACTAAGTCTCCTACACTCTGACAGCGGGGGCTCTCATGCTATTGGAAGTCGTTAGTTACTAAGTCTCCTACACTCTGACAGCGGGGGCTCTCATGATATTGGAAGTCGTTAGTTACTATGTCTCCTACACTCTGACAGCGGGAGCTCTCATGCTTTTGGAAGTCGTTAGTTACTATGTCTCCTACAGTCTGACAGCGGGGGCTCTCATGCTTTTGGAAGTCGTTAGTTACTAAGTCTCCTACACTCTGACAGCGGGGGCTATCATGCTTTTGGAAGTCGTTAGTTACTATGTCTCCTACACTCTGACAGCGGGGGCTCTCATGCTTTTGGAAGTCGTTAGTTACTATGTCTCCTACACTCTGACAGTGGACTCGGAGAGATCCGTTCCCTGAACATTTATTTTGCACATTGGCTGCTCAGTAGTCTTTGTCTCTTCGGCCTGACGTTTGTCGAATTTCCAACACCACTGGTATGCTACTTTACATGATCCGGTGCTATGTTTCCTCTTGTCGTTACTAAACCATTCTTATCATCCCTTTCTGGCAAATACTTATGGGGCGATTATTGTTGAAGATGTGGGGAGGGTGGTGGCGCTGTTTTCGAGTTGGTACGGCTCAAATTACTTCTCACCGCACTGCTTTCCATATTAGAAAGTTGTTTCCATCTGTTTTATTTTCACCCGGCACACACTTGCACCATCGTCTTCCCGTATCGGAGGTGGCCTGACACACCCGCCTCTGCTGCTCGATGCAACCAAATCACCTCGTGTAGACTTTCAGTTTTCCACGGTGTGCTTGGTTACAGGTGAGTATTTGACGTATCACTAGTCATCCTTCTCATTTAGATCTATGCTTTAGTTTATTTAGTATTCCTTGTCTATGTTTGTCTTCCTTGATAAAAGTCTATGACCGAAACGTTGGTTTTATGTTAGTTTTATCATTTTGCTATTAATTTTTGCTTGCTTATGTGATACCATACATACGTGTCTCTGCTTGCTTATGTGATACCATACATACGTGTCTTTGTCTTTAAACGCCAATTTATTACGTATCACCCCAGCCTCCCTCGGTTACCTCCCGATCTGATCTGATCCACTAGTACCAGACTAGATTTGTAGGCTTCCGCACATCTCATTTACTCCGGCGGAGTTGGTGTTTTGTTCGCGGTACTCTGCTGTTTCATACGTCTTTTTGAACTTAGGCATATTTTATCGGACTTCAGCCAGGAAATGTGTGCGTTGTTCAGGGATTTCCGGCCCCTGCACTGCTTGTCCGAGTTTGCATTACCACCACTGTTATGTTAGCGGACGCTCGTACGCTGCTGATTCTGACTTTTGAACTTTGGCGTATTTTAGCGGACATCGGCAAGGAGTTGCGTGCTTGTTCAGAGATGTTCGACCCCTGTATTGTTGTTCCGTGTTTGCACTACTACCACTACATGTGGGTGTCCCCAATTCCTGCCCCCTTAGCCAGACCGGAATCACAGTCTGTTTCCAGGGTAACCACTTGGAGCTTGGGAGCAGGGCCTTGATTGGCGCCACCCCTTCGCTAACCCTGGCGCATGTTGCCTCCATGCGCCTTTGACTGCCATTGTCAGATATGAGATGTTTTTACGGTTGCATGACAATTTCACACATGACAAGGGCACAACAGCCAACTGCATACATTACAATTGTACACATAGACAACTGCACACATGAGAATTGCACACAAGCCAGTGGCACAACTAGAGAAGTGAACAAAGACAAATAATAATGTGTTAATCTGAAATTAAATGAAGAAGGGTAAACAGGAAAGTGATATTAATAATCATTATTTTCCATATACCATTTCCATAAACAAACAATATTGTATATTATCCATCCGCCATCAAAACCAAAGCTGATCTAACTCTTCTTGATAATTAAAATGATGTTTAATATTATTATAAAGATATTGTAGTTACTAAAATTAATGCTGCAGATCTCTTCTTCTTTTCGATCGTTCTTCACGGAGAATTTTATCATTCTTTTCGTAATATATAATTGGACCTGTGACAAGAACCGAGTGATCTACGTTGAACAATTATGCGCCCATGGAGACTAGGCCAGTCCACCCGTTTTCAGCCAGCTTTTGATTTACTAGGGTGAGCTTTCATTAGGGTACGATATTTCTGCCGACTATTTCGGCCCTGATCTTCGCCTTTTCGATCAGCTTTGCCGTATATTTGGGCTTTGTGATCTATGTCAAACTTTGAGTTGCTACTGTTATTGCCCTTTCTGACTGTGAAGTCGTTCTGGATTAGGACCATTTAACGGGGCCTATAAGCTTGTCTTCGGACGGCTTCTTACTCGTATAAAACACCGTGTAAAGTAACGGCCTTCGTCAATGTTCGGATCCGGACAGTCTATCAGAACTTTACATTGTTGACCTTACTTTACTGTTCACTTTTGAGTTTGTTACGGAGTAGGAGCATTCTCAGCATTTTCGATGCGCGTATCGGTACGTGGCAATTTGCAGTTTCTACTTCACATTTTCCAAGCCTCGGGAAACACCAGACTGGGGCCAAGCACAAATAACGTAGAGAATTGTTTCAATCGGCGCTAGCACCGCATATGAGATTTTGCGCTCGCCACCATCACCCGTCCCAGTTTTTCTGGGAATGTTAGTTTTGACTGCAACCGTACTTTGCCCGGCTGCCCCAAGGCTGGAAGTTCCGTTAGGCATCGCCCGCCTCGGTTCTTCCGGGGATGTTAGCTGCTATCGCAACAGTACCTTGCACGATTTTCCCAGGGAGGGCAGTTTCGTTATGCACTAAAGCGCAACTTTATGTTTTGTCCAGTAAACATATCTGCGCCAGGCCACCGATACGGACTCAGCTGCAATCTTCCCTCGTACCGACACGAGGGTAGACTTTTATTCGTTACGCATTTGACTTTTTTATTCCAGCCCCACTTCTGGCAATGTTTGCCCCTCCTCAGGGCTTCGAGTTCGTCTTATGTGCGCACACGTTTCGTCACTGGATGCACCTCTCATCCTTTCATGTTCACTTGTACACTAATCTCCTCATCGGCATGGAAATTGGTAATTTGTGGCGGGACCTTTGACTTACACTTCAAGCTTATGTATGGAGTCACTTGCTCCAAAGATGGCAATTTGTATTCGACCCTTACTACGGGGAAGTAGGGATTCTATCAGAGACGTTAATATGAGCAATATTTTGTTGGATATCGGCCAGGAGATTCGTGTATTTTGTTCGTATGAACCTGCATTGCTTTTCCGTACTTGCACTGCTACCACTACAAGTAGTTATCCCCGATCCCTGCCCCCACTGGCCAGACCTGAACCAAAGTATGTTTCCAGGGTCACCTCGTAGAGGTAGGGGACATAGTCTTGACTAGTGTCGGCTTACTAATCCTGGCACACTCCCTCATGCGCCATTGACCACGCTGCAGGTTTGATAATATTGCCTTACACCGTGACAAAACACCCCGTCACAATAAAATCGCACTAAAAAAGAAAATGTATGAAGACAACACTAACAACACTCACTAGAATGTCAGAGAAACCAAGAAGCCCAATAGCATTCAACTTTCTTCAGTTGTAGTCAAAAGCAGACTATAGTAGCCTAACGGTAGATAATAGAATATGACAACGAAGGAATGTTGTGGTGTACACTGTGTTCATTTAGCTATCATCCTACCTGTATCCATCTAACATGTGAACACATTTTCATTAGAAATAACTTGTACAACTAGGTAAAGACTGTAAGTGTTTCTAACTGTCAACACATAGGAACTCACTCATGACACCATTTAACGCACGAAATGAATAGCGGTTAATGCATGGCAAAAGTCACCCCGAGCAGCCACAGCTTTGCCTGAGCATATCTTGGAGTTGAAAGTGGACATGGATGAAAAAATGGCACTTTTTAAGATTTGTGCTAACCAAGCAAAGTCAGCTAGGTGGGAAGAATTTTGTGCACAAATGTTTTCCGATGGCTTCCTCCAGAAATATTGGCGGTTTCACCAGGCCGTGAACGGCGCGTCACACAGACGTATCATACCAGATTTTCAAGATCACGATCTGGTGTGGCGAAAAACTGATGAAGCTAAAGGAATGGCCTCTCTCTCTGGATCATTTTATTCAACAGACAAATCAAAATGATAGGAAGCAAGACTCAATATCATTTCCCTGTTATCGGAGCAATGTGTCGACACGGAGTGGAATGACGATCTTGAATTCACGAGTGATGAAATATGTGCAATGCTTAAGAGATCACACAATACGGCACCAGACACCGATGGTATCCAATACAGGAACATAAACAGGATATCGAACGAAGACATGAATGAGCTTAGTAAAGAATTCAATATTAGTTTAACAAATGGTGAGATCAGGGAGGAATGGCTTCACATTTATTAATACCACTGGCAAAACCTAACAAAATTACAAACACATACGCGGTTTTGAATAATTCAATGCAGAACACAGTGGGCAGGCTTCTGAAAAAGTTAGTGGCATACAGGCTCGATCAGGATTTAGAGGAACGTCGCATGTTTCCTTCCACCCTCGGCGGATACAGGCGGAATAAAGAAACTTGGTGTAATGCATCGATCTTTTCATATGACATCTTTGAAGGTTTCCAGGCTGGTTTGGAGACTTGTGCTATTGTACTAGATCTTGAGGATGCTTACAACAAAGTTCCAATCACATGCCCTATACAAATGCTCACGCTACTCAATATCGATACATTGCTCATCAAATGGATTGCAAGGGCACTGTTCGAGAGAAAGGTGGCACTCAGGTGTGGTAATTGGTACTCTTTGCCACAAAATGTCACCGGGCCTACCCCAGGGTCCCCACTATCTCCAGTACTATTCAATGTATTCACCATAATGATTACGAAGCAACAACTATCTGGCAGGAGACGAACACTGTCAGTTGCAGACATCATGGTGTACAGAGACAGGGGAGAAACAGGGATGACATTGCTAATAAACTCCAGGAAGAACTGAACCGCATAATGGCCTGGTGTGATGTTTCTGGTGCAACGATAAACAATACCATGGCTGTGCTATCATGATTCTCCCTAAATAATCACATTGTGAAGTCTGACACACCATATGTCACTTTAGATGGACATACACTCACCCGAATAGCATCTATGTGTTATTTGGGTGTAAAATGTGATCGCAGTCTATGCTTTAGGGACTATATGGACCAAATTATGGCAAGGCTCGCAACGCACTATCCGCACTGAGAATCATGGCGGCTGCTAACATTGAGCAACGCCTTCTTGTGCTCCTGTACCAATACATTGTTCTGTCATGTATAGAATATGCATGCGGTCTCCTAACAATTATTACTACGCAAACAGCTTTGAGAATAAATGTCTACGAAAATTATTAAAAGTAAAATGGAGTGATTTCGTTTCTAACAACACAGTGAGAGATAGAACACACAAATAAACCGTATCAAATATTATAAGGAAACGAAGGTGGAAATATTTAGGTCATGTTCTTAGATCAGACGAAAAGAGACTAAATCGACAAGTCCTTATGTGGTCACCAGTTGGGAAAAGAAAACGTGGAAGACCAAGACCACTCTTCGAAGAACCATCCAACAAAAAGTAAACTATTGGGATGTAAAACCATACAAGATCTCCAACCGCTAGCAAAGAACCGTATCACATGGAGATCTAAAACCTCTGCCCTATGTGCCGCCTTTGGCTCGAAAGGAATAAACTAACTAACTAACTAAACAATGAGACTGGAAAGAATTCAGAATGAGTCTATGAGCATCATTCTGTGATGCAGTAGAGATACACCAGGAGTGTATATGCGATTCCTTCTTGATCTCCCAAATATTGCTCACAAAATTGAAACTTGGAGGGTTCGATCATATCTGAGAATCAATGCAAACAAGGAACATCCTCTCCATGAAGAACTCATTACGGAGAAAGTGTCTAGACTCAAGAGAGGCAGATCGTGGCTGTGTCAGGCGGAATATACGCTTAGGAAAATATGCGATCCTTCCAGAATTGAAACAGGAGAGGAATGGATTGCTATGCCACCTCAATTTCAGACTGCTTTCACCGCTATTACATCTATTAAGAAAAACTGCGAACAAAATAATCTATCACTGATTAACGTGGAGGTGGAGGCCTTCTTGAATGACATCATCAATGATACAGATGTGGTTATTTACACCGATGGTTCAGTCATTCGCCAACAACGCTGTGTGTGGGCTTTTTCAGCACGCTGAGGAGGAAAATTAATAAGAGAGGCCAGTGGGGCCTACGCAACAACCACAAGTAGTTTGACAATGGAGGTTTGGGCGGTTACGGAGGCGGTGAACTGGTTGGTATCTCATAACTACTCTCGTGTTTTCATACTCAGTGACTCCATGATCATGATTCGTAAAGTTGAATCAGGAATTGTGAGACGCAACTGGGTGAGGGTACTGGTACAGAAAATGGTCAGCACCTTCATTCTTGTCACTGGGCAGGCAGGAGTTAGGGGTAATGAACGAGCTGATAGATTGGCTGGCTTGGCTACAATATCAAAGGGAGATGCCATGGATCGAAATGACATTATTTACGCATTAAGAGAGAGTCTTTCCGAACAGTGGAGTTTCAGGGCTGTGAATCCCACTCACTGACCAGATTTAAAGAGATGGATGCCAATATTGGTGCAGCCCGAAAAGAACGACATACTAAATATGCAAAGAGACTTATTAATCAACATCGAACTGGCGTGTTGGGTCGCTGGACGCTGCAGGATTTGCTGAGGCGGAGATCGGCGCACCTATGGACGTGTCCGGAGTGCTATGATGATAGTCCTCATATAACTGATAACTGATATATATATATATATATATATATATATATACACCAGTGGAGATAATGCCTCTAACGAAAGTAACAATTATTGACAAGGACAGAACAATTATTGACCACGGAAGGAGAAAATGTTTAAACCGGGTGTGGCCAAAACGAGTTCCGCTGGCCGCATAAGGCCCGCCGGGCGTCATGTGAAGAAATGTCAAATGAACATATATGTTAACTTTATTGTACATATCACCAAAAAAACATTACATTATGAGTGGTTCGTATCATGTATTTTTAAATTATAGCTTATAGAGAAATTTGAAATATCTCTCATTTCTGATCGATATAACTAGACACCTAAATAACGTTAATACTCGTCTACAAGGGAAATATCAATTCATTAATCAGATGTATTATCATATTTCTGCATTTCAAATGAAACTTGATCTTTGAGAACAGCAGTTGAGGACAAAAAAACTTTACTCACATTCCTACATTGTCATTGCAACCAGACGTCACACAGGAGACGGCGGATGAATACGCTACTTTGATATCTGACTTAAACCTCGTAACTTTAGTTCTGCCAAAAAATTCAAATATCTCACTTCTAAATATTGTTTAATTGTCTTATAAATATGTTTGACTCTCAGTTATATTTTATTTTCCTCAAAAAAAAAAATACCGATTTCTTTGGGTTTTTTTACATTAAACCAGGCAATCGTTTGACAACGATCTACTAGAAAGTGACGATGTGGTCGAAGGTGTAGCACGCTTGCTTGTTAACTTTATTTATTTTTTTTAATAGGTGCGTGGCCGGCAGGAAATATTATCTCTGAAATTTGGCACGCTTGCTGAAAAGTTTGGCCACCCCTGGTCTAAACTGTACAGAGCTGAATTATATATATATCCAATGAACACAAAACCAAAATCGGGCATTGTCACCGTTTCCACAAACAGGATCTATATTATTTCATGTGTTCAGGTCTCTACGTTTACGATTGCCGTATGTGCAAATGTCTTGTGTGCAATTGTGTATGGATGTAATTGTCATGTGTGCAATTGCCATATGTGTAATTGGCATGTGTGTACTGGTCTTGTGTGTACTTTTGTATTTGTGCAATTGTCATGTATGTAATTAGCATGAGTGTAATTATCATGTGTGCTTTTGTCTAGTGTGTACTTGTCTGGTTACCGTTTTTACGACACGTTATAAGTCATGTATCTTTATGTCTCAAGTATGCAAATATATTTTGTTTAAATTTCAGGTTATAACGTAGCATTAGCACAGCCCACGTCACAATCCTCCAATTTGGTAGAGACCGATTTAATTACCTGCGGCTCACAAAATGCTGTTGACGGCGACGAAAACGGTGAATATTTTGCACGCAGTTGTACGCACACAAAGCTTGAGATTGCAGGCCCAGAGTTTCGTCTCAATTTTACCTGGCCAGTTTTAATACACCAGGTCGAAATCTTCAACCGAAATTGTAAGAATACTTGTTCAAATCAATACTTTATATATATATATAAATATTCTTCTGTCAACGGTATAAGTTACATATGACATATTTCTTCATACCGATGCCCTGCGCAGCTCGATTAATCTCTTCCATGAAATTGAGTCCGATATTTCCGGCCATTTTCGGCACAGTTCGTTTCAGGGTTTCCATTGGGCGTCCTCAATTGCATGAGCCCATTGCCTCCCATGTCTATGCTTTTATTAGTATTCGTGTATCATTTCTTCCCAAGATGTGCCCAACATATCATAATCTTCTCCTATAACATATGCTACAAGTTGTTAACCAGACATTTATCTGATGTCTTCTTTTCTTCTGAATTCTGTTCTTGTATTTGACTAGACATTTATCTCTAATGTGATCACTTCTTACTATGTTGGAATATAGAACTGATCGTCTGTACCTTAAGTGGCATTGATCTCGATCACAACCCAAGCGTTCCTGGTTGAAACTTTGCGGCAGGCATGATTGGAAGCAAATTAGTTCTCTTGGTTTTTTTACGAATTGTTAAAATAGACCTCAACGTTCAGAAAGCAATAGCAAACTACTCAACGTATAAGCCATGCCTAGAAAATGAACGACTTGTTTACTGATGTTGATGGCTACGTCCTATGAAAAGGATATGCAACGACTAACGATAGAAGTTATTGAGGAAAACATAACACTGTACTACATGTGCTTTAACTTAGAATGTAACAGCGGTACAACTGTTCACATTATCCTAACAGTATCTGGTGTATAAGATACGCTGATGATACAGTGTTACTATCAACATCACAAAAAGGGATTGAGACATTATTAGGAGAAGTGAAAGATAAAAGCGAAAAACAAAATCTTCATCGCAATGTACCAAAAACAAAAATAATCACAACAGATAAAACGAACATGACAAATGATATTTTTATCAATGGAGAGAAAGTAGGAAATGTGAACAGTTTTGAATATCTTGGTTCACTGCTAACAACAGATGGAAATGTGAACAGTTTTGAATATCTTGGTTCACTGCTAACAACAGATGGAAATGGGAACAGTTTTGAATATCTTGGTTCACTGCTAACAACAGATGGAAATGTGAACAGTTTTGAATATCTTGGTTCACTGCTAACAACAGATGGAAATGTGAACAGTTTTGAATATCTTGGTTCACTGCTAACAACAGATGGAAATGTGAACAGTTTTGAATATCTTGGTTCACTGCTAACAACAGATGGAAATGGGAACAGTTTTGAATATCTTTGTTCACTGCTAACAACAGATGGAAATGTGAACAGTTTTGAATATCTTTGTTCACTGCTAACAACAGATGGAAATGTGAACAGTTTTGAATATCTTTGTTCACTACTAACAACAGATGGAAATGTGAACAGTTGTGAATATCTTTGTTCACTACTAACAACAGATGGAAATATCTTGGTTCACTACTAACAACAGATGGAAATATCTTGGTTCACTGCTAACAACAGATGGAAATATCTTGGTTCACTACTAACAACAGATGGAAATGTGAACAGTTTTGAATATCTTGGTTCACTGCTAACAACAGATGGAAATGTGAAGAGTTTTGAATATCTTGGTTCACTGCTAACAACAGATGGAAATGTGAACAGTTTTGAATATCTTGGTTCACTGCTAACAACAGATGGAAATGTGAAGAGTTTTGAATATCTTGGTTCACTGCTAACAACAGATGGAAATGTGAACAGTTTTGAATATCTTAGTTCACTGCTAACAACAGATGGAAATATCTTGGTTCACTGCTAACAACAGATGGAAATGGAATAAAGGAAATTAAAAGAAGAACAAACATAGTTTTACAAAGAATTAAACAACTCAAAACAGTATGGAACGGAACTGATAAAAAACAAAGATCAGAATACTAAAAGCATGCATATTCCCAGTGGCAACGTATGGGTGTGAAGCATGGACATTTAATAAAGAAGTGGAAAGACATATAAGTGCTTTTGAATATAAGTGTTACAGAAGGTATGGCTAGGGTGTAAAGATGTGTGACTGTCGCTCTGAATATAAGTGTTATCGAAGAGAATATGGCTAGGGTGTAAAGATTGTGACTGTCGCTCTGAATGTTGTTGATTCGAATCAGGCATAGTCAGAAGATGCAATATTCTCAAGAGATCCATAGTATTGATTGCTATGAAGATATAATGTAGTTTCATGCTGTTTTTGCAAGCTCTTCTCTGTATTTTTTGTGAGTGACTGAGCCATATGTACAAACCATGGTTAAGAAGGCAATCATTCTTGCAATTCATAACATGTTTCTATTATACATAACCATAGATTAATGTATTATAACATATATCGTATTAGTATAGCCATAATTATTAACTCGTCGAATCATTCATAACATGTTTTTATTATACATAACTATAGTATTCAATGAATCATTCATAACATGTTTTTATTATACATAACCATAGTATTCAATGAATCATTCATAACATGTTTTTATTATACATAACTATAGTATTCAATGAATCATTGGACACCCATATATATATATATATATCTACAGATAATGAAGTAGACAGGTTGGCTAAGAAGGGGCCAACAACAGATCATCCACTCACAGCATCAGCTCTGCATATAGCAACACAAATCATAAAAAACAATAAACTTAGACAATTGACATTTCATATAGGCCATGGATGGAAACTATAAGACTGGTCTAAAACGTAGGCAACCTAGCGCGCAATGACAACATCAACCACCATACAATGACAGATCAGACAGAAACGATTTGACTCCTTGCCCAACACATAACATTTAATTTATTTTTTGTGTCCGATCCAGAAGCACCTGAGCTGAAAGATCTTCGGCACGGTGTCATGGACATCGTAACCCTTCGGCTCGGGGCCAAGAACACCGTAAATCTGGGGAACCTGTAGCTTTTCTGCCAGTCCGCGGAGTTGAACCCGCACTTACAGAGGACTAGTCACCCGTAGTCCCAAAGCGTTACGAACACGCTGGGCTAGCGGGCCATAGCATTTAATGAACATAATTAAACCACAACAGATTACATAGTGCATGTTGATTGTACATTATCTTGAAATTGTTCCCTACCACCTCGTTTAACATCGTCCACATGTTGGATTATGTCAGGAATATTTCTATACTTCCAAGATCAGTTAAATTAAAAACATATGAGACAAATCGGCAACTTACAAACACTATCATATATCATCATTACACATCATTGTACCGAATTGCAGGAGCGTAATCACCAATGGATCTTTGCTGTAGAAAAAGAAGAAAAACGAGGAATTAGTAAGATGAGCTGTTGTCTAACATCTTGACAATTTTCCCATTCTCACAAGTCAGCAAGTCCGGTTGTCTAAATCATTATATTTATATATCAAATTTGAAAAAAAAAGCTATGTTCTATTTAATTAGTAATGATAATGTTTCTATTGCAGTGCATCGACAACGGCTGTCTGGTATCATTCTAAGGTTGTACAATAACAAAAATACAATGGTCACAGAATATATTGGGGAGAGATACAATAAACAATTACATTTCTTTAACGTCATATCAACAATCCAGATTAGTTCCATAGTAATTAAAACTTCAGTAGCCGCTGTTGAAGAAGATGACCGTTATCTAAGTCTCTGCGAGGTCCGAGCAGTTGGAGGTATGTCATCATCTATTCCCTAAATTGATGTTATATATTACAATATATTATATATATATATATATATATATATATATATATATAACTGGCAGGTAGTGCGTATGTGTATTTGTATGTTCCATTTGTTAAGCATACTTCTCGACATGTAATTTGAAATTTTAACTTGAAATTTGTCAAGCGGATAGCTTCAGTATTGTGGACAATGTAAATTGTTTTGTTTTTTAACCTGTGCTGTTGTTACATGTTTACATCTTGAAAACTAACTTAATTATATAAATGTCGCGAATAATAATACAAATTGGAAGTGGTGGATTCAGTCTCACTATGGAATATCAGCATTTCCCACAACTATCACATTAAACAATAATAAATTATTGATCATATGTGTGCACATGACAGTACCAAAATAAACAAAGTACGACTACTCAAATTATGTTTTAATTTGTAAAATGTATACAAACAACGATTTTAAAAAAATGAATCTCTGAATTCCCTAAAATCGAACTTAATTACACACTTTTCAAGAATATAAAGAAAACGTGTATTTTTGAATTAATTATTTGCGCCTGAGATCGGAGTACCGGAATTTTCTTTTTTTATTATGACATTTCTGTCTTCTTTGTTTGTGAAACTGATTGTTTTACTATGGTACTGATTTAGCCTGTTCTTGAACTTGTAATACATATCTAGAGATCTGCTAACTATTCAATAAGTTTATATACCGTTCTGAAAGCAATAGCAAACTACTGATGGTATAAGTTGGGCATAGATCTGTAACTATTCAATAAGTTTATATACCCTTCTGAAAGCAATAGCAAACTCATCTGATCTATAAGTTGTCATAGACAATTACGATTCATTTACTGTTGTTGATGGAGATGTCATTTAGAATGCCACAACATTCATTTTTCATGAATCTTCAATTAGACTATAACAATTAGAATCTACAATTAGACTATGACAATTAGAATCTACAATTGAAACATGACAATTATAATCTACAATTAGACTATGACAATTAAAATCTACAATTAGACTATGACAATTATAATCTAAAATTAGAAAATGACAATTATAATCCACAATTAGACTATGACAATTATAATCTACAATTAGACTATGACAATTAGAATCCACAGTTAGACTATAACAATTAGAATCCACAATTAGACTATGACAATTAGAATCTACAATTAGACTATAACAATTAGAATCCACAATTAGACTATAACAAATAGAATCTACAATTAGACTATGACAATTAGAATCTACAATTAGACTATGACAATTAGAATCTTCAATTAGACTATAACAATTATAATCTACAATTAGACTATGACAATTAGAATCTACAATTAGACTATAATAATTAGAATCTACAGTTAGACTATGACAATTAGAATCTACAATTGACTATAAAAATTAGAATCTACATTGAATATACATTATAATCTACATTACAAAAAAGAAAGATTGACCTAGTCATAACTTCTAATTCACTCAATAATTCACGTCTTTGTCATTAAAAAAAAAATTATCATCGTTTTTTTGAATATGAAAATAACTCGACAAGTTTATAAAATGAAACAAACAACAAACTAGTATCTACAGTTTGCTACATTATCAACATCTATCTTTGCGATGCTGTACGATGCTGTACGATGCTGTACGATGCGTACGATGCTGTACGATGATGTACGATGCTGTCATCGATGCTGTAGTGTATACATGATATTAGATACACTTTCCAGAACAGCTCAAACAATAGGACTTAAAATAAATATAGTGAAAACGAAGGTAATGAGAAATAATCATAATTTGAGAACCTAATTGTATTATAAAATGAAGTCATAGAGGAAGTCCTGAATTTTATATACCTGGAAAGCACAGTATCGCCATATGGCGATTCAGAAATGGATGTCATCGACAAAATCAAGAGGGCAAGAAAACTTTTGCAATGCTCAACAAAATTTGGAAAACAAAAGGACTAAATCTTAGGACAAAACTTAAAATATATTGAAGCAATGTACTGGGAGTGCTATTATAAAGTAGTGAATGCTGGAAGATGACCGAACACATAATATACAAGTTGGAGACATTTCAGAATAGATTTTTAAGAAGAATCCTGCAAATATTTTGGCCAAATACCATAACAAATGAGGAGCTTTTAAACTGAACAGACCGTGCATCCTTGGAGACCATTATTCTTGTGGAAACCGTATCTGTCAATCGGGACACGAAGTAGATATAGAATAGATAGATGATTATAGAAACGAGAAAAGTGCAGTTTTATAATTTTTACATCTTTCTATTTATGAAAGCTACCATCCTTCCAAATTTCAAGTCCGTAGGAATTTCAGATATCTTCAAACAGTAGGGACAGATATATTTATATATATATCATTTCATTCAACTCATTCTTATACATTTAGGAGGAATTTTACCCGTTCTTTGCACTGTAAATTTAGTTTAAATCTATTTATAAAGTCCCTTAAAGAAAAGTGCCCTGTTACCTCAAAATCAGCTTCTTCCCATTAAAAAAATGCATTCTCTCTCCATGCTTGGTTTGAAATATTTGTCAGTTGACCACATACGGTTAAAATGTAACTCATTCCGATTGCCAGTAAAACTTGTTACAACAGAATTCCCGTTCCCTGTGTTAAAGGGGGTCCCTTTTGAAGGCATACAAAAGGAGGATTGTATGAGGAGGTCCCCTCTTGAAGCATACAGAAGGAGGACGAGGTAGTCATCCTACATGGTAGGAAATCCGGTGAAGAAAGGAACTTTGTGATGATCAGACGACGTTCGATTACCTAGTTATCAAGTTTGGTTATTTATGAAGTCCGTTAGTCCATGTTGTTTGTATTCAGTCCGTCCTTCTTGTGATTTGATCTATCATTTCCATATACTTCCTTTCCTCATCATATTGCTTCCTACACGGGTGGCCTTCTGATTATAATATAGTGAACGATATAAAACTGTCACAATATAATGAACAACTATCGTTTAGTTCCATTTATATTTATTTGTTGATGTTGGTCGGACACAAACATAGAATACGTCCTCTCCCGTCAATGTCTATGTTGTCTCTCTATTTACTAACTGTTCTTAGCAACTGTTACTCTAAATCGTCACTATTTTTCTACACAAAACGTCGTGTCTTGTAGTTATGTGTTGCACTTCTGCATAGAAGTACAACACATAGTCTCAACTATTAAATAATCTAATTATACTACTCTAACTATCTGGCTAACTGTCCATTCCTCCGCTGCCATCTGGGGAACTATGACACCTGTAAAGTTTAATTTAGTTTAAATCTAAACCACTTTTAAAATTTATTTGTCATCTTTTTCCGCTGATCTTCCGAGTAAAACCTTATACAATTGAATCCCCGTGAAAGTTGAAAAAGAACAATTGGCACATTAAATGTATTCAGATTATTAACTTACGATGTGTTTTAAAAAAAGTTTTGAAAATACAAAAGTGATCGAGCGTCAGATTCAACATATTGTCTTCAGGATAGCAATCGAGTATCTTATGAATTTGTCGATAGAACTGACATGTTGAAATATCAATAAATATGTTAGTATTCGTGTGACTTATGTACGTATGACGTCACCGGAATATAACAACATGAATGCTTTGCGTATCACGTGATCGGGAACGTCGTGAAAACATTGAAATACATTTTCGTCGATTTCTACGCAGAATGACCATGAGAGTTAAGTTGGAATATTGTTATAGAAAGAAAAAAATAGTTACGTTTGATAATTTTTACCTCTTGGCATGTATGAAAGCTAACCTCTTGCCAAATTTCAAGTTCTTAGTATGTCCAGATATCTTAAAACAATTGGGACAGACATACAATGTAATTCAACTGATTCTGATATATGTATAGACTAGCAGTTTTATATGTTCTTCGAACGGGTAATTTAGTTGAAATCTATTTGTAAAGTCCCATAAAGAAACATGACCCGGTTGCCTCAAAATCGGCTTCTTCCCCATTACAAACAACACGTTTTCTCTCCATGCATGGTTTCAAAACTTTGTCGGTTGACTACATACGATTAACATTTCCCTCATTCCTATTGCCAGTAAAACATGATACAACATTACAACATAGTTCCCGTGAAAGTTAACGAATAAAAATTAAAAATGTCCATCAGTTCGATTGCCAATAAAACCTGATAGACGTTATAAAAATAGTGACCGTATCATAGCAGTATGTGACCGGGACGTTGAGCGAAAATAACAACAGGATAAGGTGACCACATAGTTTAACACATGGTTAGACGTGTTTGTCGATTTCTGTCCACGACCAATTGCGTTAAGTTTGAATATCTTTACAGAAACATACAAATAGTTCACTTTATAATTTTACCTCTTGCCATCTAAGAAAGCGACCCCCCGTCAAATTGCAAGTCCGTATGATGTCCAGATATCTTCAAACAATTAAGACAAATATAGATACAATTGCATTGAACTTTTGTTTGTACATATGTATGTATAGATATATAGATAGCACTACTGGTTTAGAACATGACAAACAATTGATTAAACATAATGCTCAACGATTTGTACTTATTGCGCATGGCTTTTATTGTTGTGTCAGTTATTTAAATGCAAATAATGTTCTACTATTTTTTTTTAGTTTTTCTAGTAGCATTTTTTAACAGCCAATCGATTGTTTTTCTTTATTTGCTAAAATCTTTGAGCAATTTTAGTGTGCAAGTAAATAAATTTAAAATACTAGCCACAATAGTTATCTGCTCTCTGCTATTGATCGTATCTCGCCATTTTTCTAATTACATTAATGGATATATCGCCTTAGAGACAGCCAATTGTGGATATACAATCTTTAAGGCGCTCTTCAACTTAGATAAGTTTTAAATATTTCAATAGTCGACCAACTGTCAGGAAATATGTCGTTTTCAACTAATATTTTATATTTTCATTCTAATATATTTTATGACCGTATATATCAGTGGCGGTTCGTGGTCATTTTGTGGGCGTAATCTGTTGTGCTTAACCCTTTCTCTTCTATCTGTAACAACAACTTACTTATCAACACTATCCACACTATAGCCTAGAATACAATTCAATTAAATGGCCGTAAAATATATTGTACATCTATGTGAGAGCCAGAATCAATCCGCTTCTCAACTTTTATTTATTTATCTACTTCAATGCAAAATAACACATGCATATAACATAATTCGAAATTCTGAAAAGAATGTCAAACAAGCAATTTAAAACAAATATCAACACACATAACAATATAAAATATAGCTACTAACTAATATTTTAAATGTTCACCAAGTAATATCTAATATCTGGGGAACACTTGTAACATATGTCTATCTTGTAAGCACTTTGTATATCTGTCTATCTTGCATGAACACTTGTACTATAAGGAATAATCTGTCTATCTTGTAAGCACTTTGTACATCTGTCTATCTGACACTCTTTAGGAATTGTCTATCTTACGAATACTTGTATAAGGAATAATCTGTCTATCTTGTACACACTGTTTAAACATCAATCTGCCACTCTTTAGTGAACTGTCTATCTTGTAAGTACTTCTATGATGAATAATCTGTTTATCTTCTACACACTGTTTAGTTCTAACCCGTGAGTTATAAGTCCACTCTAACACTGGTAGCCTGATATCTTACCCCACTCTGACAGTCATCAGCATGCGTTGTTTCTGTTCAAGTTCTCTGTCTTCTGGTTCTCTATGTGTCTGGACCGAGCTAAGTTCTTCTGCTCACTTCTTTTGCTAACTTCTTCTGCTAATTTCTTCTGTTAAGCACTTAGGCTAAGTTCCTCTGCTAAGTTTCTATTCTAAGTTCAACTCTCTGCGTCTGTATTCCTAGCCCCTATCGTCTGACTGTGCTCTCCGCCCTGTGTTCTGATGGTAACTACCTCTCTTCAACCACCTCTTCGTACCTCCGTCCAAGCCATTCTTTGCTCTGTGTTCTGCCACAGCCAGGCTCTAGCCCAGGCCTGTACAACTCGCCAGGTATTCCCTGACCTAGATAAGAAAAGGGGGGCTGACTATATTCTTAAGAACTCTTTACGAAATCCATTACTGTACAGACATACATTTAATGACAAGCATCGTAAATGGATTATAGATACTAATAAACTTGAGATATGGTCATAAAATGAATTTTATTTTAATCAAATGATCATGGTTTTATTCATATTTGGTTTTATTCATATTTAACTACGCTTTAAGAAAATTCAATGTAGAAGCTCAAAATGGTTAACAAAGTATTGCAGAACAATAGTTGCATTATAATGTATACATATATACATTTACAACAACACAAAAGTTGCTTTAACTGTAGCACACTTTGTTGTTCTTTTATAAATGTCCATCTTACTTAGATCATTGATATGTAATGACAAATATTGTAAACAACTGAATATAAACAATTACTTGCTTGTGAAATTTGAATACCCTTCCAAGTTTATACATTTTATGGACATTTGAAGCACATACAGCAAATTATATCAGATGAACTGAAAACAAAAACGCCCGTCATGCAAACATTACTAATTAACTTATAAACATTGTTTCTTATAGTTTGCCTTGAGATATTTGATGTGTAAACTGAAGGTTGTTGCAAAGTGTTAATTGATGAAACTTAGTGTGAAAATTTGGCCAATTTTCTCTTGTTAGAAGAACTGACTGTTTTATCATTATGCAATTTTCTGTAATTGTTTAAGAATACATTAGACAGTGGGGATAATGCTTTTGAAATAATGCTTGCCTTTGGACATCCATTAGCACACATACCACTAAATTCATCAACACAATGTTTCACAATACTACATGTAACAATATGGATAAGGAGCTTCTTATGATGTTTACAAGCCAGAAATTTGCTTCTAATTCTGGTGATATGAGCCTCTGCATAGCAGCATATGACACACACGTCAACTGTGTAATCAGTTTAGATGGGTATTTAAGCCCTCCTCTATCCAGTAATTGAATGCAGTCAGTTGCAATCTCTGGCTGAACATCAACTGTCATTGTTTTCTCCATTTGTAGCAAGGCCTTACATGAAATGCACTGAGTTTTCCTACTGATCTTACTGGTGACATATCCAGCAATATATACTAATGATTCCTCTGTACCTTCTACACAAAGCAACTCACAATCATTAGGATCAATGTGGAAAACACTTTGTCTACATCAGACTGGATACCATCTTCAAAAACACTATCACATTCATCACCCTCATGACTGATAGCCTCAGCAAAGTTACGAATTGAAAAATTACCATAGACAGATGATGTGAGACATAATAGGAGTAAATCTTCAATTTCTTTTCTGCTTCAATATTTGTTTCACTGATACTAGATAATTGGAACCAGACAATTGACGATATTCACCAAAGCGGGCTTCTAAGTTATCAGTTTGTAATTTTCCAAAAAGTATGAATTCTACATTCAAAGTAGAAATGGAATACTCAGCCAGTTCAATTATAACACTTACAGAATGCAGTAAAGCAGAATATGTCTCTCTGGTTACTTTCCCATTGGAAGTAGGCAACTTGCCCCATTCAGTCAACCACACAACAAAATTTTTCAAATAAAGAAACAATTCGTTGTTAACTGAAGTTAGTAGATTAGCAAAATTATTACGGCTACTCCTTCCTGCGAATTTACTCTTAACAATCATAATGTGCCACCATCTCCAAATGACCTCAATGAAATTTGCTGTTTCTTGACTTCCTAGGAACCTCAAAGCTGCAATATTGTACTCACTGAAAATTGCAAGAGCTAGTGAAACTTTCTGCCTCTCTATACTTGAGGGGCAAAGGGCTTTACTAGTTAAAGTTGGTGCCAACTTCACAATACTCAGACGCTCATTTTGATACAGTTTTTTCAAATGTGAAAAAGAAGCATTTGCTACTTGGCTAGAATTAGTACAATTTGAGATTGATGTTTTATTCAGAAGTAACTCGGTTGTGACGGGATATGATAATGTCTGCTCTGCATCTTTCTGGTTCAGCCAATTTCTCCACAGACATTTCAACAGATGCACTGAGTCATACAATACCAATATTTTTACCAGCAATTCAGGAGTTTCTATATATGTACTGTTATTTTCAGAAGGTTATTATAAACTTTACGGTTAACTGAGTTTTTGTCTGCAAGTACTGCCAGAACTGTGAAACCACACTTTTGTACACTGTTGATGATCTTAAGCAATTTTGTGCCAAGATCCTCTGATTTCATCCTAGACATAGGCGACAGCTCGACAACTTCTCGATAACTTCCAAACACTGAGGAAATGAGAAAAGCCTGTTCTGTTCTTGCTGATTGCATAGAGTTTTCAGCCCTACCAAGTAACCTACCACCTGAGTATGTTACAGCTGATTTGATATGAATTTCATCCATTTGTACTGCCACAATCTTTTCCAACTCAGAAAGTCTGCACTCTTTAAATTTCATGTATGTAGAAATGCTGCCATCATCATTAGACAATGAATAAGGAGAAGTTACATTTCTTGATGTGGATGGATGTGGGAGACATAATAAGAGAAATTTTCTGATAAATCTATAGCATGCAGGTGATTTCAAGAAAACCATATAGGAAAAGCATAATGTACAACTACTGTCTTCTGTATTTGTCCTTATTTACAAGTTGTACCTGATCTAAGATAAATGTTAGTTGTTTTTCATGTATGTGTGTATTAGCATCTTCAGATGTTAACATTAATTCTCTAACAATTTATAAACTACTATATGCTTCTTCTAATAAATCACTAATACTCTTTATGTTTGGAGAAGTAGCAGGATCAGTATCTTTGTAGTGGATCAGTAAATTGTCCAGCTGTGACCACCTTTCAAGTTTACTATTAGTTAAAATCCAATCAAGATATTTACCAGACACTTGTTTATTTTCTACATAAACTTGTACACTCATGTCTGGTAAAACATTGACACTCACAGAAATGGATGGTGCAATGTTTGCTTTTACACTGATGGTATACAAAACAAGACAAGTAAATATATCCTCTGTGACTGTATGAGTATGCATTCTCCAGTTTTTATCTAACAAGTCTTTTAACTTTGCAGTTATCTCACACTGTAAAGTTGGAAAATCTTGTATAATATCTGCAGACAACCACTCAGTTGTTCTATTGTCATGTTTGCTGACGATTTCTGCTACTCTTATTTCTGGATCTTTACGAGATTGTGGTTGTTGACTCGATAAATAAGATGGCAATTCAGGAAAGAGAGATGGATAAGCAGTTTTTTTAAACCAGGATGCTTCGAGGAAGTTCATGTTTAATTCCACATTTATCTATAAATGTATCAGTCAATATAATGTCACATGGATGAAAATGTTTACGACACATAACGCTTGATTTAGCTGGTGACCAGTCTTTTCGTGGAATGCATTTCTTTCATCTGTCTCTCCTATCAGAATTTGATGGGAATTTAAAAACACTCACATATTCTTTAGTAGAGTCGTAGTTCGATTTACATCCAGGAACACAACACTTTTGCCCATTTTAAGATGAAAACAACACGCACAAATTCAATTTAACACTCTTCAATATCAGTAATCCAAATATTTGTTGCCGATAAATATCCAAGGACTCAAAATCGAGTAAAATAACAAGACACGCTGACGTTCTATCGTTTACCGACACAACAAATGTCAGACCACTTTACGGAAGAGAGAAATCGAGTTATATGGCCTGGGCTAGAGCCTGGCTGTGGTTCTGCCCGTCTATTTATCCGCCAATCCAAAATCAACAATCCTTTGTTCCTCGACCCATTCAGATGGTCAGGAAATTTACCTGGCTAGACTGCCTGGTCCCTTGAGAGCCCTACTGCCACGTCGTTCTGCCATTAACACCTCTGCTTGACCTATTTCCCCTGGCTAAAATCCATGAAATCCCTTTGTTCTGAACTTCCCGGAAACCAGACGGAATCTTATCTAATATCCTTGGCGTACATTTTTCCCTTAAACACTATAAACTTCGTCACCGAGCCAGACTTATGGATCTAAAGGTTTAATTACCTGCCATAAACTTATTTGCTGGTCACCTGTAGTAACTCTACCTGCCGTCAATAGCATTCCGTCTCCAGGCATTCTTCCAGTCGGCTCTTAGCTCTGAAACGTAATGGTTTAATTAGAAAATGTCCTGTTGTATATCGCAGCCCCACCTGACACTATTTCAATATTTCTTGGTGGGTTCGGCAAAATTTAGGAAAAATCTGGTTTTGTAGTATTTACTATTATTTGTCTATTCCGAGAAGTTATTACACCTTTCAGGACAAGAACAATGCTTCAGTTGTGCAGCAGCTTGATAATAAAAAGAGTTAGCTATTATATAATATGAAATCAAGAACAATTACAAATGTCGAACACATCAAACTACAGGAGCTGCTACATATTAGATGATTTTGTCATATATAATCTCTACGGTAAACGTAGAAAACTACTCGTTTACTGTGTGTGGTTGATGGCTATGTCATGTCAACGATATGCCATGATTTGTATACTATATATAGTGATCTGTAAAGAAGTGAAATTCTTCACTACTTTTGTATTCTTTGCTTGATAAAGGAAATTTGGTCGAAATATTTCTGTGTATTGTTATTGTTTTTGTATTTTGTAACTCTCTAGTACTTTGCACGTGTTTCGCTCAATCAACCAGAGCCAACTTAAAACGTATTGGCCTTCAGACTCAGATAAGAATTATGGGAAATCAGACCACAACCACGTGACCGCGCATTCCAGTATTGGTGTATATAGATGAATTCAATTTAAAATCACCACAAAATACTAAATTAAAGGTATATTATCCAACAAGTTATTTAGCATTGGGGTGACTCATCGTTAAAATTGGGTCCTTCAAAATTTAGACAGTTTTCAAGCGGTGTTCTATATATATAGAGTAGAGGGTCCTCATTTTTATTTTGTATTGACGGAAAATACCTCATTAAAGTGGGTCCTGTGGCTAGTGGTTAAGCCTTGGCCTTGTGAGTCGGTCCTGTGGCTGAGTGGTTGCCTTGCGAGTCGAAGGTCGTGGGTTCGAATCCGGATCGCGCCGTTCTGTTCACGAGTGCAGTTTTTTTCAAGAGACTCCTAGGATTGTTGCTGGAGCTACGGAGTTCGTGCTTTGTGCAATACTCTCGGCAGGTGGCTTGCCATTTCTGCGGAGAGGACCTGAGCCATATGGGTAAAACCCAGTGCAATGAAGTCAATCCTTCGGCTTAAAACCCTTTAAACCCTTTAAACCTCATTAAAATCCCCTCATTCCCTGCTTACTCGATACATACGTAAAGATGGCGAAGGATTTTTTGTCTCTTTCAGCAGCTATTAATGACAATAAAAGTAGCACTGTTTTGTTATATTCTTCAAGAATATGTTCAAATAACCATGATATGACATTGTCGTTGACGGCAAGACAAAGACTGGTGAAGATGTTATCGCATTACCTGTAAAGTGGACATCACCGTCACACATGGTTGCAAGGATCAAATCTGACTTACATTGATGTTATTTTATTCCTGTACGTCTGGTCTCACGAGTGGACAAAAATAGATTTCTATGAAGAACAGTTTCATATGAGCAGTAAAACAACTGCTAATAGGAAGAACATTATATGAGAGGTGTGTGCAAACATACTAATGCAGACACATGTCAGCATTGGAGGCCCTGACCAGATTGTCGAAATTTATGATAGCCTCTTCAGTCGAAGAAAACATCATGCTGGTATAGTTTTGCCACCACAGTGGGTGTTCGGTGATATTTGCCTCGACACAGGTGAATGTTTCATGGCGTGTGTTCCTGTTAGGAAAGCTAAAAAACTTCAACTATCATTATGGCTCAAATTGTCCCTGTACAACGTGCATGTCCGACCAGTTGCGAGCGTACACAAGTTGCCAGTATTCTGGGCTTAAACCACCAAAACGTCAACCACTCAGTTAATTTCGTTGACCCAAACATAGGCGCACATACCCAGACCAACGAGCGCTTGTGGAAAACTTGCTCAGGAAAGGAACAAGAGGGAAAATGGGACTCACACATGAGTGAGTTCATGTGACGTTGTCGCACTACATCAAGAAATTTTACTCCTTCCTAGCAATTATTGCTGATACTATCACCTTCTGGCCCCCACAGTAACCCACAACCACTCACAGTCCCTCATACAGTCCTTTTAAGGGCTTACAATAAACTGTTTAAAAAAAAAACCATAACACACAATTACCATGACATTCGTGACCCTTGAACACCAGTTTCTCATGTACGTACGTATCTCGTTAACTCCGACCGTTCGACACGAAAGTGAAAGTAAACTGTCGTTGACAAATGTATATTGATAGAATGGGCAATAAACTTGAGCTTTTATATGATGATTAGTAACTTATTTATATTATTTTATACTAGTTTTATATTAATTTTATACTATTTTTATATATAATACGTGACTCAATCTATATTTAAACAAGGACTATTTAATCAAGAAATGAGTTAAAGCGTAAGAATACATTAGCTACCTGATGAGTGAAAATGACGTACTTGTTTTGACAATTATCATTGTAGGTTGAAGTCAAAGGTCAAAGGTCGCAATGTTACATCGTAGAGAGGACTGAATACGTGACCTTATTTAGACTGTATTATATAGTATTTTTAATGATATTTTACATATTATTATGAGTGTTATATTATTATGATATATTTCTATTATATATATATATATATATATATATATATATATATATATATATATATATATATATATATATATATATATTATATATATATATATATATATATATATATATAATAATAAAGTAAATAAAGGAACCCTTTCATACCTCGTGGTATATAGGTCAATACAGTCTTAGGCCTGTATTTTCATTGACCGTCGGCACAGGCCGCCGCCTTTTCTTTCTCAGAGCATGTCTGGTACCCAGTTGAGGCTGGGTCGACCTGAGAGTCGTCGCTGTCGGGACAAATTCCACGTTATGTATATATATATATATATTATTTCTATTTTAGTGTTATATATTCCACTTTGAAGCTAATCCGTGTCAAGTTAAAAGTAATATTTATGAAGAAATAATTAATAAAATAATCAGTACACGTTACTCATTTTTGGTTTGGGGGGACAAAACATAACTGGTCTTTAATGACAGGGGCGTATACTACTTAGGGAGGAAATATGCTGAATTTCAGATTTCAAACTGTGTGATGTTTTAGCGTTTTATATTAACTTTTAAAGTTCATCAGTATCACGTTGAAATTGTATAATTAAGAACAAATAATTTATAAAACTAATAAGTACACGTTATGCAAAATGTTTGGTGGTGCCGGACCCATTGGCCCTTAATGACGAGCCGCCCCTGGTAAAAACATATATTGACGTCGTTCTCTCCGCTTCACGTCGAACATGGGGCCTTATCAGTCGTTCGCCACTTTGTCCGGTTTCTGGCTGTGTTCTTTTATATCTTCCTAGGAAAGTTCAGTATCTTCAGTTCCTCAAGAAGACTCAGACGTCCAGTCTGTTTAGGGTATCTCCATCTACGTATTCCATGCGGTGTCCACTGATGTTATTTTGTAGTGTCACTCGACTGTTCCTCCTGCGGGATACATATATATATATATATATCTAAAGTTAGATTTGTCTGTTTGCTGAATAAAACATATATAGTATTGGAATTGTAACATCTTATAATGATTAATGTTTTATCTTTGAAAGAGTACGTGTGCCCTGCTGACACTTATGGACTTCTCTGTGAGAATAAATGTCGATGCAGCAAAAACGATAAATGTAATACAGCCTCTGGTATGTGCCCTCATAGTTGTGCTGCAGGTTATTACGGTAAAGTATGTTCTCTCAGATGTAATTCGCATTGCCTTTTTGGAACCTGTAACTATAAAGGTCAATGTTACCAATGCATACCTGGCTACACTGGAGCATATTGTACATCAGGTAATTTGATGGTATAGACGTTTTCCAAAGATATGTTAGTACTGATTTAAACAGTTTGTAAATGTTAACGATGGATTGAATTTAATTAGTTATATTTATTATAACATTAACTTAGCAGCATTGCAGCTCTAGATTCCTTATATGTAAGTCCGTACAACTCCAGTCTAGCAATGAATATGATGGTTATTGTGAAAACTGACAATGCGCTCAGTTCCAGTAATCGGATAGTTGTCTCAGTGGCTCTTACTTGATATAGATATGTAGTTTTAATTATTTTGTAAAAAGTATATATTGAAGATAGAATCATTGGTTACATTAATACGGGTGCTTCCATCACATTTTACAACATTGATAATTATAGTAGGTCATTTTTAGTCCCAATACTTCATTGAGTTGGGGCACTGGATAAGTGTGTTGCAGTCGCGTTCATTAATGTAAAATATGATGTGCAGTGACTATCTGTGATACAATTTTGCAAACTAGACCATGATGCACGTCACTTGAGATAAAACAACTGCATTCTTGGAAGTAAATTTTCTTTTACTCTGCTCTTTTGATTAGAATCTGTTTAATTTGTATCATTATAGTGGCTGTACATAATCATCATCATTGACCTCTATGTCTCAGGAGACAATAGGTCTTGCGACAAGTAGTATGTTCAGTGTCTCTCTCTCTCTCGCGATCGTTCTTACGCGGTTTTTTTCCATTCTATTGTGATATATAAACAACCAAACATCAGAACGGGTTGTACGTGCACAGACGTCAGTACCTATTAGAGCTCAGGTGCTTATCCTTGGGTGGTGTGTTCGATTTCAAACAGCGTTTACTGGGTTCGCTTTCCGTTATCCTTTTTCTGTCCCCAGCCATAACCCACATGGCAGCAGGTTGCCATTTTCTGTTAGGGCAGTGACCCTTAGACGGCCTGCCCTCCCGGGCTTATGAGTGTCATCTGCCCAACAAACTGATCGTTTCGTGGACTCCTTGGATTGCCGCCCGTTCAGTTTTGTGTACGGTTTGCTCCGATAGGCTTTGATTGTCCCCAATCAAACTACACGGCAGTAGTAGTTCCCTGCGAGCGGAAACGCGCACTGGCTTTACCTCTGCTAGGCTTTCCAGTTGTTCTGCACATTCGAGTGGGACGTGCACCCTCGTGCCTGCCTCGTTTGCAGTGCCCGCCGCGCTTGCCGTGCTTGACGCGGTTGACGAAGTTGCCGTGCCTGTCACGCTTGCCGTGCCTGCCGTGCCTTTCTTGCATTCCGTGCCTTCCTTGCAGCATGCCGTGTCAATCTCGCCTGCCCTCGGTTGGCCCACTATGGCATCGCCAGCGTGCGTGCTAGCTCTGCCCTGGTACCTGGTCATCATCAGTTCTTGCAGTGCTCACATTTTCGTGCCTTCCGTATCGTGCTCCCATTTGCCTGGGCTGTCGCCGCTTGTGACTCAATCCGGTCTCCCACCCCTGTGATGGGGTCACGGGTTTCGCAACCTGAAGGCCCACCCGTGCATAGCTCGCAGACGTCCACGCTCTGTCCTGGTGCCTACCTCACCATTTCCGTCAATTCCACCGTGGAGCCACGCACAGCTCAACTCGACTTCCCGCATGCTCATCGGCTCAAGGAAAATGTTCAGAGAGAGCATGCACGGGCTCTGAATTTTCCCTGCTCTGGTCGACGTCTCTTCGTCACATGCGGGTCGTCTCTTTGATAGCTTTGAGTCATGCCCCCATCTATGTGATGGGGGCCAGAGTTTTGAATTATGTGGACCAACGTGCGGCTCAACTAGACGCCCAGCATACTCTTCGGCACAAGAGAGGTGGCTCAAGAGAGAGAGCATACGTGGGCTTCGAGTTTCGCCCCACGCGGTTCCAAGTTCATCTTTCCAGCTTTTTCCATTGGCCGGGAGAGGCGAGCATTAATTGTCACTCTGGGAGTTCGCTCGTCTGTGTTGCGAGCGCATCAAATCTAGCGTGACTACCTATGCACCTCTTCTTGCCCCAGAGTAGCTCTCCCATGGCACCTGCAATCTTAGCCAGTCCCGAACTACCGTCTGTTACCAGGATCACCACGTGGAGGGAAGGCAGGGATTAGTGCCAGCTCACTAATCTTGCGCGCCGTTCTTTCCTTGTGACTTTGACCCTGTTCATTGTCTATACATACACACACATGCATATATATATATACACATATGTCGACTTAATGATACATGTGCTATTTAATTGTCCGTTTGTAGAGTGTCAACTTAAAACTTAAAATTGTAAATTAATGATGATCTGTATAGTTGATTTATTGATAGTAACAAAAGATGTGTGAAAAGATGTAACAAAACAACGTTCTAACCTGTTCTCTACAATATCGGCATGCACAAAAACGTATTAATTGAATATCTATACTCTAAATGACATTAACAACGGAGAGAAACAATACAGAGGTGTCCGATGTTTTTTTCAGGATCTTGTTTTCACATTAACAATCACTGAAGAGTTTTCTTGAGTGAATGCATTACAGTTGATCAACATTATATTAGAGAGTCGATTTGTTAAACGAGATAATTGTCTATTGACAGTGATATTTCAACTCTTCTTTCAATGGCCAAATGTTCTTTGTATTTACAGTATGTAAAGTTGGCTATTTCGGATCAAAATGTCATTTAAAATGTGCAGTGGGTTGTTCACTTAGATGTAATAACGTCAATGGGCATTGCATTGGTAAGTTCGATTTTTTTTTTAACTTCATAAAAGCATGTTGAAAGAAATACCGTCCTGTTTAATTTTCATAAAACAACTATATATATATATGTATGTATGTATATATAAATGAATGTATGTATGTATGTATGTACGTGTGTATGTGTGTATGTGTATATGTATGTATGTATGTATGTATGTGTGATATTTAGTAAGAGGTTATGGAATGTATACCTTAATTACTTAATTAACTGGTTGTATTATGTTAAATAGCATATGATAACGTCTACATATCGAGGTCGACTACACACGATTTCAGACAATGCATGTTTCTTACTTTCGCCAAAACTTGTCTTTGTTTGTCGCGTAATTTTTCTGGTTTGTCTCGTAATTGTTCTTGTTTGTCTCGTAATTGTTCTTGTTTGTCTCGTAATTTTCTTGTTTGTCTCGTAATTTTCTTGTTTGTCTCGTAATTTTTCTTGTTTGTCTCGTAATTTATCTTGTATGTCTCATAATTTATCTTGTTTGTCTCGCAATTTTTCTTGTTTGTCTCGTAATTTTTCTTGTATCTCTCATAATTTATCTTGTTTGTCTCGCAATTTTTCTTGTTTGTCTCGTAATTTATCTTGTATGTCTCGTAATTTATCTTGTTTGTCTCGTAATTTTCTTGCATCTCTCATAATTTTTCTTGTTTGTCTGTAATTTTCTTGTTTGTCTCGTAATTTTTCTTGTTTGTTTGTCTCGTAATTTTTCATGTTTATCTCGTAATTGTTCTTGTATGTCTCATAATTTTTCTTGTTGTCTCGTAATTTTTCTTGTTTGTCTCGTAATTTTTTGTCTGTCTCGTAATTTTTCTTGTTTGTCTGAATTCTTCCTGTTTGTTCTCGTAATTTTTCGTGTTTGTCTCTTAATCTTTCTTGTTGTCCGTAATTTTTCTTATGTCCTAAATTTTCTTGTTTGTCTCTGCAATTTTCGTGTTTGTCTCGTCATTTATCTTGTATGTCTCTTAATTTATCTTGTTTGTCTCGTAATTTTTCTTGTTTGTCTCGTAATTTTTCACTCTCAGCTCTATTGATGTCTTTGTATTTCCCTCTTACAGACATCATCCACCTTACAAATATTTTTCGTTAGAGTGACACGTTTCTTTCTAGTTATCCTTTACTCCTATTTTTGTTACCTAGAAACCAATGCTTGCATCCTCTCACAACCATGTGTACTGTTTTGTAAATGATATATTCATAATGGAACATAGTGTTGTATTTGTTTCTAATATTACGACAGTGTTTCATTGCAGTTTCTACAGCAACACACTTTAACAAACAATACATGATTACAAAGTGTGCGTTGTTAGTTATTGTGTTGTTACCAGTGATAACCTTTAAGGGTAAATTCTCCTTATATATCTCCAACATTAATTATTCACCTTTAAATGAATTACAACATGAAATGATACAGACCTGGAATGTAAAATCACAATCAATAATTATTAAATCCTCCATGGTCGGACATGTTAATAGTTAGGTTATTGACGCATGTAAGGAGTAGAAACTATATAACAACACATGTTTTATAACTAACTATAAGAGTAGACACATATACTTTAGTTAATTAACATCTATTAGAAACATAACAACTTTTGAAATACAAACATTTTATCATGGAAAGTAAAAGAACGAGCATTGTACAACACAATCTTTTTCCGACTTGATGTTATCAGTTGTAAAACATGGACACTGACAGCAAACTATAGGAGACAATGAGTCAAGAAAGGGTGATGGAAGTATCAAGAAGAGGCCGGTTTAAAAATGAAGTTATCGGAATAAAATATGGTTAAAACATCAATACAAAGTGTCCTCAAGAAACCACAAATCAAATAGTCGATCGTCATAATCAGATTACCAGGAGACAGTGCGCCTCAAAGAGCACAATACCACAGTGGATACAAAGCAAAATTTCGTTCTTACAAAAGTTGAACCAGCTTAATAACAGAAACAATCGATGACTATTGTTGAAGAGCCAAGAAATAGTCAGTTCTAGATATATCTTCTTAACATGACCTTTACAAGATAAAAATGTATTAGAGAAAATAAGAGGAAACAAAGAAAGATATAGAAAAGATGAACGGACGGCAAAAGACAGTTTGTGCATATATTCGTTGTAAAAAAAAAAAGCAATACAATTAGCAGATTAGAAAGAAGTCGTTGTTCTTCTGTAACGGTCTATATGGCGTAGATGAAGGTGCGCGTCTCTCGTGTCAAAAGTACCAGGTTCGCTACCTCGTGTAGCCATCCTGTTATTTTTCCAGAGATCCCTGATCTCAGTGTAGGTAGATCGAGTTCCTAGTCCTATCGGAGATGGACGATGAAACGTAGATCCGGTATGTTTAATTTGAGAAGGTAAAAGAACCATTGGCAGTTGAAAATGGAGAAGAGCAGGCTGGAAAGCCACTGCTTGTGCAACATTTATTAGAAAAGATTAGAAATAAATATCCTACAACAATATCTTCCCTATCTTCAAAACTGTACTGGAGACCCTGGCCAGTGCTAAGGAGTTGGTGAACTGCAACGGAGATCTTCCTGTGTACGAAAGGGTTCGAAGCACACCTTGTTAATCATCCAAGTGCAATGTTGATGGTCATATCAATTAATCAATTTTCTGTAACCAAAAAAAAAAACGCTCTTGAAGTATATATATATGTTAAGCAAGAAGTAAAATATAGCCTTGTTCGACTATACATATTTTTCTTTCGGATATTTAGTACACATGTACATTATTGTTGTCATTATGTTGTACAATACAATCATGTTATATCAATGGTGTTTCTGGAATGTGTACAAGTTACTGTATCCAGTTGTAGTACTGATATAAAATAAACTATGTATAATGCATATATTTTATTCCCAAGAATGTTCACACGGATGGTATGGACTTAAATGTGAGAAGATATGCTCAATATTTTGTGATAAAAAGATATGTAACAGGAGTACTGGCAACTGTCCTTCGTGTATTCAAAAACGGATAGGTCTCCGATGTCAAGGTTAGGTCGTATCTTTGTCACGAATCAATTTCTTTCTAAGATTGTAATGCTTAAAATGAGAACTTCGTTATACTGTAATAGACAAGCACATTACTATCAGCATGTGCCATATGTTGATGATGTGGTTGGGGGATGGCATAGTTTGATGAATGGTGTACGCAAAGTAGAGCAACGCGTACAAGATTGTAACATTAGCATGATGTAGTGAAAACATCGTTGTGGAAGTATGTCTTCTTCTTTGCGTTCATTCTTTACGACCAATTTTAATCACTCTTTGTGATATGTTTGATCTTTGCCAAGAATGTGTATACATTGCACATTGGTTTGAGGCCTCTAAACATATAGACTTCTACATGTTTGAGACACGTGCATCCGATTTCAGCCAAGTGGAAGTATGTAAGGGCGATGTAGTGAAACCTACAAATCTGAGGCAATTAGACAGGATCAGATCTGTAGAAAACCGTAGAGACGCTGCTGTAATACTTAAATTGTCAAATTAGGACACAGACACGTTTATATAGTATCACATAAATAAGCAAAACAAATAATACAATAATAAAACCAACAAAACTCCGACGTTTCGACAATTGCACAGAGCACATATATTTCATGTAAACATGTTTGAAAACATAGTAGATATACAACATGACAGCACTGTATGTCTGGACGACAGCAATAATTTATTTTGATGGTTGGTGAGAGGCAATGTTCTTTTCTATATGATAAACCGTTAATGGCTGTATGAAATTACCGAAAAGTGACCTCACGAACAAAAACATTAAATTGACGCAAAACTGTTAACAAGATCAATTTATTGTAATTTATGTATAAATCCTTGTAGAATACAGCAAATAAAATGCATCAAATAAAGTGTTCAGTTCTTCACATTCTGCTGCTATATGGAAGAGTGGTCTGCTGCTTAATATAAGAATGCATCAATAGATATGTTTGAGAGCACACTACAAATACAAATTGTCTTATAAATAAGAACTCGTAAAAGAGTGTTTTAGTGTGCGCATACAAAGAGTTAATGTTCAAAATAGGTTGAAATTGTCATCATCATGTCTCGGATGGGTTGGTGCCCCTAATCATAGATATCCACAAACATATGTTTTATGTAACTATATCAGTTGTGATATTTACCCCTGATGGTTACTTGTTGTAAAGTTATATTTATGCCCCTCTTCCCTGTAAACCTAATAGAACATGCAAGACGTTTATACAGCTCTATCCTAGACAACTCTTACAATCTCTTTAGGGAAAAGTCTTCTTTGTTCGTTGTTCTTTACGCCCAATTTTATTAGTCTTTGTGATATGTTTGATCTTTCCCAAAGAAAGTGTATACTTTAATTGGTTTGAAGCCTCAAACAAATAGACTTCTCACGTTTGGGAAACATGCATCCGATTTCATCCAAGCCTCTTTAGGCCCCTCTAACGAATGCGGGCAGGTAGCAGTGGTTCTATTCCTTATCCCCCAAGAGGCCTCGGAACATTCGAGCGATTTTGCAAGGAATTCCCTAGATCCTGTCTTCCATGGACTTGTGCTTCCTTAGAATTCATGCTTAATTCTTCCTCATTTTTTCAGAGATGCCACATATGCTTTTTTTCTATTTGAGTTTAATTATTGGTTGAGAGCATTTCAGATTTCATCACCTCTTTTGATGTGTTCTATTGTATTTTCTTTATTTCTTTTTAATGATATATATAATTGAAACATTAGATTATTTCTTCCACTTTAGTCATTCTATCTCTCTTCTTGCTGGCATATTCACAAAGATGACCTTTAATTTCTCTTTTTGTTGTCTCGTTTCAACGTTGATAAAAGGGTGCTGTCATGATCTCCAGTGTTCATAAAATGCTGACATTTTTCTCATACACACTCGTATATTAAAACTCACACATAAATACGTATACATATATATATCACTATTGCAAAAAGTTATTAAAGTCATAATTTAAACAATCTCGACATTACATTCATAATCTAGTCAATCTTGACGTTTCAATCATATTATAATCTAATAACTTTTAATTTTCAGTAAGGTTAAATACATGTCTTAATATGTCATAAACATTTTTGACAATAATTTTCTTCTATTTAGATTTGGGTTTGAGGTTATTTTGGGGAGAAATGAAAAACAGGTTCCAATTATGCAAGAACAGACATGTCATCAGAAAACTGGTAATTGTGTATCTTGATTGGGCGATATGCTGACCTACATGTCGAGGGAATGAAACAAAATCATTGTGCTCAATTTTCAGACTCTGGAAGAAATAGTAGTTATAATATCAGCGTTTGCTAATATAATTATCATCATATTTTAGGTTTAGGTTGTCACATGTCAACAAGAAAATTTAACTATGAAACTGATTGTCTCAGTGTTTGGGTCCATGAATAAATTTAAGAACGCAGTGGGAAAACATGAAAATTGTAAAACTAATTTCGCAGAAATGTAACAATGTGATCTTTTAACGCATACCTTGTTTTCTTTAACGATTTATGAATTAGTTATAATGATTTTTAACTTTATGGCGAAGGGGCTGAAACGTTTGCGTATCGTTTTGAAGGTTACGTGTTCGAATGCGGATCGAGTAACATGTACAATTATTTTAAAGATGCCCCTTGGATTGTTGTTCGTACGGTTTTCATGCTTTGTGCTACCCTCTTGATAGGTGGAGTGACATTTCTGCAGACAGGGAGGGAACATTATGGGGAAACCCGTTGCAGTGAAGTCAATCCTTCTGCTTTAGCCTTTCTATCGCCCGAGTGGTTAGCGGGTCCAAATTGTGGGTGTAAAGAATAGAACCACTGTTACCTGCCAAATATGTCGTAAGAGACGACTAAGAAGGTGTGGCTAAAATCGGATGCATATGTCCTAAACATGTAGAAGTCTATGCGTTTAGGGGCCTACCAAACTAATGTGCAACGTATATACGTTCTTTGCAAAAATCAAACATATCAAAAAGAATGATTAAAATTGGTCGTAAGGAACGAACGCAAAGAAGAAGAAGAAGACATTTCTATGCTATGTTTTAGCAAAATGTACACATTTTATAGTATGTTCTCCAGCTAATATAGTTTGCAAAATTTACACATTTTATAGTATTTTCTCCAGCTAATATATTTGGCAAAATGTACACATTGTATAGTGTGTTCTCAAGCTAATATATTTGGCAAAATGTACACATTGTATAGTGTGTTCTCAAGCTAATATACTAGACCATTGAGCATGTGTTGCGGTAAATGAGGACGAACGTCAATGCACTAATTGTGAACGAATACTATCAGTTAAAATACGGATAAATATTTCGTTGCTTATCAAAACACGCGATAACAATTTAGATTTCCTCTTTTCTATAACAACTTTATGCATGAAATCGAAAATAGTCAGATGTCATATATCTCATCTTCATATGTTTCAGAATGTATACGTGGATGGTATGGGAAGAAATGTGGCATGGTCTGTTCAGTATTATGTAAGGGATCACAGTGCAAAGTTGACAACGGTCACTGTTTGTCATGCATTGACAACCGTACCGGCCCATTGTGTACAGGTTAAGTACTGGCATAGTTATTGATTTCGGTGATTTATCCATAAACAGGTTAACATGACGGCATGATACAGCCTTAGTGTACTTTCAAGAGGTCATAACTACAGGTTAACATGACTGCATGATACAGTCTTAGTGTACTTTCAAGAGGTCATAACTACAGGGTAACATGACTGCATGACACATCATTTCTGTACTTTCAAGAGATCATCACTACAGGGTAACATGACTGCATGACACATCATTTGTGTACTTTCAAGAGATCATAACTATCTGCATTTCCACTTTGTATTGTGTATACGACAGAGTTTAGACAAACGAGTAATAACGAACTTGATCCCATAGATGAACTTGAACAATTTCAACAGTATAGAGCGGCATGAAGAAATGTCTTGAATGTTCTATGTAAAACATACCAATGGGAGATGAATATAATAATAAAATGCGACATAGTTGCTGGAGATACATACGCACAATATGGGGTCAACGGCGCATGGAGGCTACATGAGCCAGGGTTAGCGAAGGGGCGGAGCTAATCACGACCCTGCTCTCCACCTCCAAGTGGTGACCCTGGAAACAGACTGTGGTTCCGGTCTGACTAAGGGGGACAGGGATCGGAAAGACATACAGGTAGTGGTAGTAGTGCAAGCACGGAAAAGCAATGCAGAAGCGAAAATCCTAAACAAAGCATGCATCTCCTGGCCGATGTCCGCTAAAATATGCCCAAGTTCAAAAGTACGAAACAGCAGCGTACGAGCAGCGTCCGCGAACAAAACAGTGGTAGTAGTGCAAACACGGAAAAGCAATGCATGGGCCATAAATCCTGAACAACGTACATTTCCTTGCCGAAGTCCGCTAAAATATGCCCAAGTTTAAAAAGAGTACGAAACAGCAGAGTACGAGCGTCCGAGAACAAAACATAAACTCCCAGAGTAAATGACCAAATTCAAGGGAAGAGAGGTGCATCCTAAAGCCAAGACATGAAGTGAAACTCGGTGCCATGCGCACGAGCAAGCTGAGAGTCGGAGCAGTCCCGAGCCACTGTACATGAACCGGCAGATGTGTGAACATTTTGATAGTATCAGCGTCCCGGCAGATGCTAAAGGCTGCTTGCGAAGAGATGAGAGGAGCATCCAGAACGGAGCAAAACTCGGAGCCATGAGCGCGAGTTGTGCAGCTTACCGGGGCACTCCCGATGCACGGTAAATGTGGTACATCAAGAGACGGCGGCACAAAGGAAGATTGCGATAAAACTCCGTATATGAGGCCAAGCGCGGAGTAAGATACTGGGTAAAGTTGGCCTAGCGTAAACCCCAAAGTTACATTCTAGTGCCCTACGAAACTGCCCTCCCTGTGACAGCCGGGCAAAGTACGATTGTTCACGCAATTAATATCCCCGGAAAAATCAGGCCAGGTGATGAACAGCGATTGCAAAAGCTAACTTACGCTGATAGTGCTGAATGAAACGCCCATACATTACGATGTGCGGGGCCTCAACCCAGGGTATCTCGGATCAAAGGAAATTACAGAGCAAATGTAAATTGCCTAGTGCCGACACGAGTGTCCATAAAGCGTCCCATGAAACGAAACTCTGTTCTCCTAGCAGGGAACCACTGCTGCCTTGTAGTTTATGGTTGGGGACAATCAAAGGCTAGCGGAGCAAATCACACACAAAACTGGACGGTAGGCAAACCAAGCAGTCCATGAACACAACTGGTATAGCTGGAAGATGGCCCGGGAGGACAGGTCGTCTACGGTCGCTGTCTGAAAAAATAGCAACCTGCTGCCTTGTAGGTTTTGGCTGGGGACAGCAAAAGGCTAACTGAGAGCTAACCCAGTAAACGCTGGTTGAAATAGGATACACGGCCTAAAGATAAGCACCTGAGCTCCAAATGACACTGAAAGTTGTGACGTGGCATACCCATGCTAAGACTGAATGGACCAAATTTTATCATGAATATTTTATATAAAATCTCAATATGGTGCTACGCCTGTAGAGACCTGTCAGGCAGAACGAGTGCCGGGCCCCATGTTTGGAAAGGAGTAAGTTTTTTGCTACCGACGGTCCCTGCCCTCCAACTCGACAAAACAGAGAGCGAGGATCACTGGAAAAAGGGTATTTCAACCATTACAGATGTGTACTATATTGGCATAAAGCTATTATAGTACCAATATGGAAGAAAAAAGTAAAAACAAGAATTTTGTACATATAGAGACATCTCCCTCCTAAGCCATGTGGGAAAAATGTTAGCAAGAGTTCTGGAGCAACGAATAAGACCAATTGTGGAGCCAACACTCAGCCCACAACAGTTTGGGTTTAGAAAAGGAAAAGGGTGCACAGATGCAATATTTACCCTAAGACAAATTAGTGAAAAGACTATAGAATAGAAACATCACATGAATATAGCCTTCATAGACCAAGAGAAGGCATTTGATAGGGTTAACAGAGACATATTATGGGATGTTCTCGAAAACTATGGAATAAAAGGAACGCTGCTAGATTGTGTTAGAGCCATATATACAGAAAGTGAAAGTGCCATACGAACAAGCGCCGGACTCACAAATTGGTTTCCAGTAACATCAGGAGTACGACAAGGATGTGTTTTATCACCTTTCGTCTACATGGATAGTATCACCAAAATAGACAAAACATCACTAGACGTAGACTAACAAAATGAACTGCCTTTTGCTGACGACCAGTGTCTATTTCACAATAATATTGAACAGCTTCAAGAACACATAAACTTACTAAACAGTTTTAAATAACTGCTTTAAATACAACATGAAGATCAACATTCAGAAAACAGAAGTCATGAATATAAGCAGAGAACATAAATATATCAACATACAAATAAATGACCAAACGCTAAAGCAGGTGAGATAATTCTAATACCTTGGAAGTATTTTCACATTTGATAGTAGACTGGACATAGAGATCGAAACTAGAATCCAGCAAGCCAACACCATTACATACCAGTTTACCCCAATCTTGAAACACCCAGCTATTCCAGTAGAGACTAAAAGACAGATTATTAATGCAATCTTCACACCAACACTGTGCTACCAGTGCCAAACATTGGCACTGACAAAAGAACAAGAAAAGAAAATTACCACATGCAAAATGAGATGCTTGAGGAAAGCAGTAAATAAAACAAGAAGAGACCATATAAGAAATGAGGAAATTAGAAGAACAGTCGGAACAACACTTGCTATTAGATTTATTGAAAAACAGAGACTCAAATGGTTTGGCCACTTGGTCAGAATGAACCATAATACACCAATTGCAAGAGCGTACAAACTGAAAATGGAATCATCAAGAGGAAAGGGCAGACCAAGACAAAGATGGGTTGATGGAGTTACAGACATCTTAAAACTCCACAATACCACAACATATCAAGCGACCGAGCGTGCATTATTTCGGAAGCCGATCATCAGTTAAACCTACTACGCCTAGCGTCAAAAAAGCAGAGAAGGACAAAAGAAGAAGACAGATGTGTACAATGATAAGAGACTTGAAGACATCAGTATTCATACCACTGCCCAAAAAGCCCAAAGCACAGGAGTACACAGACTATAGGACAATTAGCCTGATGACCCACAGAACAAAAATACTACTCAAGATCATACATGAAAGAATTAAAAACAAGATAGACATAGAAGTAGGAGAAGAACAGTTTGGCTTTAGAAAGAACAGTGAAACAAGATAGGCAATACTTAGTATAAGACTACTCGTTGACAAGTATATAGAAGTGCAAGAAAATATCTACTTGTGTTTCATTGATTATAGCAAAGCTTTGACAGAGTCCAACATGAAAAGCTAATCATATGTCTACAATAAATATACCTAGATGGGGATGATATCAGACTAATAAGCAACATATACTGGGAACAGACAGCAATAATAAAATATGAAAATATCTACTCTCCATATATAGACATAAAGAGAAGAGTGAGACAAGGATGCATTCTGTCACCAAGCCTATTTAACATCTACACAGAGAAAAACTTCAAACAACTAGAGGGAATGCCAGGACTCAAGATCAATGGGAAAATAATAAACAACTTAAGATATGCAGATGACACAGTATTGGTAGCAGAAAATGAACAAGAATTACAAGAACCAGTGGACCAATTGGACAAAACTAGTAAAGAATATGGATTAGACATTAACATACAGAAAACAAAAACTATGGTGATCAACATGGAAGTGGAGAAACCTAAAAAGTAAATAAAAATGCATGGAGAATTACTACATCAAGTAAAAAGTTTCATATATCTTGTTCAGATGATAACAGATGATGGCAGATGTATAACAGAAATTAAAAGAGAATAGGAATGGCCAAGGATAATTTCAATAGTATGAGAAAGTTACTGACATCCAAACAAATTACAAACAGGCTAAAAATTAGAATGATCAAATGCTATATATATCCTATATTAATGTATGGCTCGAAACATGGACAATGAACAAACAGTTAGAAGACAGAATTGATGCATTTGAGATGTGGATATGTAGACGAATAGGCAGAGTTTCATGGACAGAAAAACAGACAAATAAACAAGTTTTAGGAAAACTAGGCATGAAGAAACAATTATTAAGAGAAATAAAATTCAGACAAGTAAAGTATTTTGGGCACATAAAAAGACATGACACCATGATAAAACATTTACTAGAGGGAAAGTTGAGGGAAGAGCAAGAGGAAGACCGAGAGATAAGTTGGAGGAAAACTTTAAGAAATGGACAGGTTACAGTCTGGCAGAGTGCAACACCAAGACAGAGAATGTTGGAGATTCATTGCAGCCAAACTTCGATGTGGAGGCGGCACCTGATGATGATGTGATGTTGATCACATTACCTTTCGTGCGCCGAATGACAATGAATATACATAGCTAACACCGCTTTACCCAATATACTTGATGTTATGAAGATGTGCTCCTGTACATTTACTATATCACACACTCTGACCGGCACGTATGTTAATGATCTCCTGGAGCAGCAGAGCAAAACAAGACACAATTATTACGAATATAACGAAATTACATGTGATGTGTATTCTCTACACTAACGCAGCTTAGGATAAATGTCTAGGATTGACTACATTTGAAACATGGCATAACTAATGAAAATGTAAACATCATAGGTAAGACTATTTATATTGATATATGTGTATTATCAATTTAGTTTCAGTTTGGAATATCTTTATCGCACTCCGGACATGTCCATAAGTGCTCACATCTCATTCGCAGTATCACCAACACTGCCCAGCGACCGACCGTAACAGTTCACTTTTGATTGATGTTCTCCCCTATCAACTACAATCCTCAATCCCAAGTCTTACAATCTCGAAATTGTCGTGGATTGGTTTTCATAAATCCTCTCAGCGGCCACACTCTGTGACATCGTTCAGAATGTCAACTATACTCACTGACCAACCCTCTGACAAGGAGGAGAGCCAATCAGCTTGTCCGCTCTCTCACCTCCAACGCCACACACGTTCAACGGAACGAGACTGTGTCTTTCTTTTCTTTCTTATATCCAATCTTGTTTGCCTCACAGCGTCAGGTGAATAAGATATTTCTAAAACGGGCGTTTGTGTGCGCCTCGTAGTGTCTTTCGTCGCCTCTGTTATCTTTGGGGTCTTTTTTGCGTTGTTGGCCTTTTATGTGTACCCATTGTGTTGGAGCAGCATTGCTCTTTGATGTGCACTGTCTGTTGGTAATCTGCTTACGTGGCCGAACCATTTAATTTATTGTTTCTTGATGAAGTCTAGTACAGATGTTGTACCCACTTTTTCCTGATGTCTTCATTTCTCAACCGGTCTCTTCTTGTTACCCCCAGCAATCTGCGTAAACACTTCATCTCTGTCATGACTAGTTTTCTTCTATCATGTGTTATCAGTGTCCATGTTTGGCCCTGGTAGCACAATGTGGGGAGAAAGATTGTGTTAAACATTGCTTTTTTTGTGTTCATGGTGATATGTTTGTATATTAAAATCTGCTAATTGTCGACGCTTGTAAGGATTCATTCTACTACCTGTGCACCGAACCAGTTGTCACTATCCGGATCAAACTCAATGAATCAATGAGAATGCATGCATGTGTGTAGTTTTGTGACTCTATCCATAGTAGTGACTTAGTCATTATTAATTAATGAAGTCATGTATTATCAATGGCTCTCGCTAATCCGATGGGGATGTCTTCTTCCGCTCTTCAACCATTTACTTCTTCATAGAAATGTGTTTGCTGGGAGTGGGGAAGTGTGATGTAGTGATCTTGTGTATGCTTGTTCTTTTGTGTTTTGACCCTGAAGCATTTCAGCGCTTAGTGCCATGGACATCGAAACCCTTTGGTTCGGTGTCACGAACACCGTAAATCTGGAGAACCTTTGACTTGTCTGATAGTCCGAGGAATTGAACAGGTGGCTTGTCACCCGTCGTCCAACGCGCTAAGAACACGATAGGCAGGCTGGCATATGCTTGTTCTAATGAATGCACTTTGTTAGCTGTTATTCATTGTCTTTATGTTGTTCTTGATGCCGTCGCTCCATCTTTTGCGTGGTCTTCCTATTGCTCTGTATTCGTTATACTTTTTTCAGTGTTGCTCTCTGTGGGAGACGATACCATTGCATTCTTGTCAGGTGTCCAAACCATTTAATATGTTGTCCTTTTATGAAACGTATGACTAGTGTCCCATCCAGTCTTCTTCTGATTTCTTTATTTCTAATTGTCTCTTTTTGTCACAACTGCAGCTTTTCTAAGGCACCTCATCTCCGACGTTATGATTTTCCTCTTATTATCTGCTGTTATTGGCCATGTTTGACACTTGTAATATAGAGTTGGCTAAAAATCGTTATTATAATATTTCCTTTAGTTTTTAACGGTATCTCTTTGTGTGACAGCAGTGGTGTTAACCACGATCGACTTTATATATCCGATATAACGATCGATAATAACGAAGGCCGCTTGTTAACTATCCCAGTACCTGATTAGCTTTTGTGCATTGATTGCTGATTTCCCTATAAATACTTCCGTCTGTAGTAAAAATTGCCCCTACGTATTTGGACACATTGGTTTGTTTATTTTCTCTATTCTGGAATTTTAATGTAAAGTTTTCTGGTTGTCTTCTTATCGCCATTGTCTCTGTCTTTTTTTTTGTTTTTAAATGCTCGTGTTTTACTCCTCCCCCTTGATGTTAACTAAGCGTACATGCTTCTGGAGAGATTCTACGTTTTCTGAAATCAGTACTTGGTCGTCTGCGAATTAAAGAAACAGAATGTAGCTATATGCCGTCTAATGTCTATTCACATGAGAGCCATCATCATCATCACATAACATGTCCTGAGCAGAATTGGACATATGTCCTCCATCCACAGCCGTCATATTCAAACTTTCAGCTATATCATGAATCAGTCTTCTCCGTGTTCTTCTTCTCTGTTTTTGGTATTCCTCCATTCATAGTGGTCTTCTCCAGTCCTTCGTGTCTTTTTATATGTCCTAAATACCTCAATGAGAACCACATGATATAAGTGTTGACATGAATAACAGAATCTAGAAACTGAAACTAACTGTCGTGAAATGTATTATCACAGTTAATATTGACAACAGCAGGTAATATAGACATTGCAAAGACGTCATATTCTTGATGTGTTTCAGAATGCAAGGTCGGACTGTATGGAAACACATGTGACAAGCAATGTTCAGATTTATGTCAGAACAAGACATGCAAAAAAGATAGCGGTGAATGTGTGTCGTGCATTGGTAACCGTGCCGGACCTTTCTGTAAAGGTTGAGTACTAGCATCGTTATTGATTCAATTATTTTTCCTATTGAAGAGTTTATGTTTTTATGACATCACCATTACTAATATTTCTTCGTCCTCTTCTCCTAACTGTCATTGAAGCGTTAAGGAATCATCACATTTCCTCCACCATACCTCTCTTGAGCAAGATGTGTAGGGATGACGTTTGCGCAGAAATGCGAATGGCAGAACAAATCATATACTCCATGACTCCTATGCAGAATTCTAAAAGATATATGATATAATGAATTAATTCGAGAAGAATTGAGAATGTGTACCATTATCACGCTACAAAGAAGGGAGATTTCCGAAACTGTAATAGCTGAAGAGGAAGAAATAGCCCTGTTAGCACTAGCAAGTAAAGTCATCTAGTCCTGATCCAGAAACACTTGAGCTTTCAGCTCTTCGGCTCGGTGCCATGTACATCGTAATCCTTCGGTTCGGTGCCACGAACATTGTAAATCTGGTGAACCTGTTACTTTTCTACCAGCCGCGGAATTCTAGTAGAGTGGCCCATCTAAGAATGAAAGCACCATTGTATAACAAAATTAGGAATGAACAAGCAGGTTTTAGATCATGAAACTTATACATAGATCATATTTTTACACTACGTCAACTAATCTAACAAAACAATGAATGGAATAGCTTCATATCTATGGTATTTGTTGATTTGAAAAAGGATATTGATAGAATCAAAAGACTTAACTGTGAATCACTATGGAAGATAATCCGGCATTATGGAAAACCAACAAAAATAGTTAGTGTAAATAAAGTATTATATGAAGGTTTTCACTGTCAAGTAGTTTGTGATGGGCATCTTACATATTGCTTCAAAGTCGAAACAGGAGTTAGACAGGAATGTTTTCTTTCATGTCTCTTTAACATTGTCATACAGTTGCTGATGAAAAAGACCATACATGATACAGCAGAGGTATTCGATGGACACTTTTCTCAGTAGGTACTGGGAGCGTTTAGTTATGGAGACGATACTGGTCTTTTGGCTAGTCTTTACGGGGATTCTCAATTGAAAATAGATATAGTTTCCAGAACAACTCAAACAATATAACTCACAATTAATACTGACAATCGAAAGTATTGAGGAATAAACATAAAACCCAATTATGTTCAAAAAGCAAATCTTAGACTAAGTACAGGATTGTGTATACCTGTGAAGTACAGTATCTGTTGATGATGATTGGTAAAAATAGCTAATTTGAAAAATTAAGAAAGCAAATAGTTTTCGCCATGCTGAACAACATCCATAATTTACAAGGTAAAAGGATTGAATCTTAGCACAACACGTTATGTATATATTTCTATATATAATCCTTTATATATATATATATAATTATATATATTTTATTATATATATATTATAATAATATATACATATAATAACACAGAAAACCATGACACTGGGCAACAACCCGGTAGCAGTGTGACCACAAAAGAAGAAGAAGATATAATCCTTATTGTCCGACGTGTGTCCGGGTATACACCGCCTCAGTTTACTTCTACTGTTCACCATATTTTGTACACACATTTTTCGAGCTAAATTTAGATGAACTAAAGAAACAGTTTGACATATTAGATTTAAAATAAAATAAAATCGAATTTGTGATGCATAACCACCTTTTTTTTTATTACGTAGTGAAGATAGAGTGGTATACCAGTCACAGGGATATAGTCAGTAAAATGACCACATAAGAATGGATTACGTCCCTTAATCAAAATACGTTAATAGCTATTCAACGTATGTTGTAAAGGAACCCTTTCATACCTCGTGGTATATAGGTCAATACGACGTGTTATGTGTTAATTGTTATGTGTTAGGCCTGTATTTTTCATTGACCGTCGGCACACATTGGGTGATGTGGTCAGCATCACGCCGGCCGCCTTTATTTTCCCAGAGCATGTCTGGTACCCAGTTGAGGCTGGGTCGACCTGAGAGCCGTCGCGGTCGGGAAAACTTCCACTCGCATTGCGGGAGCGGAACCAGACCACCAGCCTTGAGCAGCGAGTTCACTAACAACTACGCTACAGCGGCACACAAAGCTATGTCAGCAGTTTCAAGACGACATTAGATTAGTGTTGCCCGCGGACGACAGTAAAATTACAATCTGCGCGTACATAGTTCCGACCGGTCAGCACGATCGGACTTAAAGCGCGCATGTAGCAAACGATGTGCTGGGTTTAATTTAAGATATGTCTGCTTTAACCATGGTCCGTTATATGTAGAATGTCTAGAGTTAAAAGTGGAAACAATTTATATATGCTTGCAAACGACGGGAAAACAAGTAATGTTGTTTACTATCAGGCTCTCACTTAGAAATAAATATACTTACACAATAATTATGTAAATGTTGCTAATTTTTAAAACAATAGTACCATTAAAACAATTTTTTAAATAATCTAAGTTTCCGTTACATACGTTTTCGAATCCGAGCGAAGTCGGCGGGTTAATTAGCTCGTACTAGTATATAAATATATATATGTAGATGCAGTCGATATATATATAGATGCAGTGTTATGTGAGTGTTATTATACAGTACTGAGTGCTGCAAAATGACCAAAAGCAACATACACAAGTTGGAGACATTCAAGATACATGTTAAACAAGAATCCTGGCAATAATCTTGTCAAATAGAGTAACGAATGGAGTGCTTTTCAAATCGAACAAACTAAGCATCTCTGGAAACCATTATTAAAATATGACGTTGGAAGTTTTTTTGTTATGCATGTCATATGCCAGTAGGAACATTAGCTATAACATGGCATGGGCATCTAAAAGAAAAATGGAGAAGAACTATGGTAAGAGATGTGAACGATTGTGGCTTGACATCAGACGCAATTGGTATAAAAAGAGACAGAACTACATCATTGGAAATCTCTGTGAAACCTTATCTGTCAAACGGGAAACGAAGAGGTTATAGCTAGATATATATTTGTAGAATCTTTCAGTTTTCTGTTGTTTTTTTTATCTCACTTTCACAAAGTGTTAATATTAGTGTACTAACATAATCACTTGACATATTTGCATTATATATATATATTTTTTTTATATATACACTTATTTATTGATTTCTCTCTTCAGACTGCCTTCCCCGATGGTATGGCGAACAATGTAATCTGACTTGTTCACTGTTATGTGACAAACGAATATGTCACAGAAAGACCGGTGAATGTAGTGCTTGTATTGGGAAAAGAATTGGACCATACTGTACAGGTTGAGTAATGTATAGTTACATGTAGCTAGATATGCTTAAATCTAATGATAATAGTACATTGTAACAGATATGATACCAAGCTACCGTATACCTACAGATGTGATAACAGTACATTAGCTGGAGTCAGCTCTGACGGTCTTCCTATTAGATCCAAACAGATATGATACCAAGCTACCGTATACCTACAGATGTGATAACAGTACATTAGCTGGAGTCAGCTCTGACGGCCTTTCTATTAGATCCAAACAGATATGATACCAAGCTACCGTATACCTACAGATGTGATAACAGTACATTAGCTGGAGTCAGCTCTGACGGCCTTTCTATTAGATCCAAACAGATATGATACCAAGCTACCGTATAACTACAGATGTATAATAATTAGCTATTCGCTTTGTTTCTATAGATCTAACAGTTACATATGTACACATTTGTCATCCTACAATTGATAACATACATTGCTGAAATCGTTCTACGTTTTTATATTCAAAGGCAGTATTACAGGGATTTAACATACTGCACGTTATCTATGATCAAACAGAATATCACAAGATAGTATTAAACATTTTGATAAGAACAAAGCGATCGCAATTCTTAGATCCAATATGATACCAAGCTACCGTATAACTACAGAAGTGGTACTTTATAATGCAATTTGTTTGTTTATAATATCGTACAGTTACCCATATGTACACATTTGTGTCATCCTAGTTAATATATATATACACGTTGCTTGAAATTCGTTTCTACGTGTTTTATATTACAAAGGCGTTTACGGGGGGTTTAACATACTCACGTTATCGGCGCAAACTACACATATCACAAAGAGTAGTATTAAACTATTTGGTAAGAACAAACGATCGCAATCTTACAAATAAACAAACACATAATAATCAACATAATTAATAGTTGCAGTTTGAGAATGATATAGATATAAGTGAGATCAGAGCATATGAAATTAATGTCAACACATTCATTTAAAAAAACATGAACTTAAGCAAAGGAGAGTACTGGAACATCTTAACATTTGCGAGTAAAGCAAAATAACACGTCGAGATTGTTAAGTAAAGAGAGCATGGTGGTTTAAGAAAAAGTTGAAGATGTGAAGATAAACCACTTGGTTTAAAGGGTAAAGGGTTAGACCACAGTCAACTCTAGTTTATAGTTGGCTCTGGCTGGACCCGTACTTTTTTTGTATTGACCGTCGTCATACAATGGACGGTGCGGTCAACATCATTTCTGCCGCCTGGTACACATTTGAGGCTATTTCTACCTGAGAGCCATTGAGATCGGAAAAATGCCCTACCACTGTGTAATTGAACCCGTTCCACAAAACTAAGTAGTGAGTTCACTAACAATTACGCTCCTGCGGCTTTCAAACACGTTGAGTAGTTTAGTAAAATCGATTAGTAGACTTGGAGATGCATTTCTTGACATTGTTCATATCATATACCACCTAATCGTCTGAAATAGTTGAATCTCTCCCATTCTACCGATAGCATAACATCCAACCACGCTCAGATACGTATAATATAAACAAGAAACTTCAATAATTAAAAATAAAACTGTTTAATTACACTCTCTTCTTATCAATACAAATGGTATATTACACTGTGTTATATGTCGTAATCAAATCCAAGTTAATTTGATGTCTAACGAAAGTAGTTGTTATATGAGTATCGTAAATTTAGCACACATTTTAAATCGATTAGTACATATCACAGTGTACGACAATTGGATAATTTTAAAATATAATCGTTTCGCACCTTCCGGCACTTTGTAAGCACAAAGTTAATAAATATAATTTTATCAGACATTTATCAGTATTAATACTTCTATAATTCACACTGCTTTTTTTTTAGATAATCCAACAACGTCTGTATGCAAGTACTACTACTGTTTAAAAAAATAATAATTTCAATATGTCCTAAATGTTATTTTGTTTTTTAAATTGAGAGCTTTTAGTTCTAGTTTCATTAGCATAAAATTGTGTATTAAAAAAAAACCAGAATCTGAACTAAACTGAATTGTTTCTCACAGTGAACGACTATTCCATGCTGACTGCACACAATGTCTGCAAGCAGTATTGTTATTATTTTAGGTGTAACTAAGTATCGTGATCCAAATTAGTTCCTATTCTCCGACCCAGTGATTACCGAGTCCCAAATTTGGGGTATACAGAATAGAACCACTGTTACCTGCCATGCATGTCGTAAGAGGCTACTAAGGAGGTTTGGCTGAAATCGGATGGATGGGTCCTAAGAGTGTAGAAGTCTATGCGTTTAGGAGCCTACCAAACCAATGTGCAAGGTATACACGTTCTTGGCAAAGATCAAACATATCACAAAGAATGATTAAAATTGGTCGTAAAGAACGAACGCAAAGAAGAAGAAGAAGAGTTCTTTTTTTCAATAATTAAATTTACAACTTTTAAAACATGAGACACGCATCAAGTATGTAGGAGGCAATGCATCAAGTATATGAGAGTGAACGCATCAAGTATGTGAGAGTGAACGCATCAAGTATGTGAGTGAACGCATCAAGTATGTGAGAGTGGAAACATCAAGTATGTGAGAGTGAACGCATCAAGTATGTGAGAGTGGAAACATCAAGTATGTGAGAGTGAACGCATCAAGTATGTGAGAGTGGAAACATCAAGTATGTGAGAGTGAACGCATCAAGTATGTGAGAGTGAAAACATCAAGTATGTGAGAGTGAACACATCAGAGTATGTGAGAGTGGAACATCAAGTATGTGAGAGTGGAAACATCAAGTATGTGAGAGTGAACGCATCAAGTATGTGAGAGTGAATGCATCAAGTATGTGAGAGTGAACGCATCAAGTATGTGAGAGTGAACGCATCAAGTATGTGAGAGTGGAAACATCAAGTATGTGAGAGTGAACGCATCAAGTATGTGAGAGTGAATGCATCAAGTACGCGAGAGTGAACACAGCAAGTATGCGAAAGTGAACAACTTATATTATAACTATAGTTCGTTCCAAAATTCGTGATCACATTAAGGTTTAATTTGTACGAAATCTATCTGATGGATACCAGTAATTTTTTGCATGCAGTCTTATATACATCACAACGTTACGAATCCATGTTTAACTAATTGGTAGGTAGCTTCGTTGATGCAAAAACGTTTTTGTTCTATAATTTTGCATAAGCACAACCAAATGGCAATCCGAGTTTAGAATTTGCAGTAATACATACAATGGTGGCGAATGTTTGCAAAGGCGTAACCCTATTACATATTATACATAGCAATGTAACATGGTTAGCTTTTTCTTCATGAATGTTTTTTAAGTTGATATTATCTTTAGCGATCAAATTGACGTACCTTTGGTAGTTGTTGCCAGTCCCTGGTATTGTGAGGCAATTGGTGAAGGTGAAAGCAAATGGGATGTTAGCTATTAGATTCGGAGTCTGAAGAATCGAATAGATTAACTACTGCTGCGGGCTGGAGAAAATACAAACCATCTCGTTGCCAATATGCCTCTTCTTCACGAAGCACATGCTCTTCACATTTGTTCCAGTATTCTATATCTATTTTTGCGAGGGCATCACGTGTTATGACTTTTACATCACGAAGTTTAAAGTCTTGTTTACTGCTGCACCTTGACCTTTGACTGCAGCCCACACAAGTTCAATGGGATTGAGATGTGAATGGTAAGGTGGTAATTGAAGAGAAGCGTGGCCGTGCTCAGCAATGACTTTATCGATTATACAAATCTTTGACTTCTTAGTCATGCTCACCAGTTGCAACAACTCAGTTTTGAAATTGTTGCAACAAAAATACATATTTTCTTTTGCAAGCCACGCCATGATGTCTTGTTTTGTGCTTGATGAGGTGAGAATTTTGTCTGCCTGCGCCACTACATTATGATAGGAGGCATTGTCCATTACAATACACGACGGCCTATCCAGAGCAGGCAGAAGTGTGTTCGCTAACCAATCCCTGAAAATAAGTCCGTTCATTTCGGTGTGGTAGTCCCTACCATCTGTAGACAGTGCTTGAAAAAGAAGTTCTGCGCCACTGACAAGACCATTTGCTTTGCTGCCTGCATGACCTATCACAATGCGTTGCCTCTTGCTTCTTGGAATTTCCCTTTTCTTAGTTCCGTCTAGTGATTGTCATTCTTTATCAAACGTATGGTGAGCATTTACCCACGATTCGTCCAGATATACAATATCGTAACCTTCCGTCCTACGCTTCCGTATCTCCCGCAGATATTTGCATCGTGCAGCTATCAGATGCGTTTTCTCACAAACTATATTCCGACCTGTACTAGATTTCCGAAAAGTGAAACCGCTGCTCCTAACAACTCTCCATAAGGCGGTTTTAGATATATCAATATCACATTGAATTCGCAGACGTGATTTCAATTTACGTAGTGTAACCACATCATTTGCCTTAAACATTTTATGAATCTCTCTCACAATAACATCTTTATCGAAATCGTCAGTTTTACGTTTCCGGCCTTTTCTGTGTTCCTTACGTTCATCACTACAGTCCTGTTCTATCCAACGGCAAAATGACATTCTACTTATACCAAGAGCATGTTGTGTTCTCTTCTTCGGGTCTTGTAAGTTGTGATATAAACCACCACGTCTGGCTTCTCTGCAGAAGTAGCTATACAGTTGTGCAGTCACCTTCTGCATGGTAGTGAATTTACACTTCAAACTCATTTCTAATACTAATAATAAAATAGTACCTTGCGCTTCAAGTAATGCAAATAAATGGTTTGTGACACGTCAATGACAATCTTTCACATACAGTGTGAAATGATTAATTTCACGGGATTCCGATTTTAACTACTGCTGAATTGCACGTGGAGCGCACATTGGCATCTTGACGTCAATACTTCACTTTCGTACCGTTAACATTCTAAAATCATACCAAGTCGACATCGTTGTTAAATTAGTAATAACATATAATTCAAATCTTACATAACTAAAGTTGTGGATGGGCAAAAAATACTTTTGGAACGTCGTCACTCTTACCTATCTAAAAATATAAAAATAAAGAATTTCAGTAAAGTGGATGATTTTATATCGGTCAGTAAAGATGATCACGAATGTTGGAACTTACTATAGCAATACGACGGTCACATTCGATTGTTTGAGACATCGCTGATTTTGCTTACATATATATATATATATATATATCCTCTAGTGGCAGTGTAATGCTTCTACATTTACATGGCTGATGCAGATCGCGTCCACGATGTCGAAGTGTGTTTATTGTTGTCACTTACACAATATTGGGACACACGCGCATATGCGTACTGTTTACATGTACTGTGTTCTCGTAACTTTCATTTATGTAAGGTGCAATATAACGTTACTGTAACGCTGTTACAATGATAGATCAATTGTACATTAGCAACAATTAAAAATCACTGACTGTATCCGTTTCATATTTCAAAGAATAGATCATATGTGCATGTTTTCCTATGCCCGCATCTTGTTCAAAGCCTACCAGGCTTCCCGCTTCAAGTGATCACATATCTCAGTGTACGTGACATCAAGTTTCTAGTCTTATTGAAAACAGTGAAGCGTGAATCCTGTATTTCAAATTGGGCACGTAAAAGAACCATTAGCAGTATCAAATGATGAAGAGACAGATGAAACGCCGCTACGTTTGGAACAAAATTTACTAATATCAATTACATAACATTTTCTGAAACTTTCGAAATGCTCAAAATTGCACCTTGAACATTCGCCGGTGAAGCAAACGTAGTGCTCTACCGCTGAGATCTTCCTGTGTAAGAAACAGTTCTGGACACATATGATTGTTGACCGAAACGCAATAGCTAATCAATGAAAATATGCAGTGAGATAAAACATATTTATTCCAGAATGTGAGACTGGCGCTAGCAAATTAGAATGTCAATTTGATTGTCCTGATGGATGTGCAGATAATTGTAATGAAACTGATGGAAATTGCTTCGGTAAGTATGATTCTGTTGAAACACTTGGTTAGACTAGTTGTATAGCATCTAATATTGTTAACATCACCACTCAACATGTGATTGGTTTTATCAATGTCTACGCAGTGACTATTTATCAGCGTCGTTACATTCTATGTGTGCTAGATGTGCGAGAAACTGTCTTTCTTTCTCTCTCTCTCTCTCTCTCTCTCTCTCTCTCTCTCTCTCTCTCTCTCTCCCTCTCTCTCTCTGTGTGTCTTGCCTGCGTCGCCCTTGACGATTAAGGTAGCAAAAAGTGCACGCTATTTTTTTCTGTTCTTGGCCGACATTTGAACTGTGTTTCAGCTGTGTGATTTATCTCTTTCAGTTCCGGTTCTACTTTTTTTTCATGTGGTTTTGGGTTTTCCGTGTTTGTGTTTACCCTCTTGTATTCTTCTCATTTCAGTTTTCGTGAGCAGGTTAGTCTTTATGCGTTATACATGTAAAATTATTCACCAACATCTCTTTTGGATGATTGTGCTCATATTCTCATGCTGTCCGTGTGTAAGCCATTCTTGGTTAGAAAATTCTTGGCCAGAATACGTATAAGATCTTTCGCAGAGAGGGTTGGTAGAATTTTGTGCATGTCTTGTTCTGGCATTCTCCAACATTCTGTTCAGTACCTTAAAGTTGACATATACATTGATCTGAGTTCTGTATTAGACTAATTTTCAGACCACCTGAAGGGTCATGAATGCATTTCCTAGTGGATAGTCCTTGGTCTGTTTAGAATAATTCAACTTTTAAATGATTATACTCTTAAACGTTCACGTTTGAGCTGCTATTCGCAAGAGATGTAATGTTTGTATCGATCTCACGTCAGTGTGTTTTTATGTCGATTCTAGTTCCTCTCTTGGTTCGGGTAAATCTGCGTCTACTGTTGGTGGTGGTATGTTTAGCAATTGTTTAAAATGTTCCATCCAGTACAATTCTTGTTACTTTCCCGTTGTCAATAGTTTTTCGTGGTTATCTTTTATGAGCGTGCTCGATTTACTGTAATGTTTACCATTTAATTAATAGTTGTGTATGTTTGGTACACTATCCGTTGGTCACATTTTGAGCTTCTGTTTACCATGTTTGTTAGCTTTACTACATATATTTGTTTGTCAGCTCTCCAACCTGTTTGTTTTTTCATTTTTTTCTTTACATTTTGCTATTTTCTTTCTTCTTGCTTTTATTCTTTGAGACTTTGCTTCTAAAAGTTTATTCTTGAGCTTTCTTGTCAATTATTTTAAATGTTGTAGGTGTTATCAATTCTTTCGTTTCTCTCAGACAATACCATTTGCAAGCTTGACTGCTCTTTCTATATATACTATATATATATATATATACATTTATCTGGTTCTTCCTTTATTTATGTTGTCTTATGTGCAATCATTATTTAAGAATTTGAATATGTTCTTTATCTATATGTTTGCCCGCCTGCCCAGAATGTTCGTAGCGCTTTGGACGACGATTGACAAGCCCCCTGTAAGGGCGGTTCAATTCCACGCCCTTGCAGAAAAACCACAGACAGGTTCTTCAGATTTACGGTGTTTGTGGAACCGAACCGAAGGATTACGATGTCCATGGCATCGAACCGAAGAACTGAAAGTGCAAGTGCTTCTGGATCGAATAACATGTTTTTAATTTAGAAATCGAAATGTATCATTTACTTCAGTGTCTTTTATTCTAACGACATTGAACCTCTTTGGAATATTGTTCCTCTGCTCTGTTCTTGTTTATAATTTACGAGTGATATGCGCTATTATATACGCTATGATATAACGATATGCATATATAGCTATGATATAGTTGATATAGCTATGTATAAGATATGATATAAGATATGATATAAGATATGATATAAGCTATGATATAAGCTATGATATAAGCTATGATATAAGCTATGATATAGCTATGATATAAACTATGATATAAGCTATGATATAGCTATGATATAGCTATGATATAAGCTACTATTTAAGCTATGATATAAGCTATGATAATAAGCTATGATATAAGCTATGATATAAGCTATGATATAAGCTATGATATAAGCTATTATTTAAGCTATGATATAAGCTATGATATAATCTATGATATAAGCTATGATATAAGCTATGATATAAGCTATGATATAGCTATGATATAAGCTATGATATAAGCTATTGATTCAAGCTATGATATAAGCTATGACATAACTATGATATAAGTATGATATAAGCTATGCTATTAGCTATGATATAAGCTATGATATAAGCTATGATATAAGCTATTATTTAAGCTATGATATGTTTATGATATAACTTGATATAAGTCTATGATATGTTTTATTTAGTATGATATAAGCTAGATATAATCTAGATTGTATATTTACATGATATAAGCTAGATATAATCTATGATATAAGCTATGATATAGTATTATCTAAGCTATGTAAGATATGATATAATTATGATATAAGCATGATATAAGCTAGTATTTGCATGATATGCTATGATTAATATTATTTGTTTGATATAGCTATAATATAAGCTATAAGTATAACTATAATATAAGCTATGATATAAGCTATGATATAAGCTATGATATAAGCTATGATATAAGCTATGATATAAGCTATTATTTAAGTGATCTAATCATTTAATACTTGTGATAAGTCTTGGTTTTTTTCAGAATGTATTAACGGGTATTACGGAATTGAATGTGACAAACCCTGCTCAGAATTTTGTGATGAAAATATATGTGAAATGTCTACCGGTCAATGTTTCTTTTGTGTTGGAAATCGGTCTGGGGCTTATTGTGAAGGTTATGTAATGTTATTGTGATTACAAACTTTAAGAAAGTTATCAACATGACTATGTTTTAACATATTTAGCATATATCTAATGGGTCACTGAATGCGAACATGATAGCACTCTGTGCTAGTGACCGCATGCCATGGAATTTATGAGGTTTGAGGTCAGGTCGGTCAAACATTTTCGGTGCACACTTGGTACGCTGTGTAACTACAGGCGACCTTTATTTTTAATTCAGTCATCTAAAGTGCAAGTACCTCTGAAGTCGGACTGAAGTTGGACATAATGGTGAATATCACTGGGATAAAATCACGTGTTAAAGAATTACTCGTCATAATAGGTGACTAGATCACGCCTGCATTTTTCCTGGGCGAAAGACAAAAATAAATACATATACCCATTACCATGATCTGTATGTGTGGTGTGGTTGTAGTTATAGAAATTCACATATAGGAATGAGAGGAATGTCACCTACATGTATTGAAGGTGGACATCTATTAAAAGTGAAACAGGCAACAATACTAGAGAAAGAAAACATTAGTATGGAAATCAGATATTATTAATCAAATTCATAATCTTTGCTTGATGTGAAAGTTCGTTAAGTAACATCTGTGTGTGTATTGTGTGTTTGGAGAACACACACACAGAGTAGAAGATGAGTAGAGAGAGATAGTCATTATATATCAATAGGACTGTATCACATTTAAATTCCTCCTTGTTATGTTTTCTATGAAGTAAATATGATCTTGATCTTCAACTTGTGTTTTTTTGTTTTTTTGAATTGGAACATGCATAAATTGCAGTAGATACTTTCATTTATTATAACTCTAAACAGTTTGATTGTATCATTTAACTTTGTTGTACATATATTATGTTTCTCTAAACGGTTTGAATTGTATCATTTAACTTTGATGTACATATATTATGTTTGACTTACTTCACTGACTGGTTCCTCTCTGCTCCTAGTGGAGCATGTGTCCTTAACAGGTGTTATCCCCTTTTCCTGGTACATGGATATTTTCTTTATTGCTTCCCATGACAATCCAGCATCCATTAGTTTCTCAAGAAGATTCCGTCTGCAGATCCGTCTGCCGATCCGCGTTTCTTGCTGGTTTGGTTACTGCATGTCATCTGTGTCCAGCGTGTAGCCCTAGTTCATCCGAGATTCGAGTTATTAGTTCAGAACTATTTTTTTTCGTTTCTGTAAATACAACCTTTTTTAATGGAATTCACACACAAACTAACCTGGAGGACTAAGAGGCGTATTTAATCTGACTTATCTGCTTTGACCTGCCCGATTTGTGTAAGTCTGCCGGCTTAGCTCTCTGTGTCATTGAAATACAAAAGCGTCCCCCTCCCACTGCTACAAGGTAATGACATCATGAATATATATATATATATTTACATGAATTACAATAGAGTGAATGTATCATCTAGAAGTTATTTAAGTGTCATTCCAACTTGATGTCAGCATCTGCAAGTCAGTTTGATCATGTTCATGCAAAGTGATGGAATTGATAACTTCAACTAGTCTGTTATCAACTGTTGATATCTGCAGTATTCAATGAAAATATTGACTTGCCTACGACTATTTGCTGACTTTAACTGAAATGATCAGCAATGAGGATATTTTGACCGGAATCTTGGTAGGAAAGCTAGACCAACGCAGTATGGATGAAACTAAATAATCTATGCCCTAGACATAGTTGTGTATTACAGACACGTAAGCAAATATAACTTCTTCCTCACAAGATGTCTCTACACTTTGCTTAACATTAAATGTCTGCACATAGTTCCAGATATTGAAGTTTTCATGAGAGCAAGATTCGAAGTAACACAATCCCATAAGATTCATATAAGATTGAGTGTTTATGCGTAGCTGATACGTACTAGGTACATAGCAAAACAACTGATGTATAGGAGATTAAGCTGCGACAAACAACATGTAAATGAACATAAAACCACCATTCAAAAATGCTCTCATAGTACTTCGAGAATCCCTAGCGTTAGATCGCAACATGTGGCACTGCAACACCACAAGATGAATTTATAAAGCTGAGATTTGTCTAATTGCTGAGGCGCAAGGAAAACAAACACACATGAACACGCTGTAGATAAGACAAAACATATATGTATATATATCCGTACATTTTGATAACATTTACCTGTATTTATTTTATTGAGTGAAAAAGTAATAGCATGTGAATAAATATAATAGAATAAAGAGCTACACTGATTATTTATTCATTAATTAAAAAAAGTCATTCGACAGAATAGATAGAAGTATTCTATAAGAAACACTAGAAAAAACTATGAGATCAAGGGACAACGGCTAGACAATATCAGAGCAATATACACAAATATCCACAGTGTGGTAAGAACAACAGACTGAATAACAGACTCATTCGAAACAGAATCAGGAGTAAGACAGGGTTGTGTGCTCCCACCTCTTCTCTTCAACATATATATATATAGACATAATAGTGGAAGAGGCAAAGTGCGGAAAAGACATTATTGGCATAGACAATGATCACGACGGTCAATTAAAACCAAATCAACGAATTGCTTTTTGCGGACGACCAAAGTCTAATCTATCAAGATGAATATAAGCTACAACATCCATGAATTCATTGCTAATAGCATGTAGAAAGTACAACATGAAAACCAACAAACAAAAGACCGAGACCATGAAAATCAGCAGAACACCAAGCCAAGCAAACATACAAATAGACAAAACCAGAGTAAAGCAAGTTTATGAATTCAAATATTTAGGCAACATTTTCACAGAGGACGGAAAACTCGATAGAGAAATAGAGACACGATGTCGCAAAGCAAATACAGTGGCCTATAAGCTGGCACCTGGCACCATTACTACAATACAAAATGTGCAAGATGGAAGTGAAAAGAAAGATGATACAAATTATTTTTCTACCAACACTTTATTATCAGCGTCAAACTTAGTCTCTTACATCAACACAGCACAGAAAGTTCACCACGTGTGAAATGAAATGCTTGAGGAAGGCAGTGGTAGTCACTAGAAACGACAAGACTACGAAATGAGGACATCAGAAGCAAAGTGGGTATACCTTCATGCACCGAATACATTGAAAGACAACAAGTGCAGTGGTTTGGATATTTAATGAGAATGAAATACAACTAACCACCAATAACAGTAAACAATTAAAAGAGATCGGGTACTAGCGCTAAGGGAAGACCAAGAAAAATATGGATAGACAATATCTTGACCACACTACATAAACAAGGATATAACTCAAGAAGGGCGATTTATCTGGCACTAGAACGCAAATTAAAGCTCACATCCTTACGCGCTTAACGGCAAGGGGGACAGCAAACTACATCTTCCACCTGGGAATAGACAATAGACAATAGTTATTTTATACACTGTTAACCATTTCAATCAACTTAATTCGCGTGTAACATTTCTGAATATGGTTTCTGATATGCATTAAACAGCCGCAACTCTTTCTATCCCAAAACATGACCTGTTATTAGTAATGGGGAACTTTAATGTCAAGGTTGGAAGTGATAATGTAAGGGTAGAGAGAGCTATAGGAAAACAAGGAATAACACAATGAATGAGAATGGAGAAAGACTGGTGGAGTTATGTATGCTGTCAAACTTAGTAATTGGAGGTACCATCTTTGCAGATAAGGAAATTCATAAACTTACTTGGCACTCACCAGATGGAGTGACTAGGAATCAGATTGATCATATGTGCATAAATACACAATTTAGAACATCATTGCTGGATGTTCGTGCATACAGAGGGGCAGATGTAGAAGTGATCATAATTTATGCATAGGTAAATTGAAACTGAAATTGAAAATTCACCATAAAAAAAGAACAACTGCGAATAGACAGCCAAAGACTACAAAATAATTAGGTAAAAGAGGAATATCAGCTTGAACTTAAGAATAGGTTCGAATTACTCAATGGAGAAAATGAACAGAACATTGAAGACAAATGGACTAAGATAAAGGACACATTATTGAGGGCAGCAAATAGTAGCGCAGGATTAAAGACGAAAGACAGAAAACCCTGGATAAGTGATGACACCTGGACATGTATTCAAGAAAGATGAAACTAGCGATATTTAATACAAAGGATGCAAATGATGAAATCCAAGCTAAAGAGGAATATAGACTAAAAGACAAGAGAGTGAAAAGAGTGGCTAGAAGAGATAAAAGAGCATATGTCAATCGACTGGCTGAAGAAAAAAAAAAGACAGCTAATACTGGAAACAATAAAATGCGATACCATAAACTAAAACAACTTACTGGAACTTTTGTTTCAAAGGGTGGCCTGATCAAGAGTAAAGATGGTAAAGTTCTAACATCAGATACCGAGCAGAAGAAAAGATGGGCAGTACATTTTGAAGAAATATTAAATAGACCTGATCACCAGTACTACTCAAATTTGACGAAGAGAAAAGAAACAACTCTCTACCAATTAACGAAGAAATGATAAGAGTAGCTGAGGTCATGGAGGCAATCCGTTCTTTGATAAACAATAAGGTAGCGGGTGATGACAACATTACTGCAGAAATGCTCAAAGGGGCTGATGATACAACTATTAGCCAGGTGCAAGAACTATTTAATAAAGTATGGGAAGAAGAAAGTGTCCCAGATCAATGGAAGTAGGGAATAATTGTTAAGATCTCCAAAAAAGGTGATCTCAAAGATTGTAACAACTTGAGAGGGATCACCCTATTATCAGTAATGACCAAGACTTTCTTCAAAATCATTCTTAATAGAATCAAAGGAGCAGTGGACAACTCTGAGAGAAGAACAAGCTGGTTTTAGACCTGGAGAAGCTGCTTAGACCAAATAATTACCTCGACAATTTTGGAGGAACATATTGAGAAGCAACAACCACTTATACTAAATTTCATCGATTTAAAAAAAAGCCGTTGATAGTCTCACATGAATCTCCTGTGAAATATTCTGAGATGCTATGGAATACCAGATAAAATAATGATGGTTCACAGTGTGCAGTTCGCACTGATGGTGGACACAGCGACTGGTTTATGGTTGAAACCGGAGTAAAGCAAGGCTGTATTCTATCTCCTCTATTGTTTAGAGTGGCCATTGACTGGGTGATGCGAAAATGTTGCAGGGGAGAAACTGGCATCGATTGGGTAGAAAATAGTCAACCAGAAGATTTAGGGTTTGCAGATGATATTGTCTTGTTAATAGAAACAACCAAGATATGCAAAGAAAAACAGACAACTTGTCATCTATAGCATCAAAAGTTGGACTGCAGATAAGCTATGAAAAACAAATATAATGAAGACACCTATGGCAAGTAACGCAAATATCACCCTGGAATCTAAAATGATAAAAATAACAGAGCAGTTCACCTATTTAGGTAGCAATTTTGATTGCACAGGAAATGTTAAAAGAAATTATGATACGAATTGGCAAAGCAACATCAGCTTTAAAAGTTTAAATAAAATATGGAACTGCAAGTTATATAGTATTAAAACTAAATTACAATTTTCAATTCAAATGTTGTATCAATCCTAACATATGCTAGCGAGAGTTGGAAAATGACTAAAGATATAGAAAGCAATTTGAATGCATTTGAAAATCGATGTCTGCGAAAAAAATGAATATAAAATGGAATGAATTCAAGAGAAGTGATGAAATCAGAGACATGTCTGATCAACCACTAGTGACAACTGTTATAAGAGAGAGAAGATGGAGATATGTTAGACACACCTTGAGGAGAAATGATGAACGAATATCAAAGCAGCCATTGAAGTGGGATGCAAAGGGTACCAGAAAGAGAGGTCGACCTAAGGAGACCCTGAAAAGAACTCTGCTGAGTGAAGCAAGAGGTATCGGTCTCAGTTCCATGAATGAGATTGATCGAGTTCGCCAGAATAGAGCGGTATGGATAAGTTATTTGCAGAACATATGTAACGTATAACGGTACGAAGGAATTATTATAACTCTTTCTATACCATGAATGTTTATAAGTTATGACCATAGTTGTTTTATGACAGTCACATTTTATAACTAGAAAATTTAGTTTGTACATGATTATCAGTTATCAGTTATATGAGAACTATCATCACATCACTCAACTACGTCTATAGGGTCTCCGATCAACGCCAAAAATATACAGCAGCATCCAGCGGCCCAATATCCATTTCGATTTTGACTAACACACCGTTGTTTTTATATTTGGCGTATCGTTCTTGTAAGTTGTAACAGTACCGACACACATTATGCTCAATCTGGTCAGCGACAGGGATTCACCACCATGAAACTCATCTGTTCGGAAAAAAACTATCTCAATGCGATAGTAATGAAATTTCGGTATTATACAGCTCCTTCGGATATCGCAGCTTTGCCATATATATTCATACATTCGTATATATCATCCAAATTACTGTTTAAATGAATAATATATATATATATATATATATATATATATATATATAGCATATATACGTTAAAATATGTATGATATGCTACCAAAAGAAAGAAAGTGCTCTAAATGAGAATCGAATTAAGTGGATAGTATTATAATTTTTCACATGTTTCGTCACTATAGTGGCTAATGATATCCAGTATCATTGATTGTGTTAGCAAATCTTCGTCAAAATTTGTTGTTACAGTAAGTCGTTATGACATCAGTCATTGTCATATGAATGTCCTTGACATGTTGCAGATTGCTCTATAAAAGTGTATGGGGAGACGTGTAACAAGTCTTGCTCGGAGTTTTGCATTGGACAGATATGTAATAAATCTAACGGTGACTGTGTGTCGTGTGTTGAACACTATGCTGGTCCTCAATGTGAAGGTTGTGTTATACAAATGTCGCTGATTTAGTTATTTTATTTTTTGGTTACTCTAAGAGTTGAGGTTATTGACTAATATGTAGCATGATGATAATGATGATGATGGTGTTGATCATGATAATGATGATGCTGATCATGATGTTGATGATGTTGATCATGATGATGATGATGTTGATCATGATGGTGATGTTGTTGATCATGATGCTGTTGATGTTGATCTGATGGTGATGATCTTGATCATGTGATGATGATGTGATCATGATTTGATGATGTTGATCATGATGGTGATGGTGTTCATCATGATGATGATGATGTTGATCATGATGGTGATGATGTTGATCATGATGATGATTTTGATCATGCTGATGATGGTGTTGATCATGATGATGATGTGTTGATCATGATGATGATGTTGTTTATCGTGATGATGTTGATGTTGATCATGATGATGACGATGTTGATCATGATGATGATGATGTTGATTATGATGATGATGATGATGATCATGATGTGATTATGATGTTGATGATGTTGATCATGATGATGATGATGTTGATCATGATGGTGATGTTGCTGATCATGATGATGATGATGTTGATCATGATGGTGATGATGTTGATCATGATGATGATGATGTTGATCATGATGGTGATGCTGTTGATCATGATGCTGTTGATGTTGATTATGATGCTGTTGATGTTGATATCATGATGGTGTTGATATTAATCAATAATATTATGTACGAGTATACACGTTGCTGTTGTCGTTTGAAGATGACTAATAATTATGCTAAGTAAATAAATGTATGAAAGACAATATTATAAGTAAGCTAAGTGCTGCATCTTCTACCTATATCGTCTGCGTCTTCCGTTTGAAACATGAGGTTTCCAACAATTATTTATATTGCTGTCGTTCCGCAACCTATCTATTTATTGTTTCCCACGTCATGCAACAACCTTTCAACTCAATTTAAATCGTTCTACTCCATATTATTTTTTGAGATCCAGGTTTTATTTTCGTATCTGCTGTCCTTGAGCGGCTTAAGAGCAGCTTAACTGAAACAAAATATAATAGTAACACAGCCAAATATGTGGAACACAGCAACAAGAATGACAGTTACACGAAAGCCTACATTGTATGGTTTACATAACGTGCTAATATAATTGTAAAGAACATTATTGTAGTTTTGGTCAGAAGCGCAATACCAGGCATGATGTTTCCCGCCTGAATGGTCAGCGGGCAAACGCAAAAGAAGCAGAAGATGTTTCATTTAGCCGTCAGATCATCATCATTGCACACCTAACCAATTACTATATAACTACTTCGACCTCTTTCTCATTATGTCTCTCAACGCATGACAACTAAAGACAACTGATCTATGCGTGTGATTATTCTTATTGGCTTCCGGTAGTGTGTTATTGTCTAGCTACACCACATTTGATTTGGAATTCTGCAGTCTGGTTAGGGTTGCAGATTCAACAGTATTCCTTTAATCGTTTACATGCCCTATCCCCCTTAAGGAATTCATAATATTCGCATTTTCCATTACTCGTGGATACATAAAAGTATGTGACTCCAGTCAGACCATTTCTTTAGTTACTGCAATGATTTTCATAGCGAGGCTACGTGTAGTTGCGGAACAAAATACCACTTTCTTCCTTACCAACATAAGATGTGACTTGAGCAGTGAAAGCCCATGAGAACCACATGCTCCGAACCAATGATCCATCTTGGTAAATGATCACATTACGCCCAGACTACACCAACAAACATATAAACTCTGGACATTCTGCCGCCATAACCACTGAGTTTTCTTGTACGCATTCACTACCAAGTATGATAAATGCTGACAACACATGTAATGATTTATGAACACTTGAATTCATTTTTCAACTTGTTCAATGCCTTGTTCAACTTGTTCAATGCATTCATTGTTCAACTTGTTCAATGTCTTGTTCAACTTGTTCAATGCCTTGTTCAATTTGTTCATTGCTTTGTTCAACTTGTCCAATGCCTAGTTCAACTTGTTCAACTTGATCAATGCCTTGTTTAATGCCTTGTTCAACTTGTTCAATTTGTTCAATACCTTATTCAACTTGTTCAATGCCTAGTTCAATGCCTTAAGTATTGAATACAATCATCGGCATTACCCATCCAAGATTTAACCATTTTGAATGTGTTTTCAATGTGCAGGACATTTTTGTATGTTAGCATAGATTCGGATGTAAGCTTGTGTACTGCGCATGTGCGTTCTGACTTTCATAGTTTGATAATAAATATGGTACCGCATCACCCTGAACGACATGTCTTTATTGCATCCAAGTATGTTGCCCGTAGCTTTGTCTCAGTATGTATTTCTTCCGATCGCTCAATCTATACATGACTGAGAGTCAGTATCGCCAGAGCATACTTAATCAGAGATAAGGCCTGGCCCTTGTTAAAGAGTCAATTATTGCGTTGCTCACAATTTGCCCCATCGCAGCCATACCCACCCCAGTTTGTATTACCACATGATATATGTGCTATGTAAAAGCAAGAAAAGAAGATCAAAGTCGAAACCTAGATATTGCATTGACTGATACTTCGCCCACACTACTGAACACACAATTCTAGTTGTTGTTGAAGTAATGGTTATACACACACAATCCTAGTTGTTGTTGAAGTAATGGTTATAAAGCTTTCAAAGAGAACAATGTCATCGCTGCCATTTTAGGGTTAATCACTGAGCTTGCTTCCTTGTATCACCTACTTCTACGACCTCGTTTTGATTGAAGACACCAAGAGGACGCTTTTAACAAGATATCAAGAATAACATTAAACACAAGGCCTGTCACAAACATGAGGACGCTTTTAACAAGATATCAAGAATAACATTAAACACAAGGCATGTCACAAACATGAGGACGCTTGTAACAAGATATCAAGAATAACATTAAACACAAGACATGTCACAAACATGAGGACGCTTGTAACAAGATATCAAGAATAACATTAAACACACGGCATGTCACAAACATAAGGACGCCTGTAACAAGATATCAAGAATAACATTAAACACACGGCATGTCACAAACATGAGGACGCTTTTAACAAGATATCAAGAATAACATTAAACACAAGGTATGTCACAAACATGAGGACGCTTGTAACAAGATATCAAGAATAACATTAAACACAAGGTATGTCACAAACATGAGGAAGCTTTTAACAAGATATCAAGAATAACATTAAACACACGGCATGTCACAAACATGAGGACGCTTTTAACAAGATATCAAGAATAACATTAAACACACGGCATGTCACAAACATGAGGAAGCTTTTAACAAGATATCAAGAATAACATTAAACACACGGCATGTCACAAACATGAGGAAGCTTTTAACAAGATATCAAGAATAACATTAAACACAAGGTATGTCACAAACATGAGGACGCTTGTAACAAGATATCAAGAATAACATTAAACACAAGGCATGTCACAAACATGAGGACGCTTGTAACAAGATATCAAGAATAACATTAAACACACGGCATGTCACAAACATGAGGACGCTTTTAACAAGATATCAAGAATAACATTAAACACAAGGCATGTCACAAACATAAGGACGCTTTTAACAAGATATCAAGAATAACATTAAACACAAGACATGTCACAAACATGAGGACGCTTTTAACAAGATATCAAGAATAACATTAAACACAAGGCATGTCACAAACACGAGGACGCTTTTAACAAGATATCAAGAATAACATTAAACACAAGGCATGTCACAAACATAAGGACGCTTGTAACAAGATATCAAGAATAACATTAAACACACGGCATGTCACAAACATGAGGACGCTTGTAACAAGATATCAAGAATAACATTAAACACAAGGCATGTCACAAACATGAGGACGCTTGTAACAAGATATCAAGAATAACATTAAACACACGGCATGTCACAAACATGAGGACGCTTGTAACAAGATATCAAGAATAACATTAAACACAAGGCATGTCACAAACATGAGGACGCTTGTAACAAGATATCAAAAATAACATTAAACACAAGGCATGTCACAAACATGAGGACTCTTTTAACAAGATATCAAGAATAACATTAAACACAAGACATGTCACAAACATGAGGACGCTTGTAACAAGATATCAAGAATAACATTAAACACAAGGCATGTCACAAACATGAGGAAGCTTGTAACAAGATATCAAGAATAACATTAAACACAAGGCATGTCACAAACATGAGGAAGCTTGTAACAAGATATCAAGAATAACATTAAACACACGGCATGTCACAAACATGAGGAAGCTTGTAACAAGATATCAAGAATAACATTAAACACAAGGCATGTCACAAACATGAGGACACTTTTAACAAGATATCAAGAATAACATTAAACACAAGGCATGTCACAAACATGAGGAAGCTTTTAACAAGATATCAAGAATAACATTAAACACAAGGCATGTCACAAACATGAGGACACTTTTAACAAGATATCAAGAATAACATTAAACACAAGGCATGTCACAAACATGAGGACGCTTGTAACAAGATATCAAGAATAACATTAAACACAAGGCCTGTCACAAACATGAGGACGCTTTTAACAAGATATCAAGAATAACATTAAACACAAGGCATGTCACAAACATGAGGACGCTTGTAACAAGATATCAAGAATAACATTAAACACAAGGCCTGTCACAAACATGAGGACGCTTGTAACAAGATATCAAGAATAACATTAAACACAAGGCCTGTCACAAACATGAGGACGCTTGTAACAAGATATCAAGAATAACATTAAACACAAGGCATGTCACAAACATGAGGACGCTTGTAACAAGATATCAAGAATAACATTAAACACAAGGCCTGTCACAAACATGAGGACGCTTTTAACAAGATATCAAGAATAACATTAAACACAAGGCCTGTCACAAACATGAGGACGCTTGTAACAAGATATCAAGAATAACATTACACACAAGGCATGTCACAAACATGAGGACGCTTTTAACAAGATATCAAGAATAACATTAAACACAAGGCATGTCACAAACATGAGGACGCTTGTAACAAGATATCAAGAATAACATTACACACAAGGCATGTCACAAACATGAGGACGCTTTTAACAAGATATCAAGAATAACATTAAACACAAGACATGTCACAAACATGAGGACGCTTGTAACAAGATATCAAGAATAACATTAAACACAAGGCATGTCACAAACATGAGGAAGCTTGTAACAAGATATCAAGAATAACATTAAACACACGGCATGTCACAAACATGAGGAAGCTTGTAACAAGATATCAAGAATAACATTAAACACAAGGCATGTCACAAACATGAGGACACTTTTAACAAGATATCAAGAATAACATTAAACACAAGGCATGTCACAAACATGAGGAAGCTTTTAACAAGATATCAAGAATAACATTAAACACAAGGCATGTCACAAACATGAGGACACTTTTAACAAGATATCAAGAATAACATTAAACACAAGGCATGTCACAAACATGAGGACGCTTGTAACAAGATATCAAGAATAACATTAAACACAAGGCCTGTCACAAACATGAGGACGCTTTTAACAAGATATCAAGAATAACATTAAACACAAGGTATGTCACAAACATGAGGACGCTTGTAACAAGATATCAAGAATAACATTAAACACAAGGCCTGTCACAAACATGAGGACGCTTGTAACAAGATATCAAGAATAACATTAAACACAAGGCCTGTCACAAACATGAGGACGCTTGTAACAAGATATCAAGAATAACATTAAACACAAGGCATGTCACAAACATGAGGACGCTTGTAACAAGATATCAAGAATAACATTAAACACAAGGCCTGTCACAAACATGAGGACGCTTTTAACAAGATATCAAGAATAACATTAAACACAAGGCCTGTCACAAACATGAGGACGCTTGTAACAAGATATCAAGAATAACATTACACACAAGGCATGTCACAAACATGAGGACGCTTTTAACAAGATATCAAGAATAACATTAAACACAAGGCATGTCACAAACATGAGGACGCTTGTAACAAGATATCAAGAATAACATTACACACAAGGCATGTCACAAACATGAGGACGCTTTTAACAAGATATCAAGAATAACATTAAACACAAGACATGTCACAAACATGAGGACGCTTGTAACAAGATATCAAGAATAACATTAAACACAAGGCATGTCACAAACATGAGGACCTTGTAAAAGATATCAAGAATAACATTAAAACACAGGCATGTCACAAACATGAGGACGCTTGTAACAAGATATCAAGAATAACATTAAACACAAGACATGTCACAAACATGAGGACGCTTGTAACAAGATATCAAGAATAACATTAAACACAAGACATGTCACAAACATGAGGACGCTTGTAACAAGATATCAAGAATAACATTAAACACAAGGCATGTCACAAACATGAGGACGCTTGTAACAAGATATCAAGAATAACATTGAAGACGACGATGAAGAAGACGTACGAATTTGCAATGGAACCCAAGTTTTTCAGAATAGCTGCATGGGTTCAGTATCAGTAATGTCTTAACTCTATTCTAGTCTCATATGAGTTAATTACATAGAACGAAGAAGCATTATCACGATCAAACTTACTAATCTCAATAAGTTAATTACATAGAACGAGAAGCATTATCACGATCAAACCTTACTAATCTCATAGAGTAATTACACATGAACGAAGCATTATCAGATCAAACCTACTAATCTCATAGAGTTAATACACATAGAACGAAGAAGCATTATCACGATCAACTTACTAATCTCATTGAGTTAATTAGTCATAAAACTGAAGAAGCATTATCACGATCAAACCTTACTAATCTCATATTAGTTAATTACACATAGAACGAAGAAGCATTATCACGATCAAACCTTACTAATCTCATATGAGTAATTCACATAGAACGAAGCATTATCATCGATCTAAACCTACTAATCTCATATGAGTTAATTACACATAGAACGAAGAAGCATTATCACGATCAAACCTTACTAATCTCTATGAGCTTAATTAACATAGAACGAAGAATAATTATGACGATCAAACCTTACTAACTCATATGAGTTAATTACAATAGAACGAAGAGCATATCACATCAAACCTTACAATTCATATAATTAATACACATAGAACGAAGAAGCATTATCACGATCAAACCTTACTAATCTCAATAAGTAATTACAACATAGAACGAAGAAGCATTATCACGATCAAACCTTACTAACTATCATATAGATTAATTACAATATAGAACGAAGAAGCATTTCACGATCAAACCTTACTAATCATCATTAAAAGGTTAATTACACATAGAACGTTAAAAGCATATCACGATCAAACCATTACTAATCTCATGAGTTATTGAACATAGAACGAAGAAGCATTATACGATCAAACCTTACTAATCCATATGAGTTAATTACACATAGAACGAAGAACATTATCACGATCAAACCTTACTAATCTATAGAGTTAATTAACATAGAACGAAGAAGCATTATCACGATCAAACCTTACTAATCATATGAGCTTAATTACACATAGAACGAAGACATTATACACGATCAAACCTTACTAATCTCATATAAGTAATAACATAGAACGAAGGCATTATCACGATCAAACCTTACTAATCTCATATAAGTAATTACACATAGAACAAGAAGCATTATCAGATCAAAACTTAACTAATCCAATGAGTTAATTACACATAGAACGAAGAAGCATTATCACGATCAAACCTTACTAATCCATAGAGTTAATTACACATAGAACGAAGAAGCATTATCACGATCAAACCTTACTAATCTCATATGAGTTAATTAACATAGAACAAGAAGCATTATCACGATCAAACCTTCTAACTCATATGAGTTAATTAACATTAGAACGAAGAAGCATTATCACGATCAAACCTTACTAATCTATATAAGTTAATTACATAAACGAAGAAGCATTATCACGATCAAACCTTACTAATCTCATAGATTAATTACACATATGAACGAAGAAGCATTATCACGATCAAACCTACTTAATCTCATATGAGTAATTACACATAGAACGAAGAAGCATATCAGATCAAACCTTACTAACTCATATGAGGTACATTAACAAGAACGAAGAGATTATCACGATCAAACCTACAATCTCATATGAGTTAATTAACATAGAACGAAAAGCATTATCACGATCAACACATATACTAATCCATAGGAGTAATTAACATAGAACGAAGAAACATTATCAGATCAAACCTTACTAATCCATGAGTTAATTGAACAAGAACGAAGAAGCATTATCACGATCAAACCTTACTAATCTCATATAAGTTAATTACACATAGAACGAAGAAGCATTATCACGATCAAACCTTACTAATCTCCAAATGAGTTAATTAACAAGAACGAAGAAGCATTATCACGATCAAACCTTACTAATCTTATAGTTAATTACACATAGAACGAAGAAGCATTATCACGATAACCTTCTAATCTCATATGAGTTAATTACACATAGAACGAAGAAGCATTATCACGATCAAACCTTACTAATCTCATATGAGTTAATTATACATAGAACGAAGAAGCATTATCACGATCAAACCTTACTAATCTCATATGAGTTAATTACACATAGAACGAAGAAGCATTATCACGATCAAACCTTACTAATCTCATATCAGTTAATTACACATAGAACGAAGAAGCATTATCACGATCAGACCTTACTAATCTCATATGAGTTAATTACACATAAACGAAGAAGCATTATCACGATAAACATTACTAATCTCATATTAGTTAATTACACATAGAACGAAGAAGCATTATCACGATCAAACCTTACTAATCTCATATTAGTTAATTACACATAGAACGAAGAAGCATTATCACGATCAAACCTACTAATCTCATTGAGTTAATTACACATAGAACGAAGAAGCATTATCACGATCAAACCTTACTAATCTCATATGAGTTAATTACACATAGAACGAAGAAGCATTATCACGATCAAACCTTACTAATCTCATATGAGTTAATTACACATAGAACGAAGAAGCATTATCACGATCAGACCTTACTAATCTCATATGAGTTAATTACACATAGAACGAAGAAGCATTATCACGATCAAACCTTACTAATCTCATATGAGTTAATTATACATAGAACGAAGAAGCATTATCACGATCAAACCTTACTAATCTCATATCAGTTAATTACACATAGAACGAAGAAGCATTATCACGATCAGACCTTACTAATCTCATATGAGTTAATTACACATAGAACGAAGAAGCATTATCACGATCAAACCTTACTAATCTCATATCAGTTAATTACACATAGAACGAAGAAGCATTATCACGATCAAACCTTACTAATCTCATATAAGTTAATTACACATAGAACGAAGAAGCATTATCACGATCAAACCTTACTAATCTCATATGAGTTAATTCACATAGAACGAAGAAGCATTATCACGATCAAACCTTACTAATCTCATATTAGTTAATTACACATAGAACGAAGAAGCATTATCACGATCAAACCTTACTAATCTCATATGAGTTAATTACACATAGAACGAAGAAGCATTATCACGATCAAACCTTACTAATCTCATATAAGAGTATGTATTATATATCACATTTTATACTTGCTCTATTTCAGAATGCATGAACGGATGGTTTGGAGAGTACTGCGATCAACGCTGTTCAGAATTTTGTTACGGGAGATTATGTAATTTATCAACTGGTGAATGTTTAGCCTGCTTTGGCAACCGTCAAAACCTTACTGCAAAAGTTGAGTACAGTAGTCATATATATATATATATATATATATATATATATATACATATTATACATGATATATACGTATGTATAGACTGAGGGCTTTAGCGTATCAACAGATTAGCTTCGGAGATGACAAAGCAGTCCTGAAAAAACAGAATAGCCACAAAGACAATCTGAGAGGTAGTGCAGACAGGAGAGACTAGATAGAGAGGATGTCTCGAATTGGAGGAAGAGACTTAAGACAGAGACAAGGACAAAACGGACACTAGACCAAACGAAGTATATTTGTCGACTTAGATTTGAAGACTCAAGAAGGAGGCACATATGACAATCTTAGATTTTAGATAGTGTAGCTGGTCTCTGAGAAGTCAACACATCATAAAGAATGTTCGCATCTCATTCAAGCAATCAGTAGTTGCAAATCAACGAATACGAGTAATGGTAGCATCTAAATTATAAGAAGTAAGCAACAAAGATAGTGATCTAAGTTATCATTGAGCTTATCAGAAGTACACATTAACGAAAGTGACCAAAGCTATCCTTCGAGTTATTAGTAGTTTCAGTCAACAATGGTAACCAAAACTATAAGTCGAACTTTACAATAACTATCTTAGATTTCGAAATTTGTTACCGAATTGAACATTCGACAAACAGCCTTTGTCCTGGTAATCGATCAACTTAAGTATAACAACTTTCTATGAATTGTATAACTAGTTAACAATAATTAGTGAAACACATTAGAATAACCTACCTAGAATGTGATGACATGTTATGACATGTAGTCTAGTCATACGTTTAAAGGGTCAACAATGAAAGGAATATATGGCTGTGATGGTTATATAGTTTAGTTATTCTTAATACGAGATAGTACTATGAGTGCTGTCTACTTGTTATTTGCATTAGATCAGTTGTTCTTCTTGTAACATACTTTAAGAGATAAATACAAATGACTCGGTTATGATTCACATCTATCAGATAATAACGGCCAATGAGTTTGAGTTGTATTGTAGAGTGTGTATGTCAATAGTTTACAAGATGTATGATAAGTAACTAGATGATATGTACGCATTAACCATTAATTGCTTGTTTGCAAGTGGATACTTGGGACCAGGAGATCAATTTGATGGTTACACATGTACACAAAGTTCACGTATTGAGTGATGTTATATCCATACATATAGACAATATGAGTACGTTTTTTAATACATCAGTTTAAGTAAGATATATAAAAGTGGATCATGAGTAAGATATTTAGAGGTGGATCATGTGTAAGCTATGGACTTGGACACATAAGAGTTGTAGGCTATATCTTACAGTCGACGTTCCACATGTGAGAAAAGGAATTGACCCTCCTACCGCATACACACACGAAGGATAGAACTGTGAAGTGGCATGCACTTCATAACCTATGGTTTTGAAAAAGATACGACACATTGTAATTTATTATTACACGTATGTATATACAAACTCACTGCATTCAAATTAAATATGCGTTCATTCCTATTGTATTGATCAGAATCATGAAAAATAAGTGCCAACACAGACTGTCTCATAAGAGGTCTACCAGACATTTAAATACGTGTATTACCACAGACTTAACACGGTCATCTTTGAATGCAATCTTTTGTTGACATAATCAAACCAGCAAACAAATTAATCACACACAAACCACTTGTAATATTTCAACCTGGAATTTCCTTCATGACAACTTACTATCATACTATTTCTAGCATGTGAAGAGACCAAATTTGGACTACGGTGTGAATTTAAGTGTTCGGACTATTGTGTAAATGGAACATGTCACCATTTGTCTGGAAGGTGTACTCGTTGTAGGAAAGGTTATCATGGTCATTCATGTCTGATGGGTAAGGTAATGTTAGGAAATTGTAGATCAATTATGTCTAAATACATTCATGTCTGATGGGTAAGGTAATGTTAGGAAATTGTAGATCAATTATGTCTAAATACATTCATGTCTGATGGGTAAGGTAATGTTAGGAAATTGTAGATCAATTATGTCTAAATACATTCATGTCTGATGGGTAAGGTAATTTTAAGGAAATTGTAGATCAATTTTGTCTAAATGTCTAAATACATTAATGTAACTAATAAGTGTATTAATTTTAATAGTTTTAATAGAATAACTAACAGTTTTTAAATGATTCCAATAGTTTATATTATGTATAAAGTATTAATCAATACCAATAGTTGTTTAGTTTAGTTTAGTGTTCGGATCATCATCACTGCACGTCAAACAAATTAGTTCATAAGTGTTACGATCTCCTACTCAGTATGTATTTCAGCGTGTGGCGACTAACGATGTTCGAATCTGTGTTGGTTTACTATTTTTCTTTGACTACCAGCACAGTGTTCTTGTCTAGCTACACTACATTTCACTTGAAATTATTGCAGTCTGGTTAGTATAGTAGATTCGCCACTATTACTTGAATCCTCTCTCACACGTTCTCTCTCCTTTATGGAATTTATAATATCAGCCCGGTATATTGCTCGTCTGCTTTTTACAGAAGCTATAACTGCAAGCATATAGTCGAGTTCATTTCCCTTGACACCTGCGTGCCCTGGCACACAAATAAAACTGATTCTGTCAGCCTATAAAAGTCGTCTATCTCAAGCGATGATGACAACTGCCTCAGACATGTGCTGCTGCACCTCTCTAGTGTGTGCGGAGGTGTCTGTAGAGTCCAATCCTAGAACACGGTCCTCTACCACAGATGTGGCATGCATGAGCAAGGTTTATACATGTGGGTGTTGTGTTTTCCTCAATGACTCATTCCAGGTCTCCTAACACAGCCTATTTAAATCTTCCCGAGCATACTCATTGAGCCAATGAGAAAACATGCATTGATTAAAATCTCTGATTCCAGCCAGACCATTGCTTTAGTTACTGCCATGATTTCCATAGTGAGACTGCTCGTAGTCACCACACAATTACCACTGTCTTTCTTCCCAACATCCCCTCCGACTGAAGCAGTAAAAAGTTGTTTGTTTATATTTGTTATTATCAACCAGTTATCAATCTTGCTTACTAAAGTTGGTGCTTGAAATGTTAACCTTCTTGCTTACTAAAGTTGATGTTTGAAATGTTAACTTTCTTGGTTACTAAAGTTGGTGTTTGAAATGTTAATCATCTTGCTTACTAAAGTTGGTGCTTGAAATGTTAACCCTTCTTGCTTACTAAAGTTGGTGCTTAAAATGTTAACCTTCTTGCTTACTAAATGTGGTGTTTGAAATGTTAACCATCTTGCTTACTAAAGTTGGTGCTTAAAATGTTAACCTTTCTTGCTTACTAAAGTTGGTGTTTTAAATGTTAACCTTCTTGCTTACTAAAGTTGGTGCTTGAAATGTTAACCTTCTTGCTTACTAAAATTGGTGCTTGAAATGTTAACCGTTCATGCTTACTAAAGTTAGTGTTTGAAATGTTAACCTTCTGGACTACTACAGTTAGTGTTTGGAATGTTAACCTTCTCTGTACTAAAGTTTGTGTTTGAAATGTTAACCCTTCCTGCTTACTAAAGTTTGTGTTTGAAATGTTAACCTTCATGATTACTAAAGTTAGTGTTTGAAATGTTAACCTTCTGGACTACTAAAGTTAGTGTTTTAAATGTTAACATTCTTGACTACTGGAGTTAATGTTTGAAATGTTAACAATCTTGACTACTAAAGTTGGTGTTTGAAATGTTAACAATCTTGACTACTAAAGTTGGTGTTTGAAATGTTAACAATCTTGACTACTAAAGTTTGTGTTTGAAATGTCAACCTTCTTGCTTACTAAAGTTGGTGTTTGAAATGTTAACAATCTTGACGACTAAAGTTGGTGTTTGGAATGTTAACAATCTTGACTACTAAAGTTGTTGTTTGAAATGTTAACAATCTTGACTACTAAAGTTGGTGTTTGAAATGTCAAAATTCTTGACTACTAAAGTTGTTGTTTGAAATGTTAACAATCCTGACTACTAAAGTTGGTGTTTGAAATGTCAAAATTCTTGACTACTAAAGTTGGTGTTTGAAATGTCAAAATTCTTGACTACTAAAGTTGGTGTTTCTATTCCTTCTTTCGATTACCCGCTATGAATTCAGGCGTAAAGTCATGACGCCTGGTATTCCGCTTCTGACTGATTTTTGCGTGTGCCTATATTACACTTTTACAGCCATCCCTCAACCATATGGATATCTTCGCCGATTTCCGAGGTACTTGAAGCTTAGATCCTTCAAGAGTGATCGTTGCACGAGACCTGATGTCCGTGTAACTCTTTCTCGGACAGAGTTAGTTTTAGTGAGAACATATCGGGTACCTTCTCTAACGGTTTTCCTGCCTTTGGTGAGGTCGTTCCATACACAACGTTAGATAGCCATTCATTACTGATCTTTTTGTGCCGTAAATTTAAGCTTAGATCTACGCCAAGGAACATTAGTTTACATGCGTTGACTGGGTGAGGTCGCTAAGATAAAGACCCGAACGATCTCAACCCTTCTAGGGCTAGTCACAGAAGTATTAACTTTTGTGTTGTTTTGTCAAACTAACAAGCATATGTTGGCGGTATGCTTAGCCTTTATTTGATCTGAGCCATGACATATGGACGTCATCTGTGTAGGATGATCTGCCTCCGAAAAGTATTGCCCTTAGCCAATGCTTGGGGTTGTTTCAGTCAAGCCTTTGCATTTTCGGCCATACTTTTATCCACGGTGAGTTTGTTCCTGAGTAGGAGAGTATTCTCAGCCGCTTCAGGGCAAGTGTCGTTACTTGGCAATTTGCAAGATTTTTGCCCTGTATTTTCCCTGTCTCCGGGAAAAAACTGGTCTGGGGCTGCACACATATATTCTAGAGGATCGTTTCAATCGGCGCTTGCAACGCAACTGAGGTTTTGCGCTCATCGATATCACCCATCTCAGTTCTTTCGGGGATGTTAGTTGTTATTGCAACAGTACCCTGCCCGGTTATCCCAGGGAGGGCAATTTTGTTACGAACTAAAACGCAACATTTTTTATTTGCGCTCGGCCAACCTTACCCAATAGATTTATCCACGCTTAGCCTCATGGACAGGGTTTCCCGCATACCTTCCCATGTAGCGTCACGATACTGCTCTGCCGTGTATTCGGGATTCGTTACGCACCTTGCCGTGCCTGCCGTGGCTGGCTTTTCTGCCCGCCTGTGGGCCCATCCGTGCTTCGCTCGCATGCGTGCACTCTCTGTGCCCACCTCACCATTTCCGTCAATTCATACCATGCTATTATTTGCCTGTGCTGTCTCCACCTGTAACTCAACTCGGTGCCCCAGCCCTGTGATGGAGTAACGGGTTTCGCCCTATAAGGGCCCACTCGTGCATCGCTCGCATGCTTGGACGCTCTGCCCTGGTGTCTACCTCACCATTTCCGTCAATTTCCACCGTGCTCACATTTGCCTAGGCTGTCCGTGTGGACCCACGTGCAGCTCAGCTCGACTCCAAACCTACTCATCGGCTCAAGAGAGAGGTCTCAAGAGAGAGCATGCGCGGGCTCCGAATTTCGCACCTCGCGGGTCGACGTCTCTTCGATCGGCCTATTTGGTCCCATGTGCAGTTCAACCCGACTCTCAGCATACTCATCGACTCAAGAGGAGGGCTCAAGAGAAAGCATGCTCGGGCTCCGAATTTCGCCCCACGCGGGTCGACGTCTCTTCGATCGGCCTATTTGGTCCCATGTGCAGTTCAACCCGACTCTCAGCATACTCATCGACTCAAGAGGAGGGCTCAAGAGAAAGCATGCTCGGGCTCCGAATTTCGCCCCACGCGGTTCCACGTTTATCTTTTTCCCATCGGCCGGGAGAGACGAGCATTAATAGTCACTCTGGGAGTTCACTTGTCTGTGTAGCGAGCGGTTCCCATCTAGCATGACTACCTTTGCATCTCTACTTGTCTCAAAGTAGCTCTCCCACGGCAACATCCCTCTTAGCCAGACCGGAACTATCGTCTGTTACCAGGGTCACCCCATTTTGGTGAGGGCAGGGGATTAGTGCCAGCCCACTAATCTGGCGCGCCGTTATTTCCTTGCGCCTTTGACCCCAAGTTATTGTTTGAAATTTTGACCTTCTTGACTATTGAAGTTGGTGCTTTACATGTATATATATAATAACATATGCCGAGAAATATCGTTAGAATGTATGTCGTAGTACCGACAAATATTAACATTGAAAGCAAATACTATTTACTAACTGCTATGGTCAGTCGCTGTTGCAAATATTGCGAAGGAGATCGGAGCATCGGAGTGCAATGACGATATTCCAAACTAAAAGTGAAATTTTCTAACTGGATACACACTTGCATCTCAATTTAATTTATATTTTTTTAAATCTGATAAACCGAATGAACATCGATATCATTGATGCTTTTTTACACAGTATTTTACACAATATATCTCAGTTAATTGATTCTTATTTAATTACTGTCATTTGAAAATATCATTTATCTTAGCGTGTTCACAACATTGGTATCAATATCAAAACTACACACATTACGCTGCACTGTGTCGAATATATACATACATTTTCACAATATAGGAATTGGTGCAGGTTTAATTTCAATCATTCGACTATTAAGTCAGTAAGCGTCATATGTTGCACACTGTCTGTGTTCGATTCACACTCCTATCGACATGTACAATGGAAGCATGAACGTATTTAAACCATTTAAAAAAATACTTGTAACTGTGAAAAATGATTCTCTTGTAATACTTTCAAAACATTCAATATTTTCTCAACGTCCAAGAGGAAAACGATCATATTCTTCGCTTCCTTTGCTTTCTCTGGGGTTCTTGCAAAAAACTCCTTGTTCACATCTTAAGAGGGCAAACGACAACGCAGCACACCGGATGTAATTTAAATATAAGTAGTAGCATTGACACAGGAACTTAAAAAAACCGGGATTGTAATTTGCAGGAAACATTTCAATGAATGACGAACCTAATACCGATAATTCACTGTATTTGTGTGTGTATATATATATATAATATAGCTTGCGTGGTATGGTCAATTATTTTCAAAATAAATGTTGTATTATTGACATACTTTGTCTGCAGTGTTCGAAGAGCCACTCTGGATTTTACCACTATCACTTCTTCCATTATTTCTGCTAATCATCTTCTGTGCCAGCAGTGCAGATGACGACGAAGCAGAGGAGGACATCGTTGAAAACAAAGTAATAGTGGAAAAAGTTGGCGATGATTTTTTACGATGGACAGGAGATGAGTATTATTGATCAGGCTACCGATATAGTTTCATCCCAATAGATTGTTCTCTTAAGAGGGGGATTCTGGTCTTTAAACTTTTTTCGTTGTTTTGGTATTAATGTGGAATTTGTATAACAATTTTGAAAGATTATGACTTAGAATAGTAGAAAAAATTAGTAAAAAAAAATGTCAACCGTTGCAATGGAAACAATAAAAATGACCCAAACACAAAATGTCAAATCCCTAAGGCTCTGAAGTTAATGAATATAAATGAATTCAGTTTTCACTCTAAGGTGAGCAATTGTAATATCTAAATAATTACACATGATTTTTAGGATATATTAAATATTTAAGTTTTTATGAATTTTTGGTAAACACTCCCCAAAAGCAGCTTTTTTGACCGAATTTTGAGGGAATTTTTCAAAAATCTTAAAAACTTAAATATTTAATATATCCTAAAAATCATGTGTAGTATGTTAGATATTACAACTGTGCACCTTAGAGTGAAAACAGAATTCATTATATTCATTAACTTCAGAGCCTTAGGGATTTGAAATTTTGTTTTTGGCGACCATTTTGTATTGTTTCCATGGTAACGCTTTGACATTTTTTTTTTCAATAATTTGTTTCTACTATTTTAAGTCATAATCTTTGAAAATGGTTTGACAAATTTTATATTAATATGAAAACAACGAAAATAGCTTCATGTTTCCCATACCACCGAATCCTCCCTTAAACAGGATGTTGATGTGAGCAGACCATTGATACAAACCTTTATTCAGGACTATATAAGTTATGTATCAAATCTTTATCCATAGAAATATAATGTAAACATCATCTTGTCGTGCAACCATGTACATGCCATTTTCTCATCACGTCACGATCGATCTACTGTGAACGTGACACATGTCTGGTGCATGCACATGATATGTTACTTATGATGAGTGTCATGACGCACAGCTACATACATATGTCTGGTGCATGCACATGATATGTTACTTATGATGAGTGTCATCACACACAGCTACATACATATGTCTGGTGCATGCACATGATATGTTACTTATGATGAGTGTCATCAGGTACAGCTACATACATATGTTACAATCTATCAGTACCACAGGAAGACACTGCTTATAATTCACACCTGTTCTTATCAATCAACATTGAACACGTTCCAGAATGAGTTTTCTGGTGTAATGATATTCATATAGGAATGTTGCCTCTTCTTCTTCTTCTTTTGTCGTCACACTGTTACCGGGTTGTTGCCCAGTGTCGTGGTTTTCTGTTTTTATCTTGCACTGTTTTTGTGACTCACCGGAGCTACGGAGTTTGTGCTTTGTGCAATAGTCTCGGCAGGTGGCGTGCCATTTCTGTGGAGAGGGACCGAGCCATATAGGGTAAAAACCTGGTGCAATGAAGTCAATCCTTCGGCTTTTAAACCCTTTGTTCTTGTGACTTGGGTGATTGTTAATTTTGCTCTTTCACATAATTCTGCTATGCCTGCTAACAATCTGTTTCGAGGTCTTCCTCTCGCCTTTTTTCCCGATGTTCTGCAGCAGAAGACTTTGTATACTGTGGAGTTTGGATGCATTCTTATTAAGGTGCCAAACCACTTAGTTCTTTGTGTCTCAGTGTAATTCAAGCAACATTATGTAGCTACCTTTCCTCTTATGCTGATGTTGCTGTCTTTTGCCCACAAACATACAATAGCATAATTTAGTGCAGTGCTGTCTAGCGTGGTGCTCCGCTAGCGGTTGTCGACCATTTCAAGAAAGAAAACAGTATTACTTTTTAACAATATTTTTCCCGTATTTGTTTTTGTAATTACAATATATTTGGTTAAAATAAACGTTAAGTCAAAATTCAGTTTTCAGCTGTTATTACTTTGAGTAATGTTATTATTAATATTGTGTTCCTATTTCTATTATTATTGTTAGTATTACTAGTGCAGTTCACATAGAAAACCGACTATACACATGATGATTACTTGTTTTTGTGGGGTTTTTGTTTACTCTTTATTTTACCTTATTTATTTCCATTTGGGCGACAAATTGCTAGTTATCTAGTTCAAGAATTCAATCATGCAGGTGGATTTTTGAAATTGTTTATCAGATTCGGCACTTTTATTTAGTCGAAGAGATACACTTTAACTTAAAACGTAACCAGTTAACTTGATGTGAGTGAAGTTTTAATTTATAGGGTCTAGCAGAGCAGTCAGAACTGTAAAACGTATGGATGTCGAGCATACGTTGCATCGGAACTGTACAATACATGGTTTGTACGATATACGTTACATCAGAATTGTAACATATAAGGAAGTAAGACAAACGTTACATCAGAATTGTAACATCAAAGGTTGTACGAGGTTTCAGAAGAGGTAGAGGCACTCGAGACCATATGTGTAGCATGATACTCATTATCGAGAAATGCAGAGAATACAGCACAGACCAGCATGCATGTTTCATAGACTACAGCAAGGCTTTCGACCATATACAACACCAGAAAATGTGGAACATCATGAAAGACATGCACTTTCCAACACACATAATATAACTCATATAATCTCGATACCACTAACAACAGACAACCATTGAAATAGGAGGTGAAATAGCTGAATGGTTCGAGATTCACAATGAGGTAAGACAAGGATGTATTCTGTCCCCATACTTATTCAACATTTATGCGGAGAACATCATGAGGAATGTAAAAGACGATGCCAACTATGTGAATTACGACCACTCTCATTGTAGGTGGCAAATGCATACCAGAGCTTAGATACGCAGACGATACAGTATTATTATCCACTTGCAAAGAAGGTTTGGAAAACATAATCATGACGACCAAGAAACACAGCGAAGACCAACATCTATATTTGAATACACAAAAACAAAAATCATGTCAACTGACAAAGCAAAAGGCTCACCTACAATCTAAACAATGAAGAACTCTCAAAGAGGTCTCAAGAAGATTGGCAATAGCAATCAAGAAGTTAAACACAATGAAGAACATGTGGCAAAGCTCCAGCACAATATTAAAATTAAAAATATTGAGAGCATGCATTTTTCCAGTGGCTAATTATGGTTGTGAATCATGGACCATTACACAAAAATTAATAACGAAAAACCAGTCCTTGGAAACTAAATGCTACAGAAAGATCCAACGAATACCATGGACAGAAAAAGAAAGAACACTGATGTCCTGAAAGAACTAAATGTTAAAGAGAATTGGCTGATAAACAACATACTATACAGAAAAATTAGATACTTTGGTCACATCAAGCGTCACGATGGCCTGGAAAAACAATACTAGAGGGCAGGGTCCCAGGACGCAGAGGCAGACCAAGAAGAAGATGGCTACAAGATATTAAAGAAACCATGCATATGACCATCGACGAAGTGGGTGAACTGGCTAGAGACAGAGTGAATTTCAGATGCGCTGCAAAGAGAGCAACGTCCTAAAAGGATACGCACCTTGATGATGATGAAGGATGTATGACAAACGTTATATCAGAAATGGAACATGTAAGGAAGTGTACTGTGACAACGTTACATCAGAATTGTAACTTTATGGATGTATGACAAACGTTACATCAGAATTGTAACTTGATGGATGTATGACAAACGTTACATCAGAATTGCCAGGAACGAGCCCACGGAGATGGTATCATTTATTGCAGCGATGTTGTGTTTATGATCATTTATAATGAGGTTTTGTCCAGAAGCAGATGGTTGTAATTTTGAGATAGTGTAATGGCATACCAGAGCCGCTATCCGCTATTCTAGTTTATTTTTTCCGAAATACACATTTTTATGAAGACCGTGAACCATTGCGAGAAATAATTCTTCTTAGAAAGTTACTTTGTATTGTTACATAGTTCATTCTTGTGGTCCCGTCAATAACTTAGTGAAGTTGCTTGTAGAAGTGTCAACTTTGTTTGACACTAACATGCTAATGTAGTTGACAGTTGAAGTTGATAGATGATGCTGGAAATGTTCTCTCGACTTTGTTCTATGATTTCACCATATATCTGATAGACATCGTTTGACTATGAATCCAACATTATGTTTGCTGACACTATCCATGACTTTATCCATTGCTGACACGATCCATGACTGTATCCATTGCTGACACTATCCATGACTTTATCCATTGCTGACACTATCCATGACTTTATCCATTGCTGACACTATCCATGACTTTATCCAGGCCAGAATAATGTATATACTGTTGTTTCCAACATGGCACACCATTACGTCATGAATCTGTAGGATTGAAATTTCATCCTGAACTCATGTGAGTTTATAAATCTATACGCATCGTTGATTACCAGTAGCTATAACGTTCGTTCAGTTGCCGCAGTTCGCACATTCTAGCCAGTCAACACTTAAAGTCCAAACTTAAATTATATTCCAGCCACTTCAAAAAACAGGTCCCACAATTATTGGATGAGAGGCAGTCATCACTTATGAAATGAAACTACAAATTGATGGAGTCATAGCGCAGTCATCACTTACCCACCAGTCCCAAACTTAAAGTTGGATGGAGTCATAGTGCAGTCATCACTTACCCAACAGTCCCAAACTTAAAGTTGGATGGAGTCATAGTGCAGTCATCACTTACCCACCAGTCCCAAACTTAAAGTTGGATGGAGTCATAGCGCAGTCATCACTTACCCAACAGTCCCAAACTTAAAGTTGGATGGAGTCATAGTGCAGTCATCACTTACCCACCAGTCCCAAACTTAAAGTTGGATGGAGTCATAGTGCAGTCATCACTTGACCAACAGCCCAAACTTAAAGTTGATGGAGTCATAGCGCAGTCATCACTTACCCACTAGTCCCAAACTTAAAGTTGGATGGGTCATAGCTAAGCGAGTCATCACTTACCCACCAGGCCCTAACTTGAAGTTAGACATAACAAAAAACCACCATATGTAGGCTTTGCACATGAAACTGCAGATTACACGATCACCTCTATAATCTGAAAAAAAACTGCCTAAACTAGCAAATGTACATGTCAAAACGAATCTCAAACATCCTTCAAACATGTACTTTCATTGATTAAAAATCTCAATTATCTATGTGAAACTAATCTGATTGAGAATTCGTGAGCCAGTCTCGAGGACCTCCTACAGACAACTGGATTCATTGAGGCAACTCATCTCTGCGCATAGAAGACTGATCGCAGAGGAAAAGGAAGATAAATCAAGCATGTGGAGCTGTTTTTGTTGTGGTTGTTGCACAGTACGGATTCATTGGTCATCTTGCATAGTTGTATCATCCAAAGCGGGGCTGCAGGTAAGTTACAATAAGACAAATACAATTTGTAAAGTAGAAACAGTAATTGTGGGGCGGCGCTCGGTGTAGGTACTAGGACAGGCCGGGATCAGAGAAATCACAATATTTGTTCCAAGACGCGCCGGGGCAGTCGTAATGAGGGGGCTACTAAGGCATCAGAGGGCACTGTAATGGATCAAAATGATATTTCTAACCCACTGAGAGAGTATAGAGGATTATTAGTGTTGTGAACCCTTAGGGTTACCATATTGGGAGAGTCGATTTTCGACTTGGTATAATCCGAAAAGAACGTCATGCAAAATAAGAACTAAAAATATAATTAATCCGCATTGAACTGTGTTGTTGCGCTGCTGGATCCTGCAAGACGTAATAAGACTGGGATCGCATTAACTATGAACACGTCCAGAGTTATATTATGATAGTATACTGATATCTAAGGGAAAATATGACAAGAAAATCAGATATCTCGCTAGATTCCAATATGATACGAGTAAAAAAAAACAAATTTAACAACATGTCAGCAATGAAATTAGAAAACTACAAAGACCAGACAGATTTGTATTGGTTATTGACATTAAGATATTTGAATGACAGAAAACAAATACTAAAGCCGTGTCAACTTTACTAAACTCTGAACTACATCGCTAACTCGTAGACAGTAAAGACATGGTTGTCCTTAATATTTCTCAACATCTAAGATTATATTTCTATATATATAGCTCATAGCCAGTGTGAAGAAACTCTACATAATGGGCTAGCAATTGATAGTCTTAATAAATCAGTGGGTGTATCTTGTTTCTACGATCACCGACGACGTCTCACTAGATGCGGAACTGCACATGAGAATTAACATGGTCTCAACAATAGTATCACAAACCGTCCATGATATCACAGGAAAGTGTGGACAAAAGTCATACTGACCATCAGCACCAACATTTATATTTCTGCTAGTGTTGACCATACTACTCTATGCTAGCAAATAATGGTCCTTACACACATTGCAGGAGAAACGAATGAATACATTCCATATGAGTGTTTGTGGCGTATACTCCGAATCTGCAATAAGATTCACAATAAGAAATGAGGATGTATTGGAGTAAACTGGTATTCCTATCTTAGTTACCCTTAGATACCATCTCCGCCAATTATAGCTGGGTAACCTGACCCGGAAAGATGATGACAAGAACAGCAATAATACAGGAAGCTGGCTTCTAGTAAAAGGCATGTGGTACAACACTTTCTTCGTTAAAAAAGAGTTATGCAAGTGTGACTCGACGATGCTTGACATAAATACACAAGACTGGGAGAAGCACGCCATGGACAAGTTCAGTTGGGACATACTTTTAAAATGTATTTGACAGCTTGCTCAAGGAAACCCATCATGGGTTACGTCCATTATCTCCCGAAACTAATAGCATTCATCATCATGATATTGATATATTTAAATCTTCTTTTTCAACCAAAATGACGGCAGTTCGACGTCATGTCATCTCTTGACTTCGACAAATATCAACTAAGAAAACGTAATCGTTTGTCAAGTGTTGTCTACTTTACACAACTTAATTTCAGTTAGTGCTTGTCTACAGATAAATGTGGACATATCTGCAAGATATAAACCATATCTATTTATCCAACGCTCAGTATTAGAAGTGAGAATCTTTGATGATGTCATGATCGTTTCTATCATCATCAAATAGATTGTCCTGAGCAGACTTTGCCACCCTAACAGTTCTTCAGAATTTATATCTCTTAAACTCCCGATGTCCCGATCTGTACATCCGTCATGCTCAATCACCAGTTACATCATGAATCCATATATCAGTGACCTTCTCCTCTTTCCAGGATGACACCTCCTTCCATAATGGTATTCTTCAACCCTTTATGTTTTCTTATATTTCCACAATATTTTAATTATATCATTTGTATTCGTATCATCAGCCAGTTTATTTGATTTTTAGCTTTTTCTGGAAGTTGTCTTCTCTGTGCAAATGGCAAAAATGTTTGATGATGTCATTATAATAATAGACTGTACACAATGTTAGCAAGGGGTACACACACTTAAATAATTTCAAATACAATGTATTATATACAGCTGAAAGTGTGTATCCACTGCAATATTTCAGTTTCAGTTTGAAATATCTGCATTGCACTCCGGACATGTCCGTAGGTGCTCCGATCTCCTTCGCAATATCTCCAACAGCTTCCAACGACTAACCGTACCAGTTTGATTGTGATTGATGAGCCTACTCACGTACCTGTTATGTTGTTCTTTTCTTGCTACTCCAATCTTTAAACCCAGCTCCTGCACTCTAGTAGTTGACGTGGATTGGTTTAAATGAAAATCTTCTTTGCGGCCACACGCTATGAGGGCGTTCTAAATATCAGCTCTATCAATTGGCTGGCTTCTGATATGGTGGCATAGCCAACCAGCCTGTCTGCTCTCTCATTGCCAACGACACCCATGTGCACCGGAACGAAGATAAGTGTGATTCTGCAAATTGTTGATGCCTGTAGTGATTCAGTCCATTGTCTGCGCACCGAACCAGCTTCTACCTTGCGGATCATACTCAATGAATCACTCAGAATGCACGCATGAGTGTAGTTTTGTGACTGCATCCAGCGTAATGCATTAGTCACCGCTTGTACATCCATTGTCATACGGCTTGTTGTCATACGAAATGCACCACTGGCCCCATGGACCATTCTGCCACATCAGCTTGCAGAGAAGGCCCATGTGGACGTTTCGTGACGAACTACCGATCCATCCGTGTAAATCACAAAACGGCACCTGCATTGCAGTTTTCATCAATGATAGCCTTAACGTCTGCATCCAGCTCCACGGGATTCCTCTCTTTGCAACTTTTGTCAAATTTAATGATGGTGGAAATAGTATTCTCCTATATTGAAGGCATCGGTATAAATTCTTCTCCATAATCGATTTTTGTGAGTCCGCATACCAGCTGAACAGTGTCTGTAGCGAGGCCAACCCCCGACTTGCGTCGCTTTAACCGATTGCCTCCACTGGTGCTGAGCAGCTCTCGCAATTGGTAATTCTTTTTAACACTTATTTTTAGGTACGCACGTGCTCTAGCTATCTTGAGTCTATACTCCATGGTCGGGAAATACAGGAAAAACATCATCGCCACGCAGGTGTATCTATCCGTGTGCAACCGAGAATGATACGCATAGCCTCATTCTGTATTCTTTCCAGTCTTTTAATTTGCATTTTACTGACAGTGCATATTCAATGGTGGATATGCTGCCATGCCATGTATGACTACACAAAGAATGTCCAAGTTCAGCACTGCAGTATTTTAGTGAGGAGTCAAATCCAAGATGGCTGCTGGTTCCATGGCAACCCGATAATATATTGATGCTAAAGATATATCAATTTCCATTTTATACCAACCTAGTAGCAATTGCTAAGTATCACGTAATTTTACTGAGAGATAGGAAAGTTGAGAAATCCTGTAGCATGACCCCTTAACAATTATCGTGGACGGTTTTTTTTTCTTGTTCTTTATTTTTCATGTTTGTATAGAGCAAATAATCTTTACATTTTTTGCAGTTCACATTTCTTGTCAATTTCTAATTTGTTTGGGATTTCCTTTTCAAGTGTAGATAGCTGATAATGTGTCCATTATAAAAGTATAGTTTTGAAACGAATCCCTTTTAGAATTGCGTAAACTATAATATGACATACATAATCCTCTGCTATATGGTACTAACTGATGCCCACCCCCTACTTCTGCCCAGCGTGTTCGTAGCGCGTTGGATAACGGGTGACAAGCCCCTGTGAGTGCGGCTCAATTCTTTGGGGTGGCACAAAAGCCACATGTTCTCCAGATTTGCGGTGTTCGTGGCACCGATCCAAAGGGTTACGATGTCCATGGCACCGATCCGAAGCGCTGAAAGCTCAAGTGCTTCTGGGTAGAAAAAAAGGTACTAACGGATACTGGTAACGGATAACGGACGCTGGACGCCATCATGGTGGAGGTACACAAATCACCGTCATTTTTGTCTCTGGGCACGCAGGGAGTCAATAGTAATGAACAAGCTGATAGATCGGCTGGCATCGCTACAATACCATAGGAAGCTGCAATGGGCCGAAATGTTGAGGCGGAGATCAGAGCTACTATAGACATCTGCCAAGTGATATGATGCTACTCCTCATATAATTGATGACGGATACATGTAGCAACATTATGTGGACACTACTATATATAATGTACACTACTCTCTCGGCGCCGATTATACACCATATGTATGCCATTACGCCACCACAATGTGGTCGAATTCGCTAACTATGTCCACTTGTGGGTCTCGGCAACACAAGGGCACATTCACAACAAGCTGAGAGGTTTTTCCGAACATTTGGAGTTTCTAAGCTGTGAGTCCTACTCACTGGGCAGATTAAGATAGATGGGTGTCGATATTGGTGCAGCCAGAAAAGAACGACTTACTAAATATGCAAAGAGATTGATAAATCAACATCGAACTGGCCGCTGGGCGCTGACGTGAGGTGGTTATTGTTATGGTTGGTTGGTTATTGGTTGGTTATTGGTTATTGGTTATTGGTTATTGGTTATTGGTTATTAAACTGACGTCATTGCACTCAGGAAAGACTCCTGGTGGTCAGTCTCCCCCAACAGATATCGAATAGTATGTATACTGATGGTTCCCGTGGCTCGCTGATTAAACACACATCTCATTCTACTCCTCAGGCATCCAGTTCTACTTGTACAACGGGTAACTCAAACTGCTTAAATCGCTTGATCGATTCAACATATAGTTTAGTGCCCTCATTAAACAGACAATCGCGAAGAGACCGAAAAACATCCCCTTTCAACTCCCCAACAATCGAAGCTGTTGATGCAAGCCTATCTGCTCTCTCATTACCGTAAACACCCGCATGCTCAATACAGTATATCCACGTAAGCCGCTGGAGGTTAGAAACTTCTATAGGCGACATCAATTCATACCGAATTCTGCCCTTCTGGATCTTGTGAAGCATCGAATGTTGAGGCAGATATCAGATCATCTATAGACATCTCCCAAGTGCTATGGTGCTAGTCAACATATAACTGATGACGGATACATGTAGCAACATTATCTGGGCACTTCTTCTTTCTTTTGTCGTCACACAGTTACCGGGTTGTTGCCCAGTGTCGTCACACTGTTACCGGTTGTTGCCCAGTGTCGTCACACTGTTACCGGGTTGTTGCCCAGTGTCGTCACACTGTTACCGGGTTGTTGCCCAGTGTCGTCACACTGTTACCGGGTTGTTGCCCAGTGTCGTCACAATGTTACCGGGTTGTTGCCCAGTGTCGTCACACTGTTACCGGGTTGTTGCCCAGTGTCGTCACACTGTTACCGGGTTGTTGCCCAGTGTCGTCACACTGTTACCGGGTTGTTGCCCAGTGTTGTTCACACTGTCTACCGGGTTGTTGCCCAGTGTTTTCACCTGCTCGGGTTGTGCCAGTTTGTTTCGGTTTTGTCTTTGCGCTGTTCTGGTGGCTTCTGTGATTGTTATTTTTGCTCTTTCACAGGATTCTGCTACGCCATTACTACTATACATAATGTACACTACTCTCTCGACGCTGATTATACCCCATGTGTACGCCATTACGTCAACACAATATAGTCGAATTCGTTAACTGTATAAACCATTAGTAAGCCAGACAATACATTGATTGAATGATTGATTAGTGGATAGGACCATTATCATTGCACTTCGGTGAATAACTATATGGGATCAGATCACTTTCTTACGCAGCTGAAAGATCTCACCTGCAGTGCACGAACTCTGTAGCACAGTCCCAGGTTCCCGATGAAATTTTGAATATGGCGAAGATATTTTGGTAGGAATTTTATTGATAATATTGGCTAATGAATTTTATTGATAATATTGGCTAATGAATTTTATTGATAATATTGACTAATGAATTTTATTGATAATATTGCCTAATGAATTGTGCCCAAACAGCGGCTTTCCAGCCTGCTCGTCTCGATTTTGAACTGCCAATGGTTCTTTTACGTGCTCAAATTTAACACTTGTACTACGTTTCCACACCAGTCTTATATATGACTAGGAACTCGATCTCACTTACAATGAGATCAGGAATCTCTGGAAAAAATATCCAGATGGCTTCACGAGGACATGAACCTGGTAGCATTGACACGAGAGACGAGTGTCTAACCTCTACACCACAGAGCCCCTAATACGACTGTAGTTGAGTATGTGTGAAGATTACAATCCTGATTTTCTGCATGATTGTTAACATGATTGTTCAATTATATTATTAAATTGATGCAGAACACGTAAACTGTTAAAGAAAGACATTAAACATCGTACATTAAAAATATATTTATTAAGTCAATATTCCATCTTTCAAAACAAGCGACAATGCTTGTATGTTCTACGATGATGCCTGAAGTATCATTCTGTCGTATACACAAACTACATAGGTACAAATGCAGATATGTACATCTCAATGCTCAGCGTTATATCTTCCATATATCATCACAGATCACAATCATATTATTGTATTCTGCTAATATTGATAGCCATAACATCACATCAGCTCCGTCTGTGGATATTTGCTTTTTTTAAAACAAAAGAACCAGGTTACAGATATATAGAGAATCATTATTACGTATATCCAGAACGGGTCTGTTTTTACATCTGCAAGAAAGAAATACATGTCATTGGTACTCATAATGTGTACATATAAGTTCATATATATGTGATTGCATGAGCATAATGTGTACATATAAGTTCATATATATGATTGCATGAGCATAATGTGTACATATAAGTTCATATATATGTGATTGCATGAATAATCAGTTTGATATAGAACATACACACACACACACACACACACATGAGTTCACACACATATAATGCAATGAAATGGTTAATTAATCAATTAGAATGAACATTTGTTTCCAGTCGAACAAAAGGGAAGGAATGCACACACGACCACGTACACATGAATATATATATATAAACTTATTATATGTACATCACCGTCATTAGCATCATCATCAATTAGGTAGGCTGGCAGCGGCGAACACACATCCCCACAACTTTTTTCCTCTAGCCTAAGCGATTATCTCAGTTGTTGACTCTCTTTCATGGAACATTGTTTGACTCATTATCTCAGTTGTTGACTCTCTTTCATGGAACATTGTTTGACTCATTATCTCAGTTGTTGACTTCTTTATGGAATGTTGTTTGACTCATTATCTCAGTTGTTGACTCTCTTTCATGGAACATTGTTTCACTCATATCTCAGTTGTTGACTCTCTTTCATGGAATGTTGTTTGACTCATTATCTCAGTTGTTGACTTTCTTTTATGGAATGTTGTTTGACTCATTATCTCAGTTGTTGACTCTCTTTCATGGAATGTTGTTTGACTCATTATCTCAGTTGTTGACTCTCTTTCATGAAACATTGTTTGACTCATTATCTCAGTTGTTGACTCTCTTTCATGGAATGTTGTTTGACTCATTATCTCAGTTGTTGACTCTCTTTCATGGAATGTTGTTTGACTCATTATCTCAGTTGTTGACTCTTTTTCATGGTACGTTGTTTGACTCATTATCTCAGTTGTTGACTCTCTTTCATGGAACATTGTTTGACTCATTATCTCAGTTGTTGACTCTCTTTTATGGAATGTTGTTTGACTCATTATCTCAGTTGTTGACTTTCTTTTATGGAATGTTGTTTGACTCATTATCTCAGTTGTTGACTCTCTTTCATGGAACATTGTTTCACTCATTATCTCAGTTGTTGACTCTCTTTCATGGAATGTTGTTTGACTCATTATTTCAGTTGTTGACTCTCTTTCATGGAACATTGTTTCACTCATTGTATCAGTGGTTAGCATTTGCCTTTCGAGTGGAAGGATGGTGTTCATTCCGGACCCTGCTTTCTGTTACGATTGCAGTTTTTTCCAGAGACCCTAGGATTGTTGCCGGAGCTACGGAGTTTTGCTTTGTACAATATTCTCGGCAGGAAGCTGCCATTTCTGCAGGAGACAGACCGAGCTATATGGTAAATGTCGATGCAATGAAGTCAACCATTCGGATTTTAAACTGTTTACAGTATACGTCTGTACAAATGTATGGATAATTTTTTGTTTTTGGTTTTCCCGACTTTAAAATGACCTTCCTTTTCCCATGGGAATATACTGGGGCGGGTTTAAGCTTTGACAAAAGCACGTCAGTTTGTAGTTGTTTTGTTGAAAGAACGAAAGGGTTTTAAGCAGTTGACGAAATGACCGAATACAGTTTGTTTTAGTTAACTTTTTAAAAGAACAAAGGGTTTTTGCATTGACGCACATGACCAGAATACATTTTGAGTTTTTAAATTGGAAAGAACGAAAGGTTTTTGCGTTGACCCCAAGGGCCGAAAAAGGAAAATTTAACATTGAACGGGAAAAAAGGTTTAACGGGTTGAGCACATGACACAAATACGTTTGTGTTATTAACAGTTGAAAGGAAAAAAGCAAAAATGTCCAGAACGATACTTAGATATTGTTTCCATCTTTTATTTTTTCTTCTATAATACAAATCCCGTCAATCAATCATCGTATAGCTACCCACCCCCCCGCCCCCGATCCTTGTTCATTTTAGACCTGCAGTTTCTCAAAAAACAGTTCTTCTAAAAAGATGAATCCAAGGGCCGATTTTCCCCAGTAAATTTAGTTCATGATTTTATTAAAGTTTTTCATTAAATCAAAAGAAATAAGATAAAGCGGAGGAACGTAGAACATGTTTTGTAACTCGGGAAAGTCTTTATTCTTGTTTCATTGTGTTTTTTTCAGGTATTGAGAAACAATTTGGGAAAAGATGGTACGATAAACAGGTGGGTTGTCGTGACAATGATAGATAAACGGTGAGTTAGTCTTGAAGATGGTAGATAAAAGGTGAGTTAGTCTTTGACAGATGATAAAACGGGTGAGTTGGGTTTTGCAGATGGACGAAAAACAGGGGGGGTTAGTCTTGTCAGATGATTCATAAACTGGTGATTGTCTTGCAGATGGAGATAAACATGGAGTTGTCTTTCAGATGATACGATATACAGGTGAGAGTTTGGCGATGATCAAAAACAGGTGAGTTGTCTTGCGGATACGAAAAACGGTGATTGTCCGACGATGATCGATAAACAGGCGGTTTAGTCTTGCGTTTTGAAAACAGGGATTGTCTTGTACAATTTCGATAAACAGGGGGGTTTTGTTTTTAAAGTTATCCACAACATTGTGAAAAAGTATATATTGCCCCAAAACCTGAAAGTAATCACATCAAATAAGAGTCTGGATCCTTTGTTTTTCCCTCCCAATCAAAAATGTTTCACAAGTTGGGGATATGGAATTGGAACATTTGATAATATATTCAAATCCAATCGGACGTTAAACTTGGATAAATTTATTCGAAGTTTTTGATCACCCCAATTAACAAAATACTTCTATGTTATTTCATATAACCTTTTAAAAACATTCTCCTAATTATTTTGCGACGCGTGGTGTAACAACATGAAAATGACAAGTTTTATTTCAACAAAAACCAAAACATAGGGACGTAGTTCTGGGGAATAAAAAATCTCTCTGAAACATTTGTAACAATTTCTATGGGGGACAAAAATTTTATAAAAATTTTTGTCTTCTTTTAAATTTTCATTATTAGTAATAAGTTATTTTAGTTTGTTCTTTTCCAATTTAAAAATCTGTTCCCTGGAATTAAACTGAAACCAACAAATCATTTTTAATAATATTTCAGCAAGCGTTTTCGTTTTCTAACAAGGGATATTTCCTAAATGGTTTAAAAAAGTTCGGGAATGTAATCAGCTCCCCCACATCACTGGATTTCCAGTACTAAACTCTAAAACCTAATTTTAATTTGGTTTTGAAAAGGGAAGTTTTGGTAAAAAAAATTAGCCAGTTAAAGTCATTGGCAATTTGGGCATATCATCAAATACATGATAAACCCAATTTTAAATCGTTTATATTAAAAAATATTTTTTTGCATGAAATAAAATATTATTTTAAGTCTCTACGGTGAAGGGGTTAAGGTCTCCTATCATTGTGAATTTAAGTTCATTAAAGTGGTTAAGGTCTCCCTATCATTGTAAATTTGTGGGTTGAATACGAACTGAGGCAAATCCAATTGTTGAAGATATCCATGGTTTTTTTGGGAGCAGGATCTGGCGTAATAATCTCGGTAAAACAATAATTATGTCGACGAACAAACTAAAAATTTGGTGAAAAACGTTGTTGACTTTAAATCTTTATCACACTTAGCCTGGTCAGCAAAATTTTGTTTATCTTTTTTCCGGGGTTAGATAGGGTCAAGACTTGATGATTACTCAGGTCTGGGTTTTTTTTTTTTTTTTGAATCAACATGACTTTCCGAAAGATTAGTCTAAATATGGACAAAATAACTCCCCCTAATAGCATATTATTGAAGGTATTTACTAATTGATGCTTCTCAAACTTTCCAAAGAAAATATATAATATATTTCAACCTAACTCATATTTTTATTTTAAAAAACGTCATCAGTTTCTTTTAAATGTATGTATTATGAACCATTAATGATTGTATTAAAAACCCAAAATTATGTATGTAGTACCCATTAATTATATGTATGTAAAATTAATTATATGTTGTAGGACCCATTAAATATATGTAGTGAGCCATTAATAAGTTGTAGTAAACACTATATTTTGTGGACCCTTAAAAGAAAGAAGGGGAAACCATTTTAATATGTGTGAACCATTTTTATATGTATTAGTGGCCTTTAAATATATGTAAGAACCATTATTTATATATATGTAGTAAATATTAATGATATGTATGTATACCTTTAAATGATATTATGTATGAGCCATTAATTATATGTATGTATGAGCCATGTGGAAGCAAAAAAAAGTAATGGTGTTCAAAAAATGTATTTAAACATTTGCAAATGAATAACATGTTGTGATTTATTTATATAATTTGTTTTTGCCATATCTCAGGATAAAAGAATTTATAGAACGGGGTTTGCATGTGCTTTTAAAAAAATGTTTTTACTTCAGTTATTTTTTGTTTCCCCTTTTTGGTGGCCCTTTTCTTTGTATCTACTCTATCAGAAAAATTTTTTTTAAGGCCCCCGCTCTGTTTTTAATCTCTTTGGGGAAACCTTCCCTTTTTTAAATTTCATTATTAGTTTGTACCCCCTTTATTTTTTTAGTTTATAAACAGTCTCTTCGTACTGCAATGATTCTTTTTATATTTAATTTTTTTATTGTTATTTGTTCTGAAAATCATTTTATGATGTCTGTGTAGAAATTTATGCAAAAAATGCAAATTCAGTTTAAGTAACTTGTTCCGCAACCAAGAGAGAGATTAAAAATTTTTGAATATTTGGCCCCGATAAAGAAGGAAAAAAAAAGGTTGGAAAAATTAATGGAAGATTAATTGAATGAACTTTCGAAACAAGTCGAATATTTTTAATACAAGAATGTTTAGGGATTCTTTCTTCTTTCTTATACTTTTATCGATTGTTTCCCGTGTCCCATATTTATCGGTTGTTGCACAGTGTCACCATCGTTTCGGGGTTTTGCCAGTTACCATACTGTTATCGAGTTGTTTCATGTCAATCTGTTATCGAGTTGTTCCCGTGTCACCATCTGTTATCGGTTGGCCAAAATGTCACCTTTTTTGTTATCGAGTTGTTTTCACAGTGTCCCAAAATGTTATCGAGTTGTTCCAGTGTCCCATACTGTTTTAGTTTTTGCAAATGTCACCATACTGTTTTCGGGGTACAGTGTCACCATACTTTATCGAGTTGTTAAATGTCCCATACTGTTTCGGTTGTTGCACAGTGTCACCATCTTTTCGGGGTTTTTGAATGTCAATCTTTTTAGTTGGACGTGTCCCTTGTTATCGAGTTTTTGCACATGTCACCACTTTCCGGGTTGTTGCAATGTCCCAATGTTATCAGTTGTTACGTGTCACCATCTTTCCGGGGTTTTGCACAGTGTCACCATACTGTTATCGGTTGTTTTAAGTGTCAATACTTTATCGGGGTTTTTCCAATTCAATCTGTTATCGAGTTTTTGAATTACCAATGTTATCGAGTTGCTGAAGGGCACCTTTGTTATCATTGTTTCCAGGTTTACCATACTGTTATCGAGGTTGGGTCCCCAATTTTCCAATTTTTGCACATCACCTCTTTTTCAGGTGTTTTCCGGTCCCATCTGTTTCGATTTTGCACAGTGTCACCATACTGTTTGAGTTGTTGAGGTCACTTTTTTTACCGGGGTTTTTGACAGTGTCACCAACGTTACGAGTTCTGGGGTCACCATTTTACCAGTTGTTTCACCGGGCCCATCTGTTATCGAGTTGTTTACAGTGGTATCTTTTTGGTTTTTTGCCGTGTCACCTTGTTACCGAGTTGTTTACAGTGTCCCATACGTTATCGAGTTGTTGCCGTGTCACCCTACTGTTATCGAGTTGTTGCAGGCCCATTGTTATCGGTTGTTTTTAAATTACCCATCTGTTATCAGTTGTTTCACAGGTCACCCCTACTGTTTTGAGTTTTTGCCGTTAATTTTATCGGTTGTTCACATGTCAATACTGTTATCGGTTGTTACAGTGTCTATGTTATCAGTTGTTGCACAGTTCACCCTACTGTTTCAGTTGTCCAGTGTCACCATACGTTTTCGAGTTGTTACAGTGTCCAACTGTTACCGGTTTGTTTTAAGGGCCCATACTGTTACGGGGGTTGACGGTCACCAACTTTAGGGGTTTTTTGCCGTGTCCCTCTGTTACCGGTTGTGCACGTGTCCCATCTGTTTCTTTTCACGTGTTATCAAATTTACGGTTGTAATGTCCCTATGTTTGGTTTTGCACAGTGTCACCTACTGTTATCGAGTTGTTTTACAGTGTCCCATACTGTTATCGGTTGTTCACAGTGTTACCGTACTGTTATCGAGTTTTTCCAAAAATTCCGTATGTTTCGAGTTGTTGCACAGTGCACCATACTTTAGAGGTTCCTTTGTCCTTTTTTTCTAGGGTGTTTTTTCAGCTGTTCTGGTGGCTGGGTGATTGTTTTTTTCCTTTGACAAAATTTTGTTATGCCATCTAAATATTTTTTTTTCGGTCTTTATCGCATTCAATCTGATGTTAATTTTAAGACTTTATCGGGAGTTTCGTTATTTTTTTAGGCCAAACCACTTCATTCTTTTTTTCAATGTACGAGGCGTGTTTTAAAAAAAAAACGGGGTTTTGGATTTTTTTTTTAAAAATATCATACGCAAATTAACAGTTTTAACGGGAAATTAAACAAAAAACCACTTTGGGAAAAAGAATGCCCTTTTTCAGAAAAAAACTCCGTATGCATTTGGAACATCCCCCTGTTTAAAAACTCCAATGCCGTCCGGAAAAATGTGGCTGCTCCTGAACCAGTGGCAGCTGTTCCCTCTGCGTCGGTGTTAATCGCTGTCCCTTTAGGGTTTTCAACGGGCCGGGCAAAAAAATCCCTGGGAAAATAGGGTTGGCTGGGGGATGAAGAATTCCATTTTCGCCAATGTTTTCCTTTTTTGCGAAGTGCGGACGAGCTTGTCGCAGATCTTGCAAACCCCGGTCAGGCGTTATTTCCAGAAAAGCCATAGCCTTTCGATAAACGTACGACTGGTCGTCGGGCATTTGTTCGCTTCGGTTCCATATGTCAATTTGGGGGCCCATGGGTTTTTCGGGAAATTCTCCCGGAATGTGTTACAGGGTCCCCCGGATGTTGACGACCCCAAAAAAGGGGGAAAAAGGATGGGGGGAGTTTGAACCACGATGCGTTACAGGACAAGGGGGATCATTTCGTTGAGCATTGTGGCGGTGATGAATCGTGGTGCCACCACTATGAACCGAGCAGCAAAATTGACAGATAAGGGAAAATCCAGGTTCACCAAACCAAAAATTCAAGCACAGGTTTCTGCAAAGGTTTTTTTCTGGTGTTGTTGGTAACTTTTCGAACCGCATTTCACATGTAAGTTTTTTTGCGACTGCGCTTTGCTCATTGTCCATTTTTGGGCCCCTGGTAAAACAAAGTGGTTATGAAAATGCTGGTGATCATCTGTTTTTTTCCCTTTCAGTGAGATGTGTGTTGCCTTACAATGGGGCCCTAGCTGGTGGGTTAAAAACATTTTGCACTCTAGCCTCTATATCTCTATCGTTGTTCCGTCTTCTGGGGAATATATTTCCCTAAGTATCTGAATTCTTGAACTAGGTTGATTGCAAAACCATTGGCATGGATGTTTAGTGTATTATATTTTCTTCGTATATTCGTTATTTTTCTTCTTCTTTGTCCACACTATTAGCCGGTTGTTAACCAAATGTCATGGTTTTAGGTATTTGTCTTGCCTTCTCTGGTGACTTGTGTGACGGTTTTTAGTCTTGGCAGAATTCACACTTTATCTATCCACCGTTTCCTCGGTCTTCCTCTCGCCTTCCTTGAAGCATTATGTTGTAAACTTCATAAAAAATTTTTGTCTTTCGAATTCTTACTAAGTGGAACACCATTTCATTCTCTGTTTGCTGTTTAACAGGTCTTGTTCCATTCTTTTCTCGTTGCTGGTATTCGTAACCTTTGATTCTTGTTTGTTGGTAACTTTCGGAAACCATCTCATTTCTCGTGTTGCTATTTTCTGTGCATGTGTCGTATTCATTGTCCATGTTTGACATTGATAACATAAGTGATATAATAGCATGTTGATCAACGGTTGTTTAACTGTCAGTGAGATCTTTGATATTACTATATTCATTAGTTCTGTTTCAGTGTTTATTGTTTTTTGTACGATTTACTTAGGTATAAATAGTTAATTGAATACTACGTTCCGTCCATCATACTAATCGTTTATTCATAAAGTATACGTAAAACATATATTATTTGGTCATAGGTTGACTTTTTACGTTTAGAATGCAATTTTCACATATACTCCCGACTAGTCTCATACAATAGGCGAGCACTACATTGAAGTCAATGTGTTTACTTATCTATGTCTCCAACATATTAATTGATGATTTGTGGCATGGTCAATGGGTTTTTTTGTTTACCTTCTCAGCTGTGATTGCATACTTGATATGACCTTCTTCGTTACATTTCCGTGAATAATTATTTGTGAAGCAATCTCTTTTCGTAAAGAACGTTATCATCGTCCGTGGCAGACTTCAATAGCACCGACGGCGTTACCTGAATTAATTTTCAATAATGATGATCATTTGTGTCAACATTTCTATTTAAATTTTCAGTGAATGTTACCCAGGCAGAAAAACTTTCAGCCTAATCTTCTGGATATTGAACTGCTAAAGGTTCGGTTACGTGTTCAAATTAAACACGGGACCTACGTTTTATAGTCCGTCTCCAATAGGACTTGAAACTCAATCCCGGTTTACTCTGAGCACAGGGGTCTCTGGAGAAAAAGTCCAAATGGCTTGACAAGAAAGCGAACCGAGTACTTTGGAGCGAGAGGTGAGCACCTAACTCTGCGCCACATAGAGAACACTGAATAGTTGACGACATTCATACAACTTGCCCTAACTCTGCGCCACATAGAGAACGCTGAATAGTTGACGACATTCATACAACTTGCCACATAGAGAACGCTGAATAGTTGACGACATTCATACAACTTGCCACATAGAACATGAATAGTGACGACATTCATACAACGCCACAGAGAACACTGAATAGTTGACGACATTCATACAACCCCTAATTTCAATTAATTCAAGATGGTGCCAAATGGTAGAACTTTTATTCCAATGTTAAAATGTGTGTTGTCTGCACTGAGAACACAGATCAATGATCAGCGAGCAAACAGGTTTATTCCATGTTAAATGTGTTTGTCTGCACTGATAACACAGATCGATGATCAGCGAGCAAACAGGTTATTCAATGTTAAAATGGGGTTGTCTGACTGAGAACACAGATCGATGATCAGCGAGCAAACAGGTTTTCAATGTTAAAATGTGTTTGTCTGCCTGAGAACACAGATCGATGATCAGCGAGCAAACAGGTTATTTCAATGTTAAAATCTGTGTTGTCTGCACTGAGAACACAGATCAATCATCAGCGAGCAAACAGGTTATTCCAATGTTAAAATGTGTGTTGCCTGCAAGAACACAGATCGAGATCAGCGAGCAAACAGGTTATTCCCAAAGTTAAAATGTGTGTTGCCTGCACCGAGAACACAGATCAATCATCAGCGAGCAACTAGTTTAGAACGAGAAGTACACCCGTACCTCTAGGTCACATAGTCTTATACCATCACACTACCCATCACCTCGAATATACATTACATTGAAGAGTCCATTTATTTTACAGTTGTAAATTGTAAAGACGGAAACTAATTCGTGTTCTAACATTTCTCATTTCGTTTACATTTTCAAGTATTAGTTTTGTATTGTCGATAACTATAGAAAAGAGAACAACAAAATACATTGATATAACCTTCGCATCGATGTCCAAAATAACCGTATTCACAGTCAACACAATAACCTGACACCCGTCCATGTACCGTTCATACATCGTATGAACCCGATTCTGCTACAATGTTGTCCATAAAGTTGCTTACAATCTGGTTCATAAATAAAAAAGAAAATTAAAAAACCCAAAAAAAAACAAAATAAACCCTGCAGTTTCTAGAGAGATATGACTACTTAACTCATCGTCAGTTAAATGTTGCAGTGTCTAGTAGAGATCAGACTATTTTAGCCATGGTCAGTTACATCTTAGTGTCTAGTAGAGATCAGACTACTTTAGTCATGGTCACGTACATGTTATTGTTTAGTAGAGATCAGACTACTTTAGTCATAGTCAGTTACATGTTATTGTCTAGTAGAGATCAGACTACTTTAGTAATGGTCAGTTACATGTTATTGTCTAGTAGAGATCAGACTACTTTAGTCATGGTCAGTTACATGTTGCAGTGTCTAGTAGAGATTAGACTACTTTAGCCATGGCCAGTTACATGTTGCAGTGTCTAGTAGAGATCAGACTATTTTAGCCATGGTCAGTTACATCTTAGTGTCTAGTACAGATCAGACTACTTTAGTCATGGTCAGTTACATGTTGCAGTGTCTAGTAGAGATTAGACTACTTTAGCCATGGTCATTTACATGGTGCAGTGTCTAGTAGATATCAGACTACTTTAGTCATGTTCAGTTACATGTTGCAGTGTCTAATAGAGATTATACTATTTTAGCCATGGTCAGTTACATCTTAGTGTCTAGTAGAGATCGGACTACTTTTGCAATGGTCAGTTACATGTTGCAGTGTCTAGTAGAGATCAGACTACTTTAGTCATTGTCAGTTACATGTTGCAGTGTCTAATAGAGATCAGACTACTTTAGTCATGGTCAGTTACATATTGCAGTGTCTAGTAGATATCAGACTACTTTAGTCATGGTCAGTTACATGTTGCAGTGTCTAGTAGAGGTCAGACTACTTTAGTCATGGTCAGTTACATGTTGCAGTGTCTATTAGAGACCAGTCTACTTTAGTCACGGTCAGTTACATGTTGCAGTGTCTAGTAGAGATCAGACTACTTTAGTCACGGTCAGTTACATGTTGCAGTGTCTAGTAAAGATCAGGCTAATTTAGCAATGGTCAGTTATATGTTGCAGTGTCTAGTAGAGATCAGACTACTTTAGCAATGGTCAGTTACATGTTGCAGTGTCTAGTAGAGACCAGACTACTTTAGTCATGGTCAGTGGCATGTTGCAGTTTCTAATAGAGATCGGACTACTTTAGTCACGGTCAGTTACATGTTGCAGTGTCTAGTAGAGATCGGACTACATCCCAAGCGAAGCCGTGTTAATGTGCTAGTATGTGTAAATATATATATAGATATATATATATATATATATATATATATATATATATATATATATATATATATATATACATATACAATATAGTAAACAAACGAACAGTACACCATTTATATAAAACCTGTGCATAGTTTCCCTTTGAACTCCTTCTTACAGTTGCAATGTCCATTTTTGTTATTACATGTGTCTTTACATCCAATAGCACATTGAGCCTGACAGGTGCGTCCGTAGATGCCAGGTACACATTCTGCAAGAAAGATGATACATGTTATAATGTAAAATATGAAACTACGAGTCATACATGCATCAATTATCCACCCATCTCAAACGATGATGACAACTGAAGCAGACGTATGGTGGCGCACATCTCTTCTGTGTGCGAGATTACTGAAGTTTAAATCTTGCAACGAGATCGCCTGCCACAGATGGAGTATACATGATCAGTGTTGAACATGTTGGTGTTGTGTTGCATTTTTGAGTAGCATTATTGATTGATCGATTAGGCTATCATCTGTACTCTTCCGAGAGTAACCAAGAGGGCAGGTGCTGTTGGAGAGCTACTCTGGGGCAAGTAGAGATTAAAAGGTAGTCATGCTTGATGGGATCCGCCCGCAACACAGACGAGCGAACTCCCAGAGTTACTATTAATGCTCGCCTTTCCCGATCGACGGGAAAAGCTAGAACAACACATGTGGGGCGGAAATCGGAGAACACGCATTTCTCTCTTGATGCACTTCTCTTGAGCCGATGAGAATGCCGGGTGATGAGTTGGGCCGCGTGTTGGTCCACATGGGACAAAGTTCGAAAAAACCATCGAAGGGACGATGGTCCTCGTGTTGCGAAATTCGGAGCCCAAGTATACTCTCTTTAACCACCACTCTAGAGCCGATGAGTATGCTGAGTGCCTAGTTGCACCGCAAGCCGTGTCACATATGTCATAGCACTGGTCCCCATCACGGACATCGGGGGCACGACCCAAATCCATTAAAGAGACGTTGACCCACGTGTGGCTACATTCGGAGCCCAAGCATGTTCTCTCTTGAGCCGATGAGTGTGCTGGGTGATGAGTTGCACGTGGGCAACATGGGTCGAAGTCAGATAGCCCAGTAGGAATTGACGGAAATGGTGAGGTAGGCACAAGGTCAGAGCGAGCACGCACGTTTGCAAAGTTACAGTGGGCCCCATCGAGGGGCAGGCAAGAGGGTGTCCGTTCCACCCACATGAGTTGAACAACTGGAAAGCCCAGCAGAGGCAAAACCAGTGCAAGCGCGGCAGCGGCAAGCGCAACAGCGACATGCGCGGCAGCGGCATGCGCGGCAACAGTAAGCGCGGTAGCGGTAGGCAGAGTGTACGTCCCGCCCAAATGCATAGAACAACTGCAAAGCCCAGCATAGGTAAAGCCAGTGCGCGTTTCTGCTAGCAGGGAACTACTGCTGCCTTGTAGTCGATTGGGGGCAATCAAAGTCTAGCGGAGCAAACCGCAAACATACCAGAACGGGCGGTAAACCAAGGTGTTCATTAAACGACCGGTTTGGCTGCGCAGATGGCGTTCATAAGCCCGGGAGTGCAGGCCGTCTAAGGGTTGCTGCCCTGAAAGAAAATAGCAACCCACTGCCTTCTGGGTTACGGCTGGGGACAGTAAAATGCTAGCGGAGAGCGAACCGCACACAATAGCTGGTTGAAATCGAACACCTCACCGAAAGATAAGCAACTGTGCTCAAATATGTGCTGAAGGTTGGTGCACGTACATTACGTTCTGATGTTTGGCAGTTTATATATCACAATAAGAATGATAAAAAAAAACTAGCCTAGAACGATCGAAAGAAAGAGATAATCGATTTTGAATTGCCAAGAATTATCGTATCTGCTGAAAGCGAACATTATACCGACATTATATCGCAGATCTCGAATACTCGTTCAAATAGAACGTCTGCGAATACAACAAGTTTCACTGGCGTTCAATATCGTGGTACGCATTGTAACAAGGTACATGTTTAGTTTTATGTTGACGATTATCCACATTCCGCTCTCAAACAGCAACACGAAGCTTTTCAAATGACACACTGTCTTCGTATCGTGTAGTTTTCACCAATAAACATATAATATTAACAAACTAGCAGTCACTGACGTTTAATGCAATGTTTATTGTGCCAACATTGTTCCATTCTTTCCTACAAACTATATTCACTCTTTTCTGATAAAAGTAGTATTGGAAAAGCGACAAATAAGTAGGACGCAGTATTCAGGTTTAGCGCAAATAGTTCGATTAAAGAAACATAATAACACTGATTTTGAGTGACACTCACGTTTGTCACCTGAGACACGGACTCGACTGATCAACCAAGCAATTATCGATATTTTTATGACTCTAAGAAAATCTGATGTAGATCTGAAGTCAATTATGCTAGCAGAGAGGTTAAGAACTTCATGTTTAGTATGTCTTGAGATAGTACAGTAAACACAACAGTCCGTAAAGACAAGACGAATGTCCGACTGTTGACAGTGAATATAGTCTAACTTTTAATCAAATATTGGCACTGAGTACAGTATAAATTTAATCAAGTATTGACACTGAGAACAGTCTAACTTTTAATTAAGTATAGACGCTGAGTACAGTCTAACTTTTAATCACATATTGACACTGAGTACAGTCTAACTTTTAATTAAGTGTTGACGCTAGGTATAGTTTAAGGGGAGACCCACCAGAACAAGGGTTGTATTTTTAAAAAAATTCACAGAAAAAAAACTAACAACGATATTGTCATACAATTTGGCCATCAGTTGCTAAAGACATTGTCTTCGATGATAAACAACATGTAGTGTATGCACTGTAGTTAGTTATTTAAAAATAATTAATTTTCTTGAAAATATTTTGTAAAATCTCCTGTATCGGGAAGAGGATTTCACAAATATAACAAGTGTAAAGAACGCCAAACTGGCATATGATGTACATATCACCCATACTTATAGCATGAACCTCCACTTTTTGTCTAAACTGTATATAAGCAGAGCTATTGATTTTCTAATTTGAAAATGTTTTTTAATTTGGAAGGGTTACATTGCAAAAACCATATCTACAAAACCAATTGAGTTATACATTTTGTGGAGGTTCACGCTATAGCTATTGGTGATATGTACATCATCTGCCAGTTTGGTATTCTTTGCACTTCTTATGTTTATGAAATCCTCTCCCGATGCAGTGGGGGAAGGAGGTTTACAATATATTTTCAAGAAAATTAATTATTTTTTAAATAACTAATTACAGTACATACACTAAACGTTGTTTATCATCGAAAACGATGCCTTTTACAACAGGTGGCAAAATTGTATGACAATATGTTTGGTAGTTTTTGTCTGTGAATTTTTAAAAAATACAACCCTATTTCTGGGTGGGTTTTCCGCCTTAACTTTTAATCAAGTATTGATACTGAGTGCAGTCTAACTTTTAATCAAGTATTGATACTGAGTACAGTTTAACTTTTAATCAAGTATTGATACTGAGTACAGTTTAACTTTTAATCAAGTATTGATACTGAGTGCAGTCTAACTTTTAATCAAGTATTGATACTGAGTACAGTTTAACTTTTAATCAAATATTAACACTGAGTACATCTAACTTTTAATTATGTAGAATCCTGTATCTTCAAAGAAATGTATGTAAATTTACATCGACAGGGTGACTTCTGAAGTAGCTCCAAACTGGAGTTGAACTCTGTACAAACTCTTCTCCGCGTCCAAACGTAACAATAATGGAGTTTGCTGGCCTTTGTGAATTGAAACAATAACAGCAGTAATAATGCATGAGTTGGGGTCGAGGTGTGAAGTTCACTGATCATGCCTTGGGATACCAAATATCAGTGTATATGGCAATGCTCAATCGCAATGATTTAATGATGTAGACTGACACCAAATAAAAAGATTTAATCTGTCCCAGTAAAATATTAAATAATAAGTACAGTCGAGTCACATATACCTCATCAACTAGTAAAACAACAATTGACATTTGCTAAGTAATCCTCATCAACATCAGACAGTGATACAATCATTCATTAATAAAACAAAGACATTTGCACTTACTTAATTCAGTGTTTATATTATCGAACACAATAAATAAAAACAAACATCTATTCTGCAGTGAATTGTAGTGGCAAGAAATACGTGAAGAGAGAAAGATAGGGAGAGAGAGAAATATCGAATCATTGTTTTATCAAATAGCAAGATGCAATCAACAAGAAGACGATACAGTGTTAACACAATACCTGCACATACAGGTCCATGGAAGTTCTTAATACAGTTGCAATATCCAGTTGCATTGTTGCATGTATCATTGCATCCGATGGAACAGAGATATTGACAATCTGATCCAAACTTGCCAGGTTCACATTCTACAAGAAATAGAACACGGCTTATATTTTATTATATAGTTTAGCTAAGGTTATTTAGGCCATGTTTGATTCTCTTGTAAAGTCTCACATCTAATGAGAGATGGGTCGGTGTTTGCAGAGCCGAGATAAAGGAGCTGATTTACAACTCTCAATTTGTAGTCAAGTATCAGTTCGTTTAATTTGCTGACGAACTCGAATACGATTGGGTATCGTAAATCGGTACGTTTATTTTGCTGTCGTACTCGACTACGAATGAGGCCTTAAATTAGTATGTTTATGCCATTGCCGTCCCGGGCATGGTCATGTGGAAGCCATGAGAGCAGGTGGTGGATGAGTGAGGAAGCAGCCAACAGAATGTCAATGGTTATGGTCTCAAAATTCATGACACAGAGGATCTCTGTAATAGAGACAATGGGTACGGTCATGGACTAGTATAGTCACTGTCAGAATGGAAAGCAATGGTAGACTACCTTCCAAGACAATGCACAAGGCTATGATGATCTTATAAACACACTGTGGAGGAGTCCGACGCAGAGAATAGTACTATAGTCTGTCCATTAATTCGTGAGCACGTTTGAAATTGATTTTCTCGAAAACTACCTGTTGGATCTCAGTGATTTTTGCAAGCAGCCTTAGAATATCCATGACGCTAGAGAAATATTTTTTCCAAGAAAATTTGATGTAGTTTGAAATATTTCTTCTTCAGGTTATATTTAAATCAACCTCACCGGATTGTACACAATAGTAACAGATCTACGGTACACAGACGCGTTGTTCTAAAAATACATTATGGTAACATTGAAATATCGTGAGTAAACAACAATTTCACCGGAATTCCCGTGCACCGAACCCAGTCGACTTTGAAAGCGGAAAGCATTTGACGTTATAATTGGGATACGGTTGTATAGTTATAGGCGTATCTCGCTATTTGTATGAAGCTATTGTATCATATTTGTTGGCTTATCAAAACTGACATTGATATCACATTCATAATGAGTCTGAAGTGCACATTTATAACAATGCAGAAGGTTACAGTTTTACTATACCAACACTTCCGTAGGGAATCTAAAAGAGGTCATCTATATTGCGATATTCATAACCCTGAGAAACGAACGCAACTGGCGCTTGGTCTGAATAGAGAATACTTTCCCGATGGATTAAACAGGACACAAAGTGCACTAATGCCAAGCAAGGAAGGAAAAGAACAATTGACGACTTTGACATAGATGTCATAAGACGGGAGCTCTTGAAAATGTTTGCGACAAATCTCCAGCTCTACCTTGCGGCTTTCTTAACTGCTCTCCTATATTTAGCCGAGACTGCCTTGAGTGCTATGTTGCTGTCTATGCTCTGTTCAGTTTCTACTCTTTTTCTGCCCTGACTCACTTCATCTTCAACATTTTGGACCTCTTCTGCCAATGAGGTTTGTAGCCTCTTCTTGCACCTCTATGAATTGATTCTATTGCTGCCCTCAAAAGGGATATGTTGAGTAGGTCTGTCCTGTTCCTTATCTTTTTTGTGTGTATTTATGGGGTCACAGTAGATGTCGCTGAGCCTCTCAAACTGTGCCCAGTCAGCTCTTTTGTAGTTCCTCTGGGTCATTATTGTTTAGACTTGGTTGAAATATCTAATCTTCAAGGAGAGCTTAACAGGTTTGTGGTCACTGTCTCTTCGCTGTTCCATGAAAGTTCGATCCAAGTTCGATCCACCTATGTCACCGGTGGCAAAAACGAGGTCTGGGGGGGATATATTTTTCTATTTTTCTTGAGTAGAAGGTTCCTGAGCTGCAGGTTCTTATCTATCTCCCACTGTTCTAGCCCCCCTTAAAATTGGTGTCTCTTCTATCCCCACCTTTCCGGGCGATTGGTAAAATCTCCCACTACTAGACAGTTTGTATTGGTCAGTGTCATGGTCTCCAGCATAAGGGCTCTGTTAATTCGAATCTGTTAGTTGTCTACAAAGATGTCAATTCCTATGATTTCTGCTTCCCATTTGTGCTGACTTCTATCTGTTTCATGATGTATCTGTTGCTCACGCGTATAAGCGTCTCCCTTCCGTGTGGCCTTATCTGTACAACTGATAACCTCGGACGGAGAATATGTTTGGGGGATTTGATGTGTTTTTCCTGAATACATTCAAGGTCTTTTTTTCATTGCTGGGGGCTGCTTTTTGATGTAAATGACCTCGGCGTTCTATCGAATTATGTTGAATTTCCTGAGGCTGGTGGGGTTTGATCTGCAATATTTTCCTGCGGTTCCTTTGCTTTAGCACCAGTGACAGCGTGAACTCCAGCAGTTATTTTTTGCCACCCTCGTGATGGTTGGTCCAATATTCTTTCTCTGTGGCTAAATCTCAGGGTAAGTGCGGCGACCATATAATCCTTTATTTCATTCCTTATTTTGAGGGGTCATTGCACCATGCTATGCGCCTTACGGACTGGTGCATCTGGTTCTGCAAACATTTGTTTCGGTTTAGCATTTCTTAGTGGTTGATTGTTACGCAACTGTCCTGCAAGGGAGCAGCTTCTATCAATCTACATCGCGTGCCGAATGGGAAAAAACATAAAACATAGTAATCATGTATTAACTATCGAATATGTGCGTTCCATGCAAATATTGTTAAACCACGGTACAGAATCATAAGAGAATTTCTTAATTTTACGGGCGCCGTCACTAGACACAACAGTCAACCGCCGTTTTGAAAAACGGAAGACATTTGTAATATTGAAGAATGTTCTATGACCCAATGTGGAGTGGTCATATTGAGTAAATTCTGAAAACCTATTGTAAATCATATTTTCGTGCTTCCAAATGCTGGCTATAAACCAGAATATCGACATCAGTTTCCATTGATGAAGATTTAAAAAATTAAACATTGTCAAATCTTAATACAACGTAAGTTTTGATACGAACGCAGAAATAATTGCTTTTACTTTGATCAAATTAGAATAATTTCCTAACAGTTGTAGGCTCGTTTAATTAAATTAGTTGTATACATCTGTCAGATAAGCAATATTGCTATAACGTTTCAATTAAATCTCTACAAGAATCATTTTTGTTTTCCCCAAAAAACTGTGTAATTTATTCTAAGAGTTCCTAACATCATTTTAGAGGGGTACATGTTGAGAGCCAACGAACTTATGTGTGCAATTGTAAACGATTGAAGTCTTCGTTGTTTTCATCACAAAGCTTTCTAAACAATCTTTCATCACCAGTATTTTCTTTTGGTCATGTTAACTGATGTAATTACATACTTTAATGCGCGATGAAGACAATTACTAAGATTTTCTGTGACAAAACGTTGTCGGAGAATCACACAATGCACGGCAACTACATTTGGGACAGTTTTTACAAAGATGAAATTAACGAGCTGTAGCATCTAAACATTGCCAGAGCACCATCGGCAGCAGACAAGATAGTATTCAGCGAAATTCGTTTTTCTTTAAAATGATATTACAATAAGTCAAATATAGATTTTTCTTTATTGCCCGTTTCTAAGGTTCTTGCAAATAATAGTTCTTGACAAATGTTTTCTTCTTTTATGAAGCAAACATGCTTGACTTTAAATCTTCAGCTCAAGGCGGCGGCGGAAGGTCCACAACGCCCCCCACAATTTAGTTGTCAACCCAGCGCCCCCTTACAACTTTTCAGCGCAATCCGGTGGGCGGTACCACCGCGTTGGGAACCTATACACTAGAGTTAATACAATAGAAAAGAGAGAACAGGACGCATGGAATAGCAAATGAAGAAAATAGGTTATCGTATTCCAACTTTTCCAACTTTGGATCAAAACAATTCATTTGATAATAACAGAAAAAGCACATCTAATAAACCACATATTGGAAGTGTAAGCTAATCCTGACACTAAGGTCCTCATCTGTACCTCATGATTAGCTGATCTTGCTTTCAAGATATACTCTCTCTCTCTCGCGATCCCCGCTTTCAAGGTATACAAATTCCCCAACATATATAGCCCTTTCCGTCAATCAATATCGAGTCTTGCTGTACTGTTGTACGGTACAGTAGAATCACTTTAATGACGTGATCTGACCAAGGCAACTTTATATACAACGTAAATGTGAGCGTACAATGTACATGTTCTATATACCTGAACAAACAATCCCCACATAGTTTTTCCTACAGGTGCAATGTCCATTTGTTGTGTTACATGTGTCAGCACATCCATTGTGACACTTAATGCAGAATATCTCTGGCCCATAAGTGCTTAGACGACATTCTACAAGTCGAATATATATTATATAATTAGTCAACTATATAAAGGGAACTGTGCATACATAAAATACAGAAAACTAGCAAATTTAACTATCATTTAACATGAGCAATATACTAAACCATTTTCATCAGAGTGACACATGATACGGATATCGTTGATGTGTTACTTATGGAAACACAATATAATGACATTTAATACACATCTGATAGTAAATAAAACGCTCAATTTTAATGACAACAATTACAACGATAAATGTTCATATGGTCTGATATCATGCACATACACCATTTTTAATAAAGCTGAAGGAACCATTTCAGAGTGCGATTTAAACTTACTGCGATTTAAAATGGGCAGACCTAAAGAAATGGGTTATATTTATGTTTTGTTAATTAACATAAAAATAACTGTCATAAAACGTGGCAACTCGTTGCAAAAGATATTGCTGTTCATGATAAACAAGATGCAGTTTATAAATGTTAATTACGTATGTACAAATACTCCCTTAACATGAAGATATGAGAAAATACATGAAAGCAAACCGCCTCCAGTAAATCGAGGAGTGAATTTCCGTAACATAAAACATACAGATGTCAAACAAGCATGCAATATACATTAGACAATAATAAGTAGCTTGAACCATCCAAACAGTATTTACCCAATAGGTTATGTGGCTATGACTTATACAATATTATACTTCTGAATAGCAATATTTTCAAACTTAAAACAGCAATATCTATGTTCATATACTTTTGCCCAAACAAGTATACGCTAAATCTTTAATGGATAATACCGGATATAAGTATAGCACAATTTGAAATCATCGCCTACGTGGTCTTGCTCATCTATTCTTTGCCGGGAGGTCACCTTCCATGATTGTTCTCCAGTCCTACGTGTCTCTTTATATTTCCAAAAATATTGTAATTTTCTCATTAGTATTTGTAGCATCATACAGTGTTCTTTGATTGTGAGTTCTTTATGGTGCGCATGTCGGCACATGGCAATTTACAATATTTTACTCTGCATTTTCCCTGTCCCCAGGAAACACTGGACTGGGTCTGCGCATAAATATTCTAGAATGTCTTTTCAATCGGCGCTAGCAACGCAGCTGAAATGTTGCGCTCGCCAACATAACCCACCTCAGTTCTTCTGGGGATGTTAGTTGTTAATGGAATAGTACCCTGCCCGGTTGTTCCAGGGAGGGCAGTTTTGTTAGGTACTAAAACTCAGCTTTAAGATTTACGCTTGGCTAAGAGGATAGCAAATGTAACTTTAAAAGTGTTGTACATTACAACTAAATATAAACTAAATTCGCCAACGAAGACGGATACATCTGCTAGTTCATTTGTAAGTGTGATTGTATTATGGATAATGTAGTAGCAGTATTTATGTCTTGCATGTATCTCTGTATAACATCCTGAATAACAGATACTGGAAACATATCCTTGTCTTTAAAGTCAGTCACTGTCTTGTCATGTCTTGCAGCCTGTTTGTCATGTCTTGCAGCCTGTTTGTGTTATTGTATATACGTCATCACTCTCCTTTTACTACCTTTAACATTTCTCTATCTGTTAGTCTTCTTTCTTCCGGTACGGACAAGATTTGCAAATAGTACTATTTGCATGAGTTGATATTATTTAACTAATTTGCAGACCAACCACAGATAGGGCACCAACAGTAGATACATTGCATCTTGTCACCCAGGTACGATCACTCCACACATCGCGAACATGTGGTCATCTATATCTGCACTTTAATGTTCTTATTCAGCAGCATGTTCTCATTCTAATAGTTTGCACTCTAGTTGCAGCATCCTTCATTCCGTTATGTATTCCGATAGTGGTGATTTATGTATTCCGATAGTGGTGATTTATGTATTCCGATAGTGGTGATTGATGTATTCCGATAGTGGTGATTTTGTGCCTTACTGGAGGTGTTAGCTACATTATTTTACAGTAGCTACATACAGTCAATGTGGCTGCAGACAAAATAGCGCATCTCAAAAACAATTCGTCGATTGATATGTTTTTATCTTTGCTACTGATAGCTGTCTACATGAAGTGAAATGTTTATGTTCATTGCAGTTTGCATTGTTACAATGAAATGAGATTTTTACTGCAAGCCCTTGCCTTTTCACTTCAATTTATAGTACATCACTTGGCGTACAAAGTACATAGTTTGTTTAACAATGTTCTGACCAATAATACTTTAGCCAACAAGTCTGTATCTCACAAGCACGTTAGTACTTTGCTACCATTGCATTCCATCGTACTGCCACTGTTTACATGATTGATTGTAGATCTTAGTCCTAACATATCCACATCAGATATATGCCATTTATTGCTAGTGTCTACCGTTTTCTGTTCTAATCGTGACAGGAACGTGACATTTTCTTGCATTACAATATCAAAATATACAGTTTACATCAGATATGTAGACATAACTATGAATTGACACAGTACTGAACCTCCAAACATTATCGATAATTATTCCACAATGATTTCGTTCAGCCGTATGATGAACGTGTTTTCTTTTAAGACCTACAAAAAAGTTTTCTTGAAGATATACGCGTCATACATATTTGAAGCAGTCAAGTATTTTCACAGATATTCATCATTATCACCAACTTTGAAGATATACGCGTCATACATATTTGAAGCAGTCAAGTATTTTCACAGATATTCATCATTATCACCAACTTTGAAGATATACGCGTCATACATATTTGAAGCAGTCAAGTATTTTCACAGATATTCATCATTATCACCAACTTTGAAGATATACGCGTCATACATATTTGAAGCAGTCAAGTATTTTCACAGATATTCATCATTATCACCAACTTTGAAGATATACGCGTCATACATATTTGAAGCAGTCAAGTATTTTCACAGATATTCATCATTATCACCAACTTTGAAGATATACGCGTCATACATATTTGAAGCAGTCAAGTATTTTCACAGATATTCATCATTATCACCAACTTTGAAGATATACGCGTCATACATATTTGAAGCAGTCAAGTATTTTCACAGATATTCATCATTATCACCAACTTTGAAGATATACGCGTCATACATATTTGAAGCAGTCAAGTATTTTCAAGAGAGGGAGCGTGCCCAAGCTTGATGTGAATATGTATGATTCCGGGATGTTGGATTTAGACGGTACCGTTGCTCTTGGAATCAGGTATATGCTCATAAAGCAGAATGTCGTCCCTGAGGATATTATGAAATAATGGCAACTTTGGTGCTGATGGTAGATGGTGCGATCCAACTATCTAGCTTACCAGCCAAGGAGGATTAACTTAACATTTAAGGAAAGAACGAACCATTATTGAAGAATTCACCTTGCTATAAACATCCTCCAAATCGATAGTCACAGCAACAGCCTCGTTCTTGCATTGGAAGCCTCCATAAACATCATTAACAAACGTACCAGCATTGTCCCAAGTCCCTTTCATTGTAGTCCGTCTCTAATTGACATATTCTGGCCACTATTTTCTCTAGTAATTTGCCATATACATTTTGCAAGGTGAGTATGCGGTAGATGTTGAGCAGTTTAGGATCCTTCCCATGTTTATCGCGCGGTCGTAAATAGCTTTGAGGGCAGTCATCGGGTACCACACCATTATGTACACTTTTGTTGAAATACATCACAATTGCATTAATAATAGACTCATCAAACTGATGTGCTGATATTGAACACCACTACGCCCTGGAGCCGCGCTGTGACTTGTTTTGAGTGCATTAAGGCAATGTAAGGTTCTGCAGTGCTAGGAATACTACGTTTAGAAATATGGACTTCGGAGCCTACACTTATATGCCTGGAATTACCCCAGGGTTCTCCTCTACTACCGTGTTGTTTAATAGTGACACAACAAATGTAGTTAAAATTCAGCAAACCGGGTTGGGTCGAACATTGACTTTTGCAGTTTATGTCTTAATATATAGAACAGGGCCAAATAAACGATAGATGGACGATGGCATTCAGAGAACATTACATACCGTCTCGCGATGGTGTTGACAATTTTGCAACCTGAAAAGGTGTGTATGTCGTGGTGCTCTTTGAATAATTTCATAGTCATGGCTGATCTACCTCGTGTAATCTTTGATGACCATACCATCGAGCGCAGTGACATGCTGCGTTCTCTTGGAATAACCTTTGATCGTAGTCTATCTTTCAAACACCATTTTGAACAGACGATACAACGTTGCAAGCGTTGTTGTGTGATGCTCAAAGTTATGGTAGCACACCTTGAGCAGATACTACTTGTCCTTTTCTTCGAGCGATTGGTTATGTCCGTGGTAAATTATATACTAGACATTCTCACGATATCAAGATCACAATTTGAACGACGCGAACGTGTTAAGACTGAAGGTATGCGTATAGTCCTTGGTTGCACTAGAAATATCCCCATTGTGAAGACGAGATATATGCTTGGCCTTCTGCCACTAAGCTCCCGTCATGCAATCGCCCAAGCCAAAACATGTATGCGGGTACTGCGGATAAGAGATATTCACTGCTGCAGAACACTAATGATGTTAAGGGCATGAGAATCAAGCGTGACATGTCGTGGATAGCACATGCTGAGAGAACAATTAGCCAGGTGATCACGCCTCCGACTCTACCAAGAGGGGAAGAATGGATCCCAACAGATGGTAGAATGACCAGCTATCTCAATGTTATCATTAATCTTGGAAGAGAATATAGAAATTGGGACAACATGAATGCTGATCTCGCAGTTAAGCAGCTGATAGAAGATAATGCAAGGGGTGATGATGTTGTTGTATATACCGATGTCTTGGTTCATCGTGGTGAGAAGTCAGGTTGAGGTTTCTTGGCGAATACGCATGGTATGTTTGTTACAGCGAAGTGGAACGTACAGGGCAACTAATTCTAGTATGAAGATGGAGGTTGAAGCCGTTACTTCTGCCCTCCATTGGTTCTCTGGGATTTCATTTACTGAGGTTATTGTTGTATCTGACTCTCAGTCGATACTTCACAAGATCCAGAAGGCAGGTTCTGGTATGAGTGGATGTCCTCTGTAGAAGTTTCTAACCTCCAGCGGCTTATCTGGATATATTGTCCTGGGCAAGCGGGGACTTGCGGTAATGAGAGGGCAGACAGGCTAGCATCAACAACATTGATTGTTGGGAAGTTAAAGATGGATAGGGGAGATGTTCTTTGGTCTCTTTGCGACTGTCTCGTGGATGAGAACACTAACATATATGTTAAATCGATTCAGCTATTTTGACAGGTAGGATTTACCCTGTGTGCAAGTGGAACTGGATGCTTTAGGGGCTCAGTTAGGAGCGTGTTTAATCAGCGAGCCACGGGAACCATCAGTAGGCACACTCTTCTATATATGTTGTGGGAGACTGAGCGCCAATGGGTCTGCCCTGAGTACAATCACTACAGTTTAGTAACCAATAACTACATGGCCTATTATAAATTTTGCTTTTAGACCAATAAGTCTAGATTTGTTTAAACAATTCAAGTGATTTGTGATCTTTGTTTCATGTTTACATAGATCATTATTATTCGGAGCATGATCCTAATTAATGAAGATGTACGAGAGTAAACCAAGAAGATAAACTATAGAAAATATAGTGTTTACTCTAAATGTCATTTAGCGAGATAAAGTTTACCAATGTAGAGGGATATAGAGATGGTGACTAATGTCATATATAGATAGAGAGAGAGAGACATGAGACCGACGAGCAATCATAAACACATATGAACTTATAGATTTAAATTATCTTTACATTTACAAAGTGTTATACAGTGTAATGACCTTCGCAGCGTAATCCTATGTATGAGTCCCTACAGAGGCAGTGTCCAGTTGTTTTATTACATATGTCAGCGCAGCCCAAGGAACAATTCAAGCATGGAGTTTTCTCACCGTAAGTACCAGGCAAACATTCTACAATAAACAAATAATTTAGTATAATTCAACAACATATGAAGAATTATGAATTAGCATTACCGTTCAACTCGTTCAAGTTATATCTCATTGCATGCCAGTTTCACATGTATTACATAAGTGTCCACATTATTGCCTTTCCGGATGACCATATTTGTAAAAAAAAATATATCATTTTAGTCATGCAGCAAATGGTTGAGTTTGTATTGATCACATCATCAGAATATACATTGATACATATATTGAAATTGTACTGAATTCATCGAAAAAGCATATCAATGTTGTAACGGCGTTCCCGTTATATAAGTGATATGCAGAGGTAATGCTGGTCCAATTTCCGGCAGATGTATTCCAATGTCTACAGTAAGTTTGACCTAGATTACGCTATTGTATTTTAATACATCAGATTACTATTCGATAATTGTATAATTAGTTCAATTATTGATTTGCCAATTGTAGATGTTGAAGCATTCCAATTTGACAATGAGAAAACATATTGTTATTAATGAAAAGGCAGCCGATTTTGATGTTATAGACCCGCCAACAGCTGATGTGGTAAATCATAGAGACAGTTTGACATAAGACATACTACATACAATACATTCCTGTTAATTGTACCACCATCATGTGACAATAAACGAATGTTACTCACTGAAGACAAGCTGTATTCCCCTAACACACAAAACTTTTGCATATTTCGGACTTCCATCGCTCACACATGATACACATTTTGTGTTTGACAGTGAATATTTACGGGAAACATCGTACAATGCGATATAACTAATCAATTTTGTGAACGAGAATGAACCAAGTCTGGTTAATGACCAACATATTGCCTACTTTAAAATCCTAGATAGGGTGAATGATAATCAGATACTAATTATATCCAACTATGTACTGTTTATTTTGTATTCTTCAAAATATCATGTTTTAATAGTACTTTATTTGTTATCGTATTTGGTCAGAGAAATAAACAAAAATCTGCTTACGTCGATCACAATTGTCTCCAACGTAGCCATAAATACACGGAGAACATGATCCAGAAAAATAGTTGCAATGGTCAGATACACAGTGCGGACTACACCTCTTGGAACAATTGAATCCATACGAGCCTGCGTAACATCCTGGAGCACAAGCACCGGTCGCGAAATTACATGCTTCGGTTATGTCGCAGGTACAGTTTGCCTCACAGAAAACTCCATAAGTATTATCCGGACATACGGGATCTGTCGATTATTATTTATGAAACTTTCAAGTCCGTATTTAACTGTTAAATGTTAACGTATAAATCATGAAGTATGTGTGTACATAAAAATAGAAGAAACAAAACTATATTATGAAAATAATAGTAAATGATTAGAATAAGATACGCTATACATGTATGCAGATTAAAGCAACGTATATAAAAACATGGCTGAAAAATCTTACCAGCAAGGGATCACCCTATTATCAGTAATGACCAAGACTTTCTGCAAAATCATTCTTAATAGAATCAAAGGAGCAGTGGACACAACCCTGAGAGAAGAACAAGCTGGTTTTAGACCTGGGAGAAGCTGCTTAGACCAAATAATTACCCTACGACTAATTTTGGAGGAACATATTGAGAAGCAACAACCACTCATATTAAATTTCATCGATTTTAAAAAAGCCTTTGATAGCCTACACATAATCTCTCTGTGGAATATTCTGAGATGCTATGGAATACCAGACAAAATAATAAAAAAAAAAATTAAGAGCCTCTATGATGGTTCACAGTGTGCAGTTCGCACTGATGGTGGACACAGCGACTGGTTTATGGTTGAAACCGGAGTAAAGCAAGGCTGTATTCTATCTCCGCTATTGTTTGGACTGGCCATTGACTGGGTGATGCAAAAATGTTGCAGGGCGAAACTGGCATCGATTGGGTAGAAAATAGTCAACTAGAAGATTTGGATTTTGCAGATGATATTGCCTTGTTAAGTAGAAAAAGCCAAGATATGCAAAGAAAAACAGACAACTTGTCATCTATAGCATCAAAAGTTGGACTGCAGATAAGTTATGAAAAAACAAATATAATGAAGACACCTATGGCAAGTATTGCAAATATCACACTGGAATCTAAAATTATAAAAATAACAGAGCAGTTCACCTATTTAGGTAGCAATTTTGATTGCACAGGAAATGTTAAAAAATAAATTATGATACGAATTGGCAAAGCAACATCAGCTTTTAAAAGTCTAAATAAAATATGTAACTGCAAGTTATATAGTATTAAAACTAAATTACGAATTTTCAATTCAAATGTTGTATCAATCCTAACATATGCTAGCGAGAGTTGGAAAATGACTAAAGATATAGAAAACAAGTTGAATGCATTTGAAAATAGATGTCTACGAAAAATAATGAATATAAAATGGAACGAATTCAGGAGAAGTGATGAAATCAGAGACATATCTGGTCAACTACTAGTGACAACTGTTATAAGAAAGAGAAGATGGAGATCTGTTGGGCACACCTTGAGGAAAATGATCAACGAATATCAAAGCAGGCATTGAAGTGGGATGCAAAGGGTTCAAAAAAGAGAGGTCGACCTAAGGAGACCCTGAAACGAACTTTGCTGAGAGAGGCAGGAAATATCGGTCTCAGTTCCATGGAGGAGATTGAGAGAGTTGCTCAGGATAGAGCGGTATGGAGAAATTACTTGCAGGCCCTATGTAACGTATAACGGTACGAGAGGAATTATTAATATTGTTACTATAGTCCGTTCAACTTGTCATGCCCACAAATAAAAATTGGTATCTTTGTAACCACTTGATTAAATAACTTGAAAACTTGCATGTGAACTACACATGGTCCCGACGCTACAAAATATTGAACAGTCATACCATCTAAAAGTTTCCTTATTTGTGCTATATATTTAACGAGTTCATTGGCTTGGTTAGAGAAAACTAATGTTTACAGACATTTAGTACATTAATGACAAAATTAGCAACATTTAGAACGAAATCCGTAGTTTTTGAACAATTCTTGCATTTTCCGCGCACCAAATCAACTCTTGCTTGAACATGGTAATTAAATGACGTCATAAATGCGACACGGAGATTTAATTAAGGGCGTATACCGAAATTAGAGTGAGGCTATTGGGTCATATTGATGACTTCTGAAAACAGACATTGATATAACATTTCTAATGAGATTGAAGTTACAATGCAAAAAGTGTCATTAATACTATACGCACATTTCCGCAAAGAGGCACATCTCATTCTCTCACTCTTTCTCTCTGGGTCGTTCTTTTTCTGCAATTTTTATAATTCTTATTGTCATATATAAACAGCCTTTGCAAGAACGTGTTGTATTGTCACAATCTTCAGTACCATTTGAAGCTCTTGTGCATGTCCTGCGGCGACGTATTCGATTTCAACCACCGTTTACTTGGTTCGCTCTCCGTCAGCCTTTGACTGTCCCCAGACAAACTGCAAGACAGCAGGATGCTGTTGAACGTCATCTGCCCAGGTTGCCGACTATTTGTGGACCATTTGGTTTTCCTTCCCTCCAGTTTTGTGTACGATTTGCTCCACTAGCTTTTGATTGTCACCAATCTGACTACAAGGCAATAGTAGTTCGCTGCGGGCGGAAACGAGCACTGGATTCAAGCCTCTGCTGGGCTTTCCAGTTTTTCTGCACCTTTTGTTTGTCTGCTCACCACTACGCGTGCCACGCTCCCTTACCATCAGCGCCATCCACGTCTACACACCGGTGGTACCACCCGTGCATCGTCGGCATGCGTGCTCGCTCTGTCCTGGTGCTAGCCCAAAATTTCCATCAGTTCTCACCGTGCTCACAGTTAACAGCCTCTAGACTGTCCGGACACTGGGCTCAACTCGGGCCCCCTCCTCAGGGCTCCGAGTTTCATCCTATGTGGACCCACATGGAACTCATCTCGGGCAAAAGTTTTGCTCCACGCGGGACCAGGTCTCTTCTCTCGATGCACCCTTCATCCCTTTATGGTTATTCCTTCAGCTTTTCCCATCGTTCGGGAGAGACGTGCATTAATAGTCACTTTGAGATTCCGCTCGTCTCTGTTGCGAACGAATCTCATGCAATGTAACTACGTCTTCATCCCTACCAACGAAAGAATAGCTCTACCTCGATCCATATCCACTTAACCAGACAGAAACTAATGTCTGTTACCAGGGTCACCACGTGGAGATGGAGTAGGATCTTGATTAGTGCTAGTTCACTAATCCTGGTGCGGTGTTGTCCCTATGCGCATTTGACCCAAGGCACATATCGGTCATCTGTATCACAGTATACTTCTTATGTGTTCTCACTAGATTGGGATTTCAGATTCTCTAAAAAGGCAGCCATCTGCCTCAGATTATCAGCCACGCCAAACAGTTTGTCTTGGGCGCTGGTGTAAGTGGGCCACCTCTTTCTTCTCAGGTCTGCATACTGGGGAAGTTCTGTAGGATATGTTCTGTTGTCATACTCGCTAAGCCACAGGGGCACAGGTCGTTGGTGCCTATTTTGAATTTAGTATACATGTTTACCACATTAAACAAAAACCATAGTAAAGATATATTTTATTGAAGTGATACCCCTACAACATATGTTAACACACGCACAATGTACCGAAGAAGTAGCGATTTGAAAAGAACATCTCCAAGTAGCTCCGCCATTGACAATTCCAAGCCTGGACGTGAAAGAGGGATGGCATTATGCCATGTCAGCTAACTTTAAGACAACAAATGCAGTGGTATGGAAATTTAATGAGAATGAAATTCAACCAACCACCAATAACAGCATACAATAAAAAGAGATCGGGTACTAGAGGTAAGAGAAGACCAAGAAAAGATGTATAGACAATATCAAGACCACACTACATAAACACGGATACAACAAGGGCGACTCATCTAGCCCAAGAACGCAAATTAAAGCTCCCATCCCTACGCTTAACGGCAAGAGTGGACAGCCAACTACATCTTTCATCTGGGAATAGACAATAGACAATAGCTAACTTTAACTCTAATGTAAATTATTTAAAAAACAATAATACAACTATGTCTATGTTTTCTGTGTTTTTTATGACTCTATTGCAAATATCAACATTGGTCCCCATGTATGAGCTGGGATGATACGCCTTTGAACGAAACTTGATATCAAATGTCATTTTGGTGCATTTACCTTAAAAACTAAAATTATGTATCAGACTCGCCAAATATGCGGCCAACATCAAAGGAAACCGTTATATTACAAAATCCAGGTTTCCTATAGCAATTTCTTCCATCAGACATTTGCGTCGGTATAATTCTAAGATTGGGTGCAAAGTTTCGCTACTGTAGAATAGATGGTTTTGCTACAATTCGCATTGAACTGTGGGCATGAGTTGTTGAACGGACTATAATATACAAATTAACTGCAGTCCACTAGTTTAGGAAAGCGCAAATTGGCCAACACCATTATCATTTCTACTTTTTTTCTTTCAAGCATATAGTCGGCATCATGAGCATGATGAAACTTTTGCAACTCTGGGGGATACAGAGCGTTTCTTATAAATCCATGTACTACCGAGTGGCTCATATACATAGATGTATCCGGATATGAAAACGCCTCAGATTTTGAGACATATCCACCTCGGAGAGCAGGAAAAAGGGGGAATTCACTGCTTACCTCAGATCTTGAGATGTCTTCAGATCTAAAACCGCTAATTCACCTCTACTCCACTCTGTGTTTTGTTGATTTCGAGAATGCATTTGTCAGCATAGATAGGAAATCAATATGGAATATCCTGAGAAACGATAGGGTACAATGGAAGACGGATGGCATCATCCGACAACTGATTGAGTGGAATGTCTCCCAGGTTATCCATGATGGAAGACTGTCTGAGATCGTTAAACGGGTGTTAGACAAGGATGTATGCTGTTCTTCTCCTTCTCGTGGTGCTACCTGACGGAGTTACACGCGCGGCATATGCACGGTCCGGAAAAGACATTCAGTGTACACGTATGTCAAAATTAGACAGCCGCAGTAGCGTAGTTGTTAGCGAACTCGCTGTATAGGATAATATTCTGGGCTCAATTCCATGGTAAACGTTGAATATGTTTCCGTCCTTAACTCATGTCGATTTTTTTTCTTAGGTCGTTCCAGCCTCAATTGGGCATCTGGAAAGCGCTGGGAAGTAAAGGCGGCAGACGTGATGTTGACATCCCCCATCGTGTTCCGACGGTCAATAAAAAATACGGACCTAACACCGTATTACCGTGTATAACTACTATATTTATAAAATAGTTCATTTTACTTATTAAATGTCAAAATAAGAGGACCTGGACTTCACGGATGATCTGGTCATGCTCTCACACAGACTACAAGACATGCAGGAAAAAACAGATGCACTGGCAGAAACGGCACAACGGTCGGTCTTAAAATAAGCAAAGAGAATATAAAAGTACTGCAAAGCAACAACATAGGGCAAGACCCAATATTGATTTTGTACATATAATAATATTATATATAATAATATCAATAATAAAGCGCATAAACCGTTATGGTCGTAGAAGTGTCACTATGGAGACATCAGCACAAAAAGCACGTCATGAGTCTCTGTCTTCAACTTTTTGAGAAAGTGTGGAGAAACTATGTCTGACCAGCTATTGATGTTGTCTGGATTGTGTATACATTGGAAGCAAGATAAGCCAATCAGAAGGTACATATTGGGACATTAATGCCAGGAGTAGGAAAGCCCAACAAGCTTCTGATATCCTGCACACAGCATGGGAACTTACTGCCACCTCCACTAAAAACAAAGCTCAAGATAATCAGTTCAAATGTGAAATATATGTTGCTGTATGGCTCTGAAACATTTTCAGTCACAAAATTAACTAAAAATAAGATTCATACCTTTTTTCAACGGATGTCTTCAGCGGATTATCAGACGGGGATTTGACTGGTCAAAGGCGCACAGGGAGAACGGCGAGCCAAGATTAGTGAGCTGACACTAATCAAGATTCTACCTCACCACCCTGGTAACATACAAAGGCAAAGGCAATACGCGTTTCCGCTCGTATGAAACTACTACTGCCTTATAGTTTGATTGGGGACAATCAAAGCGGAGCAAACCGTACACATAACTGTACGGAGCGAAAACAAAGTTGTCCACAAATGGACAGGCAATCTAGGCAGATGAGGCTTAACAGTCCGGGATGGTAGGTTATCTAAGGGTTGCTACCCTAAATGAAAATAGCAAACTGCTGCCTTGCAGGTTGGCTGGCGACAGTCGAAGGCTGACGGAGAGCGAAGCCAGTAAACGTTTTTGAAATCGACACACCTCCGAAGGATAAGTACCAGAGCTACAAATGCTACTGAAGATTATGAACGTATCACACCCTTTCTTTGTGTTATGCTGTTTATATATCACCATAAGAATGCTAAAAATGACCATAAAAGTTCGATCGCGAGAGAGACTGAGATGATTTGACAGATTAGCAAACACGAACCTGTAGGTAAGAAGAGAACAAGAACCAATGATGATCCACGCAAATAGCGGTGGGACGGACATACCCTACGAATGGCACAGTCGACTATCACTAGATACGCACGTGAATGGAACACGCAAGGAAAACGAAAAAGGGTTGTTCTAAACAGACCTGTGGACGAAGTTTTGAGAAACTGAAGGGTGTTCGACTATCCTGGGAGGCCATAAAGAAGCCAGCCAGAGACGGAAAAAGTGTATAACAACTAATGAGGCTCTCTGTTCTACACTGAGCGGAGAGGAGTAAGTAAGTAAGTCCGTCTGACCAGCGTGTTCTTGGAACTCATTAAGGATCATTTGGTTCAGTCTAAAAATCTGATCATCAGTTCTCTGTCCTGCTCTGATGATGCTCGTCCATCACGAGTGATGATGACCACACACATTTTCATCCAAGGGAATGTAGTTGTCTATGTATGTTTGTCTATGTGTGCGTAGATGACTAGTGAGCCCGATACGGGCTTGAAATGTTCGTGTACAGTGTGGGCAAGGTATACTTGCACTTGTGGGAAGTTTTACTGCCTTTCTGTTTTGACGTCTTTGCTCCATCCGTGCTGTTCTATCTGCCTCGCAGGCCGAGGAACCGTGTCGAAGAAGTGTGCGCCAGGCTGATCTGTCTTGAGCAGCATTCTCCCAGTTGTTGACATCTATGCCAAACGATTTCATCGAGTTCTTGAGTGTATCTTTGAATCGCTTTTTCTGGCCCCCATGTGAGCGTTTACCACTTTGCAGCTCACCATAAAAGAGTCGCTTCGGTATTCTGCAATCTGGCATTCGAGCCACATGTCCTGCCCATCTTGTCTGTGATTGTATCAAGATTGTGTAGATGCTGGGAAGAGCAGCTCTTTTAGGACCTCTGTATCTGGGATCATATCCTGCCATTTGATGTTCATTATTTTCCTAAGGCAGACTGTGTGAAAGTGGTTTAGCTTCCTTGCGTGTCTCTGATATACAGTCCAAGTTTCGCATGCGTGAAGAAGGACTGGGAGCACGACAGTTCGATATACCTTCAGTTTTGTGGCTTGGCCAAACCACATCTGTGCCAGCCATTTCTATGTAGTCTGCCAAAGGTGCTGCTAGCTTTAGAGATTCTGGTATTTATTTCATCATCTATGGTGACATTTTGGGACAGTGTGCTTCCAAGATAAGTAAATCTGTCCACTACTTTCAGTTCCCTGCCGCTTGTTGTAATATTTGGTTCGGCATATACTTTTCCAGGAGCTGGTTGGTACATGACTTCAGATTTCTCGGTATTGATGGTAAGACCAAAATTGGAGCAGGCTTGTGAGAATCTGTTCATGCTAGTCTGGAGATCTGCCTCAGTGTTGGCAGTGAGGGCGCAGTCGTCAGCAAATAGTAGATCTCTGATGGTACTTTTGTTTTTGCGTGAAGTCTCCTTGGATTGAAGAGTTTTCCATATGTACGATACTTGATGTTGACACCTATGTTACCGTCTCTGAATGCATCTGTCAGCATGGCAGAAAACATAATGCTAAACAGAGTTGGTGCAATCACACAGTCTTGTTTGACTTCATTCAGGACGGGTCCTGCTTTAAACCCTGCTTGGCTACTGTTCAGCATCTTGGTGGTTTCGAGCCACCAATATAACCGGTGATTAATCATTCTTTCAGCTAGTTTACCTAGGCATAAAGTGAGGGATATTGGCCTATAGCTTTTCATATCTTCAGATGGTTTTCCTTTCTTCAAGATAGTTGTTATTGTTCCATTTTTATATATCTTGGGCAATGTACCCTCATTCCAAGTTCGATTAATTAGATCTAGGATCACTGCTTTACCAACATTACCAAGGTGGATGAGCATCTCATTGTGTATTTTGTCTGGACCTGGTGACTTCCGAAGTTTTAGATTCTTCATTGCTCTGGTGAGCTCAGTTTGTGTGAAGTCGTCCTCAAAGAGTGCAATATTGGCGCTGCAGGCATGTTCTTTTAACTTGAGCTCATGTACGCGGTCTTTGTCCTTATTTGTATGTTTATCTATTCTGTTAATGGATTCAAAGTATTTATTAAATATTTAAATATTTCTGCTTTCTTTTGATCTTCCACTATTGTTGCTTCATCTGTACTTATTGGTCTAGGATAGTATCGACGTTTTTCTCCACACAAATTGCTCAGTAACGATCATGCTTTAGCCCCATTTCTTCCTACGTCAAGATCTGCTACTGTTTTATGTCGTTTTTCTCTTTTGGCCGTATTGAAGGTCCGTTTTACTTCAGCATTGGTTCTGTTGTAGAGGATTTTGTTTTCTAGTGTGGGCTTTTCTTCAAAATGTTTCCTCACTTGTTCTCTTTCTTGTACTACTTTTGCAATTGTTTAATTCCAGAATTGTTTATAGTTCTTTCAACATCCTCTAGAAATGCAGATGGTGGCTGCTTTCAGCAGAGATTATGAGATCACATGGCAGTAATGTTCAATTGTTGTATTACACTTTATTTCACCTATCATTTTATATGTTGTTTCTTTATACTTTGTCGAATTGGCCCTTTTAAAATGGCAGCGTGTTCTCTATAGAAATCGTTTGGGAGATTGTGTCAGTACAGATGTTAGGATAGGTATGTTGTCACTTCCTATGCCGTCAAGTACCTCTAACGTGTGTCTTAGGAGGAGGTCAGATGAAAGAATGGTCAAATTTGGCCTACTTAACGTGTTGTGTACCCTATATAATAGGGTTGGAGTTGATGTGTTGTCTTGGAGGACTAGTAGATTGCTTGTGTTACACATTTCTTCAATCGCTTTTCTGGACTGGTTATATATTTTGTAACCCCACTGAGGGGAGTGTCCATCGACATCTCCAGCAAGAATCAGTCTAGAGTACACTGTGTCACTGAGATATGAAAAGCTGCAATTGTTACCATGGGGTTGTACACATTATAGACTGTGTATTTTTTCTCGTCTTGCCAAATTGTTGCAATCTGTATATCAGATGGTTGGTGAGATGTGATGTTTGTCACATTCCCCTGGATATCATTTCTAATATAAGTGATAATTCATCTGCAGTCAGTACATTTACAAGTGTACTGTGTGTATCCTGGAATACGGTGGTCTGTGTTTTGATGGAGGGTTACCTGTAGCAGTGCTATGTTGGTCTGTGTCCTGATGGAGGGTTTCCTGTAGCAGTGCTATGTTGGGCTGTGTCCTGATGGAAGGTTTCCTGTATCAGTGCTATGTTGGTCTGTGTCCTGATGGAGTGTTTCCTGTTGGAGTGCTATGTGTATTTTCTTATGATGTAGTAGGTGTGTTAATTCTGGTTTCTTTGTTCACACACAGTCCCCAGATATTTAGTTGTAAAATGTTTAATGAGAACATAATTTTTGTTGACTGTCTACATATATTTATTTGTAAAATGTTTAATGAGAACAGATCTTTGTTGACAGTCCACATATATTAAGTTGTAAAATGTTTAATGAGAACATATCTTTGTTGTCAATCCAAAGATATTTAGTTGTAAAATGTTTAATGAGAACAGATCTTTGTTGACAGTCCACAGATATTTAGTTGTAAAATGCTCAATGAGAACTGATCTTTGTTTCCAGTTGCTAACTTTTCACCGGTAGCCTGGAGATTTTCTACCCAGCGCGGCCCTAGGTAACCGAGGCGACACCCGAGGTCGTATTTTTTACATTTAGTTTTCTCTGCCATGTTTCCTGGAGAGCCTGTGCTTTCCTTACCACCCAGGTCTGTGATCTGTCAACAGCTAGCTCTCATCCACTGCTTAACAAGGGAATGTTAGTACTTCGTTCCTTCAGCAAAAAGGGCAACGCAACATACATCTACCACCTGTCCACCATGTCGCCAAGGCACGAGCCACCCCGATTCATTCCCCGCCTCGTTGTCTCCTGGCATGCTGTTGCATTTCATAAGTAGAATAGAGTAAGGTAGGATCTGTACCCCTGTACACAGACAAACGGATCGTCACGCACTGGATCGTTAGTGTCAGTGCGAAGACGTGCATGTTTTTGTGGTCGAGAAGACGTTGATGCATATCCCTTCCTGCATTGTCTTCTTCTTTCATTGAGCCTAAGTTGTTGCAATTGTGATTAGAACCAGAGCATCAGCAGAGCACAACCCGACCACAGGGAGTGTGCAACAAAAAAGTAGAAGGGGAGACAAGAAAAGGATGTCCTCCTGAAGAGAGAGAGAGAGGACTGCTATGTACCCATAACTGGGGGATGGGTTGATTACAGCCAGAGCATTTACCACTCGCCGGTGGGTTCTGCGCTGTCACCTTATGAGGCCCCATCCTGCTCCCCGCCCTTTGATCTGGCCTTTCACCTTCAGTCTGTTCAGCTTGGTTAGACCTGCCAGGAGTTAGACTCCCGCCGACATAGCCTGAAGGATCACAAAGGCACACAAACCCTCCAACCTCGTTAAGGTAGGCTAATGTGGAGGGCTTGGGTGCACTAAAGACACGTCGAGCAGGGCGATGCGATACCTTCTTGGCTATCTTACTGTGAAAGTTAGAACAAGGATGAGCCGTGCACGGGCATACCTTCGAGTCAATGCTGACACACAACATCCTCTACACATGGAAATAATGAGACCAGAAAAGGAAAGGAAACCAAGGTTAAACAGATTAAAATATTGAATGGGTCAGGTTGATAACTGTATTCAAAAGGTCCGTACACTTTAAGACATTGAACTCGGTGAAGAATGTATGCCACTGCCAAAATAAAGCATTACATCATTTTCGGTATGTATGACACTAGATAAAGAATGCAGACAAGACAACCCACTGGTCGTGAAGGCAGAAGTTCAGAGAAAACTTTTGAGAACTCATCTGAGAATGATATCATCATTTATACGGATTGTTCGGTTATTCGTCATGTGCGGAGCGCTTGGGCTTTCACTGCTCAGGTCGGAGGGAATGTGAAGAAAGACAGTGGTGATGTTGCTGTGATTACGAGCAGTGTTACTATGGATATCATGGCAGTAACTAGAGGGGTGGTCTGGCAGGAATCACATACTTTTATCATTGTATGTTTTCTCAGTGACTAAATGAGTATGCTCAGAAGGATTAAAACATGATGGGTTCGGAGACAATGGATATAGTCGCTGGGAAGGTCTAAGCTGACAAAATCAGATTTTTTTGTGTGCCGGGGCAACAGGTGTAAGGGTAAATGAATGTGTCAATAGGCTTACAGGTATAGCTGCTTTGCAATGCAGGCGAACAATGGACCAGGCTGATATTCTAAATTCCTTAACTGATTTCGTACCAATCGACATTCAAGTGTCAATATATCTTATCGTTTGGACCACGCGTCACTCAAAATACGCTTACTATTTTTTGCGTTTTTTTTTACTTTTCGTTCCGATTAGAGCTTATATTAACCGTAAACTATGTAAAAGTGAAGTATAAACGATTACGAATACATATCATCTTGCGTGTGCTAGAAATAGTAGTGAAACAGAGTTTACCAGTCATTCTAGGATACTATGTGACTATAAAAAACTAGCAATTTATATGAACGGCAATGATGCTAGTTTGTGAACAGTTAATAAGCCGTACAATCCTTCACTATTTTCTTAATGTTTGTGTATTCATAAATGTATTACCTATATAAAGAGAGCAGTTAGACTGATTTATACAACCTATTGTTCATAAAGTTCCTTGTCAAGTCAGATATTTTGTTCTCACAATTTCAATTAATTAATCTTTTTTTTATTCATGCTTGTTATTTTGCATGCATGGTAAGGACAACATTATATTTTCAGATACAATAAACATTGTGTGAATGTACATTCATTTACCCTTTAATTTGATATATACTAAGTTTATCTTTAAATAAAATGTTGAAATAATATTTTAGTTGAGCTAAAGTATGTGTGCAATATTTTTGAAGCTGAAAAATGATTCCGTCCAGACGAGAAAAAACCCGGTATTGAATCAGTTAAGGGAGAGAGGGCGTATACATATTTCAGGTAATAGTAGTGAATCTACAACACTAACTAGACTGCAAAAATGTCAATTGTGGTGTATGCAGACAAGAACATTAGACTGGTCGCCAAAGGAGAACAGTAAACTAACCCAGAACTGGGTTCACTAACCGACACACGCCGAGACATATACTGAGGGTGATATCGGAGCACGAATGGATTTATTGGTTAGACGTGCAGTTTTGATGATCCGACAACTACACTAAACTAACATTACTTTATTATGATGACACAACGTGTATTAAAAAGGTAGGACAACTGACATTAATCAGGTCCAAATTAGGTGTAAAAACAGAAAGATAATGTATCTCTCTCGCGATACCGGCCTAGACTGACGAACCAACTTTTTTCATGAATTTTACCGTGTTTTTAAGGGACTCCGCTCCTCCGCACAGCTTCTCGCGAAGCTCTGTGTTTTGGGGTCATGTTTCTTTTCTTATACCTGCTATCAGTTGACAATCTTGCAAATCGTGTTCTGCCGTCATGTCCGCCTTTTTGCAAGGCACAGGCTAGTTGTGCCAATTTTAAATTTCTGGAACATGTGGGCGCGGACTTTGTTGTGGCCGCTACGGAAGCGAAGTATGGCAACTTGTTCACTACGAGAAAGGCCATATTATCCGTCTCTGTTGTTAGCCTGAGGATGGTCTTGTGTCCATTTGTCTCTGTAGTGCCAGCCGATGGTTGTTCTGGCTTCCTCATAACTGATCTCGAGATCACTCTGAGGTAGTCGCCTGCCTTCTTTAGCTAACTTGTCGGCATCTTCATTTCCGCTTAAGTTACAGTGTGATGGTATCCACTGAATGACGGTGCGTTTAAGATAGCGCGCTAGTTCATCGAGGGTGGCTTTAAGCTCATTCAGCTCTGTTTTGCCTCCGCCTTTGAGTGCCGTGATGACCAATACAGCATCGGTGAATATCACGACTTTGTTGCGAGAGGTGCCTCTTCTCTCTAGGATCATTTCGGCCGCTGTTCTTATTGCCTTTGCCTTGTAGTTATTTGATTATTTGCCTGTTGCAATCGCTTTTGTGACCGTCACTTTCTTTGAGAGTGTAAGCCCATTCTTGTGTCTTAGTCAGGGGTCATGTTTAGCACTGATAGCAGAGAGTTAGAATAAATATGCAGTTTATCAGTTGTCGTTTGACTGCCATGTTAATGTTCGGATTTTTTAAAATGTAGTGGTAGTAGTGCAAACACGGAAAATGAATTACAGGGGCCGAAAATTCCTTAACAAGCACGCATCACCTGGCCGATGTCCGAGACATTATGTCCAAGTACATATAAGTACGAATCAGCTGCGTAAGAGCGTCCGCGATAGAGACTGTGCACGCAATTGGTTATCGACACTGGGGAACCGCTCTCGCTTACTGGCTCGCTCGTCCGGTTAGTTTCAAAAAGAGGAGGCGCAGTTTGAAGTCACACACCCCAGTTCACGGACGTTCGTACTCTATTGTTTCATGCTTCTTTTGAGCTTGGACATATTTTAGCGGACTTCGGCCAGGAAATGTGTGCGCTGTTCAGGGATTTCTGGACTCTGCATTAATTTTTTCATGTCTACACTTTCACCACTGTTTTGTTTGCGCACGCTCTTACGCTGCTGATTCGTAATTATATGTACTTGGACATATTTTTTAGGACAGCGGCCAGGAGATGCGTGCTTGTTCAGGTATTTTCGGCCTCCGTGTTTGCACTACTACCACATGTGTATCTCCGCGATCCTGCCACCCCTCCCTTAGCCAGACCGGAACCTGAGTCGGTTTCCAGGGTCATCACGGGGAGGTGGGAGACAGGGTCTTGGTTAACGCGCCCCTTCGCTAACCCTGCCTCATGTTGCCGCCATGAACCTTTGACCCCATAAAGTATCTAGAATTTATCAGATTGTTCCGAGTTATAACACTATCGCGATCAATTAGTATACCATATACGACAATGATATCATTTGTAAATGGAAAAAGGATGGGTGCTGGTAGCCATGAACACGTTGAACTCATGAGATAGTAGAGTTGTTAAACATCTCAATTGACTCAGTTCATCTTTCCCGTAGCTTATACTTGACATCGACAAATCAAGGAGTACATCAGGATCAACAAATAAACAATGTACAGGTATTAAGAGCGTCCGAAAATACAAATAGACAAACACAGGATTCGAACCACTTACTCTCATTTCTGACGACACCCATCGCCTAGCCTAGCAATACGAGCGTCCTTACGAACACAACCAGCAAGCCATTATAAAAAAAAATTGCTCACTGACGAGTGTCTTTCACAAACACTTCGTTATAACTAGACACAGCATAGTCAGGTAAGTTGTGATCGAATAGTGTTTGATAAAACACATGCTATAAGCTTATTGTCCTTGTATATATTTGAGACAAGACAATATCATACATACACACATGTATACACATATAACAAACATGCATACATCATTCAAAGTAGCTGCAAATGTATTGTAAGATGAGAAGAATGAGTTATTTTTGCAAGAACCCCAGAGGAAGCAACGGAAGCGAAGAATATGATCAACAAAAAAACAATGTACATGTATTAAGTATAACAATTCTGATATAAAAAAAGTCTGCACGTAATCAAACTAGCGACTCTATATGTAGGGTTAGGGTTAGGGTTAGGGTTATGGTTAGGGTTAGGGTATGTAGATAGAAAAACTAAGGAATATACTTACCGCCAAAAGTTTCCACTTCACAAAGTGTCATCATTCGGTGTTCGATAGGTACTTTAATTGATTGTTTTATAATAATGTACTTGACTGGTGTGGATGAAACATGTTCCACTCCGTAGTATTCTCTTGTATAATTAAGTTCGTAAGCAATGATTACATCTCCCTTAGTATCATAAGTCTTCATTTTAAATCCGTTGAGTCTATGCAGAAATTCTGAAGTAGAACATATTGCTAAACAGTTAACTTCGGCGATCACCAGCCGTATACAGTACACTACAGACGCTGACTATATAAAGACAGCTACTGGTACATTGTGTACTTCGTTAATATTATTAAAAGATAATTGAGACAGCAATAGCATGCAATGTTAATGTTACTTTAATTAAACATTCTGCATTGTACGAGTATATTAAATTACTAGTATACTAACGTTGATATGAACAAAATTAATGGTTTATGATAAACATATACACACAAGTAATGTTTAGGGAAAGACAAACAACATGAAGAAACTGTACCCATACTAAGCTTTATATTCCGGAAATAAATGGGTTGGACTTCTATTTTTCTTGACAATAGCACATGCTGGAAGATACTGTTTACTTTATTCTGCGGTCAATAACAAAACAGCTGATTTTTTCCCTTCCTATTGTTGATCTGATACCTTATTGCTATTGTTTTGTTCTTAAGGCCATTTCTGAGGGTACGCATCATTGTCTTACTCCGTATTATGTCTACTGTTAGTTTCTACTCTGATTCTCTTGTATTGTAGCTGCTCTATGTAGTCAGTACATGTTCTTTAATCAGTCTAAGATCTTTCCCATTAACATGTTCATAATTTCAAATTTTAATCTTAAAGCTCGATTACAACCCAAGCGTACCTGGTTCAAACACCACGGCAGAGGTGGAGGGGGAGGGGGAATCAAATTAGTTACTTTGGATTTTGATGAAAGGTAACAATAGACCTCACCGTACATAATCTAATGGCGAACAACGGAACGTATAAATCCTATATAGAAAATCGACTACTTGTTTGTTGCCAGTAAAACCTGATCAACATAATTTCCGCTCCCGTGTTAGTTAAAAAATAACAATTTAAAATGTCCAGTCCGATTTCCAGTAAAACCTGATACAGCATAATTCCTGTTCCTTAAAATTTTGACAAATAAAAATGTAGAATGTCCCTCATTCCTATTGTCTGTCTTTTTCTTCTTCTTCTTTGCATTCGTTCTTTACGATCAATTTTACTCACTCTTTTTGACATGTTTGATCTTTGCCAAGAACGTGTATACGTTGTACATTGGTTTGGTAGGCCCCTAAAAGCATAGACTTCTACAGGTTTAGGACACATGCATCCGATTTCAGCCAAACCTCCTTAGTCGCCTTTTACGACATGTGGGGCAGGTAACAGTTGTTGTATTCTTTACACCCCACATTTGGCCCCTGTAACCACTCGGGCGCCTAATGCCAGTAAAACCTGATGCAACATAAATTCCGTTCATTGAAAGTTGAATTTAGTTTAAATCTAGATGTAATATTCTCCACTTGTAAATTTACGTTTGTTATTTTCACCCGCTGTTCTTCCGAGCCCACATAAACTGTTCTCATTCCAATTACCAGTAAAACCTGATATAAATGATTTCCGTGAAAGTTGAAAACAACAATTGGCAAATTTAATTTATTCAGATTATTAACTTATTGATGTTTACAGCAACAACAAAAATTGGCCGAGCGTGAGATGTATTTTTAAAAAAAGTTTGCCCGAGCGTGAATTGATAATATTGCAATGTAAACGGGAAAGCTATCAACTACCCTACAGGATCTTATTAGTAAATGTGCTTAAATTACGTCATTATAAGTGACATAATCATAGCATTGTGTGACAGGGACGTTGAGCGGACAATAACAACATGATCACGTGACCGGATCGTTAAAACATGATTCACGGCGTACCAACAGCGCTCTTTTAGTAATTTGCACTACTTTTTCATCGCAGTCCGCGACGGAACACAAGTCAGCCATTGTGTTTTTCGATCGAATCGATGAAACAGCGTGTAAACAATTGCTTCATATGAAATATGTGTAATTCATATAGTAAAACCAATTGTTCTACGTGTAACTGTAACATATTCTACAGATCTGGAAAATTATATGATTATATGTTAAGTAGAAGCTATTTTGAACGAAATTCTTTTCGATGGTCACTACCATTATTTTGGAACCTTGAAAATTTCGCTTGGGTACTACCCATAAACATCGTATTTACGTGAAACGACATTATTAACTTCTCTTTACTCGTAAATTTTCATTGCTAGTAACATTTTTCTCTCTTCTAAGGGCAACTTTACGTCTGCACGGCGTCAATAACCTACCAGACTTACCATTTCTCTGTGCTACGAAGCCGGTTTGCTTGTGACGTCCATAAAAACCGCTGCAGTTTGTGATCTTCTCGTGAATTCTTTTCGTCATTTTATAATCGACGTATTCGTCGATTTATGTCCATGACCATTTGAGTTAAATTGCAATATCTTTGTAGAAACGTACAAATAGTACAGTTTTATAATTTTTACCTCTTTCCATCTATGAAAGCTACCATCTTGCCAAATGTTAAGTCAGTAGGATGTCCAGCTATCTTCAAACAATTGAGACAGATATAGATACCATTGCATTTAACTTTCTTATATATATATATTTAAAGATGAGTTGAGGGAAAGTGTATGTATGTATGTTGACATTCATTGAAGACATCTGGATATCACACTGGCTTGAAATTTGCCAAGAGGGTAGATTTTATAGATGTGACGATGACGAAATATAAAACCGCACTATTGGTTTTTCTCTATATCTAAATTGCAACGTAACGAAATAATCATAACAAATCGCAAACTCATGTTTTTACTTGCCGGTCACAAGCAAAAGCGATGATTATTACTGTTATTATAACATATTAATATTTACACATTTGCTAAATGGTGCGCATGGCTTAATTGATAAGTGTACATCATACCATGCGGTAGACCCACGTTCGACTCAAGCTCGGGTGAAATCATTTTTTTAAGACATCGATACGTTTATAATCTGAATAAATTAAATTTGCCAATTGTTATTTTAGCCGATTTTGAGGGGACGGTTCGTAATATATACTCAGTCTCGTACTGTTTTCTGACTTAATAATTACGGATTTTGCGAAGAGGAATTAAAACGATACATTGTCCAACATGCTTAATATTGTCAATGTTTGCAGTTCCAGAAGATCATGAGCATAATGCTTAGACTGTATAAATCATATACATTCGTACTCTTACCAACATGTTAAGATCTATCTACACAAAAAATGATCTTAAATGAACAGTAATATTTACCATCTCTATTTTTGACATTTATTAAAGAAAGTTTCGCTGGCTTGTCAAACCTGACACCCCACTCTGGACCTTTTGTCTCTCTTCCTGTTTGTGCACAGGAACGACCACTATACCAGTTGACAGAAACCTTACTGTCAACAGCATTACTGGATCTGCACATGCTCAGGTCACTTTCATAATTGCTCGTCTGCCATGTGAATTGTTTGATTGCTACGTTACGACCTGCAATTAAAGGTTATTAATAGTTTCATTTGAGACAAGATTAACAATGTACACCAACATAGAGTACACATATAGGTTTGTGTGCAAATATGTGTAGCAAGATTTGATTCGGCATTTTCTTTTACAAATACGACGCGGGAGTGAGTTAGTCAATGACTTAGTAGCATCGCATGGTACAAGTTGAACAAATCGATGTCTGTCATAGGTCATCTTATCACAGCAGCCAACTTCTTCTTCGATCGGCCGCTGTCAATTCAGACGGTAATCATGACGTCTGGTATTGAGCTAATCACTGATTTTTGCGTGAGTCCAGCTTACTACTTGACTTATGTCCCTCGAAATGCGGTTGACTTTCGCCGACTTCATAAGTAATTGAAGATTAGCTTCTTCAAATGCGATTGTTACAGGGAACCTGAGTTTCGAACAACTTTCCTCGTGTCCTCGAACCATCGGTACATTTACGGCCAGTGTTAACTAGTTTTAACCTTTTGTCTGGTCAGGTCGTTCCGTACGCAACCTATAATAAACATCTTTTAATGATCTTTTTAATGCCGCATATTTGGCTTTGGATCTACGCCAAAGAGCATTTACTACACTGCAATCTTTATATCTGATGTGGTTGTTCGGGTTTAGGAGCATTTTCAACCCCTCTAGTGATACTCATTGGAATGGTCACTTTTCAGCTACTTCCTGTATGCGTTGCTCTTGAACGATCATTTTTCGCTGTATATTTGGGCGTTATGATCTTCGCCTAAGAGTATGTCTATAATATGCGACCTTTCTAACTATGTGAGGTCGTTTCAGATTAGGAACATTCTGAGCCATTAGGAACACACGGGTTTGTCATACTAAATGTTCAATTTTCGGCTGTCAAATTGTCCTTTATATGATCTGAGTTATGGTGTTTGGACGCCATCATACTCGTGTAGAACGATTGCAGTCCGAAAAGTATCGCGCTTCACCCATGTTTTTGTTTGTACCAGTGAAACCTTTACCATATTGACCTTACTTTTCTATCCACGATGTGTTTATTTCAGAACGAACATTTTCATCCGTTTCGAGCGCCGTGTCGGCACCTGGTAATTTGCATTGTATTCTTCATGTTACCTGATCCCGAGAAGCACTGGACTGGAGCATCCCACGAATAATCCTCAGGGTCGTTTCATTAGATGCTGGAACAGGAACATACATTTTGTGCTCGTGAACATCACCCATTACAGTTTTAGCGAGGATGTTAGTTGTTATTACAACATTACCGTGCCCGGTTGTTCCAGTGGAAGGGGGTGCAATTCGTTAAGCACAAATAAACAACTTAAGGATGTGCTCTAAGCCAACCTTACTCAGTAGATGTACGATTGTGCTTGGTCTCTGGTACGGAATGTACTGCAATATTATCTTGTGCCGTCATGACACGCTGCATCTATTCCAAGACCAAGCACAACCTTACTCAGTAGATGTACGATTGTGCTTGGTATCTGGTACGGAATGTGCTGCAATCTTACCTTGTGCCGTCATGACACGCTGCATCTATTCCAAGACCAAGCACAACCTTACTCAGTAGATGTACGATTGTGCTTGGTCTCTGGTACGGAATGTACTGCAATCTTACCTTGTGCCGTCATGACACGCTGCATCTATTCCAAGACCAAGCACAACCTTACTCAGTAGATGTACGATTGTGCTTGGTCTCTGGTACGGAATGTGCTGCAATCTTACCGTGTGCCGTCATGACACGCTGCATCTATTCCAAGACCAAGCACAACCTTACTCAGTAGATGTACGATTGTGCTTTGGTCTCTGGTACGGAATGTACTGCAATCTTACCTTGTGCCGTCATGACACGCTGCATCTGTTCCAAGACCAAGCACAACCTTACTCAGTAGATGTACGATTGTGCTTTGGTCTCTGGTACGGAATGTACTGCAATCTTACCGTGTGCCGTCTTGACACGCTGCATCTAATCCGACGATTATTGCCGAGAGACCCGAAAGATGGTGTGAACACCTATTTAGAGAGAAGTGAACGTATACCTCCAAACGACTCGTACCGTGTTAATTCTTATGTTTATTTGTTTTTATTCAGCTTTTTCCAACGGCCGGGAGAGACGTGCCGAGGGATATACTCTGGGATTATTTGATTATGTGGTGCGACTAGATCTCATAAAATGTAGATGCATCAGCCCGACTACTTAAACCAGAGTAGCTCTTCCTCGATTCCCAACCATTTTACCAAACATTATCCTGCGTTTTTCAGAGTCACCACGTTGAGGTGGGGTAAGAGCTTGTTCAGAGCCAGCTCAATGAACCTGGAGCGACCTTGTCCTTATGATTGTTCCTTTAACCCTCAGCGACCAACCTATCTTTTTGCATTCCATTTATCTTTATTAGAAAATAAACTATTTGTATGGTACAGGAAATGACATTTAAAATCTTTCAAATCATGCAATTGTTGATCTAGAGAGACAGAGAGAGAGAAACCATGACACTTGAAGAGATTATTACTGCAGAAATGTATAGGTCAACATGATCGTTTTCAATTTTTTACCTGCATAATTTTAGAGTAATTTTTGAGTTAAGTTTGTTTACAAATGTATACATATCATAGATCGTTCAGTCAGCCATTATGCCACTTATAAATGATAGCCGTAAACGGATGAAACATATCTTCTTTTTTTTTTTTTTTTCGATCCAGAAGCATTTGAGCTTTCCAGCTCTTCGGCTCAGGGCCATGGACATCTTAACCCTTCGGTTCGGTGCCACGAACACCGTAAATCTGGGGAATCTGTGGCTTTTTGTACTATTCCGCGGAATTGAACCCGCACACACAGAGGATAGTCACCCGTAGTCCAACGCGCTACGAACACGCTTGGCAGACGGGCAAACATATCTTCAAAGACAACCTCAAGAACGAACTAAAAACAATTGGCATAATTGCAGAGAAAAGAAAAGTCATTTACGAAGATCTTACAGCGTTACCTAGACTTATTGTAGAGGATCAGTGACATGCAAGTCAGCCATGACTGCGCAGAATACAAACTGCGACAAAACTTAGAAGGTATTACACCCCCCCTATCAAACTGATGTGACAACATGCTACAGAAAAGAATCCAGAGATTAAATATATAATTAAGTAGATTATCTATGCACGCATAAATCCTACTTCTAGCACATACAAAAAATGAAGTTAGTGGTCATCATCACCGGTGACATACGAACAACATAAGCATTAGAAAAAGGAAGATTTAAGCTCTTTTCTTTCATGTATCTGTATGTTATAAATGACTTATGTATTTGTGACAACACGGTGCTTTCGTGTTATTTCCTTATAAATAAATATATATATATATATATATATATATATATATATATATATATATATATATATATATATATATACTTACTTACTTAATCCCGTCATGCCTAGTGACACATGGGGCTTCAGAAAGGATTTTCCATGCTCTCCTGTCCCGTGCAACCTTCAGGCAGAGCCCCACGTCAGAGATGCGGTGTCCAGTTCCTCTTCCATCATGCGCCTCCATGTTGTCCGTGGTCTGCCTTTCTTTCTCTTTCCTCTGGTGTCCAAGTGAGGCTATCCTTGCAGGCATTTCTTGTCTCATTCTCATAACATGTCCGAGCCATTTCCATCTTCTCTTTTGAGTATGTCATTCATTGCCTCTTGTCTTGTGTCTTGGAGTAGTTGGTTATTGGATATTTTTACTGGCCAAAGATTCCCAAGATTCTGCGAAGACAAGAGTGGTGGAAAACTGACAGCCTGCTAGTATCTCCTTTGGTCATCCTCCAACACCCGATCCGTAGAGCAAAACTGACAAAACAATGCTTTTATAGAGTTTAAGCTTTGTGGTCCTATTGTAGATTTTGGACTTCCATACTGGTTTCATTCTGGCAAAAGCGGTTCTGGCCTTACTTAGACGTGATTTTATATCTTCCTCTGTGCCACCATTTAGTGTCAGTACGCTACCAAGATATGTAAACTGCTCAACCCTTTCCAGTGTTTCATTTTCTAACATTACTGGTTGTTGGATTTCACTGTTTGTCATAATTTGTGTTTTTCCTGTGTTTGTTTTGAGGCCTACTGTCTTTGCCGTTCTGTGAAGTATTGTACTTTTCTCTTGTATATGTTCATATTTGTGTGACACCAGGGCTATATCGTCTGCAAAGTCCAGGTCCTCAAGCATCTCGAAAGGGTCCATCTTATTCCTCTTGGTGCTTGTTGTTTTATGGCATTTTTAGCACCCAGTCAATTGTAATACTAAACAAAAGAGAGGACATTACGCATCCCTGCCTTACACAGATTTTACTGGGAATGTTTTGTTGGAATTCTTTAGGTTGCAGGAGAAATCTTTATAGAAGAGGGCTATGATGTTGACAAGCTTCTGCGGTACGCCGTATTGTCTCAGTATCTTCCATAGGCTGTCTCTGTGGACGCTGTCGAATGCCTTTTCAAAATCTATGAAGTTGATATATATAGTCCTTTGCCACTCGCTACATTGTTCTAAAATGTTACGCAGGGTAAATATATGTTCATTTGTTCCTCTTCATTTACTAAATCCTGCTTGCTCCATTCGTAGACACTTGTCTACTGCTTCTTGTATTCGCATTATGACAATTTTGCAGAATATCTTACTTGGGATTGAAAGCAACGTGATTCCTCTCCAGTTATTGCAATCTGTTACATCTCCTTTCTTGGGGATTTTCACCACAGTACCCCTAGTCCAATCCTTAGGCAATTCTTCTTTCTCCCAGATATCTGCAAACAATGGCTCTAATATGTTTGCAGCTAAGATTGGATCGATCTTGAAAAGCTCTGCTGTCATTTCATCATTTCCCGGTGCGTTGTTGTTTCTCAGGGATCCAATAGCTTTTACTATTTCTTGCTTTTCTGGCAATTTGAGGTTGATATCAATATCATGTGCGGCCGGTGGGATATCCGGTGGATGTTCAGGATCAGGTCTGTTTAGCACATCTTCAAAGTGGGATGTCCATCTCATATCCTGCTCCTGCTCTGTTGTCAACAGTTGTCCTAGACTGTTTCTGACTGGCATGTTATGGTTGTGTCTTTTACCTTCGCATAATTGTTTGGTAATCTTGTACAGTGTGTGCAGATCATGTACTTTAGCAGCCTTTTCTGCTATTTCGGCTGTCTTTTCCATAAATTTTCTCTTGTCTGTTCTAGCACTTCTTTTTTACCATTTTGTTTAGTTCTGTATATTCTTTTCTTGCCTTATCTTTTTGACGTTCTGATCTAATGCTATTGATGAGATTTTTTTCTCCTTTCGCTTTTGGATGTATTCTAAGGTCTGGCCACTTATCCACTCTTTATGTTGTCCTTTACTGGTTCCCAGTACCCTACTGCTAACTATTTTATATGTGCCTTTGATCTTTGATCGCATTCCATTTTCTTGGATACTTTCAGTTGGTGTTGTGTCTGACTGCTCTGACATGATTTGAAATCTGTCCTTTAGTTCCACTATATATTTTGTAGCAATCTCTCTGTCTTTTAATAGGTTAACATTAAAGTATTCTTTTCTTGTCTTGGCTTGTATATATGTTTTCTTGAGTTTGAGCCTGATCATGGCAACGACAAGGTGGTGGTCGCTGCCCACGTCAGCTCCTCTTTTCACCTTTACATCAAGTAATGTCTTTCGCCATTTGCTGTTGATCATAAAGTGGTCTATCTGGTTTTCATCTCTTCCATTTGGGGATATCCATGTGTACTTGTGTATGGTCCTGTGTTGAAACAATGTGCCTCCTATGATCAGTCTGTTTTCTAGACAAAAATTGCTCAACATTTCTCCATTTTCATTTGCAGTGCCACATCCCTCTTTCCCCATTATTGCTTCTCTGTGTCTGTTATTGTTTCCAACTTTTGCGTTTAGGTTTCCCATTATGCACAAAACGTCCTGAGCTGGAACCCTGTCCACTATTTCCTGTAACCTTCTATAAAATGTGTTTTTGTCCTCTTCTTCGGCTTCGTTAGTGGGTGCATAGCATTGAATGATAGTTAGCTTTCCTTGTTTCCCATTAAATCGGGATTTCAACAATCTTTCATTAATCGGGTGCCACTCTAAGAGATGTTTATTCAATCCTTTCCTTATTATTAGTGCAACTCCTGCTGAATGATTCCCGTCGTCTCTTCCTGAGTATAAGATGGTTTCCCTGTTCTAGTTGTCGTCTGTCCAAAGCCTGTCCATCTACTTTCGCTGAACCCTAGAAGGTGTAATTTATAGTGTTGCATCTCTTTTACCACCTGTAATGTCTTTGTGGTCTCGAACATTGTTCTGATGTTCCAGAATCCTATTCTTAGTTTAGTTTTGACATCCAGCAGACTTGAATTCCCAGCATGGGCTTCATATATATATATACATAAATGCATATTTGTTCGTCGCGTGTGTACATGTAGTGATATAACTGAAGGTGTAATTGTGTCCACACAAGCTGTCTATGCAGAATACTAAAAATAAATTGGCAGGACAAAATTCCAGACAGCGAAGTCCTCACAAGAGCAAAGATCCCAAGCGTCAACACCCTGTTGCAGAAGGCCCAAGTGAGATGGGTCGGTACGTTGCTCGGATGCCTGATAAACGCATCCCAAAACAGTTGATGCATGGCGAGCTTGAAGGAGGCAGACGTTTAGCTGGTGGAAAGAAAACACGCTTTAAAGACACTCTTAAAGTGTCTCTGAAATGCTTCGATATAGACAATACGTGCTGGGAATCCTTGCGCAAGATCGCCAAATGTGGCGCTGTAACAACAAAAGAGGAGCCCGAATAGCTGAGAATCATCGTATTGTTGAGTCACAGAGAAAACGAGCAGTGCGAAAAGACAAAGCACACAGCACGCACATGTCTAACCTTGATCATGTATGCCCCACCTGTGGTCGGGGATTCTGTTCTAGGATTGGACTATACAGTCACTTCCGCACACACCAGAGAGGTGCAACAGCACACGTCTGAGATTGTTGTCATCATCGCTTGCGATGGACGGCTATATAAGTATGGGCTACATATGATGGCCCCCTTACGTCTGTCTATCACAGAAACATTGATGACTGTATTGGCATTACTGATATGCCTGAAGCCGATTTGTAACGCTTCATAAATTTCATTAATGTTTTCAACCATTCTATTCGTTTTACTTCTCACATCTCCACTACTTGTGTCAAATTTCTTGACATTCTCCTTTATACTTCTAGCCCGTCTGCCCAGCGTTGGACTACGGGTGACTACCCCTTAACCGTGTGTGCGGGTTCAATTCCGCGGGATGGCAGAAAAAGCCACAGATTCCCAGATTTACGGTGTTCGTGGCACCGAACCGAAGGGTTACGATATACATGGCACCGAGCCGAAGAGCTAATAAGAGCTCAAGTGCTTCTAGATCCAAACCAAAAAAAAAAATATTCTTCCCATCCCCGGGCTTGTCGTGACTCTTTGCCATTCTCGCAGCATTTGCACCTTCATCGCCTTTGTAGCGAAGACGATGATTTTTTTAAGAGAGCTCGCGAGATGCTTTATTTCTTTCGAAGGCGCCTATACCCGGAGAAGGTGCTTGTCTCGGCTATTCATCGAGTTCAGAAAATCACTCGCCAGCAGGCCCTTACCAACTAGTATAGGACTACTAACTCTGACAGAGTAAAACTTATCTTAACGTTCAACATCTATAGTTCACTGGTAAAAAATGTTTTATTCCGTCATCTGTCCATCCTTAAGTCAGATCCTGAGACCCGCTTGTCTTCCCCAATTATCCTTTAGTGGCTTACAGACGGGACAGGAGTCTTAAGGATATGTTGGTACACAGTCGCCATTAAGTCCAATATCCAGACTCATGTTGGCACTGTCCAGTGTGGCCGTCAGCGTTGCAACACGTGTGCTTATGTGATACAGACGCGTACTAATTCCTTTAGCCACGTTTGTTATTGACGATGGTTTCACATGCGAGTCCCGTAATCATATCTATGCCATTATCTGTAAGCGGTGCAACAAGGGTTATATCGATGAGACAGGCAAAAAGGCTCAGTGACCGATTCGCCCAACAGTTGATTTCTTTGTATGGTACCTTAACGTTGTATATAACGGGAGTTCAAGATATTATATGCCTATGCGTCTTAGTACTTTCTCTTCCCATGCCGTGCAATCTATATGGGTATATGTTGCATTTATTCAAGTTAGATATTTACTTTATTTTTCATTGTTTCTCTTCCTTTCTATTTCTAGTTTATATGTGTGTATTTTGTGTTACATTTATTTCGTTTTTCGTTTTTATTCCCATATTTTCATTACAAACGTGGGTATTTAGTCGTCCACTAGGTTTTTGTTTTTTAATGTGGCACTCCTGTTGTTCGTTTGCTTGATAAAGGCCTTGTTGGTCTCAAACGTTGCTGTATTTTGTAATTTTTTTTTGTAATTTGTAAAACTACAGCACTTTGTGATTACGTGTTTTGCCAATCAAATAGTTTTACTGCAGTCTCATCTATTTTAAGAATTGTTCAAGAAACTACGGGTTTCGTTCTGAATGTTGCTATTTTTGTCATCAATGTATTAAATGGCTGTAAGCACTAGTTTTCGTCAACTATACAACTAGTTGCGTTAAATATGTAGCATAAAGAAGGCAACTTCTAGATATTATGATTGTGCGAATGACAAAAAATATTGTGCAGCGTCGGAAACATATGTAGTTCACATGCAAGTTTTCAAGTTATTTAATGAAATGGTTACAAAGATACACATTTGTTTATGTGAGCATGACAAGTTGATTGGTCATATAGTTCATATTCTCACTAAAGATTAAGTAAACAATTGAAAAAAGAAATACACATACGTTCTCTGGTTTGTGAAAAATTCAACTATCAAATGAACATGGTTGATGACAGATACAATTATAATACTTGTAATATTGACATGACATGATGACATGCATATAGAAAACCAACAGGCAATGTTAAATAACTAACCTCCACTGATGATGACATCACATACAAACGGCGCCACACCACCTTCGAGTCTCAGAGAGTTCATAAGCACACTAGAATCACATGTCACGTCTACAGTTTTACTGTTCATTACATACTTTTTCTCGTTCCAGCATTTTTGTGCCAAATTAAATGTCGTTGTAAAATTAGTTAATTTACCTGAAAGATCAAATGCCATATCAAGTGTTGGTAATAATTATGTATACAGTGAGACAAGCTGTCTTCTATAAACGTGTATACACGTGATAGCCGTGTCTATAAAGTTAGCGCTAATTTATATATGTCTAAAATAAGTCACAAGTTAAAATAAGTCTAAAATGCCAAACACGTTTCGAAAACAGTGTTTCTACATATGTTAGGTTATGTTGTGTTATGTGATGTCATGGCACATTGGGCGTTCCCATTCGTGCTCTGTCCTTCGCTGCAGCAGTCACCCCAAAGTCCATTTTCTCAACTTACCAATGGTAAGTTGATTAATATATCTTCTCTCTCTACCACGAAGACGACACTGTCTGGCATGTCCAACCATAACGCCTAATTCTTGAACTCGTTGCAGTGTCTGAGACTTGCACATGTTACATAATTGAGAGCGTACAGCATTGATGATATCGGTTATGTTCATACGTCTGTCCGCTTGAGTCTGTGTATTGTTTGCAAGAAAGCTCGTTACCCTGCACTCCAGCATGTAAAGGTGTATACATCCAAGGTATTTTCTTGAGATGTGATCTCCGAATGATGTCCACCCATTCCACACGCATACTTCCAGATTCAAGCATTTGAAGCATATTCATCGATTCTGATAAGATGGGTAACCTGTTGCTCAGCCACCCATGACAAAGCCCTATGGGCAACGGTGATCTCCATAGTCATGCTCGATGTTGTTGTCTCGACTGCGCCGCAGTCCTCATGAAGTGTGTGATTGTTTCGCTGTGCTGAATAAGCAGATGCTGATCTGGTTCCGCGTCTGACAGAGCCATTGGTGTAGATAATGATATCACCTGGATGGAGTAGTGATCCACGAGTGCAAACATGTCCGCATTGACGACGCCCGGGGCCCATTCTCCACAACGGCGTCCAAGTGTACTGACAATCCTGGTATAAGCAGTAATATCCTCTGATATAGGCATCCATTCTTCACATAGGATCAGCTCATCTAGAGTACAGACCTGTTTAATACCATCCTCTGCCCCGGCCCTCCAGGATCGGCCTCTCTTCAATTATCTGCCCTTGGTTTCATTATGAATTTGTGCAGAGGATGATTTGTGTCAGCAGAAAGTCGCAGATTAGCCTTGACCTGTGCGACTTTGTGTCTACTGGTCATCGTTGGCAATACACGGACATAGCGAATTGCCTTACACTAAGTGGCACGTGTGCAACCAAGCATAAGCCTCATCGCTTCATTTTAGATCCTGTCTAACTTATCCAACGATGTTCTGCTCACTGTCAGAAGACCATAGTCAACCACGCTCATCACTTGTCCCTGATAAAGAGAAACAACAAACGTTCAATATCCGCCATCGCTATAACTTTGAGGGCTGTTAGCCCTTTTCTTGCCTTTAGCATTACGTTGTCAACATGAATCTTAAATGTCAGGCTTCGGTCAACTGTTATTCCGATATATTATAGTGTTTCGCTTATGTCAATATCTTTGTTACACATGTTGACAACTGGAGTAGGTGTCTTTACTATGTGAGTGTTCAAAGAGAATTTTGCCAAGGCTAGGCACAAATGAAGAAGACACTTTATCCTTGCTTTCAGCTCCGACACAAGACGGAAAGAAACAGTTACCTAGGAAAATAAAAAGTAAATGTCTTCGATTTATCACATGTACTGACCATTTGTCGATGACTTCACAACATAGACCCGGCAGCATCACAGAACATCAGAAAACAGCTGTCATAGACAGAGAACTTTAGAGACTGCAGGTAGACATAGCTGCACTACAAGAAACAATGCTCACATATTGCTGCTCCGTAAAATAAAAGAATTACACATTCTACTAACAGGGCCAAAGCACAAATCAGCCTAGACTGTATGGAGTCGGCTTTGCTGTGCACAATAGACTGGTGAAATCTTTCCATACACCAGTAGCTGCATCAGAGCGAGTAATATCACTACGACTCAACGTAAAAGTTGGACTCCTAAACATCATATGTGTCTACGCACCAACCCCTAGCAGCGTCTGCAGAAGATAAAGACAAGTTTTATGACTCATTACAGAATGTCGTTAACTCATATCCAGTGGATGAGCAACAGTATATAATGGGTGACTTGAATGCACACATAGGATCAGATCACCAGTTATGGCCAGTATGCCTGGGTCATCATGGCATTGGAAATATCAATGATAATGGTCAGAGACTGCTTGAATTCTGCTCACAAAACAACATGTGTGAGACAAATACGTTGTTTTCGTAAAACACAGACACAGAGTGTCGTAGTGCCACCCAAGATCAGGTCACTGGCATCAGCTTGATTTTGTAATCACGCGCAGACAACACCTCAACGCGGTAAACATCACACGTACTTTCCATAGACTGTCACACAGATCATGTACTAGTTATCCGCAAAGTCAAAGGACTACCGAAAAAAAAAACTCATACAACAAGAAGACCACCTCAATCCAAGATCAACATCACTAGAATGGGGATGGCATAGAATAGGGAGACATTCATAAAAGGAATTTACTGCTCTATCTGACAATGTAATTGGAGAAAGTAGTATAGACGAAAAGTGGAGCATCCTTAAAAATAATATGTATAACTGCGCCATCTCTTCCTTTGGCGCCAACAAAATCTCCTGCAAAGACTGGGTCGAACAAAACGAAACAACAATCAAACCCCTAATTGAGGAAAAGAAAAGAGCCCTAATAAATTACAAAAACACCCTCACAAAGCTCAAAGGACCGTCTCCAGCACACACAATCAGTAGTGCAACGAGAGTCAAGAAGGTGTGCAAATGAATACTGGTCAAATCTATGTTCTGCAATACAACATGCTGCAGATATGGGCAACATCAAGGCAATGTAGGAAAATATAGGAGTACCCCTGGGACCAAACATCACAAAAATTGCCCCACTCAGATCGGAAACAGGTGAGTCAATAACATATATGAACAAACAACTTGAAAGGTGGGAGAAACACTATTATTTATTCGTTGGAGACACCAGCAAACCCTGCCCTAGATCAGACCATACCGAAACATCATGAACTAACGGAGCTGGACGCCGAACCCACATAGTTGGAACTTTCCGAAGCCATCAACAAACTTGCAAATGCATAGGCGTCATTACTAGATAACATTCCTGCAGAAACCCTCAAGCATAACACGGATGTCGTCTTGCCCCCTCCTCCTCAACAATCTCCTTGTACAGTGCCGGATAGTGGGCGGAATTCCTCAAGACATGAGGGATGCAAAGATAGTGACACTATATAAACAAAGGGGATAATGGGGAACTGCAATAACTACAGAGGCATCTCCTTTTTAACTGTTACAGGCAAAGCCTTTGCACTAGTCATTTCAAAACGACTACAGAAACTGGCAGAGCGTGTTCTTCTAGAGTCACAATGTGGATTCAGAGCTGGATGGTAAACAGCTGATATGATATTTACTCTTCGATAACTGCAAGAGAAATGCAGAGAGCAGAGAAAGCCATTGTTCATTGCTTTCGTAGATCTGAGAAAGGTATTTGACACGGGCAGCAGACCAGGACTTTATAAAATATTAAAACATATCGGCTGCCCCCCAAAGTTGCTCTAACTGATCGTCTCCTTACAGGAGGGCTTGAAAGCCAGTATACAGTTCGATGGTAGCACATCCGATAGCTTCGAGGTTGAGAATGGAGTCAAACAAGGCTGTGCTCTTGCCTCCGCTCTCTTTGACATCTTCTTCGCAGTCTTGTTACGTCACGTCCTCGGGGATGTTGATGGAGATGTTTTCATCCGCTCAAGATCTGATGACTCACTATTCAACTTGGCTCGCTTAGGAGCCAAAACAAAAACAACAGAAATTCTTCTAAAGGAACTCTGTTTCGCTGACGATGCTGCCTTAGTAGCACACAGTGAGGCCACACTGCAATCCCTAATAAATAATTTGGCCAGGTCATGCTACATGTTCTCTCTGACTATAAGTGTCACCAAAACTGTGGTTTTATGCCAGGAAATAACACATCAACAAATATCACTTTAAATGGTAACCATCTAACACCAGTTCAAAAATTATGCTATTGTGGGTCCATAGTCACTGTCAGCTTTTCTCTTGATAAAGAAATCAACGCACGAATAGGCATCGCGGCTACTACATTCGGCAAACTATCAAAGTGAGCGTGGAACACACAAAACTAACATTGCAGACGAAGATTCAAATATATCTAGTCTGTGTAATTAGATTCTTACTAAATGGACAGCCTACTCAAGACACGAAAGGAGACTTAACATATTTCACCTTCGATGTCTCCGCAAGATTTTGAACATCAGATGGTACGACAAGATAACCAATTCTGAAGTAATGCAAAGTGCAAACTTGCCTTCCATTATGGGCATGCTCAGCAGTTGAAGACATGGATCCACTCATTTTCAGGGCACTTATGATAGATTTTACTTGCACTGAAGTAAGATGGCTCTCAAAAGGGAACCGATTGAAAACATTTATGAAACTATTTGATACTCTTAATGATTTTTTAAGCTGCAAACTTCAAATGAAGTATCTGTTAATTGTCGATAGTAAAGCATTTGTGAAATATCTAGTCGATATCTTTTGAAAAACTAAAAAAATTAAATAACCAACGTCAAAGTACAAATAACACATGTCGATGCAAAAGCAAAGATATTTGGTTTTATTACCTTTGTTGAATTATGTCAGAAATATATTTATAACAAAAATTTTGCAAAGTTTCATTGGAAAAATGTGAAGTGACTGATACCGCTATACTTGTTATTGTCGATCATGTAAAAATTATATTGGTTTTTTTTAAAGAAAAATTTTCAGATTGGAAACAATTTTTTTTCTAACTTGGATGATGCTTCCAATTTTAGTGGATTTATCTGATATTTCAAATCACCAGTATCAAGAAGAACTCACAGAAATATAAAATGATGAGTCAGTAAAAATTTATTTAATATAAAAGGGCGATGACATGGCTTTGTGAAGAAACAAAAATCAAATATCGAAATTCAACGAAAGGTGCAAGAAAACTATTGTTGCCTCTTCCATCTTTATATTTAGTTGAATGTGGATGTATCTCCATAAATGATTTCCTGCTTTAAAACAATGAAATCGTCTGGATATAACACAATGGGGAGACTTGAGACTGAAGCTAACTCAATTAGAACTTAACATAACATCTTTTTGCAGCATACATCAAGCGCAAGGATCTCACTAAATGTAAGTAATAAATAATTACTAATAATTAAAATAATATTGAAAAATCTGTCAATAAAATTATTTCTTTCTTGAATTTCAGTTCTGCATTACATGTTTTGAAAATGTACTTGCTGTTTCCTCAACAATTTCCTAGCGATTTCTTCCTAACGCCTATCATTTAAATTTCTTCAGTGAACATCTCAATTTTTGGAAATTAACAATTGTTTATATTTTATATAGGGGGGTGCATACGACATTTTGAAAGGCTTTGGTGGGGCATGGCACAAAACAGACTGTATAGATTGGGTTACTTCATCTTCTGTGGATCGTTACTTCCGAAAGCCTCCCTACTGCTTCATGAGAAGCCCTTTACTCTCCAAGTGGCAAGATAGTCGTTTGTTCACCATGCGTTCCATGAGTTCGCCCGTGCAGCTTAGGAGGCTTATTGGTCTGTAATTCGCCGGCTCGAGTTTATGTTTGCCTGGTTTTAGAATGGGTACCATGATCGCGTCCTTCCATTCACTTGGTAATGTGCCTGTCCTCCACGACATATTTAGGACTGCCAATAGAACTTTCTTTGCTCTAGTACGCAAGTTTTGAAGCATCTCATTTGTGATCTCATCCTTTCCGGGCGACTTTCTGAGCTTGAGCTCTCTTAATGCCTCTTCCAACTCGTTACTAGTGAATATATCCGTTAGGTGACTATATGCTTTTTTTTTAGCTCGTCTTGGAGAGCTCTAGCTTCTCTCTTTGTGTCAACAGTTTTGTTATGCTGACTCTGCTGACTTCGGCATATTTTTTTATTAGGACATTTTCAGTTTCCCTTCCGAGCACATCTTTTTATCTTGTTCCAGGACTATTGGGGGTCGTCTGGTGTTTTCATCACTCAGCGCTTTTGCCAGCTTCCACAATTTATCGCCGTCCCTATCAAGGTTTGAGGGATTCGGACTTATATACCCAGCTCTGTCTTGCTGATCATTTGACCTCTTGCTTGTACTTAGCAGCTGCCGCCTTGTAAGCAGTATCAGTCGTTACTGCCTGTGCCTGTTCTGCCTTTCTTCTTGCCACCGCATGGTCATTTTCAAGCTTCTGAACCTCTGCTGTCCAGTATGGCTTGTAATCCTTCCGTGCGCCTCTAGAGATGGTTTCCCGTGCCGCTTTCTGGATTGTTTCTGAGAGTTCCATTGCCACAGATCGCATGTGTTTGTTTTCATGCATGTTGAGCTGCTCAACATTAGCATCTGTCAGTGCCGCGTATTGTTGTTTTCAATTAGCTTTTCTGTAGTTCCACCGTGGCAACCACATTTTAGACTCAGGTACAAATTGTATGAGTTATACTTGCTGTTCGACGGACCTATGTTCACTTTCTCCGAGTTGCTTTGGGACCGTACGTACTATTTTGGTGAAGAGGTCGCTTGTTGCAAAAACCAGATAGGGGATGCTGGTCGTATGCCACCTTCTCGAGTAGAGCGGCGTTGATGAGGAACAGGTTGTTCTCTATCTCCCAGTCTTTCACTTCTATGCCTCTGCTGTTTGTTTCGAGGTAGCCCCATCTTTCTGAGTGGCTGTTGAAATCACCTTTCACCATGCATGCTGTATCATTGATAATCATTGCCTCGAGTGACAGCGAGATGTCGCTTGGGCAGTATAAGTTATACAGAAGAATCTGCATTTCATCACTTGTAATGAGGACGCCTACGATCTCTGCTGCGCCGGCGCCTTCTGTGGTCTCCTCCATTTCATTTGCTATAATGCCGTTTCGTACTGGGTTGAGGATTCCACCTTTGTGCCCCTCTCGGTCTAATCTGAAGGTTTGATAACCTCTGATCCAGAATCTATGTTGGACATTTAAGTGCCTCTCTTGTATGCACGCAACATCAATCTTGTCTTCTGCAAGTCTTTTTTGCGAGTCCTTGCTTTTTGTGATGGACCTTCAGCATTCCATTGCACAATGTTTAATCTTCAGCATTCCATTGCACAATGTTTAATCGTCTCTGTCTGGCCAGTATTCGGCCGTATCGAGCCAGTAGTTTTTTTCGCCTTGGTCACAATCGCTGATTTGCGAGTTCGAGGGCGGGGACAGTCGATAGCAAAAACGGGCCCCTTCGAGGCATGAGGCCCGGCACTCATCCTGCCCGACGGATCTCCACAGGCTAGCATCATATCTAGATTCTAAATTAAACCTGTTCATGCGAACAATAAGTCCATGCAGCCTTAGCAATGGTACGCTATGTCACAAACTTCAATACCACTTGGCGCTATAGTGCTTATCCTTCGGCGAAGTGTCTGATTTTAACCAGCGTTTACTGGGTTCGCTCTCCGTTAGCCTTTTGCTGTCCCCATTCAAAGCCCATAAGGCAGCAGGTTTGCTATTTTCTTTCAGGGCAGCGACCCGCAGACAACCTGCCGTCCCGGGCCGATGGGCGTCATCTGCCCAGCTAACCCGTCTTTTTATGGACTACTTGGTTTGACTACCGTCCAGTTTTGTGTATGGTTTACTCCGTGAGCGTCTGGTTGTCCCTAATCAAAACTACAAGACAGCAGTGGTTCCTTGCGGAGGGAACATAGTTTTTTCTTGACGCTTTCCTCGTATACCACATTCTCAGCTTTTTTGAGGCTCGTGTAGGCACTTAGCGATTTGCATTTGCTCTGTATTTTCCTTTGATCCGGGAAACACTGCACTGGGGGCCAAGCACATACTATTGTATGGATAGATTAATTCATTAATTAATTAATTCATTCATTAATTAGAAAAGCTCAACTTAAGATTTTGCACTTCATCGGCCACCCTGTTTTTACGGGGATGTTTGTTGTGAGAACAACAGTATCCTGCCCGGCTGTCTCAGGAAGGTCAGTTTCGTTAGGAGATAAAACGCAACTTTAGGGTTTACGCTCGCCAAGTTTACTCAATATCTCTATCTGCGCTTGGCCTCTTGTACGGAGTTTACCGCAATCTTCCCATGTGTCGCCTTGATCTGTCATGTTATGAGCGCCGAGCTCTCTACTTGCGCACAGTTTCGCTCCGTGTGGGCCCTCTTCTCTGCTCGGGATGTACCACTCATCCCTTTTCCTGCAGCCTTTCCCATCGACCAGGAAACAGCTACGATCGTTGTGTTCACATTTGCCGTCCTATTTACCACGTCTCGGACTGCTCTGACGCGTAGCTTGACACGTGCATAGGACTCAGAGTTTCGCTCCACGTCTCGGCTTTGGGATGCACCTCTCATTCCTTTGATTCGGTCATTTACTCCGGAGGAGTTAGCATTTGTTCGCAGATGACTCGTACACTGCTGTTTCTTCCTTTTTGGGATTTTGGGCGAAAATCCGCCAAAATGTTTAGCGACCATTGACCAGGAGATGCATGCATTGTTCAGGAATTTTTGAACCTGCATTGTTTTTCCGTGCTTGCACTACTACTAGTACCTGTAGTTCTCCCCGATCCCTAACATCTTACCCAGACCAAACCAAAGTCTGTTACCAGGTTCACCAAGTGGAGGTGGGGGACAGGGTCTTGATTAGTACCCATTCACTAACCCTGGCTCAGCGTTGTCCTCATGCGCATTTGACATTGATCGACTATGACGGTTTGCATCTCATGCGAATGGTGTACGATCTGTTGCTCCCTTTGACCTTCATCTCTGTCTTTATTTTATGTCTGGAGATTAAAGTTATGTCTGGAGATTAAAGTTATGTCTGGAGATTAAAGTTATGCATGAACGCCTCAACCCTCTCCTCATCTGTCCTCGAAATTGCACCACTGATCATAGTCAGAGTAGGCATTGAAAAACAATATCCGACCGCCATTCATGCTGCGGTACAATCTCCAGAATGTTAATGGGCTTATTACAAAAGGAGTGAAACCATTGCTAATCTAGTTTGTTAAGTAACAACAATCGCCGTTTTGACAATATGTCTTCATGAGGACAACATACACAAACACGAAATATCAAATAAACTAAACCTCAATTTTTGAAGTTAAAGCACAAAGATAAATGAAAGTAAGACATCAACAACCTGGTTCCTAATTCGTGTCGTGTACGTGGAGAATAAATATATGACAGCGAAAGTAAAGACACTAAATGGGTTGTAGAACACATGTAGGATGATATAGCTCCTAATTGGCATGGTGACATTTAGCACACTATTGCAGAAATTAAATCTAGTACCCTGTAACATATCGTAAGTTTAAAGGTTAAAGTGTAGAAATCTAATATAAAAATAAGAATTTTAATTATTTTTTTTTTTTTTTTTTTTGGGGTGATATAACCTCATGTACATGAACTCTAATTGTATTACATTAGTTCTAGATATCATATATCTAAACCATAGGTTCCAACCTTTTTGAATGAGAGCCCTTTTTCAGTGAATAATTCGCTACGCCCCCTTGGGTAAACTATATTGTATATACTTAAATTGAAAAACAAGGACATATTTTCAGTTTTTTTATTATATAATAATAACAATATTACTGTATTCCTCACAGTATCGTTGACATAATATATGTTATAATGTATTTATCGGAGCTGAATTAGATGTTATGCAGCGAATTTTACGATGTTTGGTGACATTGTAGGTAATCCATAATTTTAAATTGCCGCATTCCTCTATTGACAATCTGTTTCGTTTCTTTGTAAATAGTCTGGTGACCATGATAAATCGTATTTCAGCTAAATATGGTGATGGGAATACAATAAACAACTTCTTACTGCAACCCATTAGGGTTGATATAATATTGGAATATAACTTTGTAGACACAATTCTTGATATCCATTATTCAATTTTCATTTCATTTCTTCATCTTTTGACAATTCTATCAACTCTTCCTCCAGAAATAATTTTGTTATTTGTACATTTTCAGTTTTTTCTGCCTCTGCGTGTTCACTAGATTGGATTTCGGATTCTCTAATAAAGGCATCTATCGGCAACGCCATACATTTTTCTTGGACGCTGGTGTAAGTGGGCCACATCATTCTTCTCACGTCTGCATACTGGGGGCAGTTCTGTAGAACGTGCTCTGTCGTAATATTCGTCTTACCATAGGGGCATTGGTCGTTTGTGCCTATCTTGAATCTAGTTCTGTTCTCATTCTGTTGTGATTCGTCCGGAGGCGTGGTATGATAATATGGTCTCTTCTGGGCAGTTCGTAATATCCATCATGCTTGTTGTGTTTTGTGTGTTATTTTTCCCACTTTGTTGTGTAGTTCCCTCTGGCGATGGTTTTTGCTTATTCCTATCTGACCAGGTTGTCATCTTGAGGCATCCCTGCTCCCTCTTTAGCCAGTCTGTCAGCATCTTCATTCCTCTTGAGCTTGCAGTGTGAAGGTATCCACTAGATTACTACACTTACGGAATCATGGTCCAACCGGGCTACGGTTGACCTGAGATCACTTAGTTCTGTGTTCCTTTCAGATTTCACTGCTGAGATAGCAGGCCAAAAGCACACATTTTCCATGTATTTGTTTCATATGTTGTAGTGCCATTTTTGCAGCTGCAGTGAAGGCATCCAGCTCTGGAAGCCTGTATGACCAGGGAGGAGAGGTACTGGCTCGTTGTATGTGCCTTGGCTGAGCCAGTGCCAATATTGGGTCTGCGTGGGCAAGCTCTCTGGAGTTTGAAATGAAGCAACTCCTTTTCAATCTGCCCCTACCGTAGCTGTTTATTTTTGGGGAGCATTGGATGGTTAATCAGTCTCTTGCATTTTCATTTTGAATTACTTTCATGTTCCGACTGTTTTCCAATGGTTGAAGTCCTATGGCCGTTTTCAGTATTTCTATTGGGTAAACTTATGGTTTCAGTGATGATTCGTGTGTGACTTAACACTTCGTTTAGCTTTATGAAGTGTGTCTTGGAGATTATGACCCAGACTGTTATGCCATACTTAACGTACTGGTCAAACTCTCTCAGAGTAAATCCTTTTCGGAATGCTAAAACCCGCACTCCTGTTGGTGATTTCCCCAGATTTGCCTATCTGTGTTTTCCACGTCCGCCTGCTGTCCATCACGATTCCCATATATGTTGGACATTCGTCTATTGAGATTAGGTGGTTATTGAACTTGAGTTTGAGCATTTGTTTATTCTTGAATAGGCTGAGACTTTTCATTTATAAAGGGCAGTCAAATCCTGGTCTATTTTTCTAGCTTTTAAATTACATCGTGCATCCTTGAGGTAACTACTGTTATTCATTCTTCTCGCGTCCACAGTGCCAGATCATCAACGCAGATTGCAACATGCACTCTGTTGGTGATGTCTTCCATAATCATTTATACAAACTAGAAGTAGGAGGTGGCAGACAGAATCCATCCTTGGGGAACAACGTGTTCGATGATTGCCTTTCCTGCTATGCTTTTCCTGGTCCTATACTTCGGCTGTTCTATTTACCAAATAGTGCCATATTCAGATATACTTGCGCCTTTTGATTCCGAGTTTGAGCAATTTGATTTTCAGTACTTCTCTCCAGACACTGTTGAAATCCTTCTCCATGTCAACCCATACCGTTAGTATTCTTTTCTTGAAATCCACTTTCGATCTCCCGTGCAATGTAAGTACCTTGGTCTTCTGTGGATCCATGCTGACTGAATCCACTCTGCTGTAGTAGTATCAATTGTTTTTGCTACAGTCGTCACATGAGTCTTCTATTGAGAAGCCTATCCATCACTTTTCCAACACACCTAAAGAGGCTAATTGGTATACGATTGCTTGGATCGAAACTGCCTTTTCCTTATTTTAAATTGGACACTGTGATAGCTTCTTTCCATTCACTGGGTATTTCTGCGACTTTCCAGCTCGCATTCAAAACTTTTAGCAGCCTTTTCTTGACTTTCTTGCCTAGGTTAATGAGCATCTCATGTGTGATGCCAACCTTTCCTGGTGACTTCTTAAGGTTAAGACCCTGGAGTGCTTCATCTCACCTCTGTCCATGTTGAGACGTCTTTTCTCTTCATCTCTGCCTTGCGGCTGTCTTGACTGCTCTCCTATATTTAGCCGAGGCTGCCATGAGTGCTATGAAGCTGTCTATGCTCTGTTCAGTTTAAAATTTTTCTCTGGTCTGACTCACTTTCTCTTCCACATTTTGGACCTCTTCTGACCAATAATTTTTGTAGTCTCTTCTTGCACCTCTAGGAATTGACTCTCTTGATGCCCTCAAAATGGATATGTTACGTAGGTATGTCATTTTCCTTATCTTTTTGGGGTTTATTCATGGGGTCACAGTAGATGTCGCTGAGCATCGCAAACTGTGCCCAGTCAACTCTTTTGTAGTTCCACTGGGTCATTACTTTTTGGACTTGGGTTAAATATATAATCTTCAAGGAGAGCTTGACAGGTTTGTGGTCACTGTCTCCTAATTGTTCCATGAAGGTTCGATACAAGGTGTGGGTTATATCACCGGTGGAAAAGACGAGGTATGTGGGTATATTTTTCTGTCTTCTGGAGTAGAAGGTTGGTGGGTCATCTAGTCCATTCCTGAGCTGCAGGTTGTTATCTATTTCCGCTTTGTTTAATCCCCCTCCCTTTTATTACATTGGTGTCTTGGTACCCCTACCTTACTGAGTGACTGTTAAAATCTCCCACTACACGAGAAATTGTATTGGTCAGTGTCATAGTTTCCAGCATAAGGGCTCTGTTAGCTCGAATCTGTTAGATGTCTACAAAGATGCCAATACCTATGATTCCCGATTTCCCATTTGTGCTCACTTATATCTGTTTCATTGTGTATTTGTTGCTAATGCGTATGAGCTCCCTCCTCCGTGTGGCGTTATCTATATAACTGATAACCTCGAACAGAGAATATATGTGGGGGGTTTGATGTGTGATTCATGAATACATGAAAGGCTTATTTTTCACAGCTAGGGCCTGCTTTTTTGGTGTAAATGTCCTCGGAGTCTGGTGGATTTTGATCTGCAATATTTTCCTGCCTCTCATTTGCAAGACGCACGGCGACTACATTTAGGACAGTTTTTTTTTCAAATAAAAATTCAACTGGCTGTAGCATCTAACTATTGCCAGAGCAACATCGACAACAGACAATATATTTTTCAGCGGAATTCTTTTTCTTAAAATGGTATTCCAAAACGTAAAATATAGATTTTTCTTTATTGTCCGATTCTAATTGTCTTGCAAATAATAGTTCATGATAAATGTTTTCATCTTTTATGAAGCGAACGTACGCCAGAAGTAAAGACTCATTTGTTTGTAAAGAAGATGCATCCAGTTATAAAGAAAGCTTCAAAAGTAGTCGTCAAAACATCATTTCGACGATTCATCTCTACACTGTGTTATTTCTCAATGAGACTTAAAAATAATGTCAGACCGTGGCGTATGCAGTACAGAACACAGAACCTCGCTCACAGCTGGAAGTATCAATTCTTTGTGCGGTTTTTCACATTAAGCAATAAGTAAGGAAATGTTGCATGAAGAGGTAACCAATCATTTTCTTGTTTTTGCTGCCGCCAAAACCATACCAGCCAAAGTTCAACATCTCGAATGTTGATCTCTAAGCTTGAACGTAAGATACATTTTCATCTTTTCTCCCACGATGTATTTTGCTCACATGTTCTTCTAATCGAGATGGTTTCATAGCTTTATTTGAAAACATCATGTGGACAATTCAGACACATTGGTAATGTCTTGTTTTTGGGTGATTGAATAAAACCTATTTCAAATACTCGACATCATATTGTATGGATTTCTTCTTTGATTCCGACATAACCTGGTACAATATGCAAAGATTATATCTATTACACTATTAATCGTTGCGTGTCGGCAGTACTCGCGTGACTTTGAATTTTCAGCTTAGTGGGGCGACGGATGGTCCTCAACGCCCCCCACAATTTACTTTTCAACCCAGCGCCCTCTTCCAACTTCTCAGCTCTCCCCGGTGGGCGGTACCGCCTCCATTGGGAACATATGCTCTAATGCAAGGACACATGAGCTCTACTTGTATTACATTAGTTCTAGATGTCTGTAGAGTACAGACACATTCGATCTACTTGTATTACATTAGTTCTAGATGTCTGTAGAGTACAGACACATGAGATCTACTTGTATTACATTAGTTCTAGATGTCTGTAGAGTACAGACACATGAGATCTACTTGTATTACATTAGTTCTAGATGTCTGTAGAGTACAGACACATGATATCTACTTGTATTACATTAGTTCTAGATGTCTGTAGAGTACAGACACATGAGATCTACTTGTATTACATTAGTTCTAGATGTCTGTAGAGTACAGACACATGAGATCTACTTGTATTACATTAGTTCTAGATGTCTGTAGAGTACAGACACATGAGATCTACTTGTATTACACGTAAAGCAGATGCAAAACAAATGGTCATCTACGCAAAAGGTGGACCAGAAGTAACAAAGGCGTCGCAAAATTTTTTTTAAGAAGTACATATAGATATTCATTCTAGAAATATCTTCTTATCCTGACGCTGTGAAACAAACTAGAATTAGAGAAAACAATACGAAACAACCAATTTGTGAGAAGTATCTCACTGTAGGCATGCTCTACATAAATATTTATATAAGATTTTGGGAGGTGGAATCTGTTCCTAAGTACATACTAACCAGGTACAACGTCTACTAGACCAATATAGGATTATGAAGGTCCCCGAGTTCACGGACAACAACATAATATAATCTCTATTGACTAGGGATATGGTAATAGGTAACTCCAAACGTGCAATATATAGGGTAGTCACTTCGACATCTGCTCAATCCATGCACCGCGAGCATTACGTGTATAATAAGCATATTGTACTTCTCTAGCGCACGAACAGATACATAATTCAATGTAATAGAGCTAGAACACTGTGTTGTGACACTTCTGGGTATGCAAGAAGAGCTTTTTTCGAATGTAGAATTGTAAACGAAGAGCACTAACAGAATTGGAATAATTATTACAAAGATACCGGTAAGGTTGAATGGAAGAGGCAGGTGGATGAGCTAAAATACTCAACGGTGATTAGAACGACAAAGAGTGGTACATAAATAGACGAAAGTACACACATGAAAGAGGAGGACACAAACGGGAGCCCATGAAACCAAATCATTTCGCTCCATACAGTCAGCCAGTGGTGGATGCACCGTTGACGATATCCCAGCGATGTTAAAGAGGTGTTCCTACAGACGCCGATTATGTTCTTCTATATATGCCATCCTCCAAAGATTGCAGAGCATGGTGTAGATACATTTACAAAAGATATAGGTTAAACCTTAGCGGATAGTAAATTGAGATTTAGAAAAGTAGAATTTGGTTGAATGAAAAACAGAACGAAATGTATAAGAAAGAGTGATTGATCATGTCATAGTATCCACGTGATCAGTATAGGTCCTCATCATCATCATCAAATAGCTTGTCCTGAGCAGAACTTTGCCACCCCAACAGCCCTCCGTAATGTATCTCTATCATAGGCCAGATGTCCTGCCTCTGCAGCCGTTATGTTCAAACCATCAGTTACATCCTGGATCCATCTTCTCCGTGGTCTTCCACTTCTTCTCTTTGTCGGTCTACCACCTTCCATGATGGTCTTCTCCAGTCCTTCGTGTCTTTATATATGACCAACATATCTCAATTTTCTCTTTCGTATTTGCAGCATCAGCCAATCGCTATAGGTGCTGAACATAATATGGACCAACAGGTCGAGTACGTTCTTGCCCTCCGGAAGCCCACTAAGGGAGAGGATAGAATTACTCGTAAAAAAGCCAGCTCTTCACATAGAATCTGCCGCTTCAGAAGCAGAATTCTGAAAACATGGTATTTCTTGGGGATAAACTCATGTATATTCTAGTGATACGTGGCAGTGTGGTTCCTCATGCCATTAGTGCTGGTGCTTGTATGCGTGGCTTTATTCGAACCAGTCCTTCTTCTATGGTGTCCTTTTATAATTCCACCTAGTGATATTTAGTCTGAACTATTGCCCGTGCTTATAAGCGGATATATTAGCATAATACTTTGATTACATGTGCCGTCTTGAAAGAGGATTTTTGGTAATAGTGAGGTTGTGACTGAATAGTCACGGCGGTTCCAGAATACCTCTATAATTGCGCACTGAAGCGCACAATTTATGTAAGTGGTAGAAAAATTGTGACGCTAGCGTTAGCAAGACGGAGATGGGCAGTTAGAGAGAGAGAGAGGGTAACCAAGACGGAGATGGGCAGTTAGAGAGAGAGAGAGGGTAACCAAGACGGAGATGGACAGTTAGAGAGAGAGAGGGTAACCAAGACGGAGATGGGCAGTTAGAGAGAGAGAGAGAGGGTAACCAAGACGGAGATGGGCAGTTAGAGAGAGAGAGAGGGTAACCTTGTTATCTTTGTAAACGTGTCAGCTATGTAAACGAAAGTTAAAGTTAAAGTACATTGTCGTAGACAAATGTATATTGATGGAATGGGCGACTAACTTAAACTAATCTATGATGATTAGTAACTTATTTGTATTTGTTTCTATAATCTTATACTATGTATATATATAATTCGTAATTCAGTCGATACTTAAAAGGACTATTTAATCAAGAAATGAGTTGACGCGTAAGAATACATTAGCTACCGGATGAATGAAAATGAGATAATTGTTTTGACAATTATCATGTCAGGTAGAAGTAAAGAGTTCAAAGGTCACAATATTACATCGTAAATAAGCACATTTTAAAATTCACTAACCAGAAATAGTACGCTGCAATATGCGTGACTGTATTCAGACTGTATATTATATTTTTTTTTTCTAATGACATTTAATATATTATTAAGACTGTTATGTTATTGTGATATAATATTTATATTTTAGTGTTATATATTCAACTTTCAAATCAACTCCGTATCAAGTTAAAAGTAAAATTATGAAGAAATAATTTATAAAATAATAAGTACACGTTATTCATTTGTGGTTTGCGGGGGTCGAATCTAACTGACCCGAATGACTCGGGGCATATACTAATGAGGGAGGAGCGATGCGGAATTGAATCTTTCAGACCGTGTGTTGTTTTTGCGTTTTATATCAACTTTCAAAGCTAATCAGTATCACGTTGAAAGTTAATAATTATGAACAAATAATTTCTAAAATTAATAAGTACACGTTACTCAAAATTACTAGTGGTGGCCGGGTCTCATTGGCCTTAATGCTGAGCCGCCTCTGAAAATATGAGATGGCAAGTAATCCTTTGTGTGCAATATAACACATAGTTTAAATGGATATTATCAAATCCAGTACAGTGACTAAAACACTAAGGATCACCGTGGCAAGGTCATTGTACGTGCACATCTCTAAGAGTCGATGTCTATTGTCGTGAATGTTTTCAAAACCAGCCGTGTTTTCGCGTACATCAGGAGTGATTGTTATTGCCATTCCTACTGTTGAATTGTTCAAGCAGTTACTTTCATTTTTCTGAGAATGTGCAATAGTAGATGAGTAAAGATGGTCGAAGAATTAATTCTTCGCATCCTTTGTGATGTTATGGAGTAATAATTACAATATACATGTAGACATCAGCAAACCTGTGTAGAATGGCGAAACACGTATTAACAAAGTCCATAGTTTTACAAAATACAAAAACAATGACAATACACAGCAACGTTTCGACCAGAAAAGACATTTATCAAGCAAAACGATACAACAAACCTGACGGATAACTCAGAACATTACATATCGACTTTCAAAAGATATAACAACGGTTAAAAACGAATAAAATTGTGACTAAAACGAATAACGAAATAAATACAGAAAAACTGTGATGAGTGGTGAGCACTCAAGTCACTGCCATCCGATCATGTTCATCTGATGATCGTTGTCGATTTGCTCTGGAAAATCGCTTTATTTTTTTGTATGGTACTTTGTGACCTCATGGACTCAACACTCTGCATTCCTATGCTTCTTAGTACTTTCTCTTCTCATGCTCTATATGTTATATGTGCATATGTTAAATGTATATGATTCATATATTTACTTGATTTTTTATTGTTTATCTTCTTCTTCCACTTATAGTTTTTCTGTATTTATTTCGCTATTCGTTTTTAGTGACATATTTTCATTCATTTTGAACCATGCGAGTACTATATTTACTTGATTTTTGTATTGTTTTTTTTTCACTTACAGTATTTCTGTTTTTATTTCGTTATTCGTTTCAGTCACATATTTTCATTCGTTTTTAACCGTTGTTATATCTTTGTGAAAGTCGATATGTAATGTTCTGAGTTATCCGTTAGTTTTGTTGTATCGTTTTGCTTGATAAAGGCCTTTTGGTCGAAACGTTGCTGTGTATTGTCATTGTTTTTGTATTTTGTAAACTACAGTACTTTGTTATTACGTGTTTCGCCATGTTATGAATTCGAACATACACGCTTTTGTGTGACGGATAGTCTCGATGTATGCAGATGAAGTGATTTTTTTCTGGGGTTTGTCCCTCTTTTTCTCATTACCTTGCGTTCATTAGTATCATTTTTCAGACATACTGATTTAGAAATTGACAGTCTTTTTTTCTGTTGCGTCTTCTACCACGAAATAAGTGACTTCAAATATCTTCGCTAGTCCTCAGATAATTCCTCTGCCACCATCTTCAGTTATCTTCTTCATTATCCGTAATACCTACTACAATTCAGTTAAGAAACGTTTTTATTATAGGGTGGTCCAATCAAGAATAAATATGGTAAAGCTGTCACGTTGAAAACAAAGCAGACGAAAAGATAGCCATACCATTTTTTGGAAATAATAGATACAAATGTACTACCCGAACTACTAACGTTAACGTAGAGAAATTATTTTTAGCTTCAGGGAAACGTGTTTGTCACTTCAAATTTCTATAACTTAGTGTGCACGATGTAGACGTGTCACTTGCTTTCCTGACGTGCGTAACGTCGAGTATTGGATTAACCTGCAAAACTTGTGTATCCAAGTCGGTATGCAGACGTCTAGGTACTATCCTAATCCATTTCACAACTATGGAATACCAGCCATAATATTCATCATCATTGGCCTCTTTGTCTCATGAAACATTAGGTTTTATGTCAAATAGTTTGTTATTTTCTCAATCACATCATATGTTGTGGTTATAATATCCTATTCTAGAGTGGTAATCGTTGCTGTTACATGTGACACTGGAAACTGGAGATAATGCATATGATTGTCTCTCTGAACTCTGCACTCCTTCTTTCTCGTAGCCGAGTTTTGGTATTGGCACCTCTCTCATTGATTTGATCTTTCATTTTAACTTATATATAAAAGACAAAGATCAATGGAATTGTATGTCTGTGCCAATTGTTTGAAGATATCTGGACATCCTACGGACTTGAAATTTGACAAGATGTGAATTTTATGGATACGAAGAGGGAAAAGCTAAAATATTATACTTTTTTATACGTTTCTATAACCATATTCCCAATTTCACGCACATGGACATTATTTCGACCAACAAGACATGGACATTATGTGTAGAAATTGACGAAAGTGTCGTTTTCACGACGTTTCCAGTCACGTGCTCATGTTATTACTTTTGGTGAAACGCGTAATCACAAAGTACGGTGGTTTTACAAAATACAAAAACACTGACAATACACAGCAACGTTTCGACCAACAAGAATTTTATCAAGCAAACAATACAACACAGTGACGAATGTCACAGCACACTACATATATACTTTTTACAAAGTTTTTAACTTTCCGCTCAAGTCCTGTGGTCATATAATGCTATGATTACGTCACTATTATTAGAACGTATTTTAAACACATATGTTTATAACTTTGTGTAGTGTAGTTGATAACGTGCATGCCTACATTGTAACAGACATGGCCTACATGCACTCGATTCAAGTGCGGGCCTATTTTTGTTTTAACCAAAACGCTAATTTAATAATCTGAATATATTTAATTTACCAATTGTTATTTTTCAAATTTTACGGGAATTCAATTGTTTCAAGTATTATTGGCAATCGAAACGATGCACATTTTAAATTATAATATGTCAACTTTCACGGGAACGGAAATTCTGTTGTATCAGGTTTTACTGGATAGAAAATGTATTGTTTTTAATGTGGAAGAAATTGATTTGAAAGCAACGTGGCATGTTTCTTTAAGGGACTTTACCAATAGATTTAAACTAATTTCGCCGTGCGAAGAACGAGTAAATTGCTGGTGTTATATATAAATGACGTGTCCGGTTACCGTCTACACAAACTTCAATAGAGATTCAAATTATGTGTTGTGTTTTTATTTTAGAATTCCACAGCTAGTTACCTCCGCTTACATTGCGATCTTGGTTAGATTGTATAGCAAAAACAGTAGAGCATGTATCATTTCCTAAATCACTAAACATGTATCCTCTTTACAGTTTGCACAATCATTTGTTACTCGTGATAATCTTTCATCTTGCATAACTTGTGGATTAAGAATAGTGTTCAAGGTTGTCCAGGTTATCAACTTGATGGTTTAGAGTTATGTATTAGTTATTGCATAATTTCCATCTTGACATTCTGACAACTTAACTTAAGAATAAACAAACATCTTACTAGGGTTGTTCACGATTACCCTAAACCAGGTAAATGGTACGAATCGTTTTAAAACCACGTCAACTGATCTAGCATTAGAATCTGGGTTGCATGTACGAATATTTTCATCGTATAAATACTCCGGCGCTTCCGGTGATTTATCCCAAGAGAATATGTCAACTGAAAAAAAATGAAATTATAAAATTATTCATCACACACATGTAGAAATGCACATCAATTCATTAAGGACAACTATAAAGAAAATGTTGAGAAAAGAATGTAAGTACAAACGAGTTGTCTCTTGTCGTTATCCCTATTCATGTTGACTAATGACTAGATAATGAAAATAACTATATAGATAATATGAATTCAATGGAATTATATATTGTCGTTAGTTGAGTATCTAGATTGTACATATCATCTGCTTCTTTTATTCTATATTCTTTCATACATATAAGATACAATGTACGTGTTAATGTTCACAGAACACAACACTTGTTTTGGTATGCAGCTATTGAGCATTATTTTCACATGCACTAGCCATCTTAGTCTACTACTGATGAGCATGTCTATGACATCTTAGTCTACTACTGATGTGCATGTATATGAACTCTTATTAGTCTACTACTGATGATCATGTCTATGACATATTAGTCTACTACTGCTGAGCATGTATATGACATCTTAGTCTACTACTGATGAGCATGTCTATGCCATCTTAGTCTACTACTGATGAGCATGTCTATGCCATCTTAGTCTACTACTGATGAGCATGTATATGACATCTTAGTCTACTACTGATGAACATGTCTATGTCATCTTAGTCTACTACAGCTGAGCATGTCTATGCCATCTTAGTCTACTACTGATGAGCATGTATATGACATCTTAGTCTACTACTGCTGAGGATGGCTATGTCATCTTAGTCTACTACTGCTGAGCATGTCTATGCCATCTTAGTCTACTACTGATGAGCATGTATATGCCATCTAAGTCTACTACTGCTGAGCATGTCTATGTCATCTTAGTCTACTACAGATGAGCATGTCTATGCCATCTTATTATACTACTGCTGAGCATGTCTATGTCATCTTAGTCTTCTACTAATAAGCATGTCTATGACATCTTAGTATACTACTGATGAGGATGGCTATGTCATCTTAGTCTACTACTGATGAGCATGTATATGACATCTTAGTCTACTACTGATGTGCATGTATATGACATCTTAGTCTACTACTGATGAGCATGTCTATGACATCTTAGTCTACTACTGCTGAGCATGTATATGACATCTTAGTCTACTACTGATGAGCATGTCTATGCCATCTTAGTCTACTACTGATGAGCATGTCTATGCCATCTTAGTCTACTACTGATGAGCATGTCTATGACATCTTAGTCTACTACTGATGAACATGTATATGTCATCTTAGTCTACTACTGCTGAGCATGTCTATGTCATCTTAGTCTACTACTGATGAGCATGTCTATGGCATCTTAGTCTACTACTGCTGAGGATGGTTATGTCATCTTAGTCTACTACTGCTGAGCATGTATATGCCATCTTAGTCTACTACTGATGAGCATGTATATGCCATCTAAGTCTACTACTGCTAAGCATGTCTATGTCATCTTAGTCTACTACTGATGAGCATGTCTATGCCATCTTATTATACTACTGCTGAGCATGTCTATGTCATCTTAGTCTTCTACTAATAAGCATGTCTATGACATCTTAGTCTACTACTGATGAGCTTGTCTATGACATCTTAGTCTACTGCTGTTGAGCATGCATATGCATCTTAGTCTACTACTGATGAGCATGTATATGCATCTTAGTCTTCTACTGATGAGCATGTATATGACATCGTTGTCTACTACTGATATGCATGTCTATGACATCTTTGTCTACTACTGATGAGCATGTATATCCCATATTAGTCTACTACTGATGAGCATGGCTATGACATCTTAGTCTACTGCTGTTGAGCATGCATATGCATCTTAGTCTACTACTGCTGAGCATGCCTATAACATCTTAGTCTTCTACTGATGAGCATGTCTATGACATCTTAGTCTACTACTGATGAGCATGTCTATAACATCTTAGTCTACTACTGCTGAGCATGTCTATGACATCTTAGTCTACTACTGATGAGCATGTCTATGACATCTTAGTCTACTACTGATGAGCATGTCTATGATATCTTAGTCTACTACTGCTGAGCATGTCTATGACATCTTAGTCTACTACTGATGAAGCATGTTATACATCTTAGTCTACTACTGATGAGCATGTCTATGAAATCTTAGTCTACTACTGATGAGCATGTCTATGACATCTTAGTCTACTACTGATGAGCATGCCTATGACATATTAGTCTACTACTGATGAGCATGTATATGACATCTTAGTCTACTACTGCTGAGCATGGCTATGACATCTTAGTCTCTACTGATGAGCATGTTCATGACATCTTAGTCTACTACTGATGAGCATGTATATGTCATCTTAGTCTACTACTGATGAGCATGTCTATGCCATCTTAGTCTACTACTGCTGAGCATGTCTATGTCATCTTAGTCTACTACTATGAGCATGTATATGACATCTTAGTCTCTACTGCTAGAGATGCTATGCATCTTAGTCTACTACTGCTGAGCATGTCTATGCCATCTTAGTCTACTACTGATGAGCATGTATATGCCATCTAAGTCTACTACTGCTGAGCATGTCTATGTCATCTTAGTCTACTACTGATGCGCATGTCTATGCCATCTTATTATACTACTGATGAGCATGTCTTTACCATCTTAGTCTACTATTGATGAGCATGTTTATGTCATCTTAGTCTACTACTGATGAGCATGTTATGCATATTAGTCTACTACTGCTGAGCATGTCTATGTCATCTTAGTCTCTACTATGAACATGTCTATGACATCTTAGTCTACTACTGATGAGCTTGTCTATGACATCTTAGTCTACTGCTGTTGAGCATGTATATGCATCTTAGTCTACTACTGCTGAGCATGTATATGCATCTTAGTCTTCTACTGATGAGCATGTATATGACATCTTTGTCTACTACTGATAAGCATGTCTATGACATCTTTGTCTACTACTGATGAGCATGTATATCCCATATTAGTCTACTACTGATGAGCATGTCTATGACATCTTAGTCTACTGCTGTTGAGCATGCATATGCATCTTAGTCTACTACTGCTGAGCATGCCTATAGCATCTTAGTCTCTACTGATGAGCATGTCATATGACATCTTAGTTACTACTGCTGAGGATGTCTATGCTCATGTAGTCTACTACTGCTGAGCATGTATATGTCATCTTAGTCTACTACTGATGAGCATGTTCATGTCAACTAGTCTACTCACTGATGAGCATGTCTATGCCATCTTAGTCTACTACTGCTGAGCATGTCTATGTCATCTTAGTCTACTACTGCTGAGCATGTCTTTACCATCTTAGTCTACTATTGATGAGCATGTTTATTTCATCTTAGTCTACTACTTATGAGCATGTATATAACATCTTAGTCTACTACTGCTGAGCATGTCTATGCCATCTTGGTCTACTACTGATGAGCATGTCTATGTCATCTTAGTCTACTACTGATGAGCATGTATATGCCATCTTAGTCTACTACTGCTGAGGATATCTATGTCATCTTAGTCTACTACTGATGAGCATGTCTATGTCATCTTAGTCTACTACTGATGAGCATGTCTATGCCATCTTAGTCTACTACTGCTGAGCATGTCTATTTCATCTTAATCTACTACTGATGAGCATGTATATGCCATCTTAGTCTACTACTGCTGAGGATATATATGTCATTTTAGTCTACTACTGCTGAGCATGTCTATGCCATCTTAGTCTACTACTGATGAGCATGTCTATGCCATCTTAGTCTACTACTGCTGAGGATATATATGTCATCTTAGTCTACTACTTCTGAGCAAGTCTATGCCATCTTAGTCTACTACTGATGAGCATGTCTATGCCATCTTAGTCTACTACTGCTGAGCATGTCTATTTCATCTTAGTCTACTACTGTGAGCATGTATATGCCATCTTAGTCTCACTGCTTGAGCATGTCTATTTCATCTTAGTCTACTACTGCTGAGCATGTCTTATCCATCTTACTACTGATGATCATGTTTATGTCATCTTAGTCTACTACTGATGATCATGTTTATGTCATCTTAGTCTACTACTGACAAGCATGTCTATGACATCTTAGTCTACTACTGCTGAGCATGTCTTTACCATATTTGTCTACTATTGATGAGCATGTTTATGTCATCTTAGTCCACTACTGATGAGCATGTTTATGTTATCTTAGTCTACTACTGCTGAGCATGTTATATCGTCTTAGTCTTCTACTAATAAGCATGTCTATTACATCTTAGTCTTCTACTAATAAGCACGTATATGACATCTTAGTCTACTACTGATGAGCATGTCTTTGCCATCTTAGTCTACTACTGATGAGCTTGTCTATGACATCTTAGTCTACTGCTGTTGAGCATGCATATGCATCTTAGTCTACTACTGCTGAGCATGTATATGCATCTTAGTCTACTACTGCTGAGCATGTATATGCATCTTAGTCTTCTACTGATGAGCATGTATATGTCATCTTAGTCTACTACTGATAAGCATGTCTATGACATCTTTGTCTACTATTGATGAGCATGTATATCCCATATTAGTCTACTACTGTTGAGCATGTATATGCATCTTAGTCTACTACTGATGAGCATGTATATGCCATCTTAGTCTAATACTGATGAGCATGTCTTTGCCATCTTAGTCTACTAGTTTTGAGCACGCCTATAATTGAAGGAAAGTTTGTACGTGACAGTATTTCAGAATTGGCTATCGTGTCGTACTAAGGATGTTTATAATGTTGCGAAGATATCGAAGGTGAAAGATGTTAACTCTTCTCTCGTCCACTCGTGCCTTCGGTAGGATGTCTATGTTTCTGAGATATATAGTAAAGAGCTAATTACACAGGCTTGAAATATTTTAATATTCGTCCGCATCGTTACTTTCATTTACTTGCCCCAGGTTCTCTTTGATAGTTTGCCGAAGGTAGTAGCAGTACTGCCTATTCGAGCTTTCATTTCTTAATCAAGATTTTTTATTCCTATCCAGAAGCACTTGAGCTTTTCAGTTCTTTGGCTCGGTGCCATGGACATCGTAAATCTGAGGAATCTGTGGCTTTTTCTGCCATCCCGCGGAATTGAACCCGCACACACAGAGGGATAGTCACCTATAGTCCAACGCGCTACGAACACGCTGGGCAGACGGGCCTTCATCAAGATAAAGCATGGCATCGACCATATACCAATGACAGAAACATTTTAAAAACTGTGTTAGATTAAATCATTAATCATTTCAGTTAGATCATTGTGTTCTTTTCTATCACTCATGGCTGAAATTATCTGGTAGAAATGTTTAGTTGAACTTCTGTATTTTGAATTTAATATTTCGCTATAATTATGCCGTGTTTGTGTTTTGACACAGGATGGCAGTGCCCATGCCTCAAGACAGAAACATTTTTAGTAATGTTGTTAGATGCTTACCATTTAAAAATACAATTGTTTATATGTTATTTCTTGACATAAAACAACTGTTTTCATGGTACTTATAGTCACTTGTTTATATGTTCACTTATAGTCAGAGAAAATAGGTCGCATTCCCTAGTAAATTTATTGATTAGGGATTGCAGTGCAGCCAGGCTATGTACGACTAAGACAGTATCGTCAACAAAAAGAAGTTCTTTGGAATGAAAGTACGTAGTTCAAATTGAAGAGAAAACCATTAGATCTAGTGACAATGAATACAACGCCATCAGCATTACCGAAGACATTGAATAACAGGACTGTGAAGAGGATGACAAAGTGAGTAGAGGCAAAGACACAATCCAGATTGACTTAACTTTTAACTCTGAGACTATGAGATGAGATAAGGCCATTCCCCAACTACGAAATGGTAAAGTTACAGGCTCAGATGGTATACCTGCAGAGGCCATAAAAGGCATACAATACCAAAAGACTGGAGAGAGGGCTATATAGTCAAACTACCTAAAAGGGTGATCTCCAAGAATGCTCGAACTATAGAGGAATAATGCTCCTGTCTGTACCAGGCAAAATACTAAGTCGAATCATCCTAGAGAGACTCAAGGAAACTACAGATCCAGTACTAAGGAATGAGCAAGCAGGATTTAGGCAAAACAGATCCTGCACAGATCAAATATCGACGCTACGTATCATAGTGGAGCAGAGCATCGAGTGGAACTCAACCCTCTACATAAACTTTGTGGACTATGAAAAGGCATTCGATAGCCTAGACAGGGAAACACTCTGGAAACTTCTACGACACTATGGCGTCCCCAGAAGCTAACCAATTTAATAAAGAAAATGTATGAGGAGAATACGGCTAGAGTACTGCATGAAAGAAAACTGACAGAGGCCTTCGAAATAAAGACTGGTGTGCGACAGGGCTGCCTTTATCGCCCTTCCTTTTCCTGCTGGCTATTGACTGGATAATGAGATCAACAACTGCCAGGGAAGAAATGGAATACAATGGACCATGAAGAGTCAATTGGAGGATCTGGATTTTCAGATGATCTAGCACTCTTCTCTCACAACCATCAGCAGATGCAAGAGAAAATAACAAAACTAGAAACAGTCTCACAGCAACTAGGCCTGACTATTCATGGGGAGAAAACAAAGATCATGAGATTAAATGCTGGTTCCAGAAACCCAATCTTATTGAGAGGATCACCACTAAAAGAGGTGGACACATTTACATATCTGGGAAGTGTCGTCAACATTCAAGGTGGCACATATGAAGATGTTAAGGTTAGAATACAAAAGGCAAGATCAAGGCATTTGCCATTCTGAAGAACATATGGAGTTCAAGAATGATTAGGAATAAAACTAAGATAATGATATTTAACTCAAATGTCAAGTCTGTCATTCTGTATGGAGCAGAGACATGGAGAACAACTAAAGGGAACACCAACAAGTTGCAGACATTCACTAATATATGCCTACGCAGGATACTCCATCTGAGATGGTACGACAGGACCACAAACATAGAACTGTGGGATAGGGCAGGACAACGGCAGGTGGAACAAGAGATAATAAGCAGAAGGTGGAGATGGATAGGACACACACTGAGGAAACCCCATGACAGCATCGTGAGACAGGCTCTCCGATGGAACCCCCAGGGCAATAGAAGTAAGGAAGACCCAGAAACACCTGGAGACGGGAGTTAGAGATGGAATGAAAGAGGACGGGGAGAGAGTGGCGAGATCTGGAAAGGATAGCCTTGGATAGGCGGGCTTGGAAGGCCTTGGTTGCGGACCTATGCTTCCCTAGGGGCGAAGGGTGAAGAGAGATGAGATGAGGTGCGATTAAACTGTATGGTGGCTTTCATGCCCTCATATAAGATCGGTTGGAGCAACTTTAGGGGAGAACCAATATGTTTCAATATTTTAAAAATTCCTGGTCTCCTGACAGTGTCGAATGCCTTTGTCAGATCAACGAAAGCAATGACTATTAGTTTTCTCTGCATTTCTCTTGCAGCTGTCACCATGTCAGTTGTTGATCGTCCAGCTCTGAACCCACTTTGTAACTGTGGAAGAAACGATCTGCCAGTTGATGTAGTCGTTTTGAAAGGAATAGCGTAAATGCACTGTCTTTGTCTTTCTTGTTTTTCTCAAATCAGTTTTTTACTCACGCGCCAGGATAAGAAGATATTTCTAGAACGGGCTTGTGTATGCGGTTCATAGACAGTGTCTTTCGTCGCCTCTGTTATCTCTAAGGTCCACTTCTTGCGCGACAGTCCTTTTCCTGTGCACCCACTGTATCTGAGTAACATTGCCCGTGGAGGAGCATTATCTGCTGGTAATCTGTTTATGTGGCGGAAACAATTAAATCGATGTTTCTTGATGAAGTTCAGTATTGAGTTCAGAGAGAAATTGAGACTAGATTCCAGAAGGCAAACGCAGTGACATACCAACTGTCACCACTATTAAAACATCCACACATTAACATGGCAGTCAAACGACAACTGATAAACTGCATATTTATTTCAACTCTCTGCTATCAGTGCCAAACATGGCCCCTAACTAAGACACAAGAAAGAAATATTACAACATGTGAAATGAGATGTCTACGAAAAGCTGCCAACGTTACAAGGAGAGCTAGAGTGAGAAACGATAATATCAGAAGCATCGTTGGTACTTTACCATGCATACAGTACATCGAGAAGCAAAGAATCAAGTGGTTCAGCCATCTAATGAGAATGGAACCACATTTACTACCATCCCATGCCTATAATAATCGACACTCAGGGTGCAGATCACGAGGCAGGCCAAGAACACGATGGATATATAACATCTCAGAGTCTCTGCGAAAGCATGGACTGACAACGTCAAGCGCAACACACCTGACACAAGATAGAAAACTAACTCTCCACACGTCGTTTCACGGCAAATGTGGTTGAGATAAGATAAGATAAGACCTACTTTTTGTCCTGATGTCTTCATTTCTAATTCGGTGTATTCGTGTTACCCCCAACATTCTACGTCGAAACGTCATCTCTGACGTGATTTGTTTTCTTCTAGCATTTGATGTCAACGTACAGGTTTAACATTGCTATCATAACATTTGAAAAAAGGAATGTGTTGAGCATTGGCGCCATGTGTCAAGTGTTTGATTTGCTATGTTGTACCTATGTTGGATTTCGTAAATTATTCTTACGTTCGCTGAAATAATATGCTTCGTAAGTAAAGTCCTCTACATTTTTGGATTGGGTGTTTGTGGATGAATATATTGGTAGTGTTTTCCTCTATAACGAATGTTATTACTTTGGTTTGTAAATGTTTATTATCTATTGTATTCATTGTTTGTTAACTGAATTATGTTAGACTATGCTAGACCTAGATTAATTAGTTGGTCATTAAATCTATAGAGTGACCCTACTTTTTCGCAACTTGTTTCTCTCTACGCAATGGAAAACGTGTTCCTGGTTTACAAACGCAATGTGCAGGTGTTTTTCAGGTACGACGGTCCTTTCCACTAACTGTCTGACGACGAATATTGCATCTTTGGAGCCTCTTTTTATCTAGAATAACATTTGTGAGTGATTAAGCTGTGGCTCCATGATGTGGCGCAGCATTTTTCCGAGTACTTTACATAATATTTTTCCGGTGTGGCTCAGTAGCGATATTCCTCGATATTCCGTACAATCCCTTTTGCTACCTTTCTTCTTCCAGATAGGAACTAATGCTGCATTCTTCCAATGTTTTGGTGTTACCTGTGTGATCCAAACTTGATTAAAAATAATATGTAGCCAGCTTATTCCAGCCTCTTTAGTTGCTTTGATTAAGTCGGCAGGGATATTGTCTGGGCCTGGTGTTTTGTTAAATGGTGTCATGTTTACAGCATTTATAATCTCCGAAAGTGTTATACTAGTTTCTAGCTCTGTAGTTACGTTTATTGTGTGTTCTCTTAGATGTTGACTTGGTCGTCTTGTAGGTTGAGAAATCCATTAAAGTATTAATAACATATGTTCGATATATCTTTGGTTCCTTTAAAATATGTCGTTTTTATCATTAATAATTTCAGTTGGTTCTGACTGTTCTTTTCTATCACTCATGGTTGAAATTATCTTGCAGAAATTTCTAGTTGAACTTCTGTAATTTGAATTGAATATTTCGCCATAATCTTGCCGTGTATGTATTTTGGACTTCTTTATAACCTCTTTGGATAGTTTTCTTGCTGTTCTATAGAGAGTAAGGTCGTTTTGTTGTTTGCTTTTTACACACGCATTGTATCTATGGTATGTATCCATTACTGACAATTTTATTTTGTCACTCCATTAAGCTGTGATGTTTGGTTTCGTGCCTCTTTATTTAACTATTCGGCATGTTTCTTTGGCTTTTTCTAATATGTCTGTTTGACTTTTTCTAACTTCTTTTCATGAGGTAGTCTAGTAAAATTGTCTATGATATTATGAAGATATGACATTTGCACTTGTGTTGATATGTTAGTTTATTGACTTTCATTATCTCTCTTGTAATCGTGTGTTGCCCTCTGGTGCTCTTCTTGTATGTTCTGGTAGTCATAACTACCGCTTTGTGGTCAGTGTATATACATATATGTTCGTATGGTCATTACATCTATCACATACCTTTTTCTTAATATTACAATATGCATACTGAAACCACCTCTTTCGCACTGTTTTTGAGGACCACATTTGAAGAATTTCAAGATCTATTATAAACACACACTTGCTTTATTTCAATATTAAGAATACGCTTAACGTGTTAAATGTATCATTTAGTGAATGAACAAATGATAATTTCTAATTTTGAGGTAAGTTGGGAACATAACGAGATATGTTAAGCTGTTCAAATATCCTAAAGCTAAACAAAACTACATGAATTCTTTAAGATATCCATTTCTACACAACATATTCAAGTTTCATCCTTTTCTGTTCAAAAAATATGGTTATATGTTGGATTGAAACATGTCTCCCAGTTTAAAAAAAATATAACATAAAGAAAAATAATATAATGTACAACTATCCAGAAGAAAATATTTGCCCACCACTTTCTGGTTCTTGTATTGAATTGGCCATAAGATACACCATCTTTGTTACATGTATTGTCTTTAGTCATTAGCCAAGTTTTGATATAACTAGGACTCGCACCTTCCCCCTCCCTCCTCTTCCATTTAGAACTGCTGCTAATTATATAATCTTTCACGGTCGAATAATCACGACTTATACTGTTAATGCCCGCACTAGATTCATCAGTATTATTCCAAGAATAAATAACATGTGACCCGTGAACTGCAGATAGTCGTTGTTTTCGATCGATAGTAGTCAATATTGTTACAATATGTTCATGTTTACACTTACCATTAGCATAACAATATTTTTCAAAATGATCACATCTAACAGGAGGTAAATGAAGAGCAATTCTAGTATCAGGTATTTTACATCACATATGTTAAATGTTGTGTTCTGGGCAGCTACTTGTCCTGTCACCATATCTCACACAAGTTCCATTGAATTTAGATGTGAATGGTAAGGTGTAAGTCGTAGAGAAGTGTGGCCATATGCTTGAATCATTTTGTGTATCTCTCTCTCTCGCGATCACCGCCCAGACAAATGTACCAGATCTCCCCATAAATTCTATTCATGTGGAAATCTGATTCATGCAGCCTTAGCATTGGTGTGTTTTACGTCACATCTTAACACCAGTTAGAGCGTTGGTGCTTATCTTTCGGCGATGTGTCCGGTTTCAGCCAGCGTTCACTAGGTTCGCTCTCCGTTCCGTAGTCATCCAGTGTTTTTTTACGGTGTGGGGTAGCTAACCCTTCCAACAACCTCCTTAGTCACCTCTTATGACATGCGTGACAGGTAACAGTGGTTCTATTATTTACACTCCAAGTTGGTGCACGGAAACCACTCGGGCGGATTTTGTGGATCTAAAATGTCTTCTTCGTTTGTCTGACAATTTGCAATAACTCTGGTTACAAATATATTTTATTTTCAAATGGAATTTTTTTACTGAACAGCCACATCTTAATTACAGCATTTGTGCTTGATGGGTTAGGCATTTTGTCTTTCTGTGATACGACATTATGATATGGAACATTGTTCATTACCAGACACCCCGGTCTCTCTAGAGTGTTTAGGAGAGTGTTCTTTATCTAATCTCTGAAATTGTTACCATTCATTTCGGTGTTGTAGTCCCTACCATCTGTAGAATCTGAGCTCCAGACAACAATCGACTTCATCATAAGAACGCGTCTAACGGTATAGTCATCAAAATATCGATCGCAAAGAAGAAGAAAAACGTAATGGCAGAAATTGAAGTAAAAATGTGCGGATTACGAACAAACTAGCAGGCACCACCTGGGTGCAGATTGTGGCAGTTTGAAAAGAATATATACTGGAGGAGTCCGACAGGTACTCGAGTATGGCATAGCAGCATGGGCCACAACCTCCTAGACACAATTTGTAAAGCTAAGCAGAGTTCAAAATCAGACCTCACGGATCATCACAGGAGCCATGAAGTCAACCCCCTTAGAAGTACTTTAAACTGTGACAGGGCTCGCACCAATGGAGGACAGACGGGAGATGAAGGTACTTCATTAAGGAGAACAATTCAAGATACTGATGAACCATCCAATACACCTTCGAATCAACAGCTACATTAGGGAATATTAAAAGAAGCAACTTCGTGGCAAACTCTAAAGAACTTTCTCACAAAGACCCAATATTGGCACTGGCTCAAAAAGACAAATTCAACCAGCCAGCACCTCCCTGTGCACGAAGTCTCCTAGAGCTCTTAGAAGAAATAAGTAGCATTGGCAAGAAAGGAACACAGACTGACCTGGACAGAAGGCTCCTCGCAGCAAAACACATAAACGAATACTACCCAATGGACTCATGGACACATGCATACACGGATGGCACGGACCAGATGTCATTCACAACGGAGGAGGCGGAGTTGTCCTCTAAAAAATGGAGAAGAACTAACTTTATCTCTGACCACTGGCCAGTTCTCAACCAATTTTAGGGCTGAGGTAGATGTCCTCAGTGCAGCTGTGAAAATGGCACTACAAAATATGAACCAAAGACATGGAAAGATAGTGATTTGACGCTATCTCAGTACTGAAATCTGAAAGGAACACAAAACTAAGTGATCTCAGGTCAACCTTAGCCCAGTTATCCCATGAATCTGAGAGAGTAGTAATCCAGTGGATACCCCCACACTGCAAAGGTCAAGGGGAATGAAGATGCTGACAGACTGGCTAAAGAGGGAGAAGAAATGCCCCGTGATGACAGCCTGATTAGCTATGAAGCTATGATGATCGCCATCGCCTTCAAATGGATCACATCAGAATGAGACACCACCTGTACACTAAATTAAAGATATGCACCAACGACCTGTGCCACTGTGGTTTAGCGAGTATGACAACAGAACACATCCTACAGAACTGCCCCCAGTATGCAGACCTGAGAAGAAAGAACTGACCCACTTACGCCAACGTCCAAGACAAACTGTGTGGCGTGACTGATAATCTGATGCAGACGGCTGCCTTTATTAAAGAATCCGAAATCTCAATCTAGTGAGAACGCAGAAGAAGAGGAAGAAGAATTAAACAGGAAATTACCTTTACACTGTGTGTACAGAAAAAAGTCTTCATCGTTTTATTGTTCAGTGCTTATCGAAATATAGTTATGACAGTTTGTGATAGTTTGTGAAGGTCTATCAGGTGGCATTTAGCAAAGGCGAAACTAAGTACTGGTTTGTCACGTGGCGTATCGTATTGTGAGAGGTATAGTCTTTTGCCTGAGATGAAATATATATTTGTTTTGCAGTCTAAATTGATAATTTGTCATCAACATCTAATATCTTGTTCTGGGAAGAACTATGCCACCGCAACATTCCTCCTGAATTTCTCTCTATCATAGATCATAGGTCCGATAAGCCTTTGCATCCGTCATGTTCAAACCATCAGTTACATCCTAAATCCATCGTCTCTGTGGTGCCTCCTCTTCTCTTTGCCGGTATGCCTCCTTCCATAATAGTCTTCTACAGCGCTTCATGTCTTTGTATATGTCCAAAATACCCACATTTTCATTTTCTTATTTGTAGCATCAGCCATTTCTTTTTATTTTGAGTTATTTATGGATAGATCTATTTCTTCTCTTCTCTGTCCGTGAATTACGATGGCCTCTTCTGTAAAACTTATATTCAAAACTTATATAACCACAAGTAGTTTGACAATGGAGGTTCGGGTGGTTACAGAGGAGGCGGTGAAATAGCTGGTATCTCAAAACTATTCTCCTTATTTTATACTCAGTGACTCCATGAGCATGACTGGTTACGTCGAAATGGGAATGTTGAGACGAGACTGGGTGGAAGTACTAGTACAGACAATGATCAGAGAAATCACCTTCAGTGTTGTCCCTGGGCACGCAGAAGTTAGGGGTAATGAACGAGCTGATAGATTATCGTCATAATCAAGCATTTCATTTCGAACGTGGTGAGGTTTCAGTTGTGTGTTGCTGTCAGAGACCAAGTTTGGCACTGATAACCAAGTTCTGGTAAACAAATATTTTTATCCCCTGTATTTTCACTTCCATCTTGATCTTTGGGTGTTGTAGTGATGGTGCCAGCTGATAGGTCACTAAATTTGTTTTTGGCATCTTGTCTCTATTTTTCTATGGAGGTTTCAGTCCTCTGTGCTTCCTGAGTACTTGAATTCTGAAATTGTCTTTATTCTGGTGTTGTCTATATGAATGCTTATTTCGTTTGGTGTTCTGCTGATTTTCATTGTTTCGATCTTTTCTGTGCTGATTTTTACGTTGTACTTTCTGCATGCTATTAACAATGAGTTTTTACGTTGTACTTTCTGCATGCTATTAACAATGATTTTATATGATGTTTTAGCTGATCGTCAGCTTCATACATTAGACTTTGTTCGTCTGCGAATGTATGTCATTGATTTGGTTATTTAATCGGTCGTAGTAATAATTGTCAATATAGTTAATATTACAGGCACTGTGCCTCTTTCACTATTCTGTCGATATACATGATGAAAAGAAGAGCTGATAGCAAACATCCATGTCTTACTCCTGATTTTGTTCTTACTACAATGTGGCTATTTTGGTATATAATGTTTTTTCTATTGTCTAGTATTTGTCCCTTTATCTCTAGTTTCCAAATGTTTCCCACACAATTCTTCTATCTATTCTGTCAAACACATTTTCTTGCTCGATGATTACTAAGTATAACTCTTTATTGCATTATATTGCTATTTCACTGATTTGTCTCAAAGTGATTCCCACTCGTCTTCTAAATTCAAATTGTGAAGGGTTTAATGTTTGGGTAAGCGATGTATCTTAAATTCAAATTGTGAAGGGTTTAATGTTTGGGTAAGCGATGTATCTTAAAAGTGAAATGCCTCTGTATGTTTCGCACTCTTTGTTATTGTCTTTGTTTTTCCGCAATGTGACTATTATTAATGTTTGTTGGTCATCATGAACTTTTCTTTCTGTCCATGCTGCTGTGAATATTCAGTTTAACCATTTTACACCTATTCTGCACCTGACGATCTGTTTTTCGTGCTGTTCTCTATTACCTATTATGTTTGTTGACTCAATATATATATATTGATTGATTGTTATAATCATCATCATTGCACTTCGGTGAGTAACCATCTTTTTCGGAACCCGATAGGTAAATGATATTTCAAAATGTTTTTCCGTTCCTCAAAAGGCAACCTTGCAGGATACATTTTGTTTCAGATGTATCTGTGATGTTTGTTGCATGCTGTTTATCTCATCATTTCATACATATCCTGCTACGTATAGTGTAATGACATCTAAATATGACTTTATTTAAATAGGAATACTATGATGACGATTTCAACATATTATAATCAATGCATTTAGCTGGTGGGTGAGTTCTATGTAAACATTTTTTCTGGTGCACTCTGTATGTGTGTGTATAGTAGATTATGTTTACAATAACAAATATATTCGAAATATTTCATTCCAAAACATATATATTATATATAAACTTCCTTTTCTATTCAAATTGTACAAAACTAAACCAAATTGTATATAATTTAATTTTACGATTATTATCTATAGGACTCGTTCGACACAGAATAAGGATAGTAATATATTATTGTCATACTCGAGCCCCTTATAATTTTTTTTTTCCACATCCCTATGGTAATTATAATTCAACGTTAATTATCAACTTGTCACTCATCGATATACGAATGTGGACCTGTATTTTGATTATATCGTATACAAAGTGGATTACTGTAAGATTAGTTATTTAGAACAGCTGTGTTACAGTTTTCACAAAACATTAAAGAAATTCGCCGATATGCAAAATCTAAGCTGCATTTCGATCTGTCAATGACATATTCCTTTGATCATCGTTATTTTTTTTTTTTAAATTTACTAAAATCGATGTTGAATCGATCAAGCGATTTAGTCAGTTTGGAGTTACCCGTTGTTCAAGTCGAACTGGATGCCTGAAAGGCAGAGTCAGAGATGTGTTTAATCAGCGAGCTACAGAACCATCAGTATGCAAACTCTTCACTATCTGTTGGGGAGACTGAGCACCTATGGGTCTGCCCGGAGTGCAATGACGTCAGTTTAGTAACCAATAACCAATCATCGTAAATTTAAGAATGTATGAACATATTCACATCAATACAACATACACTTTTCGATAAATTAGATTATAGTTGCTATTTATGTCGAAATTATCAGACAGTTTGATCACGGAAAAAAACAACTTATATTTTGGTAAGTGTTAGGGGCGTCATAAAATGTATGTCTTGCAGAGTGGGCGGTGGCCTGAAAATATTTGGAAACGTATGGTGTATACAAAAGACATATAACTTACAGTATTATTTAAACTTGGATACAATAACTGATTAATTATGTAAATTAACAGCACTCAACGTTTTTACCATTTGAATTTGTCATGAAAAATATGCCGACGTGGAATACTAAATAAATTAAAACATAGCAATACAAAATATGTATGACAAAAAATGTATACTGCATACGGACCTGCTTTCTAGCACATATCATCGGAATCGCATGACATGATCGAAGGTACATGCCAGACTAGTGACCTTCCCATTGACGGGACAGTCAGAATGTGACGGTGACATGTTGCGTAAGGTACTGTGTAGAATGGTCGCATATGTTTGATGGGTAGGAGGGGGTAGGAATAAGAAAGGGGATACTCAAGTTCGTTTCTGACATAGGATACTGGTGTGTGGAAACAAATCTTACTTGTACACATCCCAAAAGTCATGAGATGTACTTGGAAATTATTGATTGTATACATCCCGAGAGCATGGACATGTACATAATTCAATGTCATACATTGCGTAGCACCTGCCTCACAAGTATCACTCTTAAGTATGCATACCAGAAGTTTGGTTGCTGAAGAGAATGACTAGAAAGTGTTGGGTATACTTACATGTAATAATTGTGGTCACCAGACTACGCATCTTTTGATATTGGATTCTGTACTAGCCGTGTCTCTAAGGGTGTACATAATCTATATTAGCCAATTAGGGCTCATGTCTTCTGAGGGTGTACGAGCCTAGTTACTTCCGTACACAGAAGTATCCTATATCAGATAAGAACGTCATTATCTCACCTTTATTCTTCTTACTCTCTACTATCAAACATGTGTATCCATTCTTCTCAATTGTTTACACATTAACTAACGCAACTTGTTCTGATTGACTCGTCAATCGGCTTATCTCGAGTCCACCTATCTCATATCACTACGATCATGCCATGTTATATTCGCCTACGGATGACACATGCTTGGAGAATCAAACTACACATGCCCGCATATAGTATCAAGTTGTTGTTATCCTCTTCATTTAGAGCTGTGCGCTTAGTTGATTTATTATTCCTTGTCTGTATTTGTTTTTCTGATCAATGGCTATGATCGAAACGTCAAGTGCTGTTAATTTGTATATTTAATAATTTATTGTTTCTAGTCTATGTAATGGGGGCATGGATATTGTGTATATCGATCATTTGCACAGACATAAGCATCGCAGCCTATACACGGTCTTCTCCAGCTCTGATTAGGTCTGACCACCTCAGTTACGTGGTGTTCCGTACATCGCTCATACGGCCATAACTGCAGAATAGCCTACATGTGTTGTGACTGGACCTATTATCGTTGATCAGACCAATATCATAGTTTCTACAATCTGCGATGTTGTTTAGCTAATGTGCAAGTCAATATAAAAATACTCACAAATTCCAATCACAATCATCATCTCTTGGATAACTTCACTGTTCGATTCGTGTTTGTTCTCTCATATATTTATGTTAAGTTCTGAATTATTGCTAATTACTTTGTATTATGTTTTATAGGCTGTATTCTATCTCCGCTATTGTTTGGAGTGGCCATTGACTGGATGATGTGAAAATGTTGCAGGAGCGAAACTGACATCGATTGGGTAGATAATATTCAACTAGAAGATTTGGATTTTGCAGATGATATTGCCTTGTTAAGTAGAAACAACCGAGATATGCAAAGATAAACAGACAACTTGTCATCTATAGCATCAAAAGTTGGACTGCAGATAAGCTATGAAAAAACAAATATAATGAAGACACCTATGACAAGTAATGCAGATATCACACTGAAATCTAAAATGATCAAAATAACAGAGCAGTTCACCTATTTGGGTAGCAATTTTGATTGCACAGGAAATATTAAAAAGAAATTATGATACGAATTGGCAAAGCAACATCAGCTTTTAAAAGTCTGAATAGAATATGGAACTGCAAGTTATATAGTATTAAATATAAATTACGAATTTTCAATTCAAATGTTGTATCAATCCTAACATATGCCAGCGAGATTTGGAAAATGACTCAAGATACATAAAGCAAGTTGAATGCATTTGAAAATCGATGTCTGCGGAAAATAATGAAAATAAAATGGAACGAATGCAGAAGAAGTGATGAAATCAGAGACATATCTGATCAACCACTAGTGACAACTGTTATAAGAAAAAGAAGATGGAGATATGTTGGGCACACCTTGAGGAGAAATGATCAACGAATATTAAAGCAAGCATTGAAGTGGGATGCAAAGCGTTCAAGAAAGAGAGATCGACCTAAAGAGACCCTGAAACGAACTTTGCTGAGAGAGGCAGGACATATCGGTCTTAGTTCCATGGAGGTGATTGAGCGACTTGCCCAGGATGGAGCGGTATGGATACATTACTTGCAGGCCCTATGTAGCTTATAACGGTACGTGATTAATTATTATTATTATTATTATTATGTATTATAGCACACTTTTATTTCAACAATTATAAAGCACTGACACACACAAACAAAACAATGCTTGGAATAGAGAAACCATATACGAACGAACACATTCAAACGATGACAAATATAGTCAGAATGCATTCATTTCATTAATATCTGAAACATATTAGCAAAGACGGACAAGCGATGAATACAATGATGTCACGTAACAATAACCAATACAGTTATATCACTTACTATACTGGCATCCCGGACCGAAAAAGTGATATTCACATCCACCAGTACTGCATACTCCTAGTGAGTTACACTTGGTATTATCTTCGCATAAGCACCTTAATTTGCATTCTGCTCCAAACCACCCACGTTGGCAAACTTGATAAAAATAAGCAAAGACAAAATGTATCAAGTTGGATAAATACAAATATGATATCATTCTTTCATCAGTCTATATATTGTTAGTATGTAGCTTGTGCATGTAGAAACATATTGCCACCAATTGCCCCTAGAGAGTTCAGCTATCAAAAGTTGTAGAAAACACCAATTGCCCCTAGAGAGTTCAGCTATCAAAAGTTGTAGAAAACACCAATTGCCCCTAGAGAGTTCAGCTATCAAAAGTTGTAGAAAACAACACGCACTCAGACTACTTACAATATATATAAATATGTGTGTGTATATAAATATGTGTATATTTAATTCTAGTTGATCTTGGTGGGATTTGATGTCTGACTAATTGTGATTAGCTGTCGTTCATTCCTGTTGCACACATTTTATATTGTATTTTAATAAATATTTGTTTTTAAATTACACATTCCACATGTTTCTGATGAAGTAAATTTGTCTACACATGTCTATTAGCTGTGAATTTAATCACAATGTGTCTACATATGTCTATTATCTGTGAATTGAATCACAATGTGTCTACATATGTCTATTAGCTGTGAATTGAATCACAATGTCTCTACACATGTATATCAGCTGTGAATTGTATCACAATGTGTCTACACATGCCTATCAGCTGTGAATTGTATCACAATGTGTCTACACATGTCTATCAGCTGTGAATTGTATCACAATGTCTCTACACATGTCTATCAGCTTTTAATTGTAATACAATGTGTCTACACATGTCTATCAGCTGTGAATTGTATCACAATGTGTCTACACATGTCTATCAGCTGTGAATTGTATCACAATGTCTCTACACATGTCTATCAGCTGTGAATTGATCACAATGTTCACACATGTCTATCAGCTGTAATGTATCACAATGTTCTACACATTTATCAGCTGTGATTGTATCACAATGTGTCTACACATGTCTATCAGCTGTGAATTGATACAATGTGTCTACAATGTCTATACTGTGAATTGAATCACAATGTGTCTACATATGTCTATTGCTGTGAATTGAATCACAATGTGTCTACACATGTCTATTAGCTGTGAATTGTATCACAATGTGTCTACATATGTCTATTATGTGAATTGAATCACAATGTTCTACAATGTCTATCAGCTGTGAATTGTATCACAATGTCTCTACACATGTCTATCAGATGTGAATTGTATCACAATGTGTCTACACATGCCTATCAGCTGTGAATTGTATCACAATGTGTCTACACATGTCTATCAGCTGTGAATTGTATCACAATGTCTCTACACATGTCTATCAGCTGTTAATTGTATCACAATGTGTCTACACATGTCTATCAGCTGTGAATTGTATCACAATGTGTCTACACATGTCTATCAGCTGTGAATTGTATCACAATGTCTCTACACATGTCTATCAGCTGTTAATTGTATCACAATGTGTCTACACATGTCTATCAGCTGTGAATTGTATCACAATGTCTCTACACATGTCTATCAGCTGTGAATTGTATCACAATGTGTCTACACATGTCTATCAGCTGTGAATTGTATCACAATGTGTCTACACATGTCTATCAGCTGTGAATTGTATCACAATGTGTCTACACATGTCTATCAGCTGTGAAATGTATCACAATGTCTCTACACATGTCTATCAGCTGTGAATTGTATCACAATGTGTCTACACATGTCTATCAGCTGTGAATTGTATCACAATGTGTCTACACATGTCTATCAGCTGTGAATTGTATCACAATGTCTCTACACATGTCTATCAGCTGTGAATTGTATCACAATGTGTCTACACATGTCTATCAGCTGTGAATTGTATCACAATGTGTCTACACATGTCTATTAGCTGTGAATTGTATCACAATGTGTCTACACATGTCTATCAGCTGTGAATTGTATCACAATGTGTCTACACATGTCTATCAGCTGTGAATTGTATCACAATGTGTCTACACATGTCTATCAGCTGTGAATTGTATCACAATGTGTCTACACATTATCAGCTGTGAATTGTATCACAATGTGTCTACACATGTCTATCAGCTGTGAATTGTATCACAATGTGTCTACACATGTCTATCAGCTGTGAATTGTATCACAATGTGTCTACACATGTCTATCAGCTGTGAATTGTATCACAATGTGTCTACACATGTCTATCAGCTGTGAATTGTATCACAATGTGTCTACACATGTCTATCAGCTGTGAATTGTATCACAATGTGTCTACACATGTCTATCAGCTGTGAATTGTATCACAATGTCTCTACACATGTCTATCAGCTGTGAATTGTATCACAATGTTCTACACTGTCTATCAGCTGTGAATTGTAATCACACATGCTACTTACACATGTCTCCATATCAGCTGTGAATTGTATCACAATGTGTCTACACATGTCTATCAGCTGTGAATTGTATCACAATGTGTCTACACATGTCTATCAGCTGTGAATTGTATCACAATGTGTCTACACATGTCTATCAGCTGTGAATTGTATCACAATGTCTCTACACATGTCTATCAGCTGTTAATTGTATCACAATGTGTCTACACATGTCTATCAGCTGTGAATTGTATCACAATGTGTCTACACATGTCTATCAGCTGTGAATTGTATCACAATGTCTCTACACATGTCTATCAGCTGTGAATTGTATCACAATGTGTCTACACATGTCTATCAGCTGTGAATTGTATCACAATGTTCTACACATGTCTATCAGTGTGAATTCTGTTATCACTTACACAATGTCTCTACACATGTCTATCAGCTGTGAATTGTATCACAATGTGTCTACACATGTCTATCAGCTGAATTGTATACAATGTTCTACACATGTCTATCAGCTGTGAATTGTATCACAATGTCTCACATCACATTGATCTGTCAAAGCTGTGTAATTGTATCACAATGTGTCTACACATGTCTATCAGCTGTGAATTGTATCTACAATGTATACACACATGTCTATCAGCTGTGAATTGTATCACAATGTCTCTACACATGTCTATCAGCTGTGAATTGTATCACAATGTGTCTACACATGTCTATCAGCTGTGAATTGTATCACAATGTCTCTACACATGTCTATCAGCTGTGAATTGTATCACAATGTCTCTACACATGTCTATCAGCTGTGAATTGTATCACAATGTGTCTACACATGTCTATCAGCTGTGAATTGTATCACAATGTCTCTACACATGTCTATCAGCTGTGAATTGTATCACAATGTCTCTACACATGTCTATCAGCTGTGAATTGTATCACAATGTGTCTACACATGTCTATCAGCTGTGAATTGTATCACAATGTCTCTACACATGTCTATCAGCTGTGAATTGTATCACAATGTGTCTACACATGTCTATCAGCTGTGAATTGTATCACAATGTGTCTACACATGTCTATCAGCTGTGAATTGTATCACAATGTGTCTACACATGTCTATCAGCTGTGAATTGTATCACAATGTGTCTACACATGTCTATCAGCTGTGAATTGTATCACAATGTGTCTACACATGTCTATCAGCTGTGAATTGTATCACAATGTGTCTACACATGTCTATCAGCTGTGAATTGTATCACAATGTGTCTACACATGTCTATCAGCTGTGAATTGTATCACAATGTGTCTACACATGTCTATCAGCTGTGAATTGTATCACAATGTGTCTACACATGTCTATCAGCTGTGAATTGTATCACAATGTCTCTACACATGTCTATCAGCTGTGAATTGTATCACAATGTGTCTACACATGTCTATCAGCTGTGAATTGTATCACAATGTCTCTACACATGTCTATCAGCTGTGAATTGTATCACAATGTCTCTACACATGTCTATCAGCTGTGAATTGTATCACAATGTCTCTACACATGTCTATCAGCTGTGAATTGTATCACAATGTGTCTACACATGTCTATCAGCTGTGAATTGTATCACAATGTCTCTACACATGTCTATCAGCTGTGAATTGTATCACAATGTGTCTACACATGTCTATCAGCTGTTAATTGTATCACAATGTGTCTACACATGTTTATCAGCTGTGAATTGTATCACAATGTCTCTACACATGTCTATCAGCTGTGAATTGTATCACAATGTCTCTACACATGTCTATCAGCTGTGAATTGTATCACAATGTGTCTACACATGTCTATCAGCTGTGAATTGTATCACAATGTCTCTACACATGTCTATCAGCTGTGAATTGTATCACAATGTGTCTACACATGTCTATCAGCTGTGAATTGTATCACAATGTCTCTACACATGTCTATCAGCTGTGAATTGTATCACAATGTGTCTACACATGTCTATTAGCTGTGAATTGTATCACAATGTGTCTACACATGTCTATCAGCTGTGAATTGTATCACAATGTTCTACATGTCTATCAGCTGTGAATTGTATCACAATGTTCTACACATGTCTATGCTGTGAATGTATACAATGTCTACACATGTTATAGCTGTGAATTGATCACAATGTGTCTACACAATGTCTATAGCTGGGAGTCGGTAAAAGCTACATGGGAGTTAAACACTGATAGTGTAAACACTGTGGAGTGCTAAAACACTGCTGAGTGGAATTATCAAATGGTAAACACTGGGATTGGTAAAACCTGGAGTGGTAAAACCTGGATTGTAACACAACACTGATGGTAAACACTGGGAGTGGTAAAACACTGGGAGTGGTAAAACACTGGGAGTGGTAAAACACTGGGAGTGGTAAAACACTGGGAGTGGTAAAACACTGGAGTGTAAAAACACTGGGAGTGGTAAAACACTGGGGAGTGGTACATGAGTAAACACTGGGAGTGGTAAAAACACTGGGGAGTGGTAAAAACACTGGGGAGTGGTAAAACACTGGGAGTGGTAAAAACACTGGGAGTGGTAAAACACTGGGAGTGGTAAAACACTGGGAGTGGTAAAACACTGGGAGTGGTAAAACACTGGGGAGTGGTGAAAACACTGGGGAGTGGTAAAAACACTGGGAGTGGTAAAAACACTGGGGAGTGGTAAAACACTGGGAGTGGTAAAACACTGGGGAGTGGTAAAACACTGGGAGTGGTAAACACTGGAGTGGTAAAAACACTGGGGAGTGGTAAAACACTGGGGGTGGTAAAAACACTGGGGTGGTAAAAACACTGGGAGTGGTAAACATAGTGGAAAACACTGGGGAGTGGTAAAACACTGGGGAGTGGTAAAACACTGGGGAGTGGTAAAAACACTGGGGAGTGTAAGTAAAAACACTGGGGAGTGGTAAAAACTGGGCAGGGAGTGGTAAAAACACTGGGAGTGGTAAAACACTGAGTGGTAAACACTGGGGAGTGGTAAAAACACTGGGGAGTGGTAAAAACACTGGGGAGTGGTAAAACACTGGGGAGTGGTAAAACCTGAGTGAAACTGGGAGTGGTAAAACACTGGGATGGTAAGCACTGGGAGTGGTAAAAACACTGGGGAGTGGTAAAACACTGAGGAGTGGTAAAAACACTGGGGATGGTAAAACACTGGGAGTGGTAAAAACACTGGGGAGTGGTAAAACACTGGGAGTTGGTAAAACACTGGGGTAGGGTAAAACACTGGGAGTGGTAAAACACTGGGAGTGGTAAAAACACTGGGGAGTGGTAAAACACTGGGAGTGGTAAAACACTGGGAGTGGTAAAAACACTGGGGAGTGGTAAAAACACTGGGGAGTGGTAAAACACTGGGAGTGGTAAAACACTGGGAGTGGTAAAACACTGGGGTGGTAAAACACTGGGATGGTAAACACTGAGTAACACTGGGAGTGGTAAAAACACTGGGAGTGGTAAAACACTGGGGAGTCGGAGTAAAACACTGGGGAGTGGTGAAAACACTGGGGAGTGGTAAAAACACTGGGAGTGGTAAAAACACTGGGGAGTGGTAAAAACACTGGGGAGTGGTAAAAACACTGGGGAGTGGTAAAAACACTGGGTAGTGGTAAAACACTGGGGATTGGTAAAACACTGGGGATTGGTAAAAACACTGGGGAGTGGTAAAACACTGGGGAGTGGTAAAACACTGGGGAGTGGTAAAAACACTGGGGAGTGGTAAAACACTGGGGAGTGGTAAAAACACTGGGGAGTGGTAAAACACTGGGGAGTGGTAAAACACTGGGGAGTGGTAAAAACACTGGGGAGTATTAAAACACTGGGGAGTGGTAAAACACTGGGTAGTGGTAAAAACACTGGGAGTGGTAAAACACTGGGAGTGGTAAAACACTGGGAAGTGGTAAAACCCTGGGAGTGGTAAAACACTGGGAGTGGTAAAAACACTGGGGAGTGGTAAAAACACTGGGTAGTGGTAAAAACACTGGGGAGTATTAAAAACACTGGGGAGTGGTGAAAACACTGGGGAGTGGTAAAACACTGGGGAGTGGTAAAACACTGGGGAGTGGTAAAAACACTGGGAGTGGTAAAAACACTGGGGAGTGGTAAAAACACTGGGGAGTGGTACTCGCTTTGGCTGCATCCAATTCATTGCAATCTATTGGTTAAATGGCAATGTTCCTCTCTCTTGATGGGGTATGTTTTGTTGAGTCATATCGTACTTGTATTACCACTTTTCTGTCCTTCCAGTTAGACCCGCCGCCCGCGCTCTACAGCAAAATGAGTACTGAACTCAGAAGCTACCAGCCAAGAGGCGCACAATAGCAGTACAATAGCAGTACAATAGCAGTACAATAGCAGTACAATAGCAGTACAATAGCAGGTACAATAGCAGTACAATAGCAGTACAATATCAGTACAATAGCAGGTACAATAGCAGTACAATAGCAGTACAATAGCAGGTACAATAGCAGTACAATAGCAGTACAATAGCAGTACAATAGCAGTACAATAAGACATGATCGAAAGACAACCCACAACACAACAACAGTGATGGGTACTATGGTCTGTTCCGTAGTGAAAAAGTTGCCATATTCCGCCTCCCTACCTGCCATAACTACTCCGGGTCCAAATTAACAAATTTAAAATTTGCACAGCTAGCTTGTGCTACTGTGAAAAAGCGGACATGACGGCAGAGCACATAATGCAAGATTGCTAGCTGTTTGCAGTCTTGAGAAATGAAACTTATCCCGATAACACAGAGCTTCGCGAGAAGCTGTAGAGAGGGAGGGCATGTCTCTCTTTCTCTCTCGCGATCCAGGCCGAGACTGATGAACCAACTTTTTTCAAGAATTTTACCGTGTTTTTTAGGGACTCCGTTCCTAGTTTGTCGTATTTTTCGTTACCGCTTAAGTTACAGTGTAATGGAATCCACTGAATGACGGTGCGTTAGAGAGCGCGTGCTAGTTCATTGAGGGTCGCTTTGGGCTCATTCAGCTCTGTTTTGCCTACTCCTTTGAGTGCCGTGATGACCGATAGAGCATCGGTGTATATCACGACTTTGTTGTGAAAGTGCCTCTTCTCTCTACGATCATTTCGGCCGCTGTTCTTATTGCCTCTGCCTCTGCCCTGTAGTTATTTGAGAATTTGCATGTGCCAATAGCTTTTGCGACCGTCACTTTCTTTGAGAGTTTAAGCATTATTCCTCCTCCACCGTCGCAGATTGCGTTCCTTGTCGACCCGTCAGTGTACACATGTGTCCACTTGTTTTCCGGATATTCAGTCGATATATATTTTTCTGTGGCCGCTCTACTTTCGAAGTTTTCTTGCTGACCTATTTTTAGTATGCCTGGGATTGATTCCCTTAGTTCCGTCATTTTCGTTTTCCACGGCGGGGAATAATTGGTTGCCGGGATTGCTTTGGCTTTGCAGTTTGCTTGGACAGAATGGTGTGCAATTAGTGCTTTCGCGTTTTTTGCGAAGCTCGTTCTCTGTATTCTGCCCCTTCCGAATCCATTCATTCTTTCCTACATAGGGTAGGGAATTGAGCCGTTTAAGTTTTTCCGCCAACACTAAGACTTTTCTGTTCCTTCGATCTGCTATTGGTTGGATGCCTGTTATTCAATCGCATTGTTTGGCGTGGACTTCATGGCTCCTGTGATAATGCGCATTGCTCGATTCTGACTATTGCTCAATTTGGCGAATTGCTAGAATGCACTTGTTGGATGCACTGCTCCACGCTGCAATGACGTATAACAAGACTGGTCGCACTCTTCCAGAGTAGAGCGTTTTGATGACTGGTGTTTTCTCCCCACGTGGAGCCTGCGAGTTTGCTCATCATCGTAAGTCTGTTCCTTGCTTTTGCCATATCATTTTCGATTTGGGGCACCAAGTCAGTTTTCGGTCGAGTGTGACTCCGAGGTACGTTGGGGTCTTGCTTTCTGGAAGATTATGAACATTGACTTTAAGCTTAATTGTGTGATCCTGGTTGTTATGGGAGAACACAGTTTAAGTGGTTTTAGAAGCGTGTATGCTCATATTACACTTTTCTGACCAGACTTTCAGTTTAAGTAACGTAACTTGCAGTCGATGTATTGCTATTGGAATTGCCTCTTCCCTCGCCAATATTGCCAGGTCGTCAGCATACATGGCAGAGTGTGCTCGTTTTGGTAGGCATGTAGCTATGTGATTGACAACGATTAGAAAGAGAGTCGGTGAGAGCACTCCTCTTTGGGGGACCCATTGCTCTAATGTGGCTCTTTCATGCTGTTCTGTTCTCTAGGTATATATCAAGCCATTTGTACATTCTTCCCTTTACACCGAGGTTGAGGAGTTTCATGTTTAGCCCCTCTTTCCAGACCGTGTCAAACGCCTTCTCCAAATCTACCAAAACTGTCAGTGTATATTTCTTTTCCTTGGAAACCATCCTCGATTTCCTGGGCGATACAGGTTACTTGTTCTTCTGTAGATCGGTGCTTCCGAAAGCTTCCCGGTTGTACCATGAGAAGACCTTTGCTTTCCAAATCCCAAGATACACGTTTTTTCTCCATGCGTTCCATGAGTTTGCCCGTGCAGCTTATTGGACTTATTGGTCTGTAATTCGCCCAGTCGAGTTTATTTTTGCCTGGGTTAAGGATGGGTACCATGATCGCTTCCTTCAATTCGCGTGGAACTATGCTTTTTCTCCACGACATATCATATTTAGGACGGCCAGTAGGGCTGCCTTTGCTCTAGTACCCAAGTTCTTAAGCATCTCATTTGTGATCCCATCCTTTCCGAGCGACTTTCTGAGCTTCAGCTCCCTCTTCCACCTAATTACTGGTGAATGTATCCGTTAGGTGACTATCAGCTTTTCTTGGCTCGCCTTGGAAGGCTCTCGCTTTTCTCTTAGTGTCATCGACTTTTCTTTTTGTTATGCTTACTCTGTTGACTCCGGCATATTTGTGCATTAGAATGTTTGCGGCTTCCCTTCCCGAGGACATATTATTGTCCTGTTCGAGGACTATTGGGAGTCGACTGGTATTTTCGTCACTCAGCGCTTTTGCTAACTTCTACAATGTATGACAGTCCCTATCAAGGTTCAGGTATTCGGTCTTTTCAACCCATCTCTGTCGTGCTGATCGTTTGACCTCACTTTTGTACTTAGCCGCTGCCGTCTTGTAAGCAGTATTGGTCGTTACTTACTGTGCCTGTTCTGCCTCACTCCTTGCCAATTCATTGTCGTTTTCAAGCTTCTGAACCTCTGCTGTCCAGTATGGGTTGTAATACTTCATGCGCCTCTAGGAATGGTTTCAGGAATGCTTGTGAGAGTTTTCTTGCCACGGATCGCATGTGTTTTTTTTCATTCATGTTGGTGCGCTCAACATTGGCATCTGTCAGTGCCCCATACTGTTTATAATTGGCTTTTTTGTAGTTCCAGATTGGCAACCACATTTAGGGCTCAGATACAAATTGTAGGTCTACTTGCAGGTTGACGGGCCTATGGGCGCTATCTCCGAGTTGCTTTGTTACCGTACGTAATGTTTTTGTGGAGAGGTCATTTGTTGCGAATGCCAAATGGGGGTTGCTAGTCGTATGCCACCTTCTCGAGTATAAGGTTGGCAGGTCGTCTGGGGCATTGATGAGGAACATGTTGTTCTCTATCTCCCAGTCTTCCACTTCTACGCCTCCTCTGTCCGTTTCGAGGTAGCCCTATCTTTATTAGTGGTTGTTGAAATCGTCGACCACCATGCATGCTGTTCATTGATACTCATTGCATCGAGTGACAGCGAGATGTCACTTGGACGGAATAAGTTATACAGAAGAATCTGCATTTCGTCACATGTAATTAGGACGCATATGATCTCGCTGCGCCGGCACTTCTTGTGGTTACATCCACTTGCTTTGCTGGGATATCGTTTCTTACTAGGTTGATGACTCCACCCTTGTGCCCTTCTCGGTCTAGTCTGAAGGTTTGGTAACCTCTGATCCCGAATCTATGTTGTGCATTTAGACGGGTGTCTTGTGGGCACGCAACATCAATTTCGTCTTCTGCAAGTATTATTGCGAGTGCTTGCTTGTTGTGATGAATACCTTTGCCATTCTATTGCACGATGTTTAATCGTCGCTGGCCAGTACTTTGCCGTATTGATCCAGTAGCTAACACCAGCGAAGGAAACAACCTCGGAGAACTCTTAAATGAATTTTTTTTGCAGACGATCAGACAATCATATCAACAACAGAAGAACAACTACAACAACACATCAACAGACTCCAGTTAGCATGTAACGAATACAACATGAGAATTAACATCGACAAAACAGAAGTAATGACATTCGCCAGAGAGGAAAACACTATCAACATCTCCATCGATAATCATCTACTAAATCAAGTAAAGATTTCACATACCTGGGGAGCATTTTTTCAGCAAATGGAAGAATAACTAATGAAATTCAACACAGATGCAACAAAGCAAATCAAATGATAGGGCAAATGGCGTCAATTTTAAGATGCAAACACGTCACCATGAACACAAAAAGAGCAATGTTCAACACAATCTTTCTCCCCACATAATGTTAACAGTGCCAAACCTGGACACTGACAACAAACGATAGAAGAAAACTAGTCACAACAGAGATGAAGTGTCTACGCAGAATGCTGGGTGTAACAAGAAGAGACCGGTTGAGAAATGAAGACATCAGGAAAAAGTGGGTACATCAGTACTAGACTTCATCAAGAAACAACAAATTAAATGGTTCGGTCACCTAAGGAGATTACCATCAGACAGTGCACCCCAAAGAGCAATGCTGCTCCGATACAATGGGTACAAAGCAAAAGGCCGGCCACGCAAAAGATGGACCTCAGAGATAACAGAGGCGACGAAAGAGACTATCTACGAAGCGCATACTAGGGCCCGTTTTAGAAATCTCTTCCTGACCTGACGCTGTGAGGCATACAGGATTCGAGAAAGAAAGAAAGAAAGCTTTTTCCCGTGCACCTCGCTCACTGCTTTGCCGAGTTGGAGGGCGGGGACCGTCGGTAGCAGAAAACAGGCCACTTCGACGCATGGGGCCCGGCACTCGTGCTGTCCGACGGATCTCCACAGGCGTAGCACTATATCGACATTCTTTATTAAACACACTCATGATAAAATTTGGTCCATGCAGCCTTAGTATGGGTAGCTACGTCTCAACTTTCAGTGTAAATTGGAGCTCAGTTACTTGTATTTCGGTTGTGTGTCCTATTTCAACCAAAGTTTACTGGTTTCGCTCTCCGTTAGCCTTTGACTGTTCCCAGACAGAACCCACAAGACAGCAGGCTGCTATTTTCTTTCAGGACAGCGACCCGTAGACGACCTGCCCTACCGGGCTGATGAGCGTCATCTGCTCAGCTGTACCAGTTTTGTTAATGGACTGCTTGGTTTGCCTACCGTCTAGTTTTGTGTGCGGCTTACTCAGCTAGACTTTTGTTGTCCCCAACCAAAACTACAATGCAGCAGTGGTACCCTACGAAGAGAACAGAGTCCTTAGACGCTTTATGGACGCTCGTGTCGGCACTAGGCAATTTGCATTGGCTCTGTCCGTTCCGTTGATCAAGGAAACACTGGACTGTGGCCCCGCACATCGTAATGTATGGGTCGTTTCATCCGGCGCTATTAGCGCAACTTTGGATTTTGCACTCGCCGTTCATCACCCGCCCTGATATTTCCGGGGATGTTAATTGCGTGAACAATAGTACCCTGCCCGACGTTCTCAGGGAGGGCAGTTTCGTCAGGCGCTAGAACGTAGCTTTGAGATTTAACGCTCAGCCAACTTTACCCATTGTCTTAATCCGCGTTCGGCCACATATATGGAGTTTTATCGCAATCTTCCCTTGTGTCACCGTCAATTGATGTACCACATTTACCGTGCATTGGGAGTGCCACGGCACGCTGCCCATTTTTCGCTCATGGCTACGAGTTTCGGCGCTCAGAACACACCTCTCATCCCTTCGCATGCAGTTTTCCCCATTTGCTGGGAAGCTGATACGACCAAGATATTCATGTGGACATGGCGCCGAGTTCCACTTCGTATCTCGGCTTTTGGCGCATTTATGTTAGGGTTTTCGGCCAGGAAATGTGTGTGTTCAGGGATTTCCGGCCCATGCTGCATTGCTTTTCCGTGTTTGCAATTCCACCACTGTTTTGTTCGCGAAAGCTTGTACTCTATTGTTTCATGCTTCTTTTGAGTTTGGGCATATTTTAGCGGACTTCGGCCAGGAAATGTGTGCGTTGTTCGTGGATTTCCGGCCTCTTAATTGCTTTTTTCATGTTTGCACTTTCACCACTGTTTTGTAAACTTTCATTACATATTAGGTTAATCTATATAACTACTTATGCCATTTTGACTTGGAATATTTCTAGCACATGTATCTTGATAAATGTTAACAATACCAGCATGGTTACTTTGTTATCGAATTATTGTCATAATATTATTTTTAATTTTGGACTTTAAAATATCTACAATTTGAAAACATATTGTGCCAAAGTTTCTAACGATGCAACATTGATTAGCTTGAATTATATAAAGCTAACAGCAACAAGAACAATAACACATGTATATGTATATAAATATATCAAAATGAACTTTTACTTTGAACAGCAGCTTGTGTTGTGTTGAGAAAAGCTAGAAGAAGCCATGCACGACACAAGTAAACCAACATTGGTAACGTACAAGTTGTCTTCTACATACTCCGTCTGAAACTTGAGAAACTGTAGGAAACAGAAGTAAATATTACATTTTCTTGACATAAATAGTAACATACACATGTGTGTAAGTGCACATTATAGACATCATATTCACATCTCAATGTGTTATACGTAAAGCATTCATGAATATATTAGATAAACTGTTTGAACTGTCGCGAGAGATTAATTCATGTATCCACATAACAACGACATATTGACAAATAATACGTTTTGTTTGAACAATTCATAAATTTGTTTTTATACGCAGCTCTGTATCTTTCTATATATACGCGTATATAAATATGTATATGTATGAAAGAAAGTTAAAGAAATATAAAAATGGATTTACAAAACATTAAAAATCTAAAAATAGTATTGGACGGAACTGATAGGAAACGATCAGAATACTAAGAGCATGCATATTCACAATGGCAACATATGGGTGTAAAGCATGGACATTTAATAAAGCAGTGGAAGAACATATATATGCTTTCGAATATAAGTGTTACAGAAGAATCCTCCGTATATCTTGGACAGAGAAGAGAACAAATAGATCTATCCATATTTAACTCAAAATCAAAGAAAACTGGCTGATGCTACAAATACGAAAGAGAAAATTGAGATATTGTGGACATATAAGAAGACATGATGGGCTGGAGAAGACCATCATGAAAGAAGGTATACCTGCAAAGAGAAGAATAGGTAGACGACGGAGAAGATGAATTCAGGACGTAACTGATTGTTTGAACAAGACGGCTGCAGAGGCAGGACATCTGGCTTATGAGAGAGAGAAGTTCTGGAGGAGTGTTGGTGTCGCAAATTTCTGCTCAGGACAACCTATTTGATGATGATATATATATATATATATATGCGGATTTTCTATCTCTATGTCCGTCTATCTATATATGTGTCTGTCTCGATGTGTTTTTTATATATTTATCTAGATCTTCTTACGCTTGACACGTCAGTCTCCCACAAGAGATATCCGCTATTTCCGTGCTATTACTATATTTTGTTTTGTCCGGCATGCAACAGTGGTTCATCTCTCTTTCCACAATTTTTCCTTTAACATTCATGTATTCTTTTACTATGCGATATTAAGAGATAACATATCATTTCCAATGATTCTACTACCATACAACAGTTATGTCTAATGTATCTCCATCATCTTCTGTTATTGATCGTCTACAATGTTGTAAAGTTTGTTTCTACATTGTCTTGCGATAGACAGCTATTTGACAACATCATCAAGAAACGACTACTGTTTGTAATAGAACCCACATTGAGCGAATTACAACTGAGATGTAGGAGACAACATAGGTATACAACCGACGATATACATACAGATATACAAATACTGTAGTGCTACATAGAACCAATATGGACATATGCTTGCAGTCTTTGACAATAAATAAGCATATAGCGACTTCTTTGTTTATCACAGAGATGAGATTGTACACGAGAATGCTAGGAACTGATTGTACTGTTAACATGACTAATATTGACATGATGAAAGAGATCAAGGCACATATCAAAATAAGTGTCCGTATATGAACGAGACGGTCAAAATTTGGCATATTTCGAACACATAAATGGCAATCGGCAATTGAATGTGAGGTAAGACAGAGTACACCTGAGAGAGAGCGCAACTTCTAGACAACTTTGTTTGAAGACAAACGTGCAGACATTCAAACTGCTATTAGCATGATGAATAGTTATGTGCTATTGGTTGTTAATTACTAAACTGATGTCATAGCTCTACGTGCAGAAACGTAGGTGATCACTCTCCTCAAATAATTGTCGAAGAGAATGCATTTGTTGACTCTCATAGTACGCTTGTTAAACACACTACTCTCTCTGTCCCCCTATGTAAGCAGCTTTATATGTACAACTTATAACTTCAAACTCATTAAATATTTTGACATATTAAACATAAATTTGAGTGTCCTCATTCAGCAGTATGTCTTCAAGAGACCGAAAAAACATCCCGCGTATACATCCTATCATTTCAAGCAAGCGATGTTATCGATGCTACCACGCCAGACATGATCCACTGTCTGTTTTCAGGGTCACCACGTGTAGGTGGGGTAGTGTCTTGAATAGTACCCGCTCACTAAAGCTGGCCCGACGTTATCCCTAGAACTACGCCTTTGACCGTACATACGTTATATGTTATCAGATGATACATTTCGAGTTCAGCCTTAATGTTGCCCCACTCTATATATAAACGGTTCAAAAGCCGAAGGACTGAATTCATTGAACAAGGGTTTTACCCCACAGTGCTCGGTCCCTCTCAGTAGAACTGGCACGTAACCTGCTGAGAGTATTGCACAAAGCTCAAACTCCGTAGCTCCAGCACCAATCCTAGTTGTTCTGGAAAAAAACTGCACTCGTGGACAGAATGGCGCGGTCCGGACTCGAATCCACGACCTTCGACTCACAAGGCAAATGGATTAACCACTTAACCACAGAGACTCCCACATAGACTCTCTATATGTCCCTCCATAAGTAATTATACCATTGCAAATATTTAACATGCTGCCATTTATTGGCATCCATTTTTATATCTTTCGGATGAGTCGCTACTCTGGTGGCCTGAATTATTATTGACTAAGTTTGGGTCATCTACCACATGTCATGCTTGTTCTCGTCATTATCAAATAGCTTGTTCTGAGCAGAACTGTGCCAGCCAAACAGTCAACGGAATTTCACTCTCACATAGGCCAGATGTCCTGCCTCTGCAGCCATCATGTCCAAACCATCAGTTATAACATGAATCCATCTTCTCCGTGGTCTTCCTCTTCTTCTGTTTGCCGGTATACCTCCTTGCATGATAATTTTCTCTAACCCTTCGTGTCTTTTTATATGTCCAACATATCTCAATTATCTCTATTTCATTTATAGCATCAGCAAGTTTTCTTTGATTTTGAGTTCTTTCTTGATAGATCTATTTGTTCTATTATCTATCCAAGATATACGAAGGACTCTTCTGTAACACTTATATTCGAAAGCACATATATGTTCTTCCACTGCTTTATTAAATGTCCATGCTTCCCTCACATACGTTGTCACTGGGAATAGGCATGCTCTTAGTATTTTGATCTTTGTTTCTTTATCAGTTCCGTTCCATACTGTTTCGAGTTTTTAAAATTAAGTTGTAAAGCCATGTTTGTTCTTATTTTAATTTCCTTCATCACATTTCCATCTGTTGTTAGCAGTGAACCAAATTATTCAAAACTGTTCACATTTTCTACTACTTGATCTCCATTGATAAAAATAGCATTTGTCATGTTTGTTTTATCTGTTGTCATTATATTTTTTTTTGTTGTTGCCACATTGAGATATAGATTTTGTTTTTCACTTTTATCTTTCACTTCTCCTAATAATATATCAATCCATTTTTTGTGATGTGGACAGTAACACTGTATCGTCTTCGTATCGTAGTTCATGTAATTCTCCTCCTCTGAGTATAAAAGGATCGTATATTTCTTTTCTGCTATCTTCTGTAACATTCCTCATGATATTTTCTGCATATGTGTTAAACAGACAAAACGACATAATTCAGCCTTGTCCGACTCCCTGCTCTATGTCAAACCAGGCTGATGTATAGTCACATGCTCTTACATCCGCCATTTGATCACTATAAAGTTATCTTATGATCTGTATTAAATGTATTGCGAATCCCATTTCTCCCATAATCTTTCACAATTCATGATGCTCTACACAATCAATGCCTCGTATTATTACAAAAATGTGTACTATTGTGCTGTGGGTGTCTATGATCAACAGTTGTGTAAATAGATACGTTGGGTTGAAACGTAGTGGCAGATTTGGACTGTATCTAGTGGGTGCAGTCAATGACTTTACGCATGTGATCTTGACATGGTGAGGATACCAAGTACGTAATCTACTACGGACATAACAAATTGATGAAACAGAACAATAATCTCTATTTAATGTAAACAGCTACCATATTTTTGAATGCTTATGTTGGCAAAACTGTATCGTTTGTTCAACAAGATGTTTGGAAGACTACAATAACATATTACTGTATAGTGAGGGCCTATTCCAACGTCAAATAGCTTATCCATCAAACGGGAATCTGATCAAGTCAGCCCTGACTATAAAAATATTGAAAAATTACCACACCATACACAACACAAGACAGTTTGCAATGTTCCTTTATTGTCTTCAGCTATTTCGTATCTGTCTGATGTAGTCCTATAAATTAAGATATCAGTAGCTTGCGTGCAATTTCTGCGAAGAGGATCTAGCGATATGTAGAAACAAGTGACAATAAAGTTAATTCAACGTCTTTAGTTGCTTAACTTTCTGCATACGAGGGACGAAATTAGCCATCTCCCTTACACGAAATATTATTATTGCTCAAGAACAAAGAAAGAACAGTCAAGCTTGCACTAATCACATCAATCGTTGAAGAGTTGAAGATGCACAGAGGTGATGCACTTGTGTTTCTTTGCGATCGCCTGTTTAATGAAGACTCTCACACGAATGTAGAATATATCCAGTGATATAAAAAGTTTGGAATTGTTCATTGTATAAGCAGAACTATACGTTTATGGGCAACGAGGAGTGTGTTTAATCAGCATGCATAGCCTTGGATACTTGCTAGGGGAGACTGAGCACCTCTGGGTCAGTCCAGAGTGATACGACGCTGGTTCAGTAAACAATAACAAGTAACCAATTTAAAATAGACCATAACGCAAGGAAACTAAAACTAGAATGAACAAATGAAGGACAAGATAATTCATGTATGTTGCTAGTAAACATATCACTAGACATTGTGCTAATTACCTTTCAAGTCTAAAGTCCTTTAAATTTCTTGTATTTTTGCCATGTCATATTCTAAGAACGTATCATGGTTTCTGAAATTTACTTGCATCATTTGAAACTGTCAGTTACAAGTACACATAAATTGCTTACGAAATAATGAAGTGACGTATTTTGTATCATGTAGCAACAGTCTCACAGCAACTAGGCCTGACTATTCACAGGGAGAAAACAAAGATCATGAGATTAAATGCTGGTTCCAGAGACCCAATCTTACTGAGAGGATCACCACTAAAAGAGGTTGACACATTTACATATCTGCGAAGTGTTGTCAACATTCAAGGTGGCACAGATGAAGACGTTAGGGTTAGAATACAAAAGGCAAGATCAGCATTTGCCATTCTGAAGAACATATGGAGTTCAAGAATGATCAGAATAAAACTAAGATAATGATATTTAATTCAAATGTCAAGTCTGTCCTTCTGTATGGAGCAGAGACATGGAGAACGACTAAGGTGAGCACCAAAAGGCTGCAGACATTCATCAATAGATGCCTACGCAGGATACTTCATTTGAGATGGTATGACAAGACCACAAACAGAGAACTGTGGGATAGGGCAGGACAACGGCAGGTGGAACAGGAGATAAGGAGCAGAAGGTGGCGATGGATAGGACACACACTGAGGAAACCCCCTGACAGCACCACGAGACAAGTTCTCCGATGGAACCCCCAGGGCAATAGAAGTAAGGAAGACCCAGAAACACCTGGAGACGGGAGTTAGAGATGAAACGCAAAAACACGGGGAGAGAGTGTCGAGATCTGGAAAAGATGACCTTGGATAGGTGGGCTTGGAAGGCCTTGGTTGCCGACCTATGCTTCCCTAGGGGTGAAGGGTGAAGAAGAGAAGATGACTGTTCTTTGAAGAGTGGTCTTAGGTCTTCCACGTTTTCTTTTCCCAACTGGTGACCACATAAGGACTTATCGACTTGATCTATTTTCGTCTGCTCTAAGAACATGACCTAAATATTTCCAACTTGCTTCCCTGATAATATTTGGTACGGGTTGTTGCTATGTTCTATCTCTCACTGTGTTGTTCGAAATGAAATCACCCCATTCTACATTTAGTAATTATAAGGAAACATTTATTCTCAATGCTGTACAGTTTCTTATCAATTTTTTTTGTTGATGTCTAACTTTCACAACCGTAGGTCAGTACAGTAATCACGCAAGACCTAAACAATTTAATGTGTGTACACATATATACATGTCTTTATATTACCATATATCTTCTTCCTGTTCGTCTCTCGTACGCCCGTGGTTAATTCAGGCGGAAAGTCATGACGCCTGATATTGCGTTTCTGACTGATTTTTGCGTTAACCTATATTACCCTTTTACAGGCATCCCACAACCATATGGACATCATTGCCGATTTCAGAGGTACTTGATGCTTACATCCTTCAAGGGTGATTGCTGCAGGAGACCTGGTGTTGTTGTAACTCTTTCTCGGACATCGTTAGTTTAGTGAGGGGGGAACGGATGACTTCAATATCGGCTTTTCTGCCTTTCGTGAGGTCGTTCCGAACGCATTGTAAGACAACAAAACTTTAATGATCTTTTGGTGCCGTAAATTTGAGCTTAAATCTACACCAAAAAGTATTAGCTTACATGCGCTGACTGGATGAGGTCGCTCCGGTAAAGACTCGATCGATCTCAACCCTTCTAGGGCTAATCACAGGAACTGTATCCTTTCTTGTATTCATTGCTCTTTTACAATCATTTTGTGCCATATATTTGGTTTTTGGTCTTTGCCAAATGTATGTCTACAATATGCACTCTTTCTGACTATATGAGATACTTCCGGATTAGGGACATTCTCAGGCATTGGAGACGCATGTGCTTTGTCAAACAAACTATCATACGTTGGCGGTATGCTTAGCCTTTATGTGATCTGAGCCATGGTGTGTGGACGTTATCTTTGTAGGATGATCAGCGTCCGAAAAGTATTGCCCTTAGCCAATGTTTGGGTTTGCACCAGTCAAACCTTTGATTTATCGGCCATATATTTCTATACCCGGTGAGTTTGCTCCTGAGTAGGAGTATTCTCAGACGTTTCTGGACGTGTGTCGTTATTTGCCAATTTGCAAGAGTTTTACTCTGCATTTTCCCTTACTCCGGGAAACACGGGTCTGGTACTGAGCACATATATTCGAGACTTCACCCACCTCAGTTCTTCCGGTGATTTTAGTTGTTATTGCAACAGTACCCAGACCGGTTGTCCCAGGGGGGACAGTTTCATTAGGCAATAAACGACACTTCAGGATTTGCGCTCGGTGAACTTTACCTATAGTCTGTCCATTAATTCGTGAGCACGTTTGAAATTGATTTTCTCGAAAACTACCTTTTGGATCTCAGTGATTTTTGCATGCAGCCTTAGAATATCCATGACGCTAAAATAAAGCTAACCAGTAGTCCATAGATGCTACGGATTTTGCACATCGGCGAATTCCTTTGATCTTTTATGACAATTGCAAATACGGGGGCTCAAATTTTAGATTTTACAGTAATCCCTACAATGTGTCCATGTCAATTCTATTCATAGGTGTATCTCCATATTAACTTGATAGGTCAAGTAATTAAGTGTGTTGCCCTGTATGTGCAATCGTGAACTTGGATACAATATGCAACAGTTAGTCCTCCCTTCGGTCACCATTAGACTCCAGTGTGTCTTAACTTCACCACAAATTGTATGATGGTAGACGCATTTGGATATGGAAATGTATACGTTCCTATTTCTCAGTCTGTAATCAAAATATGATTTATATCATCCCGAATCTGACGATTCCATGAGGTTGATAATTGTTACTGGCTGGACAAATTGTAATCCATCTCGGTGCCAGTACTCGTCTTCCTCTCGGAGCACATGTTCAACACACTTCTTCCAGAACCGCATGTCTATCATTGACTCACGTGTCAGAACTTCAACATCACACATTTTAAACGTCCTGTTCTGTTCGGCAACTTGCCCTTTACTTTAGCCCAGACAAGCTCTATCGGATTAAGGTGAGCATGATATGGAGGTAGTCGCAAAGACGTGTGGCCGTATTCCGCAATGATTTTGTCAATATGAAACACCTTTGTCTTATTTGTCATCCTCACCAGGTGCAACAACTCGGGTTTCAAATATGTATCATCGAAGCTGACATTTTCCTTAGCAAAGCCAAGTCCTAATTTGATCTTATGTATTTGATGCAGTTGGTACTTTGTCTTCCGCTGATACTGCGTTGTGATAGGATGCATTATCCATTACCAAGCATGATGGTCTGTTTAGAATTGGAAGTAGATCTTTCTCCATCCAGTGCCTGAAAATATGTCCATTCATTTATGTGTGGTAGTCCCTACCGTCGGTACTTTTGATTGGAAAATAAGTCCAGCGTCATGGACAAGACCTTCTTCACTACTTCCTGCATGTGTTAGTATAATACGCTGGCCTTTGCTGCTTGGTATTTTTCTTTTCTGTTCACCGTCTACTGATTGCCATTCTTTAGCATTGGTGTGGTGAGCATTGACCCAGGATTCGTCCAAATATACAATATCATAGCCTTGCCTCCGCCGCTCACGGATCTGCCTCAGGTATTTACTTCGCGAGCAATTAAATGTGGCTTTTCACAAATAATATTCCTGCCGCCTATAGTTTTTCTGAAGGTGAAGCCGGCGGCTCGTACAATTTCCATAGAGTACTTTTAGAAATGTCTATGCTGCAATCTGATTGCAGTTTTAATTTCAGTTTCCTGAGAGTAACAAGTTGATTTGTCGCAAACATTTTCAAGAGCTCCCTTCTTATGACATCTATGGCAAAGTCGTCAATTGTTCTTTTCCTTCCTTGCTTGACATTAGTGCACTTTGTGTCCTGTTTAATCCATCGGGAAAAGTATTCTCTATTCAGACCAAGCGCCAGTTGCCTTCGTTTCTCAGGGTTATGAATATCGCAATATAGATGACCTCTCTTAGATTCCCTACGGAAGTGTTGGTATAGTAAAACTGTAACCTTCTGCATTGTTATAAATGTGCACTTCAGACTCATTATGAATGTGATATCCATGTCAGTTTTGATAAGCCAACAAATATGATACAATAGCTTCATACAAATAGCGAGATACACCTATAACTATATCGAAATAGGGGAAGACTGCAGTAAAACTTGGTAAATAGTGAAACACGTACAAACAAAGTACTATAGTTTTACAAAATACATAAACAGTGACGATAAACAGCAACGTTTCGACCAACAAGGCCTTTATCAAGCAAACGAACAAACAGGAGTGACAAATTAAAATGAAACCCAAATGGACGACCAAATACCAACGTATCTAAGGAAAATATGGAATAAAAACGAATAACGAAATAAATGTAACACAAAAACACACATAAAAACTAGAAATAGAAAAGAAACAATGAAACATCTAGTAAATATATAACTTGAATACATGCAACATATACCCATATAGATTATAAAGCATGGGAAGAGAAAGTACTAAGAAGCATAAGAATGTAATACATGCAACATATACCCATAGAGATTACAAAGCATGGGAAGAGAAAGTACTAAGAAGCATAAGAATGTAATACGTTGAGCCCGCGTGGTCGCAAGGTACCATACAAAGAAATCAACCGATTCTCCAGAGCAAATCGACTACGATCATCAGAGGAACATGATCGGATGGCTGTGACCTGAACATCGCAAGCTCGTGAATGGCCAGTATCATTGAAATGGGTAGCAACAGGGGTCACAGAGCATTGGCGTATATCGCGCAAGTGTTGGGCGAATCGGACATTTACAGTGGCTTGTCGTGATTCTTTACCATTCTCTCAACTCTTGCGCCTTCGTCGCCTCTGTAGCGAGGACGACGATTTCCTCGATAGAGCTCACGAGATGCTGGATTTCTTTCGTAAGCGCTTATACCCAGATAAGGTGCTTGCTTCTGCTATGCGGCGCGTTCAGAAATTACTCGCCAGGAGGCTCTCTCTAACCAGCATAGAACTTCCAATTCTGACAGGGTGAAACTTGTTTTAACTTTCCACCCTCATAGTTCCCTTGTGAAGAAAGTCTTATTCCGTCATCTCTCCATTCTTCAGTCTGATCCTGATACACGTTCAATCTTCCAACACTATCCTTTGGTGGCGTACAGACGGGACAGAAGCCTTAAGGATATGTTGGTTCACAGTCGCCTCAAGCCTAACATCCAGTCATTTTGGCACCATCCAGTGTGGCCGTCGGCGCTGCAACACTTGTGCTTATGTAATACAGACCCGCACGGTGTCTTTTCCAAAAGCCACGTTCGTTGTTGAAGACAGTTTCACGTGCGAGTCCCGTAATATTATCTATGCCATTATCTGCAAGCGGTGCAACAAGGCCTATATTGGGAAACCGGCAGGAGACTCAGTGACCAATTCGCCCAACACTTGCGCGATATACGCCAATGCTCTGTGACCACTGTAGCTACCCATTTCAATGATACTGGCCATTCAGGAGCTTGCGATGCCCAGGTCACAGCCATCCGATCATGTTCCTCTGATGATCGTAGTCGATTTGCTCTGGAGAATCGGTTGATTTCTTTGTATGGTACCTTGCGACCACGCGGGCTCAACGTATTACATTCTTATGCTTCTTAGTACTTTCTCTTCCCATGCTTTGTAATCTCTATGGGTATATGTTGCATGTATTACATTCTTATGCTTCTTAGTACTTTCTCTTCCCATGCTTTATAATCTATATGGGTATATGTTGCATGTATTCAAGTTATATATTTACTAGATGTTTCATTGTTTCTTTTCTATTTCTAGTTTTTATTGTGTTTTTTGTGTTACATTTATTTCGTTATTCGTTTTTATTCCATATTTTCCTTAGATACGTTGGTATTTGGTCGTCCATTTGGGTTTCATTTTAATTTGTCACTCCTGTTTGTTCGTTTGCTTGATAAAGGCCTTGTTGGTCGAAACGTTACTGTTTATCGTATCCTATAACTATACAACGGTATCCCAATTATAACGTCATATGCTTTCCGCTTTCAAAGTCGAGTGGGTTTGGTGCACGGGAATTCCCGTGAAATTGTTGTTTACGCACGATATTTCAATGTTACCATAATGTATTTTTAGAACGAGTCTGTGTACCGTAAATCTGTTACTATTGTGTACAATCCGGTGAGGTTGATTTCTATATAACCCGAAGAAGAAATATTTCAAACTACATCAAATTTTCTTGGAAAAAATATTTCTCTAGCGTCATGGATATTCTAAGGCTGCTTGCAAAAAATCACTGAGATCCAACAGGTAGTTTTCGAGAAAATCAATTTCAAACGTGCTCACGAATTAATGGACAGACTATAATAGGTTTCTCTGCGTTTGTCTTCATGTACGGAGTTTGGCGCGACCTTTCATGTATCGTCACGATGCTACGTTATCGTATTTTTCCGAGACGCTTGCCGAGACCTTTGAGTTGTAAAGGATGCAAGCCTCTGCTAGGCTTTCCTGTCTGCGCTTGGCTCGTCTTCCCGTCGCTTCATCACGACCGCCTTGTATATATGCCCCGCCTTTAGGTTAGCCTGTGTATCGTTCGCATGCGCGTTCGCTCCTCTTTGGTGTCTTCCCCACCGTGTTTATCAGGTCTCTCACTGTGCTCACATTTACAGTGTCTCGATATTTCCATTACACGAGCTGGACTCGGCGCAGATTTTCGCCACTTGTGGGCCAAAGTCTCTGCTCCGGATGCACCTCTCATCCCCTTATGTTTATTTTCGTACTTATGGGCTCTTGCCCCGTAGATGACAATTTTGGTGTGCGCATTTGCTCCAGGGAAGTTAGTATTCGTTCGCTTACGACTCGTACACTGCTGTTTTCTTACTTTTTCTGCAAAATTCGGACAATTTATTCTCGTTCATCGGCCTGGATATTCGTGCATTTTGTTCAGATATTTGTGACCCTCAGTGCTTTTCCGAGCTTGCACTACTACCACTACTTGTAGCTCTTCCTCGATCCCTGCCCTCTTAGCCAGACCGGAACCAATGTCTGTTTCCAGCGTCACCAAGAGGAGGTGGGGCAGGATCTTGATTAGTGTCAGCTCACTAATCCTGGCGCGTCGTTGTCCCCATGCATCTTTGACCCCAGATTGCCAGATATTTGTTAACTTGATGAGAGCATTACCTTATATAGCAATACGAGAGTTTATTTCATTCATCGTGTCTCCGTTATTTGACATGTTATTACCCACATTTTTTGGCCATTTATGGCGATGTTGTCTGTCAAGTTTCATACTGCCTGCAAACAATTTCTGCAGACCGCTCTATCCTGAATAACTCGCTTAATATCCCTTCCTGCCTCCCTAAGTCATCATCTCTTACCCAAACCTGTTGCATCTAACTTCAATGCCTGCTTTAGTATGTCGTTATTTTATGACTGTACCAATGTCGACACCCATCTCACCGCGTGAATGGGGTGTGCGCGTGGGAACACGTTTAGTCTAGTTCAGTCATGGGATCACCATCACTGCATTTTGATCAAACCAGTCCACAAGTCATCCAATCTCTTCATCGGTATGTCTCAGTGTGAAGTAACTAACGACACCAGGTGTATGTTGGTTTCAATCAATCAAGTGTCCAGCCTGTCGGATGTGATTGCCTACTTGTAAGTGCATAACTGGCAGAATGTACAATCTCTCATAGTAATCTCATTCGATGACATACACATCACAAAGATTAGTTTAACAAGTGGTCGATATGGAGCGTTCAAAGCAGAAGATAATATAGCATAAATATGATGATACAGAGAAATATAAACAGTAATAATATGAGTGCGACACAATATGTGTTAATATCAGTGTGGTACATCGCAATGAACGATGAAATAGAGGAGATTAGAGGGTGGTGCAAATTGTAATAACGCATGGAACAACAATCAGAGAGTTTATTGCTTTTTCTTTTAATTTCCATAACATTATATATTTTCTTACTTATATAAAACTGCTATCAAACGTTGTTCAAATGTTTCGTCTGTTTGTTGAATCTTACCGAGGTCATCTAGAACATATTACTTCATATCGATTTCTTCTGTCAAAAGAAGTCTGAGTATCGTTTTCTATAGAACTATGGAATACTGGACAGTGGTTACTCACAAAATAATATGCATCATAATTGCAAACACATCATCTTCCAATCATCTTTCTTTTGTCCTTCTTCCAATCATCAATATTGTTAATTTTGCATTTAACTCTATCTCTTAAATTTGATATATATCAGCATTGCAATATGTCACATATGTAATAGGGTAGCAGAGGTGACGCCATAATATAATCCCAAATTACGGTCCTTAGTTTCAGAGGGAAACTATTATTAGGTGACTAGAAATTCGCAGAAAAATAGGGTAGTTAATTCCCTTAGACACCGGATAGGCCAGCTGGCTAGCCATTGTTCCATTTAAGTTCCGGGGGAAAAAGGTGATAACAAGACCTGTCTGAAAAGCTGATAAAAAGAAACTGAGCAGAGACCATTCTACGATAATCATTAAAAGGTGGAGACTGCAGTACAACTTGGAAAAATAGCTAAACACGTAAAAACAAAGTACTACAGTTTTACAAAATACATAAACAGTGACGATAAACAGCAACGTTTCGACCAAAAGGCTTTTATCAAGCAAACAATACAACAAGAATGACGAATTTCGAGGAACACTACAAATGGACGATTACATGTGGAAACATAAACCTATCTAATGAAAATATGGGAATAAAAACGAACAACGAAATGAGTGCAACACAAAAACCGAAAGTGGAAAAGGAGAGGAACAATAAACAATATAGTGGATAAATGACACATATATGGAGCAAACACACATATAGATAACAAGGCACGAGATAAGACAGTACTAAGAAGCATAGGAATGTAATGCGTTGAGTCCAAGAGGTCGCAAAGTGCCATATAATGAAATAAAACGGTTCTCCAGGGCGAATCGACTGCGATCAACGGAGGAACATGATCGGATGGCTGTAACCTGGACATCGTCAACTCCTGAATGGCCAGTATCGTTGAAATGAGTGGCCACAGGAGTCACAGAGCATTGGCGAATATCGCGTAAGTGTTGGGCGAATCGGTCACTGAGTCTCTTACCGGTTTCGCCAATATAGGACTTGTTGCATCGTTTGCAGGTGATGGCATATATGATATTACGGGACTCACACGTGAAACTGTCTTGGATGGCATACGTAGCTTTTGGAAAAGAGACAGTGCGGGTCTGTATTACATATGCACATGTATAACAGCGCCGACGTCCGCACTGGATGGTGCCAAAGTGACTCTGGATATTAGGCTTGAGGCGACTGTGTACCAACAAATCCTTGAGGCTTCTGTCCCGTCTGTAAGCCACCAAAGGATAGTGTTGGAAGACTGAACGTGTCTCAGGATCAGACTGAAGAATAGGGAGATGGTGGAATAAGACCTTTTTCACCAGGGAACTGTGAGGGTGGAAAGTTAAGATAAGTTTAACCCTGTCAGAATTTGGGGTTCTATGTATGTGAGAAAGGGCCTCCTGGCGAGCAATAAGCTGAACCCGATGCATGGCAGATGTAAGCACATTCTCCGGGTATAGGCGCTGGCGGAAGAAATCCAGCATCTCGTGAGCTCTATCAAGAAAATCGTCGTCCTCACTACAGAGGCGACGAAGGCGTAAGAGTTGAGAGAAAGGTAAAGAGTCAAGACAGGCCTGGGGATGGGAAGAGGTATACAGAAGAAAGCTATGTGTATCAGTAGGCTTGTAGTATACTGAAGTAGTGATAGTGGATAGGCTGATGGTGATAGTGATGTCAAGAAAAGTGACACAGGAGGTAGAGATGTGAGAGGTGAACCGAATAGCATGATTGAAGGCATTGATGAAGGTGATGAAGCGTGACAAATCGGCTTCAGACATATCGGTAACTCCAATACAATCGTCGATGTATCTATGATACACGGACGGAAGAGGGCCATCATATGTGTTCCATACTAAGTGTTCAAGATGACCCTTGAATAGACAAGCATAGCTGGGTCCAATTTTAGTACCCATGGCGACCCCACTAATCTGTTGGAAGAACTGGTCATTGAACTGAAAGGAGTTGAGAGTGAGAACTAGTTCTGCAAGACGAAGGAGAGTCGAGGTGGAGACAAGAGGGTTAGTTCTCCTGTCGAGAAAAACTGGAGAGCTTGAAGTCCGTCAGAATGAGGTATAGAGGTATACAGTGAGCAGACATCAAGGAGGAAGAGGCGATGTCTTGCCAGGCAACAACTTAATAGAAGAAAAACAGACAAAGTGTGGTTAGTATCTTTCAAGAATGAAGGTAGTGTGGTGACTATAGGATTGAAGATACTATAAAGGAATTCGGAGATATGTTCCGTAGGACAAGAGAAAGCAGAAACAATAGGCCTACCAGGATTGTGAAGTTTATGAATTTTTGGGAGCATATAGAATGCGGGTTTGCCCAAACAACTGTCGATGACACATAGTGATGATGCGCCGGTAGGAAGGTCTTTGGAGGCAATGAGGTTCTTGATGACTGTACGGACCTTACTATTGTTGGATAGTGTGGCATCAGAAGGAATATTATTGTAGAATAGGGTGTTACGTAGTTGGTTGTGGCCTTCCTGAAGGTATAGTTCTTTACTCCATACGACTATGGTACCACCTTTATCAGCGGGTTTGATAACAATGTCATCACGTCGACGGAGGTGTGATAGAGTATATACTAATACCATCCAAGACAGTTTCACGTGTGGGTCCCGTAATATCATCTATGCCATCACCTGCAAACGATGCAACAAGTCCTATATTCCTAGTCCTACATCTGCCATGCATCGGGTTCAGCTAATTGCTCGCCAGGAGGCCCTTTCTCACATACATAGAACCCCAATTCTGACAGGGTTAAACTTATCTTAACTTTCCACCCTCATAATTCCCTGGTGAAAAAGGTCTTATTCCATCATCTCCCTATTCTTCAGTCTGATCATGAGACACGTTCAGTCTTCCAACACTATCCTTTGGTGGCTTACAGACGGACGAAGCCTCAAGGATATGTTGGTACACAGTCGCCTCAAGCCTAATATCCAGAGTCACTTGGGCACCATCCAGTGCGGACGTCGGCGCTGTAATACATGTGCATATGTAATACAGACCCCACTGTCTCTTTTCCAAAAGCTACGTATGCCATTCAAGACAGTTTCACATGTGAGTCCCGCAATATCATCTATGCCATCACCTGCAAACGATGCAACAAGTCCTATATTGGCGAAAACGCTAAGAGACTCAGTGACCGATTCGCCCAACACTTACGCGATATTCGCCAATGCTCTGTGACTCCTGTGGCCACTCATTTCAACGATACTGGCCATTCAGGAGTTGACGATGTCCAGGTCACAGCCATCCGATCATGTTCCTCCGATGATCGCAGTCGATTCGCCCTGGAGAACCGTTTTATTTCATTCTATGGCACTTTGCGACCTCTTGGACTCAACGCATTACATTCCTATGCTTCTTAGTACTGTCTTATCTCGTGCCTTGTTATCTATATGTGTGTTTACTCCATATATGTGTCATTTATCCACTATATTGTTTATTGTTTCTCTTCTTTTCCACTTTCGGTTTTTTGTTGCACTCATTTCGTTGTTCGTTTTTATTCCCAGATTTTCATTAGATAGGTTTATGTTTCCACATGTAATCGTCCATTTGTAGTGTTCCTCGAAATTCGTCATTCTTGTTGTATTGTTTGCTTGATAAAGGCCTTTTGGTCGAAACGTTGCTGTTTATCGTCACTGTTTATGTATTTTGTAAAACTGTAGTACTTTGCGTTTACGTGTTCAGCTACGATCATCATTCAATCCTCTGATAGTATTCTCCAGCGTTGTCTCGTCAGCCACGTGCTGAGCAGAGACCATTCTACGATAATCATTCAATCCTCTGATAGTATTTTCCAGCGTTGTCTCGTCAGTCACGTGCTGAGCAGAGAACATTCTACGATAATTCTACTGCTAGTATTTTCCAGTGTTGTCTCGTCAGTCACGTGCTGGTCAGAGACCAGTTTCGAATAGGCAAGTCATCCATTCATCTGATAGTAATCTTCAGAGGATTCTCTAGACAGCGGAAAGCTAATTGAATAAGCAAAAGTGAGAGTGACGAGAAAAGAGCAGTAGAGACTGGATCACTTCATTAAGAATCGCTAGATAGTTAGTGTACGGTTTTAGAAATAAATCAGTTTAATTTAGATGTACTTTTATTTCATTCTTTTATTTCAGGAGTTAGGTACTAGCTACATGCATGCATTTATATTATTATGTGTAGAGAAAAGTATTCAATAAAAGTTGAGAGTTATATCGAATCATATTGCTCTTATTTCAGGAACGGCTTGTTGGTTAGAACTAGAGTTAGTATATTGTGTGAATAATTATAGGGATAAAATTAGTCAGGATCTGCAAACCGATACGGTTACACATATATGGAACATACTAATAAAGATATAATGAAAACAAAACGATTCATAATAATAAATGTATGGTAAAACCCAAAACTGACAGGAAAAAACAAAATGTTGTGTAGATATAATGTTATTAAAACAGCGTTCTAGAATTAATATTGTAAAGTACATGGTCAACATTGTTCACTATTGTAGTTGATACATAATTATGTACAAGTATATGTATGTCTAAATAATATATAATATCAACAGTTGGGATATCGTTATTCATCAATGTGTATACTAGTTTCTACATATATCGCTATTGTTCTTGGTGTACTCTGTATCATTTATTTTCCTCTATAGCCGAAACTTCATCCTCGCTTTCTCTAGGTACACACATGAATAACATCAGCAAAAATGCCAACAATGGAAGAGGAAATATCCATTCGACTCCAGTTCCTGAAGCTGTGAAAATAAAATAATAATATAAGTATATCCTGCTTTATAATACGAGCATACATATTTGATTTCATTGGAATTATGTGAACATGAGAAGTTACAATATGACATGCACATAACTGGTGTCTCTGTCACAATACAATAAAGTGACAAGGTTGGGTTCAGGTTCAGTGAACTGGCGGAGACCGTGATCACCTACATATGTTGACCCTGGACACATATTGCTGCACGGTAGACTGGAAAACTGGTATGGATTAAAGTAGAGGCTACCAGCGATTAGGCAGTAATGTAATCGCAGCTGCCAATGGTATATGCTATGTTCGCACTACATTCGAATAGAATATCATTATTGATGTGTTTACATTAGTCTTCTGGTCGACATCTGGAGATGTAGATCCGGCACATAAGCCTCGCAAGCGACATATAAACTGTTTAGGGAAATCGTTCCAATAAATCTTGTCACTCATGTTCCCCCAAATTGAAGCTGGTTGTTCGGAACAGAGTTTTCCGTTCTAGCTAGACTATGTAAACTACTGTTGTATCATATATGTCATGTATCGATTCAATGGAAGACTGCAGTAAAACTATGTACCAGAGGCAAAATTACGTGATAGTGAAGTAGAAGTGGTTAGGGTTTGCGAAGTCCAAGAGACAAAGAGTTGTTCTCTTATCTAGTGGAACTATCCTGCTTTGGTTTATGTGTCATGCCGTGTTTTCAAAGATTTTACTTAAGAAAGAGGAAGAGGACAGACTAAGTAGAGTAAATATTATGTGTATATTGTCTAGATTTTATACATTGTAGACTAGAAATAAGAACATTAGTCTCACAATAACGGAGCTTGAGAGCAGAGAGAAATGGAGAGAGAAAGAGAGAGAGACAGTAAGAGAGAGAGAGAGAGAGAGAGGACAGACTAGAGATAGAGACGTCCATATTATAAGGAACATGTTAGAAAAGATTACTATAGTCTGTCCATTAATTCGTGAGCACGTTTGAAATTGATTTTCTCGAAAACTACCTGTTAGATCTCAGTGATTTTTGCATGCAGCCTTAGAATATCCATGACGCTAAAATAAAGCTAAACAGTAGTCCATAGATGCTACGGATTTTGCACATCGGCGAATTCCTCTGATCTTTTATGACAATTGCAAATACGGGGGCTCAAATTTTAGATTTTACAGTATACCTAGAATTTGTACATGTCAATTCTATTTTCATGCCTTAAAAAAAAACAAAAACATACGATAAAGAAAACAATCCACGATTTTGTCGAAAGTCGTTTTCACATACACACATACACCAACAAACAAAACTCACGTGAGAGATTGGTTGTGTTATACAGAAACTAAAGGACAACTGTTCTGTTTTGTTTGCAAAGTTATTGATTTAGGCTGTACCGTAGAGTGACTGAAGCTACTTTCATGAGGACGGAAGTCCTGAATGTCAAAACAGGATATGTCCAGACTCTCCACATTTGATACAACTTTTCTGCGAAAATCTTACGCGTGTACTGGCCGACTACTATCTCGAACCAAGAATTGCTTGCAAGATGCCAACAAGAGAATATGGGCACTATCATCCGAAGACGACGCTGGAGATGGATTGGACATGTGATGCGCATGGAGACTGGTTCCGACACGAAACTGCACTGAGATGGACTCCAGAGGGTAGGCGAAAGCGTGGAAGAACCAAGACGACCTGGAGGAGAACGATAGAGCAAGAACTGAAGGAAATGAATCATAGCTGGAACACAATACAGAGGAAGGCCACGAACAGGGAAGAATGGTGTACGTTTGTTGTCTGCCTAAACGCCAAGGGCGTAACAGGCTAAAGAGAGATAGAGTGACTGGTGTATTTGGAATACTTCGGCAGTTAAAATCTATTACAGCAGAAGAGATCTTGAAAAGAACTCCAAATATTGTCAGCTCTTACCAAGAGGATTTGGAAGAAAGCCTAGGCGACGAACTTATGCAGTTCACTGAACTTATTAAAACTAATGTAGCTGCTGCTATTAGCAACAAAAAGCATGAGGCTCTTGAACTGCAATTTTATAAACGTATAATGGAAAATTCATTTGAGTCGTGTTTCCCAAATGTAGAAATAGTCTTACATTTATTGTCTTTAATGATTACCAACTGCAGCGGAGAACGTTCTTTTTCAACATTAAAGTGTATAAAAAGTGAGTTAAGAAACATGATGGGACTAGATCGTCTAAATAACCTCACCTTAATGAACATTGAATGTAATTTACTTAGAGAAATTGATTTGTCTAGTATTATCTCTAAATTTGCTCACATTAAATTGAGACAAGTTTGTTTGTAAAGTTGTGTTTTATTTTATTATCATACAAAACCTAGGGCCCCCCGCTAAAATTTGCTACGGGCCCCGCGCTAGCCTAATCCGGCACTGGTTGTGATAGGATGCATTATCCATTATCAAGCATGATGGTCTGTTTAGAATTGGAAGTAGATCTTTCTCCATCCAGTGCCTGAAAATATGTCCATTCATTTCTGTGTGGTAGTCCCTACCGTCGGTACTTTTGATTGGAAAATAAGTCCAGCGTCATGGACAAGACCTTCTTCACTACTTCCTGCATGTGTTAGTATAATACGCTGGCCTTTGCTGCTTGGTATTTTTCTTTCTGTTCACCGTCTACTGATTGCCATTCTTTAGCATTGGTGTGGTGAGCATTGACCCAGGATTCGTCCAAATATACAATATCATAGCCTTGCCTCCGCGCTCACGGATCTGCCTCAGGTATTTACTTCGGGCAGCAATTAAATGTGGCTTTCACAAATAATATTCCTGCCGCCTATAGTTTTTCTGAAGGTGAAGCCGGCGCTCTTACAATTTTTTCATAGAGTACTTTTAGAAATGTCTATGCTGCAATCTGATTTGCAGTTTTAATTTCAGTTTCCTGAGAAGTAACAAGTTGATTTGTCGCAAACATTTTCAAGAGCTCCCGTCTTATGACATCTATGTCAAAGTCGTCAATTGTTCTTTTCCTTCCTTGCTTGACATTAGTGCACTTTGTGTCCTGTTTAATTCATCGGGAAAAGGATTCTCTATTCAGACCATGCGCCAGTTGCGTTCGTTTCTCAGGGTTATGAATATCGCAATATAGATGACCTCTCTTAGATTCCCTACGGAAGTGTTGGTATAGTAAAACTGTAACCTTCTGCATTGTTATAAATGTGCACTTCAGACTCATTATGAATGTGATATCAATGTCAGTTTTGATAAGCCAAAAAATATGATACAATAGCTTCATACAAATAGCGAGATACGCCTATAACTATACAACGGTATCCCAATTATAACGTCATATGCTTTCCGCTTTCAAACTCGACTGGTCACGGAATTCGAGAAATTGATTTCTACTCATGATATTTCTATGTTACCATAATGTATTTTTAGAACAACGTGTCTGTGTACCGTAGATCTGTTACTATGTGTACAATCCGGTGAGGTTGATAACCTGAAAAGAAATATTTCAAACTACATCAAATTTTCTTGGAAAAAATATTTCTCTAGCGTCATGGATATTCTAAGGCTGCTTGCAAAAAATCACTGAGATTCAACAGGTAGTTTTCGAGAAAATCAATTCCAAACGTGCTCACGAATTAATGGACAGACTATAGACTAGAACTAGTAAGAGTTTTGCAATAGACATAGATAGATGAGAGAAGTGTATTTGTCGAGCTATGCCGCACTCACGATCTGAATAACTAGAAAAATAAATAACGTGAATTTATTGTAGTAGCCAATCCTCAGGTGGCAGCTGATGAACCAGACAGTTAGCTTTAGTGTGTAGATATTTAGATATTCTTATTAGCTGACCGTAGTGTTTGCGCACTAAATCTGCATCTGTCCACTATAAGCAGTATGTCAACATTAAACGAGACCCGACGTAAATGAACGTGTTCTTGTCTGTATCCGTCAAACATCATTAAAAATATAGAAATGTGAACGAATCCTAGTTGTTTACTATTGGTTATTGGTTATTGGTTACTAAACTGACGTCATTGCACTCCGGGCAAACCCATAGGTGCTCAGTCTCCCCAACAGATATCGAAGAGTATGCATACTGATGGTTCCTGTGGCTCGCTGATTAAACACACCTCTCACTCTGCCTCTCAGGCATCAGTTCGACTTGAACAAAGGGTAATTCCAAACTGCTTAAATCGCTTGATCGATTCAACATCGATTTAGTGTCCTCATCCAACAGAGAGTCTCGAAGAGACCGAAGAATATCCCCCTTATCCATCTTCAACTCCCCAACAATCGATGCTGTTGATGCAAGCCTGTCCGCTCTCTCATTACCGTAAACACCCGCATGCCCAGGACAGTATATCCACGTAAGCCGCTGGAGGTTAGAAACTTCTATAGACGACATCCACTCATGCCGAAACCTGCCCTTCTGGATCTTGTGAAGCATCGACTGAGAGTCAGATACAACAACTGCCCCAGTAAATGAAGTCCCAGAAATCCAATAGAGGGCAGCAGTAACGGCCTCAACCTCCATCCTCATACTAGAAGTAGTTGTCCTGTATGCCCCACTTCGCTCTGCAACAACCCTACCATGCGCATTAGCCAAGAAACCCCAGCCGGATTTCTCACCACGTTGAACCGACCCATCGGTATATCAACAACATCATCATCCCTTGCATTATCTTCTATCAGCTGCTTAACTGCGAGATCAGCCTTCATGTTGCCCCAATCTCTACATTCTCTTCCAAGAGTAATGATAACGTTGAGATAGTTCATCATGCTTCCATCTGTTGGGATCCATTCTTCCCCTTTTGGTAGAGTCGCAACCGTAGTCACCTGGCCAATCGTTCTCTCAGCCTGGGCCATCCACGACATGCCACGCTTGATTCTCGTGCCCTTAACATCATTAGTGTTCCTGTGAAGTGGATGTCTCTTATCCGCAGTAACCGCATATATGCCTTGGTTTGGGCGATTGCATGACGGGAGCGTAGTGACAGAAGGCCAAGCATATATCTCATCTTCACAATGGGGGTATCTCTAGTGCAGCCCAGAACTATACGCATACCTTCATTCTGAACCCGTTCAAGGCGTTCACATTGTGATCTTGATATCGTAAGAATTCCGAGTCCGTAATCTACCACTGACATTACCAGTCGATCGAACAAAGGGCAAGTAGTCTCTGCTCAAGGTGTGCGGCCACCATAACTTTGAGAGCCGCAAGACCACGCTTGCACCGTTGTATCGTCTGTTCAATATGGTGTTTGAAAGATAGACTACGATCAAAGGTTATTCCAAGATAGCGAAGCCTGTCTCTGCGCTCGATGGTATGTTCATCAAAGATTACACAGGGTAGGTCAGCCTTGACGATGTGATTATTCAACGAGCACCACAACATACACGCTTTTTCAGGATTGACCTGAGGGCGAGACTCTCTACACCAACCCGAGATGGTATGCAATGTTTTCTGAATGTCGTCAATCATCTCTCGTCTATCTGACCCAGTCCTATATATTAAGATATCATCTGCAAATGTCAATGTCCGACCCAATCCGGTTGGCTGAATTTTAGCTTCATTTGCTGTGTAAATATTAAACAACACGGGTGATAGAGGAGAACCTGGGGTAATCCCGGGCATATACGAGCAGGATCCGATGTCCATGTTCCTAAACGGAGTGCAACGGTTCTCTCCATTAAAGAAGCAGCTATTCAGTTTACCAGCCAAGGATTAACTTTACATTTAATCAAAGAGCGCACCATTATTGAATAATTCACCTTGTTATAAGCATCCTCCAAGTCGATGGCCACAGCAACAGTCTCTTGCTTGGATTGGAAGCCTTCATAAACATCATATGCAAACGTGCCAGCATTGTACCATGTCCCTTTCATTGGCCGGTAGCTACCCAAAGTGTCAGGGAGAATGTGGTCATTCTCCAAGTGACACATTACCTTTCTGGCCACTATCTTCTCTAGTAATTTGCCATATACATTTTGCAAGGTGAGTATGCGGTAGCTGCTGAGCAGTTTAGGATCCTTCCCATGTTTGTGGAGCGGTCGTAAATAACTATGAAGCCAATCATCGGGTACCACAGCATTCTGTACACTTTTATTAAAATCCACCACAACTGCATTAATAACAGTCTCGTCCAGTTGTTTACTATATTGTTGAATGCCATCATGTATCGTCTTGACTACAACATGAATACCAACGTGTAAGGAAAACTAAATGAGGAGAAAAAAGGATGGATCAAACTAAAATGATATAACAAACTATAAATCTAATGATTACCATCAGAAGAGTTACATCAACAACAAAACCAAACTATGAACCCAACAATAAAGAAGAGGAGAACCCATAATAAAGAAGAGGAGAACAATAAAGGAAGGAGGAGCAACAACATTTTGGGGCAGAAAGGAACTACACAAATAGATATTGTCTTCCTTGATTACACAAACCTGGCAACAGAACCACAAGAAACTATATATTTTCTTCCTTCAATTGAGAAATCCAGAACAAAATCTGCACCAGTTAGTTTCTAAATTCATAAGCAGCATCTATGCCTGATTATTACATCAATTGAACCAGTGCCCTACTTGTGCTGCCAGATCAAGCAGTAGAAATATCTCGAATATACAAGTCTCGCTCTCTCTTCATCTGCTCAAATCTTCTAGCAAGACCCCCACAAAACTAACAGACTAATCCTTTGGTAAAAATTCCCCCACAATGAAACTACAAGTATTGAGCTAAAATCTGGTTGGAAAATCTGTGAATGCGTTTTTATTCTTCCCGTTTAGTGTAATCTCTTTCTGCCGCTCTATAACATCAGCTAACTTCATTAATCTGTCTGTTTCTTTATTTACTAAAGAATTCAACATGTCGGTGCTGTTATTAAAATTATATGATCTTGTATTTGTTAAATCCGCTGCTGGTATATAACTTTCGTTCCTTGTAAGCTGCTCTGTGAAGACGTTGTCAGTGGCTGCTGGTATATAATTTTCGTTCCTTGTAAGCTGGTCTGTGAAGACGTTGTCAGTGGCTGCTGGTATATAACTTTCGTTCCTTGTAAGCTGGTCTGTGAAGATGTTGTCAGCGGCTGCTGGTATATAATTGTCGTTCCTTGTAAGCTGGTCTGTGAAGATGTTGTCAGCGGCTGCTGGTATATAACTTTCGTTCCTTGTAAGCTGGTCTGTGAAGACGTTGTCAGTGGCTGCTGGTATATAACTTTCGTTCCTTGTAAGCTGGTCTGTGAAGACGTTGTCAGTGCAAGAGTTAAGAGTAAAACTATTTTAGATGCTGCGAAAAAGGCTATACCCAGAGGAAGGAGAAAAAACTACAAGCCACCAGAGACACCAGAGATGAAAGTTCACCATAGCTAGCTTTGCAGTGCCAGAAATACATTGGAACTCGGACCAACGAACCAACATGTAAGGCAACACAATACAGCAAGGGCCCTTTATGTTAGAGAAAGAAACCAACAGTCTAGAAAATCCTGGAAGGAAAAGACAGCCTCTTTGAACAAGGGAAACGATAATCAAATGTTGTGGAGACTTACAAATGCCCGAGCGATGACAACCCATCTAGAAGGAAAACAGTTCTCCAGCAAGGAGAACAACTTCTCACAGGAAAGCGAGCAGCCGCCCTGACGGTCCAGTGTTACAAGCAAGAAAGCTCATGCTCAATAAGTCAGGAGCAAGGGAAAGAAGTCAGAAGTGAGATAAATGCTACATTCAAAAAACAACAAAGTTGCAATGTTATACACACACAGAGCTAGTAAACAAAGAGGTCACTAATGAAATGTACAGCTTCCAAAAGAAACAAATCATTATTAAAGTCTCAAATCTCGATTTTTTAATTGAATTGAGGAAATGCAATGCAACAGGGGCATCTGCAAATGCAGAATGTGACAGCACTACATAGCAGTTTAGGATAAAAACTATATTGAAAATGGGAAAAAAAACCTTCCTCAATCATTGCAATTAAAACAATATGATAATACCATGTCTATGTTCAACATAAAGATATGCACACAACTACATGGACTTAGTTGAAAGGAAATATAATCAACCATCATTGAGTACAATGCGTTCGAAAGGAGTTTGTGGGCCCTTGCAACAAGATTTGAAATATATGGTCGATCCAGATATCAACAGTGACTGCGACCTTGTGCTCGTGTGTTTTATATATTCTGAACTGCGATGTTGTTCAGTTATGTTTTACATGTTCTACTTGTTCGTACTTCTACAGCCGTCCTAATCTTGCTTCTTCTTCTTCTTTGCGTTCATTCTTTAAGATCAATGTTAATCACTCTTTGAGAAATGTTTGATCTTTGCCAAGAACGTGTATACCTTGCACATTAGTTTGGCAGGCCCCTAAACGCATAGACTTCTACACCTTTAGGACACGTGCATCCGATTTCAGCCAAACCTCCTTAATAGTCTTTGTTTTACCAACACATGAGTCTTTAACTCTGGCGTAAGTTCGCTTCATAAAAGATGAAAACACTTGTCAAGAACTATAATTTGCAAAACGTTAGAAACGAACAATAAAGAAAAATCTATTTTTGACGTATTGGAATAACATTTTTAAGCAAAAAGAATTCTCCTGAATGATATTTTGTCTGCTGCCGATGGTGCTCTGGCATTGGTTGGACGCTACAGCCAGTTGAATTCATATGCGAAAAAATTGTTCCAAATGTAGTCGCCGTGATTCGTGCAAATGAGCGGCAGGAAAATCTTGCAGATCAAAATCCATCAGACTCAGGAGATTCAACATAATCCGCTGGAACGCCGAGGACATTTACACCAAAAAAGCAGACCCTAGCAGTGAAAAATAGGCCTCGCATGTTTTGAGAATCACCATCGAACCCTCCAAACCGATTTTCTGTCCGAGGTTATCAGTTATACAGATAAGGTCAAACGGAGGATGGGTGAGGTGGGAGGCTTAATACGCGTGAGCAACAAATACACAATGAAACAGATAGAAGTCAGCACAAATGAGCAAGCAGAAATCATAGGAATTGGCATCTTGTTAGATATCTAACAGATTCGAACTAACAGAGCCTCTATGCTGGTAACCATGACACTGACCAATACAAATTCTCTAGCAGTGGGAGATTGTAATAGTCACTCAGAATGGTGGGGATACCAAGACACCAATATAAAAAGGAGGGAGGAGGGTGGGGGTAGAACAGGGGAAATAGATAACAACCTGCAGCTCAGGAATGGACTCGATGACCCACCAACCTTCCACTCCAGAAGACAGAAAAATATATCCCACAGACCTTGCCTCTGCAACCAGTAACATAACCCACAACTTGAATCGAACCTTCATGGAGCAGCTAAGAGACAGTGACCACACACCTGTCAAGCTCTCCTTGAAGATTAAATATTTCACCAAAGTTAAAAATAATGACCCAGTGGAACTACACAGAGTTGACTGGGCACAGTTTGCAGGGGCTCAGCGACATCTACGGTGACCCCATAAATACACACCAAAAAAGTTAAGGAACATGACACACCTTCTCAACATATCCATTTTGAGAGCAGCAAGAGAATCAATTCCTAGAGGTGCAAGAAGAGACTACAAACCTTATTAGTCTGAAGAGGTCCAAAATGTTGAAGAAAAGTGGTCAGCCGAGAAAGATTATCATCTGAGCAGAGCATAGACAGCTACATAGTACTCGAGGCAGCTTCGGTTAAATATAGGAGAGCAGTCAAGAAAGCCGCAAGGCGGAGATGAAGAGACAAGTCGTCTCAACATGAACAGAGTTTAGTTGAAGAAGCACTCCAGGGTCTTAACCTTAAAACGTCACCAGGAAAGGATGGCATCACTAATGAGATGCTCATTAATCGAGGCAAGAAAGTCACGAAAAAAGCTGCTAAAAGTTTTGAATGCGGGCTGGAAAGTCCGAAATATTACCTAGCAGAAATACCTAGTGAAGCAGAAATACCTAGTGAATGGAAAAAAAACTATCCAGTGCCAAAGCTAAAACAAGGAAAAGACAGTGTCGATCCAAACAATATTGGATCAATTAACCTCTTTTGGTGTGTTGGAAAAGTGATGAAGAGGCTTCTCAATAGAAGATTCCTGTGGCAACTGAGTGGAGTCAGTTAGCATGGATAAACAGTAGATCAAGTAAGTTACATTGCACAGGAAGTCGAAAGTGGATTTCAAGAAAAGAACACTAACGGCATAAGTTGACATGTAGTAGGAATTCGACAGGATCTGGAGAGAGGAACTGAAAATCAAACTGCTCAAACTCGGAATCAAAAAGCGCATTTATATCTGGATATGTCACTATCTGGTAAATAGAACAGCCGAAGTATAAGACCAGAAAAAAACGTAGCAGGAAGGCAATCATCGAACAAGTTATTCCCAAGGAGGGCCCTGTCTCCCACGCTACTTCTAGTTTTATAAATGATTATGGAAGACATCCCCAACAGAGTGCATGGTGCAATCTACGCCGATGATCTGGCACTATGGACACGAGAAGAATCAATAATAGTATTCGCCTCAAGGATGCAAGATGCAATTTAAAAGCTAGAAAAATAGACCAGGTCTTGACTGCCCTTTATAAATGAAAATTCTTTAGCCTATCCAAGAAGAAACAAATGCTCAAACTTAAGTTCAATGACCACCTACTCTTACTAAACGAATTTCCAACATATATGGGAATCATGATGAACAGCCGGCGGACGTGTAAAACACAGATAAATCTAGGAAAAAAGAAAAGAAGAGACATGGGATCGTGAACAAATTTGCAGGCACCAACAGGAGTGCGGGTTGTATCATTCCGAAAAGGATTTACTCTGGTAGAGATTGACCAGTACGTTAAGTATGGCATAGCAGTCTGGTTCATAATCTCACAGACACACTTCATAAAGCTAAGCCGAGTGTTAAGTAAGGCCTCACGGATCATCACTGAAACCATGTCTACCCACTTAGAAGTACTGAAAACGGCCATAGGACTTCAACCATTGGAAGACAGACAGAAAATGAAAGTACTTCAACGAGGAGAAAAATGCAAGAAACTGATTAACCATCAATACCCCCAAATAAACAGCTATGGTAGTGGTAGATTGAAACGGAGAAAGCTTTATAGCATACTCCAAAAGAACTTGCCCACGCAGACTCAATATTGGCACTGGCTCAACCAAGACACATACAACCAGCCAGTACCTCTCATCCCTGGTCATACAGGCTTCCAGAGCTGGACGAACTCAATGCAGCTGCAAAAATGGCATTACAACATATGAAACAAATACATGGACAAATTGTGCTTTTTGTCTGCTATCTCAGCAGTGAAATCTGAAAGGAACACAGAACTAAGTGATCTCAGGTCAAACGTAGCCCAGTTGGCCCATGATTCCGAGAGTGTAGTAATCCAGTGGATATCCTCACACTGCAAGCTCAAGGGAATGAAGATGCTGACAGACTGGCTAAAGAGGGAGCAGGGATATCTCAAGATGACAACCTGGTCAGCTAGGAAGAAGCCAAAACAATCGCGAGAGGGAACTACACAACACAATGGGAAAAATAACATGCAAAACACAACAATCATGATGGATATTACGAACTGCCTAGAGCAGACCATATTATTATACTTCGCCTCCGGACGGGTCACAAAATAATGAGAATAGAACTATATTTAAGATAGGCACAAACGACCTATGTTCCTGTGGTGTGACGAATAGACGGCAGAGCACGTCCTACAGAACTGCCCCAGTATGCAGACTTGGGAAGAAAGAGGTGGCCCACTTACTCCAGCGTCCAAGAAAACTGTATGGCGTGGCTGATAGATGCCTTTATTAGAGAATCGAAATCCCAGTCTAGTGGGCATGCAGAGGAAGAAGAAACAGAAAATGTACAAATAACAGAAATATTTCTGGTGGAAGAGTTGATAGAATTGTCAAAAAATGAAGAGATGAAATGGAAAAATTGAATAATGGATATCAAAATTGTATCTACAAGTTAAATTCAATATTATATCAACCCTAATGGACTGTAGTAAGAAGTTGTTTATTGTATTACCATCACCATATTTCGTTGAAAGTGGATTTATCATGGTCACCAGACTATTGACAAAGAAACGAAACAGAATTTCAATAGAAAAATTCCAAGGATAAAAAACTATTAATGACAAAAATGTCACCAAACATCGAAAAGTTAGTTTCATCACATCTAGTTCAGCTCCAATAAATACATTATAACATAAATTATGTAAACGATACTGTGAGGAATACAGTAATATTGGTATTATTATCTAATAAAAAAATGACAAATATGTCCTTGTTTTTAATTTATAGTATATAAATATAGTTTCCCAAGGGGGCGGTAGCGAATTATTCACTGAAAAAGGGGGCGTTCATTCAAAAAAAGTTGGGAACCTATGGTCTAACTTTTAATCAAGTATTGACACTGAGTACAGTCTAACTTTTAATCAAGTATTGGCACTGAGTACAGTCTAACTTTTAATCAAGTATTGACACTGAGTACAGTCTAACTTTTAATCAAGTATTGACACTGAGTACAGTCTAACTTTTAATCAAATATTGACACTGAGTACAGTCTAACTTTTAATCAAATATTGACACTGAGTACAGTCTAACTTTTAATCAAATATTGACACTGAGTACAGTCTAACTTTTAATCAAGTATTGACACTGAGTACAGTCTGACTTTTAATCAAGTGTTGACACTGAGTACAGTCTAACTTTTAATCAAATATTGACACTGAGTACAGTCTAACTTTTAATCAAGTATTGACACTGAGTACAGTCTAACTTTTAATCAAGTATTGACACTGAATACAGTCTAACTTTTAATCAAGTATTGGCACTGAGTACAGTCTAACTTTTAATCAAGTATTGACACTGAGTACAGTCTAACTTTTAATCAAGTATTGACACTGAATACAGTCTAACTTTTAATCAAGTATTGACACTGAGTACAGTCTAACTTTTAATCAAGTATTGACACTGAGTACAGTCTAACTTTTAATCAAGTATTGACACTGAGTACAGTCTAACTTTTAATCAAATATTGACACTGAGTACAGTCTAACTTTTAATCAAGTATTGACACTGAGTACAGTCTAACTTTTAATCAAGTGTTGACACTGAGTACAGTCTAACTTTTAATCAAATATTGACACTGAGTACAGTCTAACTTTTAATCAAGTATTGACGCTGAGTACACTCTAACTTTTAATCAAGTATTGACACTGAGTACAGTCTAACTTTTAATCAAGTATTGACGCTGAGTACACTCTAACTTTTAATCAAGTATTGACACTGAGTACAGTCTAACTTTTAATCAAGTATTGACACTGAATACAGTCTAACTTTTAATCAAGTATTGACACTGAGTACAGTCTAACTTTTAATCAAGTATTGTCACTGAGTACAGTCTAACTTTTAATCAAGTATTGACACTGAGTACAGTCTAACTTTTAATCAAGTATTGACACTGAATACAGTCTAACTTTTAATCAAGTATTGACACTGAGTACAGTCTAACTTTTAATCAAGTATTGACACTGAGTGCAGTCTAACTTTTAATCAAGTATTGACACTGAATACAGTCTAACTTTTAATCAAGTATTGACACTGAGTACAGTTTAACTTTTAATCAAGTATTGACACTGAGTACAGTCTAACTTTTAATCAAGTATTGACACTGAGTACAGTTTAACTTTTAATCAAGTATTGACACTGAGTACAGTCTAACTTTTAATCAAGTATTGACACTGAGTACAGTCTAACTTTTAATCAAGTATTGACACTGAGTACAGTCTAACTTTTAATCAAGTAGTATCCTGTATCTTCATTAAAATGTATGTCAATTTACATCACCAGGGTGACTCCTTAAGTAGCTCCCAAAATGTAACTATGAACAAACTCTACTCTGCGGCCAAAAGTAAAACGAATGGAGTTTGAAGATCCTTGTGAATTGAAACAATAACAGCAGTAATTATACATGAGTTAGTGTCTAGGTGTGAAGTTCACTGAGCATGCGTTGAAATACCAAATATCATTGTATATGTTAATGTTTAATGTCAAGAATTTAATGATGTAGACTGACACCAAATAAGAAGATGTAATCTGTCCCAGTCAAATAGTAAATAATAAGTACAGTCGAGTCACATATACCTCATCAACTAGTAAAACAACAATTGACATTTGCTAAGTAATCCTCATCAACATCAGACAGTGATACAATGATTCATTAATAAAACAACCAGCTACCAACTCTGTGGAAGAAATGCAGACTTACATGGACAAGTTCTCAATGGCATGTGATAGGTTTGGCCTCACCATTGACACCAAAAAAACAGAGATCATGTTCCAGCCCGCCCCTAGAGAACAGTATTACGATCCAGTCATCAACATTAAACACCAGCGTCTGCAGTCAACGGACAACTTTGCTTATCTTGGCAGCCTCCTATCCAGATCGGCAAACATAGATTCTGAGGTCCACAATAGGATATCCAAAGCCAGCGCTGCGTTCGGAATGTTACGTGTCACTGTGTGGGAACGGAAGGAGATAAGCATAGTCACAAAGCTGAAAGTTTACCAGGCCATAGTGCTAACCACGCTGCTGTACGCAAGCGAGACATGGACAGTGTATAGCAGACACGCAAGAAAATTAAACCATTTCCACACAAGCTGTCTACGCAGAATACTAAAAATAAACTGGCAGGACAAAATTCCAGACAGCGAAGTCCCACAAGAGCAAAGATCCCAAGCGTCAACACCCTGTTGCAGAAGGCCCAAAAGAGATGGGTCGGTCACGTTGCTCGAATGCCTGATAAACGCATCCCAAAACAGTTGATGTATGGCGAGCTTGAAGGGGCAGACGTTTAGCTGGTGGACAGAAAAAACGCTTTAAAGACACTCTTAAAGTGTCTCTTAAATGCTTCGATATAGACAATACGTTCTGGGAATCCCTTGCGCAAGATCGCCAAATGGGGCGCTGTAACAACAAAAGAGGAGCCCGAATAGCTGAGAATCATCGTATTGTTGAATCACAGAGAAAACTAGCTGAGCGAAAAGACAGAGCACACAACACGCACATGTCTAACCTTGATCATGTATGCCCCACCTGTGGTCGGGGATTCTGTTCTAGGATTGGACTCTACAGTCACATCCGCACACACCAGAGAGGTGCAACAGTACACGGCTGAGATTGTTGTCATCATCGCTTGCGATGAACGGCTATTATAATAAAACAAAGACATTTGCACATACTTAATTCAGTGTTTATATTATCGAACACAATAAATAAAAACAAACATCTATTCTGCAGTGAATTGTAGTGGCAAGAAATACAAGGATATATATATATATATATATATATATATATATATATATATATATATATATATATATATATATATATATATATATATATATAAAGAGAGAGATAGGAGAGATATATTTATCGAATCTTTATTTTATCGAAGAGCAAGATGCAATCAACAAGAAGACGATACAGAATTCACGCAATACCTTTGCAAAAATATGCCTGGAAGTTCTTAATACAGTTGCATTGTCCAGTTACATTGTCACATATATCATTGCATCCGATGGAACAGAGATATTGACAATCTGATCCAAACTTGCCAGGTTCACATTCTACAAGAAATAGAACACGCTTATATTTTTATATAGTTTAGCTAAGGTTATTTAGGCCATGTTTGATTCTCTTGTAAAGTCTCGCATCTAATGAGAGATGGGTCGGTGTTTGCAGAGCCGAGATAAAGGAGCTGATTTACAACTCTCAATTAGTAGTCAAGTATCAGTTCGTTTAATTTGCTGACGAACTCGAATACGATTGGGTATCGTAAATCGGCATGTTTATTTTGCTGTCGTACTCGACTACGAATGAGGCCTTAAATTAGTATGTTTATGCCATTGCCGTCCCGGGCATGGTCATGTGGAAGCCATGGGAGCAGGTGGTGGATGAGTGAGGAAGCAGCCAACAGAATGTCAATGGTTATGGTCTCAAAATTCATGACACAGAGGATCTCTGTAATAGAGACAATGGGTACGTATTGGACTAGTATAGTCACTGTCAGAATGGAAAGCAATGGTAGACTACCTTCCAAGACAATACCTACTTTTCCTTTCCCGATCCAGAAGCACTTTTCAGCTCTTCGGCTCGGTGCCATGGACATCGTAACCCTTCGGTTCAGTGCCATGAACACCGTAAATCTGTGGAACCTGTGACTTTTCTGCCATCCCTCGGAATTGAACACACACTCACATAGGGCTAGCCACCCGTAGTCCAACGCGCTACGAACACGATGGGCAGGCGGGCAGACGATACCTATAAAACCCTAACAGTAATGTGAAATACAATGTAATAGAAACAAGATCAGTAGGTGACGCCACTAGGCTAGGAGGATCTTATAAAAACACTGGGGAAGAGTCCAACGCAGGTAATAGTACTAACAAATCTGATAGCGGTCAATAGCATGACTATGTTGTCAAAGAAGGCCCAGCGTTGGACTTAAAGGACTTAAAAAGAAAATTAAAATAGGAACGTGGAATGTGAGGACCATGAATGAGGGAAAACACTACTCTGAAAAGAAGGAATGGAGTGGCTATATATCTACAAAAACAAACATCTGATACTCTCCTAGGATACAACCACATAAATGAATGAATCATTAGTGTAAGACTGGTAGTCATACGCTTAAAGTTGCCAACACCTTTACATTACTTGGCTCTGTCATCAGCAGCAACCTCTTCCTCGATGATGAAATTAATAGTCGTATTGGGAAGGCCTCCACAGCTATGTTTAAATTAGCAAAGAGTGTATGGGAAAACAGGGCACTCACAAGAAACACCAAGACACAAGTATATGAGGCTTGTGTTCTCAGCACTTTGCTGTATAGTAGTTAGACATGGACCACATATGCTAGACTAGATCATCGCCTCAATTCCTTCTACATGCGCTGTCTCAGGCGAATATACAACATCCGATGGCAAGACCACATCTCCAATATAGAAGTCCTGAACAGTGCTGGCATTCCAAGAATGTACACCTTACTGAAGCTGAGATGGCTGGGACACGTGTGCCGTATGAGCGATGATAGAATCCAAAAGAACATTTAATATGGTCAACTCGCATCTGGTGCTAGACAGCATGGGCGCACCTTATTACGCTTCACTGACACTTGCAAGCATGATCTAACTTCATGCGACATAGACAGATAACACTGGGAGCGGCTGGCCAAAGACAGGCAAGCATGGCGGGCGGCAGTGAGGGGCTGCTCAAAAGAAAAGAAAAACCAACATCACATGTTTAGGCAAAAGAGAGCACAGAGCGCAGAGAGAACATCATATGTATCAGCGTTAGTCTTCAGTTTTACCTGCAGCAACTGTGACAAGGATTTCCACTCCAGAATAGGCCATTACAGCCACAAGAAACGTTGAAATTATGCGCAGAACATATTACGTGACGCAAGATCTATTGTCTCCTGAGACAAAGAGGTCAATGATGATTATAAATAGCGATATCAAAAGTGGCTTCGTAGGTGCATATTCTAGCTCAGCGTTTCCCAAAGTGGGCGGTACCGCCCTCTGTGGGCGCTGAAGCGGTCTAGGAGGGCGATAGCGGACTCTGAAAAATCCTTCGGTTGCTCCTCAAAGAAAAAATTAATAATATATACTTAAAAATTTAAACTTTGTGCCAGAATTTAGACACATCCCTTAACAGACACTGAACGGAAATTGTTCAACTGTTGACAAAATGGAGCGATTGTGACGAAGTGATCTTGTGTTGAAAGAATATTATCGCTATAAGGGAAGACTACGGTAAAACTATGTAACAATGGCGAAACAAGTACAAACAAAGTATGGTAGGTTTACAAAAACAACAACAATATGTGTTATTACGCGTGTCGCCTGTGTTGAAAGAGAAGATATAGGAACATTCAGAAGAGTCAAATATTTGGTTTTTCATGTCTTTTGAGATCTGGGTTAACATTAATTTTAGTTCTGGGGGGATGATTGCAGTTGGTCAGATAGTGGGATTTTTGTGCGAATGAAATGCAGCGTGACAGCAAATATATATATATATATATATGCAATATTTTTACAATAAAGAGTGAAGTCGTTGAGCTTTCATAGGTTAATGCCCGATTTGGGAACAAAGAATGTTTGTTTTGTCACGTCATAAATACAGAGCGAAGTGACATTATAGGACATCTTTACTCAATACCTCTACTGGTATATTCCGACCAGGACATCTTTACCAATACCTCTATGGTATATTTCGACAGGACATCTTTACTCAATACTCTATGGTATATTTCGAACAGGACATCTTTACTCAATACCTCTACTGGTATATTTCGAACAGGATCATCTTTACCTCAATACCTCTAATGGTATATTTCGAACAGGACATCTTTACTCAATACATCTACTGGTATATTCCGGCCGGATGTCAAATCTATAAATACCAGAGGTTTTAGTTTTATAATGAAGCATAATATAGTTATAAGCTTCATTATATTCTGTGTGCTTTGTCAACAGTCATCAGTTGAGAAAGTGTAATATATAAGTGAAGTCATACAAAGTGTTAATTACATCTTTTATTTTGTGAATATTGTTGCCAACTTTATGACTTCATTATATCTGAATCTAAGAAGTAATATCGACAGTACAGTATTGAGTATTTGAAATACAGGTTTATTCAGTCCCCTACGAACTATTTAATACCTATGTGCTTCATTTGCCAATGCCTATTTTTAAATGAAGCAATGCAACCTTCTAGGCTACAAGAGCATTTGACTAAAATGCACGCTGACAAAAAGCAAAAGGATAAAGATTTGTCCTATTTTCAAGTACTAGAAGAACAATATTTGTAATGTCCAAATATATCAGCACTTGTTGCATCGTCCACTAAACAAGATAATGACGGATTACAAGCTTCATATATTTCATTACTAATTGCAAAAGCTGGAAAATCAGACACAATTGGTGAGGAATTAATCTTGCCGGCAATAACAGAAGTTGCAAACACTATGTTTCATAAGCCAGCGTCAGAAATCATCTGAACAATTCTTTTGAGCAATAATTCAGTGTCAAGAAGAATATATGAAATGGTTGAAGATGTTGAAAAATCATTATTCGATTATTTGAAGAGAAACCAATTTTACAATCAACTCGATGGATTAACTCTTCCAAATAACGAAGCGCTACTCTTATCATACGTTCGATTTATAAAAGAAGAAAAAGTGTGTCAAGAATTTATTATTTGCTAAATATTTAGTATTAGAGTTCCTAGAAAACAAGGACGACGGATTGCGAACCAACCTGACTTCATCCAAAAATGAGATCGCTTATTTGTCAGACCTCATAAACTATTTAATGAAGTTAATCTACACTTATAAGGTGATGATTTGAATTTAATTAAAACGACAAACATTATTGCCGCTTTGTGGGAAACTTCGTCTGTTCAAGCGAAATCTAGGCCGAGGGGAATATAGTTACTTTTCTAATTTATCAGCAGTGTCTCTTAAAAAGGATGATTGACTTTCATACTGCCAACACTTGGAGGTTCTCCATGCTGATTTCAATGAGCGATTCAATGAGATTTTGAACATGAATATACCAAATTGAGTTATGTATCCTTTCTCACATTTAAACACAGAAGAATCATCACATTTAGAACTGGAACTTATGGAAATCACAACAAATGAAAAACTAAAAATCAAATTCAAAAGTGGATACCATGTGTTCTGGCTTCAAAAATCAATACATAAACTGTGCGCTGGATTATAGGAAATAGTACAGAGATTTTAATTGCATTTCCATCTTCTTATTTGGCTGAGCGTGGCTTTAGTGCTGTAGCAAATTTACTATTTAAGAATAGGAACCGATTGCATATGAATGATAGTGGCGATTTATGACTGTTTTTAACGAAAATTGCACTCAATATTAACAAGCTTTTAAGAATGTATCAGGCTCATCCTTCAGATTGATGTGTAATTTTTGTCTCTGTATTTTTACTTTAAATTCGAAAGCAGCAATTTTGTAATACATTTGGTGGTGTTTTAATTATTACAATAATATTCTTACTAATGCCATGCAATCTCTTAATATATATTCCTAATTTTTATAATTAAAACATTGTATTAAAGTGTACATAATGTTATTCGAGCGTACACTTTACAATCTTTACATATGGACTACGTTTTATCAAAATCAGTATAGCAATAACTGTGTTCAAGATGAGTTAGTTGCTATTTGAGGGTCTCATGGCGAGAAGTGGTTAAGTCGTTTGCCTCTCATACCGAAGGTTTTGGTTTCGAATCCGGACCGAGATACATGTGCACTTTTTTCATGAGATCCCTATGAATGTTGCAGGAGCTGCGGAGTTTGTGCTTTGTGCAATACTCTTGGCAGATGGTATGCCATCTCTGTTTACAAGTACGGGACCATATGGCAAAAACAGGTGCAATGAAGTCATCCTTGGGTCCTTATTTAGTTGCTATTTACTTTGAAAATATCAAACGGCTTCAATGTAGAAATATAATGTAATGGGGGCGTTACAAAATGCATGTCTTGCAAAGGGGGCGCTGGCCCAAAAATGTTTGAGAATCTATGTTCTAGCTGAAAGAGAGAAGCATGATGGTCTAAAGTCTAATGGCTAGTGGTGTCAAGGGAGGGGTGGGGGGATAGGAAGCAGAACGAGGCAAAGAGAGCTGGGACACTATTGCTTGAATCATGTCCACGTCTTCTTTCCCTAAGGGCATTTTTATATCAACCTGGTCCATTGTTTGCCCATTTATTACAGCAGAATACCTTTCTATTGGCGATTGTTTTAAGTACATTTCAATGATTCCCTGAATAGATAGACAAATAGTAGGGTATTAGCATATGGTATGATTCCTAGGATACTTACACTTATCCGTTAACGAAGCCTACTTTGACTGGAACATCTAACAACAATAAATGAATGATTTCCGAATATGTTCTATACGGGAAGTTGATTTCTGCACAAATAAAGATTGGACAAACCCTGCTTTCGTGAAAAAGACTTATAAAAAGGAAAAACTTATGGTAGGTAAGAAAAACTTAAGCTCATAGGGACAACGTTGCGCCATGATTAGTGAGCTGGCACAAACAACTATCCCACCCAACCTCCACGTGGTGACCATGGAAACAAACACAAGTTCATGCCTGGCAAAGCGGGTAGGGATCGAGGGAGAGCTACTCTGGCATAAGTAGTGATGCTGACGCAGTTACGTTGGATGAGATCCGCTCGTAACACGGACGAGCAGAATTCCAGTGATTATTAATACACGTCTCTCCCGGTCGATTGAAAAGCTAAACAAATAAATATAAATGGATGAGGGCTGCGTCCAGAAAAAAGACTTGGGCCCACATAAGGCAAAACTCGGAGCCCTGAGGTGGGGTCCCGAATTGAGTTGCGTGTCCTGACAGTATCGAAGAATAGTAAATATGAGCATGGTGAGAAACCTGACAAACACGGTGCGCAGGCACCAAAGTAGAGGGAACACGCATACGGACGATACACAGCTGAGCCCACCAGTGGACAGACATGCACGGTGCTAGTGATGAATCGACGAAGAGACATGCAAATGTAGGGGTGAGCGGCCGACCCAAATGTACATAAAAGTTGGAAAGTCCAGCAAAGGCTTGAACCCAGTGCAAACGTTACAATCGAATGGTAATAAACTGTGCAATATGCACGATGAGATAGCAATTGGTAATTTGACGCCCAGTAGAACAATGTGAACACAAGTGACGAAGAGAAAACGGGCGGGTCCAATCGGTGGACGAGGGATAAAGCAAATATGGGCGAGGAGCACCCAAAAGAAACGTTGCGATGTGAACAAAACGGTGGCGGATCTTGAAGATGTGATCTCCATCCTGATAACAATAATCGCGTTTCCCCTCTCAGAGAACTATTACTGCCATGTAGTTCGATTGGTACTATCAAAGGCTAGCGGAGCAAACAGCACATAAAACTGGACGACAAGTAGACCAAGTAGTCCAACAAAAGACAGCTAACCTGTCAGACAGCATCACGCCGTCCACCATTACTTTCCCAGAGCATGTCTGGTACCCAGTAAAGGGTAGCTACACTAAACGAAAATAGCAACCTGCTGCCTTGAAGGTCGTCTGGGGACAGCCCAAGACTGACGGAAAGCGAACCCAGTAAACGCTGACTAAAACAGGACACATCGCCGAAAGATAAGTACCAGAGCACCAAACGGCGCTAAAGATGTGACAAAGCACAACCAGTCTACGGCTGCATGAATCTGATTCCCACATGGGTAAGAATGTATTGGGAAATACGGTACAACAGTCTAAGCGGTGATCGAGAGAGAGAGAGAGATATAAGTGTAACTTGAAGAAACTCGACATGATTACATAATACTGGGATGAGCTCTTCATTGAGATTTTACCTACACATTTTTACCTAGACAGTTGTCTACATTGGAGTCTTTCCCTTCCCAAAGCTGACAGAACAGCACCTGCTATGTTTATTCTCTTGCCTGATACAGAAACCTATCAATCTGAACTGATCTGAGCGGATCAGATCGGGGTCAAAGGCTCATGGCGGCAACATGTGCCAGGGTTAGCGAAGGGGCACGCTAACCAAGACCATGCCCCCTACCTCCAAGTGGTGACCTTGGAAACATAGTTAGATTCCGGTGTGGATAAGGTGGGCAGGGATCGGGAAGAACTGCAAGTAGAAGTAGTAGTGCAAGCAAGGAAAAGCAATGCAGGGGCCGAAAATCCCTGAACAAGCACGCATCTTCTGACCAGTGTCCGATAAAATATGCTCAATTTCAAAAATATGTATCAGCAGCGTACGAGAGTCCCCAAAAAAAACAAAGGTGGAAATACAAACTCGGAAAAGCATTGCATGGGTCGGAAATCCCTCAACAACGCATACATTTCCTGATCGAAGTCCGATAAAATATGCCCCCAAAAGCCGAGACCAGAAGTGAAGCTCGGCTCCATGTCCACGGGAATATCTTCGTTGTATCAGCTTCCCAGCAGATGGGAAAGGCTGTATGCGATGGGATGAGAAGTGCATTCTGAACGGAGCGAAACGAGCCATGAGCGCAAGGTGGGCATCGTACCGTGGCACTCCCAATGCACGGTAACTGTGGCACATCAGGTGACGGTTAGATTGGGAAGATTGCGATAAAACTCCGTATATGAGGCCAAGCAAGGACTAAGATACTGGGTAAATTTGGCAGAGCGAAAAACCCAAAGTTACGTTCTAGCACCTTACGAAACTGGCTTCCCTTAAACAACCGGGCAGGGTACGATTGTCCACGCAATTAACATCCCCGGAAATATCAGGGCGTGGGATGACCGGCGAGTGCAAAATATAAAGTTGCGCTGATAGCGCCGAATAAAACGACCCATACATTAGGGCTTACGGGGCCTCAGCCCAGGGTTTCCCGGATCAAAGGAAAAGAAAGAGCAAATGCAAATTGTCAGTTGCCAATCTGAGTGTCCATAAAGCGTACCAGGACTATGTTCTCTTCTTAGGAACCACTGTTGCCTTGTAGTTTTGATTGGGGACAATCAAAAGGCTAGCGGAGTAAATCGTAAACAATACTGGAGGGTAGGCAAACCAAGCAGTCCATTAACAAAACAGGTATAGCTGGGCAGATGACGATCATCAGCCGGGGAGGGCAGATCGTCTACGGATCGCTGCCCTGAAATAAAATGGCAACCTTCTGCCTTGTGGGTTTTGGCTGGGGACAGTCACAGGCTAACGGAGAGCGAATCCAGTAAACGTTGGTTGAAATCGGACACACAACCGAAGGATTAGCAACTGAGCTCCTATTGGCACTGAAAGCGGTGACATAGCTACCCATGCTAAGGTTGCATGGACCAAAATTTATCATGCATATTTTTAGTATAGAATCTCTATATGGTGCTAAGCCTGTGGAGATCCGTCGGGCAGGAAGAGTGTCGAGGCCCATGCTTCTAAGGGGCCCGTTTTTTGCTACCGAAGTTCTGGCCCTCCAACTCGGCAAAGCAGCGAGCGAGGCCCACGGAATAAAGCTACTGGTACGGCACGGCCGAGAACTGGCCAGAGACGATTAAACATTGTGCAATGGAATGCCGAAGGTATTCATCACAAAAAGCAGGCACTCGCAATACGACTTGAACAGGATATAATTGATGTTGCGTGCATACAAGAGACCCATCTAAATGCACAACATAGATTCGGGATCAGAAGTTACCAAACCTTCAGACTAGACAGAGAAGGGCACAAGGGTGGATTCCTCACCCTAATACGAAACGGCATCCCAACTAAGCAAATAGAAGTAACCACAGAAAGTGTCGGCGTAGCAGAGATCATAAGCGTCCTAATTACATGTGAAGAAATGCAGATTCTTCTGCATAACTTATACTGCCCAAGTGACATCTCGTTGTCACTCGATGCAATGAGTATCAATGATACATCATGCATGGTGGTCGGCGATTTCAACAGCCACTAAGAAAGATGGGGCTACTTCGAAACGAACAGCAGAGGTAACAGAAGTGAAAAACTGAGAGATAGAGAACAATCTGTTCCTCATCAATGCCCTAATGATCCGCCAACCTTTTACTCAAGAAGATAGCATACGACTAGCATCCCCGATTTGGCCTTCGCAACATGCTACCTCTCCACAAAAACATTACGTACGATCACAAAGCAACTCGGAGATAGTGAACCTAGGCCGACAACCTGCAAGTAGATCTAAAATTTGTACCTGAGCCGAAAATGTGGTTGTCACGTTGGAACTGCAAAAAGCAAATTGGAAACAGTATGGGGCACTGACAGATGCCAATGTTGAGCGCTTCAACATTCATGAAAACAAACACATGCGATCCGTAGCAAGGAACTCTCACAAGCAATCATGAAAGCGGCACGGGAAACCATTCCTAGACGCGCACGGAAGGATTACAAGCCATTCTGGACAGCAGAGGTTCAGAAGAATGAAAACGGCATTGAATTTACAAGGAGTGAGGCAGAACAGGCACAATCAGTAACGACCAATACTACTTACAAGACGGTAGCATCAAAATACAAGAGGGAGATCAAACGATCAGCACGACAGAGCTGGGCTGATAAGACCGAATCCCTGAACCTTGATATGGACGGCCATATATTGTGAAAGTTAGCAGAAGCACTGAGTGACAAAAACACCAGCCGACCCCCAATAGTCCTTGAACAAGACAAAAAGATGTCCTCGGGAAGGGAAGCCGCAAACATTATAATGCAAAAATATGCCAAAGTCAGCAGAGTAAGCATAGCAAAAGAAAAAAGTCGATGATACAAAGAGAAAAACTAGAGCCCTCCAAGGAGAGCCAAGAAAAGTTGATAGTCACCTAACGGATACATTTACCAGTAATGAGTTAGAAGAGGCATTGTGGGAGCTGAAGCTTAGAAAGTCGCCCGGAAAGAATGGGATCACAAATGAGATGCTTAAAAACGTGGGTACTAAAGCACAGGCAGCTCTACTGGCCGTCCGCAATATGTCGTGGATGCCAGCCATAGTACCACAGGAATGGAAGGAAGCGATAATGGTACCCATCCTAAAACCAAGCAAAAATAAATTCGACCCGGCGAGTTACAGACCAATAGGCCTCCTAAGCTTCACGGGCAAATTCATGGAACGCATGGTGAACAACGGCTATCTTGGCACTTGGAAAGCAAAGGGCTTCTTATGGTACAAAAAGGAGGATTTCGGAAGGACCGATCGACAAAACATCAAGTAACCTATATCGCCCAGGAAATCGAGGATTGTTTCCAAGAAAAGAAACAGACACTGGCATATGGAGAAGGCGTTTGACACAGTTTGAAAACAAGAGCAAAAACCAAAACTCCTCACCCTAGGTATAAAGGGAAGAATGTACAAATGGCTTGATAGATACCTAGAGAATAGATCATCAAGAGTTAAAGTTCAGTGGAAAACTAACGTTTCGACCAAAAGGCCTTTATCAAGCAAACAATACAACAAGAATGACGAATTTCGAGGAACACTACAAATGGACGATTACATGTGGAAACATAAACCTATCTAATGAAAATATGGGAATAAAAACGAACAACGAAATGAGTGCAACACAAAAACGAAAGTGGAAAAGAAGAGAAACAATAAACAATATAGTGGATAAATGATACATATATGGAGCAAACACACATATAGATAACAAGGCACGAGATAAGACAGTACTAAGAAGCATATGAATGTAATGCGTTGAGTCCAAGTGGTCGCAAAGTGCCATATAATGAAATAAAACGGTTCTCCAGGGCGAATCGACTGCGATCATCGGAGGAACATGATCGGATGGCTGTGACCGGGACATCGTCAACTCCTGAATGGCCAGTATCATTGAAATGAGTGGCCACATGAGTCACAGAGCATTGGCGAATATCGCGTAAGTGTTGGGCGAATCGGTCACTGAGCCTCTTACCGGTTTCACCAATATAGGCCTTGTTGCATCGTTTGCAGGTGATGGCATAGATGATATTGCGGGACTCACACGTGAAACTGTCTTGAATGGCATACGTAGCTTTTGAAAAAGAGACAGTGCGGGTCTGTATTACATATGCACATGTATTACAGCGCCGACGGCCACACTGGATGGTACCAAAGTGACTATGTATATTAGGCTTGAGGCGACTGTGTACCAACAAATCCTTGAGGCTTCTGTCCCGTCTGTACGCCACCAAAGGATAGTGTTGGAAGACTGAACGTGTCTCAGGATCAGACTGAAGAATAGGAGATGATGGAATAAGACCTTTTTCACAGGGAACTATGAGGGTGGAAAGTTAAGATAAGTTGTTTATCTTCACTGTTTATGTATTTTGTAAAACTGTAGTACTTTGTTTTTACGTGTTTAGCTTTTTTTCCAAGTTTTACTGCAGTCTCCACCCTTTTTCGATAATCGTCGCCATATTGCTGCAACTATTTGTCGTTACGTAGTAGGTAAGATTTTATAGTTTTTTTTGTTGTGTAGGTGCATTTCCAGTTCCTACACCCTTTTAGCATATAATATATATATATTATATATATATATATAATATATGTTATTTTCTTTGTATTTCTATTACTATGCCTTCCTTACAATACTTGTTGAATTTTCTTCGATCTTATATCTCGGTTTCCTTCATCCTCCTGCCGGCTGATGTGCGTCTGACTGCCATCAGTTTTGCTACGGTTACTTTAAAAAAAACTCGTTTCTGCTCTCATCGTAATTTTCTCTTCACATGTCAGCGTATTAAGGTTATTCCCAAAGGCTTTGCTTCCAACTTTCACCCCTCTGCAGGCTCATTATACCCCAGGAAGCAGCGTAGGTTACTTAAGTTAGAAACCAAATGTGCACTACAACGCATGCGTTGTATCGCGGCCAACCACTCACACCTTCTATCTGACTTGGATTCCTCCCAGTCCCTACTTCTACAACGTCTACGAAGTCTCACTTCTACCAATATGCTCCTTTACTCTCGTATTCGTTTCACCATCCACGTTCTCAACAGACAACTGCATGAATTTATTTGCATGCATCATCAACAAAAACTTGACCTTTTTCGCCCTGTACCTTCTACTACTCCTCTCAATTGTCCACGACTATCTTCTCCTCCCACCCAGGCTGTCTGCATACCTCCAGACCTTCTCTTATCTGACAGCGAGAGATGTGTTTTAAGTAAGTGTCTCAAGTTTGTTCCTCTCCGTCCCTCCATTGACCACTACTCTACTCTTCAGGATGTGAACCGTTTCCACCGTGGCTTGCGACTCAAATTCCATTTTCATAACCAGGAGGACCCTCTAGAACATCACGACTCGAGTATGTTCTCCAAGTATTCCACTCGCAAACATGATTGGACTCCTAAACCTGGTGCCTCTAACGCTCTTGATCTCTATATCAAGAATACTTCATACGACATTGGACTTCTCCACCTAAACGCCTAGGCGTTCTAACATGTCACCGTCCGAGTTTCGTGCTCTATCACACCTCCGTCGACGTGATGACATTGTTATCGAACCCGCTGATAAAGGTGGTGCCATAGTCGTATGGAGTAAAGAACTATATCTTCAGGAAGGCCACAACCAACTACTTAACACCCTATTCTACAATAATATTCCTTCTGATGCCACACTATCCAACAATAGTAAGGTCCGTACAGTCATCAAGAACCTCATTGCCTCTAAAGACCTTCCTACCGGCGCATCATCACTATGTGTCATCGACAGTTGTTTGGGCAAACCCGCATTCTATATGCTCCCAAAATTCATAAACTTCACAATCCTGGTAGGCCTATTGTTTCTGCTTGCTCTTGTCCTACGGAACATATCTCCGAATTCCTTGACAGTATGTTCAATCCTATAGTCACCACACTACCTTCATTCTTGAAAGATACTAACCACACTTTGTCTGTTTTTTCTTCTATTAAGTTGTTGCCTGGCAGGACTTATCGCCTCTTCCTCCTTGATGTCTGCTCACTGTATACCTCTATACCTCATTCTGACGGACTTCAAGCTCTCCAGTTTTTTCTCGACAGGAGAACTAACCCTCTTGTCTCCACCTCGACTCTCCTTCATCTTGCAGAACTAGTTCTCACTCTCAACTCCTTTCAGTTCAATGACCAGTTCTTCGAACAGATTAGTGGGGTCGCCATGGGTACTAACATGGGACCCAGCTATGCTTGTCTATTCAAGGGTCATCTTGAACACTTAGTATGGAACACCTATGATGGCCCTCTTCCGTCCGTGTATCATAGATACATCGATGATTGTATTGGAGTTACTGATATGTCTGAAGCCGATTTGTCACGCTTCATTACCTTCATCAATGCCTTCAATCCTGCTATTCGGTTCACCTCTCACATCTCTACCTCCTGTGTCAATTTTCTTGACATCACTATCCCCATCAGCCTATCCACTATCACTACATCAGTAAACTACAAGCCTACTTATACACACAGCTTTCTTCTGTATACCTCTTCCCATCCCCAGGCCTGTCGTGACTCTTTACCTTTCTCTCAACTCTTACGCTTTCGTCGCCTCTGTAGCGAGGACGACGATTTTCTTGATAGAGCTAACGAGATGCTTGATTTCTTCCGCCAGCGCTTATACCCGGAGAATGTGCTTACATCTGCCATGCATCGGGTTCAGCTAATTGCTCGCCAGGAGGCCCTTTTCACATACATAGAACCCCAATTCTGACAGGGTTAAACTTATCTTAACTTTCCACCCTCATAGTTCCCTGGTGAAAAGGTCTTATTCCATCATCTCCCTATTCTTCAGTCTGATCCTGAGACATGTTCAGTCTTCCAACACTATCCTTTGGTGGCGTACAGACGGGACAGAAGCCTCACGGATTTGTTGGTACACAGTCGCTTCAAGCCTAATATCCAGAGTCACTTTGGCACCATCCAGTGTGGCCGTCGGCGCTGTAATACATGTGCATATGTAATACAGACCCGCACTTTCTCTTTTCCAAAAGCTACGTATGCCTTTCAAGACAGTTTCACGTGTGAGTCCCGCACTATCATCTATGCCATCACCTGCAAACGATGCAACAAGGCCTATATTGGTGAAACCGGTAAGAGGCTCAGTGACCGATTCACCCAACACGTACGCGATATTCGCCAATGCTCTGTGACTCCTGTGGCCACTCATTTCAATGATACTGGCCATTCAGGAGTTGACGATGTCCATATCACAGCCATCCGATCATGTTCCTCCGATGATCGCAGTCGATTCGCACTGGAGAACCGTTTTATTTCATTCTATGACACTTTGCGACCTCTTGGACTCAACGCATTACATTCCCATGCTTCTTAGTACTGTCTTATCTCGTGCCTTGTTATCTATATGTGTGTTTGCTCCATATATGTGTCATTTATCCACTATATTGTTTATTGTTCCTCTTCTTTTCCACTTTCGGTTTTTTGTGTTGCAGTCATTTCGTTGTTCGTTTTTATTCCCAGATTTTCATTAGATAGGTTTATGTTTCCACATGTAATCGTCCATTTGTAGTGTTCCTCGAAATTCGCCATTCTTGTTGTATTGTTTGCTTGATAAAGGCCTTTTAGTCGAAACGTTGCTGTTTATCGTCACTGTTTATGTATTTTGTAAAACTGTAGTACTTTGTTTTTATGTGTTTAGCTATTTTTCCAAGTTTTACTGCAGTCTCCACCTTTTTGTTTACTGGTTACTATTTTCCAGCAAACACCTTTTAAACAAAATTTTCACCACACAACTATGCCAATCACGATTTTCCTACATATACTGGTTTGAATCAGAATTTCCCTCCACATACCTGCAACAGTCATACAAACAAAATAAAGCTGTCAGCTTGATGTCAAGAGTGATTTTCACTGTTCCACATATATCTTCAGGCCAAATATACCGAACATTATCGATGAAAAACAATGACAACCGCCATACTGACAAGTGGAGACTAACTTAAAAAATCTTAATTGTTTATTTTTTATATGTTATATTTTGACTCATGTTTATATTTTTTTACATTTCTTGTGTTATTAAATGTTTACATTTTTATTGCCTGTGTTTTATGTTTAGGAGACTGCTAATTTATGGATGAGTGTGGAACGCATTTACTTTAAAATCTCATCTTTATAAAGTACAGCTAATTCGATCGCAGAAATGTGGTAAAGAGAAAGGGGTTGGGTGGGGGGGTCGGTTATACTTTTACCTCATGTTAGAAGGGAGCTTACCTGAAAAATATTGAGAATAACTTTATTACTTTGACACACACATAGTTATATTTAGGTTGTTCATCAGTAATATCATTGTGTTGCAATAACTTGAAACATATCTTATTTCTTATAGAATGTAAACCTGGCTGGTTTGGATTAGATTGCAAGTATGTCTGTTCCATCGGATGTAATGATACTTGTGATAATATAACTGGATACTGCAGCTGTATTAAGAACTTCCAAGGAGTTTTATGCGCAGGTTAACAATTTAACGTATTCTTCTTAATTACAACTTGCTCTTCAATAAGATGCAATCCGTTTATATATTTATACCTTTCTCTACACATATTACTTTCCACTACAATTTACTACATATTATATATGCGTTATTTCCTTGTGTACTATAATGCAAACTCTAAATTTATTATGTTAAATTATTTGTGTTTCATTATTGAGTTATTGTGTTACTTCCTAGACTGGTCATCAGTTATCATATACTTATTGCAGACTTATATTTGGTAAATTAATAGAGAAGATAGGGTATAACAATGTATGGTGTCACTAGAATACAGACCGTATCCTCCTTGATACTGTGGGTAACTACTTACCAAAGAAAGGGGCATGGGAAAATGTTTGTCCGTTTACTCGTGACATATTAGAAGACAAGCAAGTAACTGTTGATATATCATTTGGCTTTGAGGTAACGTATAACAAAGCAGTCTATTCTATCATGATATTCTCTTTGCTATAATGTGGGGTTAATCTTCGGTTGACGAACTGAATATCTGCTTATTTGATGCACATGACCGTTGCACCATGTTTACGACCATGCACGCCATGCATACGCTAAACATGAATGCGTGGGATTACTACAGGGTTACTCGCTATCATACACATTGTTAAATATACCTCACATAACATATATCCAAAATACAGTCACACATGTAGGGCCGGACATTGACATACGTAGATTAGATCGGGATATATGTAACTGGATCAAATTAACCACAAAATGTTGTAAGATTAATTACTCACAAATGTCATATCATCTTGCTTTACTCCAGTTATTCTCAATCTCATGTCAATCCTGAGGAAGCACGCATGGCGTGGTGCCCTTTGAATATTTCCACACTCAGGAATGATCTTCTCAGAATCACCTTTGATGGACAGACTACTGAGTGCCACGAAAGACTGCACTGAATTTGAATAAAATGTGATCGCTGTCTCTCGTGCAAACATCATGTTGAACAAACTTGCAAGGATTTGGAAGCCATAGACCTTTAGCAGAGACAAACTATTTTAGTTTTGTTTAGTCGTTGGATCATCTTCACTGCATGTCGAATCATTTAGTCCATAAGTGATCTGATCTCCCCATCAGTATGTCACTGGAATGCTTTTCGATGTGTAAACCGTGCGTGTGTTGTGGCTATTCAGAAAATGGCAGACATCGGTTATGACAAACCGACACACTCTCTCGCTCTTTTGCGATCGTTCTTATTGGCCATTTTGAGCATTCTTTTTGTGATATATCTTCTTCTTCTTCCTCTGCGTTCTCACTAGATTGGGAATTCGGATTCTCTAATAAAGGCAGCCGTCTGCCTCAGATTATCAGAGACGCTATACAGTTTGTCTTGGACGATAGTGTAAGTGGGCCACCTCTTTCTGCATACTGGGGGCAGTTCTGTAGGATATAATTCCTATGATTTCTGCTTCCTATTTGTGCCTACCTCTTCCCGCAGTAAGTTTTGACCACCCTCTTGATGGTATGTCTGACATTCTTACTGCATTGCTAAATCTATGAGACAGATTGGCGATTGTAGAATCCGTTACCCCATTCCTCATTGTGAGGAGTCGTAGCACCATGCTATGCGCCTTATCGCCTGTAGCATCCATTTTTTGCAAGCATTTGTTTCGGGTTAGCATTCCCTAGCGGATACATGCATCCGATTTCAGCCAAACCTCCTTAGTCGCCTCTTACGACATGCGTGGCAGGTAACAGTGGTTCTATTCTTTACATCCCAAATGTGGGCCCCGGTAACCACTTGGACGTCATCATCATCAAGGTGCGTATCCTTTATAGGACGTTGCTCTCTTTGCAGCACATCTGGAATTCACTCTGTCTCTTGCCAGTGCACCCACTTCGTCGATGGTCATGTTCATGGTTTCTTTAATATCTTGTAGCCATCTTCTTCTTGGTCTGCCTCTGCGTCCTGGGACCCTGCCCTCTAGTATTGTTCTTTCCAGGCCATCATGACGCTTAATGTGACCAAAGTATGTAATTTTTCTGTATTGTATGTTGTTTATCAGCCAATTCTCTTTAACATTCAGTTCTTTCAGGACATCAGTGTTCTTTCTTTTTCGTTTCGAAGGACTGGATTTTCGTTCTTAATTTCTGTGTAATAGTCCATGATTCACAACCCTAAGTAGCCACTGGAAAAATGCATGCTCTCAATATTTTTAATTTTAGTATTTTGCAGGTGCTTTGCCACATGTTCTTCATTGCGTTTAACTTCTTGATTGCTATTGCCAATCTTCTTGAGATCTCTTTGGAACAGTCACTGTTATTGTTAATTATTGAGCCCAGCTATTCGTAGCTCTCTACATATTGTAGTTCTTCATTGTTTACTTGGATGTTAGGTGAGCCTTTTGCTTTGTCAGTTGACATGATTTTTTTTTTGTGTATTCAAATATAGATGTTGGTCTTCACTATGTTTCTTGGTCGTCATGATTAGGTTTTCCAAACCTTTTTGCTGGTGGATAATAATACTGTATCGTCTGCGTATCTAAGCTCTGGTATGCATTTGCCGCCTATAGTGAGAGACTATAGTGAGAAACTCGGGCGTATTTTGATATATAAACAGCCTTTGTCAAAAGCGTATTTTTACGTCACATCATTCAGAGCCATGTGCAGATGTGGTGCTTGTCCTGCGGAGACGTTTCCGATTTCAGCCAGCGTTTACTGGGTTTCTATCTGCGTCAGCCTTTGGCTGTCCCCAGTCTAACTGCAAGGCAACAAGTTGTTATTTTCTTTCATGGTAGCAACCCTTAGACAACCTGCCCTCTAGGGTTGTTGAACGTCATATGCCTGGTTACCTGTCTTTATTGGACTATTTGGTTTGCCTACCGTCCAATTTTGTTTACGGTTTGCTCCGTTAGACTTTGATTGTCCTCAATCTAACTACAAGAAAGTAGTAGTTACGAACCGACTCAATCTGCCGTATGCACTGATTTTGCTTGTCTACAATGCTGCATTTTGTCGTGATTGATGGTTCCGTCCACATGAATTGCAATTAAAGTGATGAAAAAATATGTGTTGACACTTTATCGACGACCACATACATTTATGCGTTGCAGGTTCGTTTTTGTGACGGTACGGCTGTTTCATTATGGAATGTGTTCACACAGAATACAGTTGTTAGCATTTTAACTGATTGTGGTTTGCACAGGACAGGAGCAATTATGGGGTGACCCGTTGCAGTGAAGTAGGAACCGTTTATATGAACTATGAACTATGTCTCTCAGCGTTTGGCGACTAACGAACCCTGTTCTTTGTTGGTTTACTATTTTATTTATCTACGATCATAGTGTTCTTGTCTAGCTACACGAAACTGGACTTGAAATTATTGCAGTCTGGTTATTATTGTAGATTCGCCACTATTACTTGAATCATGTACACATCATTTGTCCCTTAGGTATTTTAGAATATCAGCCTGGTCCATTGCTTGCTCGCTTTGTACAGTAGCCATACCTGCAAGCATGTCGGCGCGTTCATTTCATCTTACACCTGCATGCACTGGCACACAAATAAAACTGATGATCTTTTTTAGCTTAGACCTCCCCAGCGACCCCATACAATGTCTCCTGGCATATCCCGTTTCAATCTTCCTGAGCATATTCCTTCAGTCACTGAAAGAAACATGCATGGATAAAAGTATATGATTCCATCCAGACGACAGTTGAATATTTTGCTGGACGACGAACTTTGGTCGCAACGTTGCTTTGTATTGTCACTGTTTTTGTATTTTGTAAAACTAAAGTATTTGGTTCTTACGTGTTTCGCTACTTTACTAAGTTTTACTGCAGTCTCCCCTTTATCGACAATAATCAATAACAATTTATCTTACATAGCATTCATAAATCTTCATTAAAATTCGTATTGTATTTTCAATCTCAGTTCTACATTACATAATGATCTAAGATTACTTTTTATATAATCTGATAACATTGATAACAATTAGATTTAGTAGAAACAACATAGTTACCTAGTCAGCAAACTAAACGATCTACATTTTTGTTGATGTATACTTCTGTTGCAATACAAATTAATAACGTTCCCCATCAGTGTAATGCACATATATATTGTCAGCGTATTAGAATGTGTCTTTTCCATACAGACATAACTCAATATTTATATATTTTAACTACACAATATTAAATAACTCTCTATGAAATCAGATATTCGTCTAGCTTTTAGGGACTGTTTTTGTTTACTCTTGTACGAACGCAAGGCAGGCTAGATGTGACGTTCTTAATTTCCCTGCTGGCAGAATCCAGTGTCAGTATGTATACTTAATCAGATTGTTTGTTTTAAACATGAACATTGCATTCAACACAATCCGTCTTTAATTACAATACCACTGTTATGATAACAGATTGAATACAAATTGTAAGTGACAACGCAGCAATGTTGACACACAATACATTACGGTATACGCCTCTGGCTGAGAGCTCGTTAATATTATATGTTTATAGATCAATACTACAATCTGTGCAGCCAGTGTGGGATTTGATAGACTTAGTGTTAATGTATGGGAGAGGAAGGAGATAATCGTCTTTATAATGTGTATCATCTTTCTTGCAGAATGTGTGCCTGATCATTACGGAAAAACATGCTTTAACATTTGTTCTGTTGGATGCATGGACATGTGTAATAACATAAATGGGAACTGCAACTGTAAGAAGGAGTTCAGAGGCCTACTATGTGAAGGTTTTATAAACATATTGTACTGTCCGTGTTTACCATATATACATTACCATACTTTATGTGCCATCGAAGTACTCTTCTGTAGCATGTACATATAAAGACATTAATGATCTTCTCTGTCGTTTTGTCAATGGCCCATATCTCACAACCATACGTTTCCAAGTGAAAAAGCAGGCAATTAACCACTTGAGTTTGTTCTTATATCAGTTCCTATTTGTAGATTTGTTAGTTCTTTTAGTTTGTGCAAAGCAATGCTCAGCTCTCTTTTAATTTCTTTGATAGCATTCCAGTCACTTGTCAGTAATGCTCAAATGTACTCAAAGTAAGATCCAATAACAAGTGACTATGAATAGTGCCCTACTACTTCTGCAAGTGCTAGGTAACTGGCTGATGCTACAAATCTATCACTGCATATTCAATGATCAAAATTATGTTTACCTGGTTAACTCATAGTTCATTTTCTGTATTATATGTGCTCATTAATTCAACACTTAGAGATGATAAATATTACAACCCAGTAATCGTTTTCTAGTTTTTGTTAATATTAAATTGACCACTAACAATAAATATGCGCCAATGTTTACCTATTCAGTGTTACCCTCAGGTTTGTTGTTTTAATCTGTTACCAACGGAATTATATTTAGCAGTCCCAGATAATAGAAGTCTGGTTCCCATTTCATGTTTGTGTTTGTCCATATGTGCTGTGTCGGTTATTATCAATATTCATGTATCCAGCTCTGGCCATTACCATACCTGCCTCGTGTTACTTCAAGTGTCTAATTTAATATCAACAGCAAAGGAGGAGGTGGGTGAACGGTTAGTAACAGACCATTATGGTACGCGTAAAAAATAATGCAATTCAAATATTGTGGACGCATATGTTGAATAAGACCATTATGTAAAAATAGGTATCCCGGCAGGGAGGAGAAGGGTAAGAGCACGGTGAAGATTGCTTATAGCTGTAACAGATGATTTGAGCATGCTAGATGCAGAGGCAATGCATGTGACTCATAAGAGAGAGGGATATTCCAAAAGAATGATAGGGTAGCAAAGTTCTGCTCATGACAAGCTATTATTTGATGATGATCTGATCTCAATAAAATCAATATATTCTGTTACCTCTTAATATTTGTCTACTATGTATAATTACCGTACACTTTTATATCACATGTTTTAATGACGAAGATTAGCATTACACTGATCGTGCAGTTGTTTAAATGTATTATCATTGCATACAATGTGTTTACTTATTTAATTGTAACATGTGATTGTTCCATTATCTGCAGAGTGTCAACCTGGCTATTATGGAGTGCACTGCAGGACTAAATGCAATAAGGGGTGTGATGTCATATGCGAAAAGACAGATGGTCGATGCAAGTGCAGGGATAACTATGCAGGGATATTCTGTAACAGTTTGTAAAACATTATATGGGTTTTTCTTAATATGATGTCATACGAGTGACTGAGAACGGGACATGCCTCTTTAATATGTTCAGTGTCGCACTGTTTGAAAGGGAATCATTTTTTGTTTGTGTTCGTAATGAAATTCTCAGCCACATGGTGTAAAAATTATTAGAAATACAGAAATTGTATTTGCAACTATAAAACTGACGACTGTATGTCTTCTCAACAGTATGAAGTGTACGTGTTTCAGTCGTACACGTACGGCACTAATGGTGAGATCTCTGCTGCCTCAGCTGTTCTTGAGTCGCGAATCATAGTGGTTCGTGACGGAAACGTTGAATGCGACTTTGGACTCTGTCACTGACATTCTTTTGTTTCAAGTTTGTCTGGTAGACGGAATGAGGTACCTTTTGATCGTATGTGGTCAACCGACAAAGTTTTTCCACCATGTCCTCTTCCATACAATCCTCTACCACTTATACTACCACTTACAGAAGGGACATTTTATTCGCATACTGCCATGTGAATGAAACATGCTAACAGTGATATCGGTGAAATTACGATCTGATCAGGTGTTGATAGTTCATCCCATCATTCGATTAAAGCTATTCACAAATCATTGAGAAAGGGCTCAGGGAGATCTACAAAGATCGAAAGGGAAAGACCACATCCTAAGCTCATGTTAACTGCATTACGAAGGCGGATGAGCAACAGACAATTTTTCATTTGTACAACAATTATGTTAGAAGTTTTAAGGTGACCATGGATAGACAGCTTGATTAAAATTTCAAAATTAACATAAACGCTGAGAGAAAACCAAATAGAGAACATTCGGGACGTTTTAACACGCCAACTGTAAATGAAGTTGTAGTACTAATTGTTTGTCAGGAATTGGAAAAAAAGAGATATTGTTATTGAAGCAAGAAAGAATGGTTTACAAAGAATATCATAAATGCATCGATCATATGATACTCTTCAGTACCCACTGATCCACAATCCAATCCAAACAATAATCCAACATAAGGCAAAACACTGTCTCCACTAGTCATGTTTATGCTTACAGATTGATGATAAGATCAGACGAAATAAAATATTTGCATCTTTTCAGGCAACTTTTCAATAAATATTTGCTTGATGTCTATGCAAAAATTCAAACGAGACTATTCTCTTGTATGAAAAACAATTTTAAAAAAGCCACGAACAGAAAATGACATACATCTAAAAGATGCAGTGGAAAGTGATGGCAAAGTGTAGTAGTTAGCCAGTCACCCCCACCAGGTGGAAGCTGAGGAACCAGAGAGTTAGCTTTAGTGTGTAGATTGTAAATATTTATATATTTTATTAGCAGACTTAGTGTTAGCACTCTCTAAGCAGAATGGCAACACTAAAACGAGACATTGACGTAGGAAACTAATCCACGTAGTTGTATAGTGACAAAGTAGTAACGATTAGTAAACAGAGGAAAGACACGATTGATGAACGGACGTGTTTTTAGGCAAGAACGTTTACGCATATATGTCAATAAACATGTAACATGCCACCATCAAGATTGAGTTTATATATTGTTACCGGCTGGTATGAATCATCATCATGAGAGAATGGGAATTGTAGAACCATCATCAAAACCCTACAACAAATCGTAAACCAACATCACCCCCCCCACCATAACAATGGTTTCAGGGTAAAACAACATCAGCCCTGGTGGACCAGAATTATGTGAGTACACATTACGTTTGTGATGGTTCTCTAGTTCCCAGTACTTTCCTTCTTCAATTCACCGTATAGGAACCTCTATTAGACCTTCATTCTTGCCCGACGACCGGTGTGACTTCCCCCGGTTCGGATATTTTAAAATCACTATGTATCTTCTTCAATCAACCACATTGAGACCTATATTAGATCTTCGTTATGTCTGGACAACCGGCGTGACTTCCTCCGGTCTAGATAGTTTATAGTCATGTTGTATCTTCTTCAATTCACCATATAGCGACCAGCGTACAATGACCCTTATTGGATCTTCATTACTACTGGGCAATTTGGATCTGGATCTTCGTCCTCAAGTCGTCTCATCCTTCCATCAATCTTATCAGGACATGACACTTGTTCTTCTTCTGGTACAATCTGAACTGATTTTGACAATATTTTCACACCAACTTCCGTTGGACACTCGGTTTCACTGGCTCAGTGGTGGGTTGCCTGATGGTGCTTTTTTAAAACAGTCCCTCAATGCAGTTGGAGACGTTGGGCCTTGATTTCACTGGCTCAGTGGTGGGATGCCTGATGGTGCTTGTTAACAGTCCCTCAATGCAGTTGGAGACGTTGGACACTTGATTTCACTGACTCAGTGGTGGGTTGCCTGATGGTGATTGTTAAACAGTCCCTCAATGCATTTGGAGACGTTGGGCACTTGATTTCACTGGCTCAGTGGAGGGTTGCCTGATGGTGCTTGTTAACACAGTCCCTCAATGCAGTTGGAGACGTTGGACACTTGATTTCACTGACTCAGTGGTGGGTTGCCTGATGGTGCTTGTTAACACAGTCCCTCAATGCAGTTGGAGACGTTGGACACTTGATTTCACTGGCTCAGTGGTGGGTTGCCTGATGGTTCTTGTTAACACATTCCCTCAATGCAGTTGGAGACGTTGGACACTTGATTTCACTGGCTCAGTGGTGGGTTGCCTGATGGTGCTTGTTAACACAGTCCCTCAATGCAGTTGGAGACGTTGGGCACTTGATTTCACTGGCTCAGTGGTGGGTTGCCTGATGGTGCTTGTTAACACAGTCCATCAATGCTGTTGAAGAATCAAGGAGCTTTGCTGAGATGGTGACTCTCGACACCGTGTGCTGTGTTTATTACTTCTTTACATGCTATATCAATGATTACATGTTATTAGAAACTGTTGTACTGGTCGGGTTGATCTAAAGATTATATGCTGTATGCTTGCCTACGCTTAATGGTCCATGATAATGATTGTGATAGTGCTGGGGCATCTGAAATCTACGTAGGGGCATTGCCTTTTGAAATGTGAATGGTTTTTAATTGACTTTACATACTTACTACTATGACTACTTGATAACGATGGAGATTGCACTTTTGAGGATGAATTATCTTTGATTGACTTTACATATATACTGCTACGACTGGCTATTTATTGGGATTTTGCTGTTTGGAGTAAATAACTTTTTCTAATGGACTATGCATACACGCTACGCAACTGGATGATGACAGTGGAGTTTGCACCTTGGTAGATTAATTATGATTTACTATGTATAAATTCTCATCTGCCTGCCTGTGAGAACGTGTGAACTTTGAGTTATATGTGTACGTTCTGATTACTGGGTACTGCTACATACGTTGTAATTATGAGTTTCTAGTTCTTTTTGTGATTTTAATTGCTATAAGTGCTAATGTGTACTTTTGATTCCTCTTACAGTTGATACCTCCATATGCGGCATTTTGTGTATTGCTCTTTTCATAATAATTACTTATACCGATTGTGCTTGTTGATAAGAGAGCGTATATATTACTCTAGCTTTATCGCGTGATCGCGATTAGGGTACTTTTAACGGATGGCTCATCGAAACACTAGGGGAAGTAAGATGTGTGAGGACCCATTAGTGGATGTGGATCATCAGGAATCGTTGGTTCCTGCAGAGGCCATGGCAGGTCCTTCGACCCTTCATGATAGCATTGGAATCATTGGAATGTCACAGCAATCTAGTTGGGGTGGTCCTCGTCCGCCCTATCCGCCAATTTGGTTCCTGGGTCTACATGATGGCCTCTCTGTGGACGATTTTTCGCGAGATATTCGTCATTACTGGCGATTTTATAGTTTAGAAGGTCAAGACAGAGTGGATATTCTTCTGGACCATGTCTCAGATTCTATCAGATCTGAGATAGAGATTCACTCGTTAACTATCCAGGATCCGGACTTGTTGTTGGATAGATTATTCGCTGAGTACGGAGATAATAGGTCAGCTCATGATCTAATTTCCGTCTTTTATAGGGCTGAGCAACAGGGCAGGGAATATGTCCGTGATTTCTCCCATCGTCTGATTAAACTATATAAGAAAATCTCTGCAGCACAGACTAGAGAAAGTCAATTGATAATGGAGACCTGCGTATTGCGGGATCATTTTATAAATTATGTAGGGGACCAACTTTGTTCAAAAATGTTGTTGGAAAAGGTGGTGGATAATCCTTCCATTTCCTTCCTTCAATGTCGGGAAGCTGCAATGCGTTGGGAGAACAAACCTATTTCACCAGCTGCAAGTGATATGTCATTCCAGGTGAGGGCGCTCCAGCGTAGGGTGCAGAGTTTGGAGGGCAGACCTATAAGGGACTCCGGGGAGCGACATATAGGGAATCATGACCGCACTGTCCTGTCGGCCCACTGTCCGCCACCTCATTTCGGTCGGTCTGGGGCTCAATGTCGTTGATCCCGATACAATATGGGGGCAGGGAATTTAGGTGTACCTCTTTAAAAGGGCGACACTCAGGAGAGTGTGTTTGAGCAAAGCAATGCTCAGCTCTCTTTTAATTTCTTTGATAGCATTCCAGTCACTTGTCAGTAATGCCCAAATGTACTCAAAGTAAGATCCAATAACAAGTGACTATGAATAGTACCCTACTACTTCTGCAAGTGCTAGGTAACTGGCTGATGCTACAAATCTATCACTGCATATTCAATGATCAAAATTATGTTTATCTATCTGGTTAACTCATAGTTCATTTTCTTTACTATTATATGTGCCCATTCATTGAACACTTAGAGATGATAAATATTTCAACCCAGTAATCATTTTCTAGTTTTTGTTAATATTAAATTGACCACTGACAATAAATATGTGTGCCAATGTTTACCTATTCAGTGTTACCCTCAGGTTTGTTGTTTTAATCTGTTACCAACGGAATTATATTTAGCAGTCCCAGATAATAGAAGTCTGGTTCCCATTTCATGTTTGTGTTTGTCCATATGTGCTGTGTCGGTTATTATCAATATTCATGTATCCAGCTCTGGCCATTACCATACCTGCCTCGTGTTACTTCAAGTGTCTAATTTAATATCAACAGCAAAGGAGGAGGTGGGTGAACGGTTAGTAACAGACCATTATGGTACACATAAAAAATAATGCAATTCAAATATTGTGGACGCATATGTTGAATAAGACAATTATGTAAAAATAGGTATCCCGGCAGGGAGGAGAAGGGGAAGACCACGGTGAAGATTGCTTATAGCTGTAACATGATTTGAGCATGCTAGATGCAGAGGCAATGCATGTGACCCATGAGAGAGAAAGATATTCCAAAAGAATGCTAGGGTAGCAAAGTTCTGCTCATGACAAGCTATTATTTGATGATGATCTGATCTCAATAAAATCAATATATTCTGTTACCTCTTAATATTTGTCTACTATGTATAATTACCGTACACTTTTATATCACATGTTTTAATGACGAAGATTAACATTACACTGATCGTGCAGTTGTTTAAATGTATTATCATTGCATACAATGTGTTTACTTATTTGATTGTAAAATGTGATTTCTTTATTAGCTGCAGCGTGTCAACCTGGCTATTATGGAGTGCACTGCAAGACTAAATGCAATAAGGGGTGTGATGTCAAATGCGAAAAGACAGATGGTCGATGCAAGTGCAGGGATAACTATGCAGGGATATTCTGTAAAAGTTTGTAAAACAATATATGGGTTTTTCTTAATATGATGTCATACGAGTGACTGAAAACGGGACATGCCTCTTTAATATGTTCAGTGTCGCACTGTTTGAGAGGGAACCATTTTTTGTTTGTATTCGTAATGAAATTCTCAGCCACATGGTGTAAAAATTATTAGAAATACAGAAATTGTATTTGCAACTATAAAACTGACGACTGTATGTCTTCTCAACAGTATGAAGTGTACGTGTTTCAGTCGTACACGTACGGCACTAATGGTGAGATCTCTGCTGCCTCAGCTGTTCTTGAGTCGCGAATCATAGTGGATCGTGACGGAAACGTTGAATGCGACTTTGGACTCTGTCACTGACATTCTTTTGTTTCAAGTTTGTCTGGTAGACGGAATGAGGTACCTTTTGATCGTATGTGGTCAACCGACAAAGTTTTTCCACCATGTCCTCTTCCATACAATCCTCTACCACTTATACTACCACTTACAGAAGGGACATTTTATTCGCATACTGCCATGTGTATGAAACATGCTAACAGTGATATCGGTGAAATTACGATCTCATCCGGTGTTGATAGTTCATCCAACAGAAAATTCTTCATTTGTACAACAATTATGTTAGAAGTTTTAAGGTGACCATGGATAGACAGCTTGATTAAAATTTCAAAATTAAGATCAACGCTGAGAGAAAACCAAATAGAGAACATCCGGGACGTTTTAACACGCCAACTGTAAATGAAGTTGTAGTACTAATTGTTTGTCAGGAATTTGAAAAAAAGAGATATTGTTATTAAAGCAAGAAAGAATGGTTTACAAAGAATATCATAAATGCATCGATCATATGATACTCTTCAGTACCCACTGATGTTTCCCAGTGGTGAGGATGAATACTGTATTACAATTCCACAATTCAATCCAAACAATAATCCAACACAAAGGCAAAACACTGTCTCCACTATGCATATTTATGCTTACAGATTGATGATAAGATCAGACGAAATAAATTATTTTCATCTTTTCAGGCAACTTTTCAATAAATATTTGCTTGATGTGTATGCAAAAATTCAAACGAGACTATTCTCTTTATAAAAACAATTTAAAAAGCCACTAGTAGAAAATGACATACATCTAAAAGATGCAGTGGAAAGTGATGGCAAAGTTCAAGACATAGGTCAAATGGTAATTCTTCCATCATCTTTTACTGGAGGTCCGAGGGATATGTATGAGCAAACTCAAGATGCCATGACCTATGTCAGTAAGTATGGTCCCCTGATCTTTTCATAACCTTCACGTGCAATCCACGATGGAATGAAATAACCAACATGTTGCAAGGACACAAGCCACACGACAGACATGACATACTTTGCTGAGTGTTCAAACTGAAAGTTGTATCTCTCATGAGTTTATTACCAAATGAACAGTGTTTGGAATGACAATCTGTTACGTGTACTTTATTGAGTGGCAAAAGGTAGGACTTACACATGTCCATATCTTGGTGTGGCTGCAAAATAAAATTCCCTCAAATGAAATCGACATTTTCATAAGTACTGAATTACCAGAACCTACCTCTGACCCAAGACTACATGGTATCATAGTCAAAAACATGATTCATAGAACTTGTAGTCTTTTCAATCTAAACCTCACCCTGCACGCAGCACGGAAAATGCTCAAAACGGTATCATCGGTCATTTGTGACAGAGAGCAGGATAGAAGCTACCCCATATTCAGACGAAGGACGCCAGAAACTGGAGGGTTTTATGTAGATGTCAGACATAAAGGTAGGGTTGTCAGTGATGGCAATATGTGTATTGTGTCCTAATGTTCATTGTTATCAGTAATCGTCAATGCACACATAAATGTAGAATTTTGTAATTCTGCAAAATCAATTAAATATGTATGGATATACATCAACGTAGGGTGTGATCAATCTGCATTTGCTCTGAAAAATTATGACGATGAAATTGAACGGCGTAAAACACGTAGATACATCAGAAGCTGTATAGCACATTCTGTTTTTTTCCTATTCATCACAGAAGCCTCACAGTAATTCACTTATCAGTTCACGTAGAAAATGGCCAGAGGGTTTACTTCACTGAGGACAACGTATCGGAGAAGCTTCTCAATCCTCCTAAAACAACACCGATGGCTTACTTTGAACTCTGTCAAACAAACATTTTTGCTTCGACACTTCTATACCAGGAGATTGCTTCTTATTACACCTGGAACGGAAAGCAGCTCATTCGTAGTCAACAAGGAACTGTTGTGCCAAGATATCCGAACATATGGAAGAGCAATGCGCTTGATCGGATTTACTATGTGCACCCGAACAATGTAGAATGTTACTTTCTCAGAATGCTGCTGCATAAAATATGTGGGCCAATGTCATTCGTCGACCTGAAGAACATAAATGGTACTAGCCATCCAACATATCATGGAGCATGTAGAGCTCTTGGTTAGATCGACGATGATAGTCCCTGGAATGGCATTCTAAAAGACGCACCCATCTCAACAGCGATGACGAGAGATGTGTTTATCGTGATGTTAACATTCTACCATGTGACAAACCCACAATTGTTGTAGCAAAATCAGACAGACAGTTTCACAGAAGGCAAACTGCATCACCTCAAACGAGATTTCCCTGATATCCCTGTTCATTATGACGATCATTTTACAATAAATGGATGTCCCTAATAGAATGCAAATTGTATTCCCTAACACCCACAACTCGTGATGATTTCGGATAGACATCTCTCACGCGTGATAATCACGTTTTGTTTGACCGTGAATATTTACGGGAAATATACTACAAGGTCACAGAACTTATCAATTTTCTTGATGAGAGTGACCAAAATATTGCCTATTTAACACAATTAGACAGTATAAATGATAATCAAGGAAATATATTTTTCCTATACGCTCCAGGTAACACAGGATAACTGTTCTTATTAAATTTGCTCTTGGCCAAATTGAGATCAACAAAACAAATAGTAATTACAGTAGCCTCTTCTGGAATTGCAGCGAGACTCTTTCAAGGCGGACTATCATCCCACACGTCTATGTTATTCTAACATATCACCATCTGAGCTGTGTGCTCTTCACATTCGTCGAAGTGCTGACATTGTTTTCAAACGCGGTGACAAAGACGTGACGAAAACAATGACGTATACATTCAAAAACATCACAATCAGCTGCAAGACACTCACTTTTGTCAAATCGTAATGATGCTACGCTACGATCTAATTGTAAAATTCGTAAAGTCATAAGTAATTAGTGAATTACTCAGAAATAATTTACCGTTAGTTGCTTTTCAATATGTGTTATTGATACATGTTTATGTAAGCCCTTAATTTAGAAACACTCCCCTCCCCAACCCTATCCATGAAATCTACAATCCTGGTAAACCTAACATCTCTGCCTGCTCTTGCGTCAATGAAAGCATTTCTGAATTTGTTGACAGTTTCATGAATCATATAGTTACCCCATAAGAGCAAAGATCCCAAGCGTCAACACACTGTTGCAGAAGGTCCAAGGGAGATGGATGCTTGATAAACACATGTCTGTTAATGGCGAGCTTGGTGAGCTTCGCTAGTGGATACTGTCAAAGAGTACGAGCGTCGCGATGAACTTTGATTATGCATTTAATTACCTGTACTGTTTTCCTAATGTCACTTGTGATATTGAGGATGATGTTACCTGCGATTCCCGCAACATTATCTATGTCATCACTCGTGAACTTTGTGATAAGGTGTGTATAGGTGAAATTAACGAAATGTTTAGTGGTCCTTTCATGAAACATTTACGTACTCACATACGCCCTATGTGTTAACCGTAGCCGCTCATGTTAATGGACGTTCTCATTTTGAACCTCGCGATAAACAGGGCACATTCATCTGATCACGTATTTGTAATGATCGAAGTCGATTTGCTCTAGAAGATGGTTTTATATATGTATCATAATAAACCTTGGAACAGGTGGCAGACAACATCTCGTGGACCTGATAATCTACTCTTGGAATCAGGGAGTATTTCCAAAGGAATGGAAGGAGGCGGAAATAATCCATATAGCAAAAAAAAAAAGGCAAGCCCAAGGAAAAAATGCAAGCTACCGTCCCATAAACCTCCTCGAGAAAACAATGGAACAACTTGTAAACAACAGGCTGTTTAACTTTCTTGAGGAAAAGAAAATACTAGACAATTGCCAATCAGGTTTCAGAGAACAAAGAAGCAAAGACGACCAAACCACATATCATTTTCAAGAAAATGAAGATGCCTTTCAGAATAAACACTATAGTCTGTCTATTAATTCGTGAGCACGTTTGAAATTGATTTTCTCGAAAACTACCTGTTGGATCTCAGTGATTTTTGCATGCAGCCTTAGAATATCCATGACGCTATTTCATAAAGAACAAGTGTAAACATGAGCAGTGCGACAATTGTTCCTATTCTTAATCAGATGTTAGCACTTCAAAACGGAATAAAATGAATGTCGACCGTGGAACGAAAGAGGTCAATTGAGGATATTTAACATGAGATGCAAAAAACCTTCATACGGCATGAGCAGTTGATTATTGAACACAAGAAGTAAATATTTACAACATCAACTCGCCCGAGTGGTTACCGGGGCCAATAGTTGGGGTGTAAAGAATAGCACCATTGTTACCTGCCACGCATGTCGTAAGAGGCGACTAAGGAGGTGGATGAAATCGGATGCACGTGTCCTAAACGTGTAGAAGTCTATGCGTTTAGGGGCCTAGGCATGCTCTAGTATTCTGATCTTTGTTTCTTTATCAGTTCCGTTCCATACTGTTTCGAGTTGTTTAATTATTTTGTGAAGCCATGTTTGTTATTCTTTTAATTTCCTTCATCACATTTCCATTCTGTTGTTAGCAGTGAACCAAAATAGTCAAAACTGTTCACATTTTCTACTACTTGATCTCCATTGATAAAAATATCATTTGTCATGTTTGTTTTATATGTTGTCATAATTTTTTTGTTTTTGCCACATTGAGATATAGATTTTGTTTTTCACTTTTATCTATCACTTCTCCTAATAATTTCTCAATCCCTGTTTGTGATGTTGACAGTAACACTGTATCGTCTTCGTATCGTAGTTCATGTATTTCTCCTCCTCCGACTATAAAGTTAGTTAGTTTGTTCCTTTCGTGCCAAAGGCGGCACATAGGGCAGAGGTTTTAGATCTCCATGTGATACGGTTCTTTGCTAGCAGTTGCAGATCTTGCATGGTTTTACATCCCAATAGTTTACTTTCTTGTTGGATGGTTCTTCGCCGACTATAAAAGGATCGTATATTTCTTTTCTGCTATCTTCTGTGACATTCCTCATGATGTTTTCTGCATTTATGTTAAACAGACAAGGGCGACATAATTCAGCCTTGTCCGACTCCCTGCCCTATGTCAAACCAGGCTGATGTATCGTAACATGCTCTTACAGCCGTCATTTGATCACTATAAAGTTATCTTATGATCTGTATCAAATGTAATTGGAATCCCATTTCTCCCATAATCTTCCACAATTCCTGATGCTCTACACAATCAATGCCTCGTATTATTACAAAAATGTGTACTATTGTGATGTGGATGTCTATGATCAACAGTTGTGTAAATAGATACGTTGGGTTGAAACGTAGTGGCAGATTTGGACTGTATCTAGTGTGTGTGCAGTCAATGACTTTACGCATGTGATCTTGACATGGTGAGGATACCAAGTACGTAATCTACTACGGACATAACAAATTGATTAAACAGAACAATAATCTCTATTTAATGTAAACAGCTACAGTATTCTTGAATGCTTAAGTTGGCAAAACTGTATCGTTTGTTCAACAAGATGTCTGGAAGACTACAATACAAGGTTATTACTGTATAGTGCAGGCCTATTCCAACGTCTAATAGCTTATCCATCAGAACGAAATCTGATCAAGTCAGCCCTGACTATAAAAATATTGAAAAATTACCACACCATACACAACACAAGACAGTTTGCAATGTTCCTTTATTGTCTTCAGCTATTTCGTATCTGTCTGATGCAGTCCTATCAATTAACCTATCAGTAGCTTGCGTGCAATTTCTGCGGAGAGGGTCTAGCGATATGTAGAAACAAGTGACAAGAAAGTTAATTCAACGTCTTTAGTTGCTTAACTTTCTGCATACGAGGGACGAAATTAGCCATCTCCCTTACACGAAATATTATTATTGCTCAAGAACAAAGGAAGAATAGTCAAGCTTGCACTAATGACATCAATCGTTGAAGAGTTGAAGATGCACAGAGGTGATGCACTTGTGTTTCTTTGCGATCGTCTGTTTAGTGAAGACTCTCACACGAATGTAGAATATATCCAGCGATATAAACCGTTTAAAATTGTACGTTGTATAAACATAACATATGTTTATGGACAACGAGAGTATTTTTATCGAGCGACAGCCTTGATTTTATGCGGTGCAGTTTTTTTTTGTGGCGGTACGCGCTTTTCATTCTGGAATTTGTTAACACGGAAACTTTTCAGTTGTTAGAAATTCAGGGATTTTCATTGGGAAAGGAGCAATAATAAGGGTGTTGTTGCAGTCGTTGGAACCGTACTATGAACTATGAACTATGAGGAGTTGTTATCAGCATGCATACCTTGACACTGCTAGAGGAAGGGCACTATAGGCATCAGAGTGATAGACGTGGTTCAGTAAACATAACAAGTAACCAATGAAAATAGACCATAAGGAACTAAACCTAAAATGAACAAATAAGGGAAAAAGAAAATTCTTGATGTTGCTGTAAACATATCACTAGACACATTGGATATTTCAAGTCAAGTCCTGTAAATTTTTGTATTTTTGCATTCAATTCTAAGAACGTATCATGGTTTCGAAATTTACTTGCATCATTTGAAACTTCAGTTACAAGTACACATAAATTGCTAACGAAATAATGGTGAGTGTTGGTGCGGCCCGTGCACGGATACAAAAAATATGGTTATTGGTTTTGGTTTTGGTTACAAAACTGAGTCATTGCACTCCGGACAGACCCATAGGTACTCAGTCTCCCCAACAGATATCGAATAAAATGCATACTGATGGTTCCTGTGGCTCGCTGATACAAAAACATGAACTATTGTTTAAATATTCACAAAATAGATGATACTGCAGTAAAATTATTTGATTGGCAAACACGTAATCACAAAGTACTGTAGTTTTACAAATTACAAAACAATGACAAATACGCAACTTTCCCAAACAAGGATTTATCAAGCAAACGAACAACGGGAGTGACAAATTTAAAAAAAAAATGGAAGACCAAAAATAAACGTTTCTAAAAAAAATTGGGGGAATAAAACAATAACGAAATAAATGTAACACAAAACACACATAAAAACTAGAAATAGAAGTGAAAAAATAATAAAAAATCTGAAAATATATAATTTGAATACTAAAATATACTTATAGATTACAAACTGGAAAGAAAGACTGAAGCATAGAAATGTAATACTTGAGCCACGTGGTCGAAGTACCATACAAAGAAATCAACCGATTCTCCAAGCAAAGCGACTGCGATCATCCGGGGAACACGATCGGATGGAGGGACCTGAACATTGTGAGCCCCTAAATGGCCAGTATCATGAAATGGTTACAGAGTCACAGAGATTGGCGATGTCGCACACTGCGACATCCCCAAATGTTCTGTGCTACTTGACAACAACTACCGACCGCATTCACGGGAAAACAAAGATCAGATTAAATGCTGATTCCAGGACTAATCTTACTGATGGGATCCCCACACAAAGGGGGTTGTACATTTAATATCCAGGGTTCGGCAATTCAAATGCGAAGTGAAGACGTTGGGTTAAATACAAGGCAGAATCGATTTGCCATTCTGAAGAACAATGGAGTTCAAGAATGATCAGGAATAAAACTAAGATAATGATATTTAATTCAAATGTCAAGTCTGCCCTTTCTGGGAGGAGAGATGGAGAACGACTAAGGTGAACACCAAAAATGGCATTCATCAATAGATGCCTGCAGATACCCCATTGAGATGGTATGCAAGACCACAAACAGAGAAACTGTGGGAGAGAGGACAACAGCAGGTGGAAGAGAAAATGAGAATGAATGGATAGGCCCACACTGAGAAACCCTGGCACATCACGGAAGGCTCTCCGTGGACCGGGCAATAAGGGAAAGGGACAAGAAACACCTGGAGCAGGAGTTAGAGATGAAAGTTAAAACGGGAGAGTGGGCGAGATCTGGAAAGATGGCCTTGGATAGGGGGGATTGGAAGGCCTTGGTTGCAGACCATGTTTCCTAGGGCGAAGGGTGAAGAAGAGAAGATGACTGTTGAAGAGTGGTCTTGGGGTTCAAGTTTTCTTCCAACTGGCGCCAAGAGGACTTATCGACTTGGTTTATTTTCTGCTCTAAGAAAGGGATAAATATTTCAACGGTTTCTGATAATTTGTACGTTGTTCTATGTTCCTCTCTCACGGGTTTGGTTCGAAATGAAATCACCATTCTCATTTTAGTAATTATAAGGAAACATTTATTCTCAATGCTGTACAGTTTCTTATCAATTTTGTTTTTGATGTCTAACTTTCACAACTGAGGTCAGTACAGTAATCCCCAGAACCTAAAAATTTAATGTGTGTACATATATATACATGTCTTTATATTACCAGAATCTTCTTCTTACTTGGAAAAGACACCCACTACAAGAACACAAAATGATTTAGGCACGAGATTCAAGCGGCATGTGTGGATGGCCAGGCTGAGAGAACAATTGGCCGGGTGACTGGCAACCCTCCAAAGGGAAAGGGGATCCCAACAGATGGTGGGGGATGAATACTAAACTTATGCATTTTGGAAGAGAATGTGGTTGCAACATAAAGCTGATCTCGCAGTTAAGCGCGATAGAAGATAATGCAAGGATGATGATGTTGTATATACGATGGTTCGGTTCAACGTGGTGAAAATCCGGCTGGGTTTTCTTGGCTAGGCATGTAGGGTTGTTCCCAGAGCGAAGTGGAGCATACAGGACAACTACTTCTAGTATGAGGATGGAGGTTGGGGCCCGTTACCCCTGCCCTCCATGGATTTCTGGGACTTCTTTTCTGGGGGTTGTTGCCTGACTCTCGTCGATGCTTCCAAGATCCAAAAGGGGCGGGTTTCGGTAAGGGATGTCGTCTATAAAGTTTTTAACCTTCAGCGGCTTCGTGGATATACTGTCCTGGGCATGCGGGTGTTTACGGTAATGAGAGAGCGACAGGCTGCATAAACGCATCGATTGTTGGGGAGTTGAAGATGGATAGGGGATATTCTTGGTCTCTTCGAGACTTCTTTTTGGGATGAGGATCAGTATGTATACCTTTCCCTGGGATATCTTTTTGAGGAGATTGACATATCGGGGTATGCCGGAGTGCAATGACATCGTTTAGTAACCAATAACCAAACCATTTTTTTCCTGTTCTCTCTCTTACGTCGTGGTAATTCAGGCGGGAAATCACGACGCCTGGTATTGCTTTTTCTGACTGATTTTCGTGAACTATATTCCCCATTTAGGCACCCCACACCATACGGACATCCTCCGAATTCAAATAGATGCTTAGATCCTTCAGGTGATTGCTGCAGGAGACCTGTTGTTGTAATTCTTTCTCGACATCGTTAGTTTAGTGAGGGGAACGGATGACTATCGGCTTTTCTGCCTTTCGTAGGGTCCTTCCATGCATTTAAAACAAAACTTTATGATTTTTTGGTACTGCAAATTTGGCTTGGAATGGCCAAATAGCATTAGCCCATGCACCTGACTGGTATTGTCGTCCGGTAAAGACCGATCGATCCACCCTCAGAGCAATCCAAGAATGTATCCGTTTTTGTATTCATGCTCACGACATTTGCAAAAAATGTTGGCTGGTCTTTGCCATATGTCTCAATTTAATGTCTTTCGACTATACGAGATCCTTCGGACATCTAGGACATTCTCAGGCATTGGAGACGCCTGCGCTTGTCAAACAAACTATCATACGTTGGCGGTATGGCATTATGTGATATGAGCCATGGTGTGTGGACGTTATCTTGTAGGATGATCAGCGTCCAAAAGTATTGCCCCCAAATGTTTGGGTTTGTACCAGTCAAACCTTTGCATTATCGCATATGTTTCTATCCCGATGAGTTTTCTCTGAGTAGGAAATATTCTTCAGACGTTTTGGGGCGCGTGTCTTATTTTCCAATTTCAAGATTTTACTCTTTCATTTTTTCCTTTCTCCGGAAACACTGGTCGGGACACACAGATATTCGACCTTTTACCCAAACCCAGTTTCGGGTTTTTTTATTGTCAGTCCCAGACCGTTGTTCCAGGAGACAGTTTCATTCAAAACGCCCCTTCAGATTTCGCTCGGTGAACTTTACCTAAGGTTTCTCTGGGGTTTGTCTTCCTTGCGGTTTGGCCGACCTTTCAGACGTCACGATGCGTTATCGTATTTTTCGGGAGGCTTGCCGAGACCTTTGGAGATGGGATAAGCCTCTGCAGCTTTCCTGTCTGCGCTGGCTCGTCTTTCCCGTCCTTCATCCCCATCGCCTTGCCATATGCCCCGCCTTTAGGTTCGCCTGTACGTTTGCATTCCTGTTCGCTCCTTTGGTGCCTTTCTCACTGTGTTTATTAGGTCTTCACTGTGCTCACATTTACAGTGTCTGATATTTTCCCTGACAAGCTAGACTCGGCGCAGATTTTGCCTGTGGGCCCAATCTCCTCCGGATGCACCTCTCATCCCTTATGTTTATTTTCGTACTTATGGGCTCTGCCCTGAGATGACAATTTTGGGTCTGTTTGCTCCAAGGGGTTAGCATTCGTTGCTGACGACTCTACACCTGTTTCGACTTTTTCTAAATTGGCAATTTATTCTCGTTTATCGGGCCCGGAATTGTGCATTTGTTCAGATATTTTGACCTCATGGACTTTTCGGAGCTTACTACTACCACAGCCTTGTCTTCTCGATCTGCTTAGCCAGACCGGAACATGATGTTTCAGCGTCACGCGAGGAGGTGGAGACTTGATTATGTCATCTCAAAATCGGCGCGTCGTTGTCCATGCGCTATTTGATGCCAAGATATTGTTACATGAAGGCATTATCTTATATAGAAATACGAAGCTTATTCCCTTCATCGTGTTTAGTTATTTGACATTTTATTACCCACGTGTAAAATGTTTAACTTTCTAAAGTTTTGGTTTACGATATTGTCTGTCAAGTTTCATACCGCCTGTAAACAATTTCTGCAGACCGCTCTATCCTGAACAACTGCGCAATATCCCATCCTGCCTCCCTAAGTCATCATCTCTTACCCAAACCTTTTCATCTAACTTAATGCCTGCTTTAGTATGTGTTCTTTTATGACTGTACCAATGTCGACACCCATCTCACCGCGTGAATGGGTATGCGCGTGGAAACACGTTTAGTCTAGTTCAGTCATGGGGATCACCATCACTGCATTTTGATCAAACCAGTCCAGACATCAATCTCTTCATAAGTATGTCTCCGTGTGTGGTAACCAACGACACCAGGTGTATGTTGGTTTCAATCAATCAAGTGTCCCGCCTGTCGACGTAGACCATCATGTCTTACAACTCCTCTCTCACTCTCCTTGGAATGTATTAGTTCTGAAGTCGATTTATTTGTTTAACTGAGACCGCCAGAAAATAGTTTCCGTTTAAAAATTCAGAAAAAACTACAAACATGTTGTCATAGATTTGGGGCCCCATGTTGATAAGATTAATTTCCTGTGATAAACAGTTTAGTTTGGACAATTAAATTTTGATTTAAAAAATATTATCTATTTGGAAAATAATTTAAAGCAAAACCCCTTTTCATCAAAAAGGAGGATTTCCCACACATAAAGGCAAAAATTACAAAACCACATAATGATGACAAACACACCCCATTACAAAAAGCGTAACCTCCCCCAAAATATAACATTGTTTGTAAATATGAAATTTAAAAGGGGTTTTTTAGAAACATTTTAAAAAACAGAATATTTTTTATAACTTAGAAAAAAAGTGGTTCACGCATAAAAAAATATTTAATTATTTCAAATTTGATAACTTAGCTTTAAAATTGTAGCAAATTACGACAGATGGTCCCTGCCTGATTTTCGTGAAAGTTTTTTTTTAAAAATGTTAAAACCCTTTTCCTGATGAGGCTCAATATCCCCAAAGAAAGACTGATCCTCTTTTTTGTCTTTCTTCATTCACGACAAGCGCCTTTTCCTTAGCCTTCCTTTTTTAAAAAAAAAAAACTCACGATTTAGATTTTTTTAAAGAAACTTTTTACAAATTTTTAAAAATGTCCATTGAAATCCGTTGGTTTTTGGCGTTTTTAGTATTTAAAGATTTAAATTTACTTTTTTATAAATACAATGCTCAGAAAAACAGTTGTGGAACCAACATTTGATGTGTTTTTAGTCATCCAGGTCCATACCAATCGATGTTAGGGAAATGTTGCGCCCTTTTAAAACTTTGAACAAAGCCACAAAAACCCAGCCCAAAATAAACCCCTTTTCCACTGGGGTTAAACCACGGAAAGTTTAAGTGGGGACTCAGCCAAAAGATTGAAAGTGTTCTATTATAAGATTTTTTTTGATTTTAAGAGAGCTGACTATTAAAGGGAAAAAGGATTTCACAAAATATTTTTTCAATGAAAAAGAAAGTCACAAATCCCTTTTTTTACCAATTAACCCATTTTCGCTTTTCCCAATTTTTCAATGTTCTGAAAGAAAATTTTTTCCAAAATTTTGCCTCCAAATGTATTCTACTTCTTATACTAGGGTGATTTTTAAAATTTGTAAAAAACTAAATATCCACATCAGAATCGGGGTTTTCTAATGTCCAAAGTTTGCCTGATTGAAAAGGGGGGGGGATTTTTTTGATTTTAATATAAAACATTCAGTCTGATCAATGTTGTGAACTAGAAATTTTTTGGGGAAAAGGAGTTAAATTTTTCGATAATTGTACATGTTTATTCAGATGTATGTTGATTTAAAATTTTCCTTCTTTAATAACGTTTTTTGAATTTTTTTGAATACATAACATCAAAATATTTCAAATATAATCCCGATTTAACAAAAAATTTGTTTAAACAAAATATTTGGGGGAAACAATTTTCTTGGGGGATATTTAAGGGGAAAAAAGGGGAAATCATTTAAAGCCGAGAAAAATTATTTTTAATAATTTAGGTAGCTAAAAGATATTTTGGGGGCAAAAATATTTTGGGAACACACCCCCTTTAACCCAATAACTATAAATATTGATAAACACATAATTCAAAAAGAATATCAAGCTAGAAAGACTGATAAACATTAAAAGTACAATTTTTGTTTATAATTTGAGAATATCCATTTTCGATGAAACCTGGGTGGGTCTCCCGCCTTCAATAATGTCAGACCACCGAACATTTTTCCCTCTGTCTTCCACGATCTATCCTTCCAGAATTGTATCTACTGTCGCCAAATGGCCTAAGACTTAGCTTCGCATTAAATGCCAGAAGAACCTTGACTGCCTAATTCTTATTCTCTTGATAAGGTTACTTTGTTGGTTTACTATTGTCATTTGACGTCCAGTAGAATTTTTATCTTTAACTTCACCAAATTTGAATTGAGATTCTTGCAGTCTGGATGGTGTTGCATATTCATCATCATTACTTGACTAATTTTCATGTCCTCTCTCCCTCATACTATCGGTCGGATCCATTGATCCCTTTTTTATTTACAGCAGCCATACCAATAAGTCTATCGGCACGGTCATCTTGCTGTATACCTACTTGCCCTGACAAATAGGAACAAGGATTTATGTCAACCTAAACCTCTTCAGGGACATTGTTTTCGAGCCCAATTGGTTTAAATATTCATGAGCATATTGAATGATTCACTGAGAAGTCGTACAAGGATGAAAGTATCTCCAATTAGACCATATTGTTGGTTTACTGAAATGGTAGTCATACAAGGATGAAAGTATATCCAATCAGACCATCTTGTTAGTTTACTGAAATGGTAGTCATGCATTCCTCCCCATGAGGCCATTACCTTGTAGTGGTGTGGAGGCTTGCGTGCTCCAATGATACAGCGAGCTAGGACGGCGGGAACTTATGTTGACGTAAGGGTTACCCAAGGTCACTGAAGAGGGACAGACGAAGCATGGTCTCCTGGTCCTCCAGGTTGGGGTTGGGCTTGGGACTAACGATCCCATCATTTAAAAATAATTAAAGTTACGGAAACAACAACAAACATACAACCTATTCACCGGGATGAAGGGCGACCAGAGTCATTGACTCACATGACTGGAAGTGGTGAAAACCGAAAGGAAGCTACTTTCATGAGGACGGAAGTCCTGATTGCCAAAACCAAGACCAGAATTTGATTCTGGAATATAAGAACAATGTACGAAACTGGAAAACTATCACAAATAACAGCAGCCATGAGAAGATTAATCTACATATCCTAGGGTTAGGGGAGCAGATGGACAGGAAACGGAAGAAGTACCACTGCAACAGGTGAAACAGTCGTTTTTTTCTGACGAGACATAACCTACACCATGAAGGAGTACAGTAACTTAAAAAAGGCGTGAAAAGTGTCTGTTAGAATGGAAACCTATCAGCAGCCGCTTGATTAAGATCAGACTAAAGGGAAGCATACAAACATCACAATCCTACAATGCTATGCGTCAACTAATCATAGCGAAGATACAAAGAAAGACTCGTACTACGAAAATCTACAAGCAGAATTAGACAAGTCACCAACCCATGATGTTATCATTGTTATGGGAGATCTAAATGCGAAGGTCGGACAAGATAACGCGCATAGTTATAGAACTATGGGAAAATATGGATGTGGTACGATGAACGATAATGGAGAACGTTTAGTAAACTTCTGCAGCATGAATAATATCGTTATAGGAGGAACCCACAGAATCTCGTTATAGGAGTGACAGCGCAGAACCCACCGGCGAGTGGAAAATGCTCTGGCTGCAACCAACCCATCCCCAACTATGGGTTAAATGGCAGCCCTCCTCTCTCTTGAGGAGGGCATCTTTATTCTTGTCTTATCTCCTACTTCTTTTACAATTTTTCTATCCCTCGAGTTAGACCACAGTCTCTTCTCTAGCAGTAAGAGTGCTGAAGTCGGAGGCAACCAGCCAAGAGGCGCACTATAGCAATCAGGTTGCCACGCATACACGCATATGAATATGTCTATGTATTTAAAAGATATGGTGCTCGCCCTGTGACGGACACTCAGGCAGGTGCAGTGCCGGGCCCTCTACCTCGAAAGGGCCCAGCCCCAGCTACTGTATGTCGTTCATTTGCCCTGTGGAGCCAGGAGGCATGAGAATAGAGCAACTGGCCAATTTCTTAAAATAATGCACTGGAATGCTGAGGGTGTGAACAACAAAAAAGATGGCTACAGCAAAAAAGTAGAACGTGAAAACATCCTAAATGAGGAACAAGTACATGTATGCTGTTTGCAAGAGACCCACCTGAATGAAGATGTAGCCTTCAAAGTCAGAGGCTTCCAGTGCTACTGATCAGACCGAAAAAATAGAAGAAATGGTGGAGTAATGACACTTGTGAGAAACAACATCACCACATGTCAGAATGAGGAGTACATGGAGGGTGCAGAATATCAGATGCTGTATCTTAGGACGGCAAGTACAGAGTTTCACTTAATCAACTACTACTGTCCAAGTGACCGCCCACTGGCACTGGTCACAATTCCAACAAAGGAAAGACTCATAGTGTGCGGGACTTCAATAGTCACTCACAGAGCTGGGTGTATGACTACATGGACAGGAGGGGCGAGGAGCTTGAAAACTGGCAGGATGACAACAAACTAATCCTTGTCAATCAGCCCAAAGATCAGCCAACCTTCTACTCCAGATCATGGCACACCACCTCTACACCAGACTTGGCATTCCACTCCTCAGACCTGGAATGGAACATTACACGTGTTGTTGGGAAACAGCTAGGAGGCAGCGACCATCGGCCAGTATTTATCACTGTTGAAAATCAACTCATCAGGGTGAGCAGCACTCTATCTAGGTGGAATTACAAGAAGGCAGATTGGACAATGTATAAGCATCGCACCAGTATACTGACACTAGGTATATCTACTGACAAGGACATCAACAAGGTAGTTGATGATTGGTTATTGGTTATTGGTTACTAAACTGACGTCATTGCACTCCGGGCATACTCATAGGTGCTCAGTCTCCCCAACAGATATCGAAGAGTATACATACTGATGGTTCCTGTGGCTCGCTGATTAAACACACCTTTCACTCTCCTCTCAGGCATCCAGTTCGACTTGAACAACGGGTAACTCCAAACTGCTTAAATCGCTTGATTGATTCATCATCGATTTAAGTGTCCTCATCCAACAGAGAGTCGCGAAGAGACCGAAGAATATCCCCTTATCCATCTTCAACTCCCAACAATCGATGCTGTTGATGCAAGTCTGTCCGCTCTCTCATTACCGTAAACACCCGCATGCCCAGGACAGTATATCCACGTAAGCCGCTGGAGGTTAGAAACTTCTATAGACGACATCCACTCATACCGAAACCTGCCCTTCTGGATCTTGTGAAGCATCGACTGAGAGTCAGAGACAACAACTGCCCCAGTAAATGAAGTCCCAGAAATCCAATGGAGGGCAGCAGTAACGGCCTCAACCTCCATCCTCATACTAGAAGTAGTTGTCCTGTATGCCCCACTTCGCACTGCAACAACCCTACCATGCGCATAAGCCAAGAAACCCCAGCCAGATTTCTCACCACGTTGAACCGATCCATCAGTATATACAACATCACCATCCCTTGCATTATCTTCTATCCCAATAAGTATATACAACAACATCACCATCCCTTGCATTATCTTCTATCAGCTGCTTAACTGCGAGATCAGCCTTCATGCTGCCCCAATCTCTACATTCTCTTCCAAGAGTAAATGTAACGTTGAGATAGTTCATCATGCCACCATCTGTTTGGATCCATGCTTCCTTTTGGTAGGGTCGCAACCGTAGTCACCTGGCCAATTGTTCTCTCAGCCTGGGCCATCCACGATATGCCACGCTTGATTCTCGTGCCCTTAACATCATTAGTGTTCTTGTGTAGTGGAAGTCTCTTATCCGAAGTAACCCGCATATATGCCTTGGTTTGGGCGATTGCATGACAGGAGCGTAGTGACAGAAGGCCAAGCATATATCTAATCTTCACAATGGGGGTATCTCTAGTGCAGCCCAGAACTATACGCATACCTTCATTCTGAACCCGTTCGAGTCGTTCACATTGTGATCTTGATATCGTAAGAATTCCGAGTCCGCAATCTACCACTGACATTACCAGTCGATCGAACAAAATGGTAGTCTCTACTCAAGGTGTGCGGCCACCATAACTTTGAGAGCCGCAAGACCACGCTTGCACCGTTGTATCGTATGTTCAATATGGTGTTTGAAAGATAGACTACGATCAAAGGTTGTCCCAAGATAGCGCAGCCTGTCTCTACGCTCGATGGTATGTTCATCAAAGATTACACAGGGTAGGTCAGCCTGACGATGTGATTATTCAACGAGCACCAAAACATACACGCTTTTTCAGGATTGACCTGAGAGCGAGACTCTCTACACCAACCCGAGATGGTACGCAATGTTTTCGGAATGTCGTCAACCATCTCTCGTCTATCTGACCCAGTCCTATATATTAAGATATCATCTGCAAATGGATATATTCTTGGATTCTCCGAAAGGAGTTAATTCTTATTTTCATGTTTGTTGGCCTACACGCTCTGATATAACCAATAAAAGGTTCGCCTTAGGTTGAAAGGGCGTGCCTCGGCTTATAGAGGCTTTAATCCCCTAATAAACAAACAAACAAACAATGTCAATGTCCGACCCAATCCGGTTGGCTGAATTTTAGCTACATTTAGTTAGTCTTTCCTATTGGGCCTGTGGGCGGCGCATAGGGCAGAGGTCATAGTTATCCATGTCTCGCGGTTCGTTGCTATCTGTTTTAGGTCTTTAATGTTTACTAGGCCCATCGTTGAGCCTTCTCTGGTGATGGTTCTACGCAGAGCCTCTCTTGGTCTTCCTCGTTTTCTTTCCCGCTGGTGTCCATATGAGGGATTGGTAAGGAGTCTTCTCTCATCCATTCTAAGTGTGTGGCCGATGTAGTTCCAGCGGCGCTTTCTTATAAAATTTAGCTACATTTGCTGTGTAAATATTAAACAACACGGGTGATAGAGGAGAACCCTGGGTAATCCCGGGCATATACGTGCAGGATCTGATGTCCATGTTCCTCAACGGAGTGCAACGGTTCTCTCCATTAAAGAAGCAGCTATCCAGTTCACCATCCAAGGATTAACTTCACATTTAATCAAAGAGCGCACCATTATTGAAAAATTCACCTTGTTAGAAGCATCCTCAAGTCGATGGCCACAGCAACAGTCTCTTGCTTGGATTGGAAGCCTTCATAAACATCATATGCAAACGTGCCAGCATTGTCCCATGTCCCTTTCATTGGCCGGTAGCTACCCAAAGTGTCATGGAGGATGTGGTCATTCTCCACGTGACACATTACCTTTCGGCCACTATCTTCTCTAGTAATTTGCCATATACATTTTGCAAGGTGAGTATGCGGTAGCTGCTGAGCAGTTTAGGATCCTTCCCATGTTTGTGGAGCGGTCGTAAATAACTATGAAGCCAATCCTCGGGTAACACAGCATTCTGTACACTTTTGTTAAAATCCATCACAATTGCATTAATAACAGTCTCGTCCAGCTGTTTGATGTGATGATATTGGACACCATCAGGCCCTGGAGCGGTGCTGTGGCTTGCCTTGAGTGCATTAACAACATCCTTCTTTGTTATTAAGTCAATGTAAGGTTCTCCAGAGCTAGTAATATCACGAAGAGCACTTATGATATTATGACGGTCAGTTTTATCACCTTTTTCTGTCTGTTCCACGAAACGATGAAGGAACCCCTGTCCCTTTTCTGCATCTGTTGCCAAGACGGATCCTGATGAGTCACGTAAAGTAGGAAAAGACTGGCTAGTATTCCTCCTGTTCATTTTGCGATGAAACTGCCAGAATTGATATAGAGACTTGTCGCCACAGACTTGCGTTATGAAAGTCTCCCATAACCCACTCTTTGCCTCACTAGCCAATACTTTGAAATCCCCAGTGGCTTTGTGGCGAATAGCAGACTTTTCAGCCACATCACACATATTTCGAGGTCGCTTCTTTCGGGCTTTCTGCCATGACTTTGTAGCAGCCTCTTTTGCCAGCCATGCTTTTTCAACATTTTCATTCCACTAAGGTGATTGCAGGAAATGAGTCCTAGCAGTCTTCTTTCTGGCAGTCTGCCGCATTATTCGTAAGGGGTTTTCGTGATCAGAGTGGCATGGTGTGTACTGAAAGATAGATGTGGGTCTTCTGTGTGGCAAACACTATTGTCCAAGTGACCGCCCACTGGCACTGGTCACAATTCCAACAAAGGAAAGACTCATAGTGTGCGGGGACTTCAGTTGATGAGTTCAGCCGATGCATAAAACAGAATGCCTACGAAACAATTCCTAGAGGGGCTCGAAAGCACTACACGCCTTACCGGAGCAGTGAATTGGAACTACTGCCCAATAATGTAGAAATTTCACGAAAGCAGGCAGAGACCACTCCATGCCAAGAACACCACAACAAATATCAGCATGACAGGGCTATATTTCAAAGGGCCAAGCTGCAGGCCAGGCGGAGGAGCTGGAAGGAAAAAACAGAGTCCTTAAACTTTGAAAGAGATGCCAGGAAGCTGTGGAAGCTGGTAAAACAACTTAATGATGAAGGTACAGGGAGAAATCCAAAGATTGCATTAAACAAGGATGGAAACATCCTCACAGGAAAACAGGCAGCTGATCATTTTGCAGACTCCTTTGCTAAAGACAGCAATATTGATATTAGCACAACGAAATAGCGAGAGATTCGTGAGAAAAAGCAAAATGTAGAGCAAGACGAAACAATACATGAAGTGATGAAGACCCCAATCACATTTAAAGAACTGGAACTAGCAATAACCAAATTAAAATTGAGAAAATCACCAGGAGCTGATGGAGTGTCCAATGAGCTGATTAAGAACTTATGAACTGCAGCAAAAACAAAGCTACTGCAGATTTACAATAATTGTTGGATCTTGGGTCATGTTCCACAGAAATGGAGAGAAGCAATCATGATACCGCTCTCGAAACCTGGAAAATATAGTTCGTATGCCTCCAGCTACCGATCAATCAGTCTTACAAGTTGTCTCTGCAAAACAATGGAACGTATAATCAATCTCCGACTGCAGTGGTATCTTGAAAGCGAAAACATTCTTGTGTCACAGCAGGCAGGTTTCAGGCAGTGCTACTCTACTGAAGACCAAGCAACATACCTTTCTCAGGAGATTGAGGATGCGTTCCAAGATAAGAAATTGGTACTAGCGACATGGATAGACCTAAGGAAAGCCTTCGACAAATTTTGGAAAGAAGGACTGCTGAAGAAACTGAGAAATTGTAGAATAAAAGGTAGGATGTACAGATGGATAAAGCATACTTACATAACAGAAAAGCCAGAGTGCATCTAGATGGACTCAAGAGTAAAAAAAGTTCTACTGCGTCATGGCGTCCCTCAAGGAGGAGTATTATCCCCCACACTCTTCTTGATTTTCATCAACGACCTGGTTGCTGAGTTACCACAGGGAGTAAAAGTTGCAATGTACGCTGATGATCTGGTAATATGGTGCACAAATGAGTATGCAACAGTGGCCACCAAATTGATACAAAGAGCTGTAGATGCCTTAACCTCATGGGCAAACAGATGGTGTGTCAGCATCAACACAGATAAGTGCAGCACTACACTCTTTACTCTCTCCCAAACAAAAAGCTGGCACCATTAAAATAAATACCTGGGAGAACATAAAGAGAACATCCAGAGACCGAGAAGAGTGGCGAACAACTGTTGAGGCCCTATGCTCCACGAGGAGCGGAGAGGATTAATGATTAAAATAAATGGAGAACTGCTAAGAGAAGACAAGCAACCTACCTATCTCGGAGTTACATTCGATGATAGACTGACGTGGAAGCAGCACATCAACAAAGCAGCAGCAAAGGCCAGGAGGAAGTTAGCCATCTTGAGAACATTAAGTAGAACCACATGGGGCGCCAGTAAAAAAACTTAAAATATTTATCAGCATGGCATACGACCACACCTGGAATATGGGTCAGCTGCATGGTGTCCAGCATCAAATACCACATTAGGAGAACTGGATAAGGTGCAAAACCAGGCGCTTCGTGTCATCACAGGAACAATGAAAACAACACCAATAGTGGAGATGGAAAGAGTGGGGGAATACAAGCACTGAGAGAACGCAGAGACACAAAAGTGATGACGCAGGCAGAAAAGTTTCTGAGTATGCCAAGCCAACCAATGGAAAACAGATTTCAAAATCTAGCATTGGGGCGGCTGAAAAGAAGCAGCTTTATTCACCAGGGCAAAATACTGAATAGGCAAACCTCAGACTTACCAAAAGTTGGCATTCCCCTAAAGTCTGTGCTGGAGCAAACCCTTGGAGAGAGGAGACTGAACCAGAAGTATGTATCCAGACAGAAGTGAAAGAAATATTCGACAAGGATGAGCAGAACAGCATACAACGCAAGACAGTCACTCTCAGTTTACTTGATGAAGAATACCCACATTACCTCTGGGTCCGGTATACACGGATGGGTCAGCAGAAAATGCAGTGAAGAATGGAGGAGCAGGAGTGTACATAGAATACCCAAACAACGCTAGAGATGCGATTAATGTACCAACGGGGAAATTCTGTCACAACTATGATGCAGAAATTCAGGCAATCAAGGTGGCAACTGAAAAACTGTTGAATACCAGACCCGATCCTAAACCTGTTGTATTTTTGACTGATGCAAAATCAGCACTCCAAGCACTTCAGTCTAGAAAAGTGCCAGGTCTGCAGACCCTACTGTCTAAATTGTCCAAGCATCGCAGGGTCGTATTGCAGTGGATACCCTCTCACTGTGGAATACCAGGAAATGAAACATCAGACCGATTGGCCAAGAAAGGTGCTGCATGAGAGCAGCCAGATGTGCCAGTTACCTACCACCAAAAGAAAAGGATGATTAAATCAATGAGAAAGCCACAAATACCAACACAAGACGATTACTATAATATGAGCAGATTGGAACAAGTTGTTATTCTGCGCCTTAGAACAGGACACAATCGGCTCCTCAGCCACATGTATACAAAATTCAAGATTGGCAATTCAGCCATGTGTACATGTGGACAGGCAAACCAGACTGCAGAGCATATACTTCAAGACAGCCCCGAATATGATACACTGAGGTAAACTCACTGGCCTAACGAAACAACACTCGACATAAAACTACACGGACCTCTGTGTGAGCTACAAAAGACAGTGAAGTTCATACAAGAGACAACATTGAATGTATATACATATTTCAAGCGAACGAAAGTAAGGAAGGAAGGATGAACCCTATTTCAACATTTAGATATTCACAAATTAACATGGTATTCCCTAATGGCATAGATAAAACCAAATAGACCATATAATGATCAATGGACCCTGGAGACACTCGCTGCTAGATGTTGTAGTCAAGAGAGGTGCAGATGTTGGTAGCGACCACCACCTAGTCACAGCTTATGTCAAACTTAAACTAAGAAAAACAGGACAACACAAAAACTTCCAAAAGAGGTTCGATGTGGATAGACTAAAAGACAAGGAAGTAAGGGATAAGTTTATAATGCAGATAAAGAACACATTCCAAGCCCTAGAAAGTAATGAAAATATGGATGAAACTGACAACATAGATAGAACATGGGACAACATAGCATCTATATATAGCAAGAGCAGTGAAACATGTCTAGCGTACCGCATAAAGAAAAGAAAAGAATGGATAACACCAACAACATGGAAAATAATAGACAGCCAAAGAATATTAAAAAAGAAATGTTAGAAGCAAAGTCTGAAAGACTGAAAGCAAGATACCAAGAACAGTACAACAGCGCAAGTAAAGAAATCAAACGGGCTGTGAGAGCTGACAAAAGAATGTATGTTGAAGACCTGGCAGTACAGGCAGAAGAAGCAGCAAAAAGTGTGATCAGGGAACAGTGTACAAAATTACAAAACTAATAAGCGGGAAACATTACAGGAGATCAAATACTTTCATAAAGAATAAGAATGGAATACTATTGACAACGGAAAAGGAACAAGAAATACGATGGACAGAGCATTTTAAAGAATTGCTAAACAGACCACCGCCAACGGTAGTAGCAGACATACCAGAACCAACAGAGGAATTAGAAATTGACATTAAAACACCCAGCCGAGATGAGATCATTACAGCCATTAAATATCTTAAGAACAACAAGGCACCAGGGAATGATAACTTAAACGCAGAACTATTCAAAATAGACCCAGAACTTGCAGCTAATATATTGCAACCCTTGTTTACTATTATATGGAATGCCCAAATAATACCTGATGCATGGAACAGAGGAGTCATCATCAAGATACCCAAAAAGGGCTCCCTTGCCGATTGTAATAATTGGTGTGGAATAACACTGCTTTCTGTCCCAAGTAAAATCTTAAGCAAAATCATCGTACAGCGCATTACTGATGCTGTGTATAAGAAACTGAGAAAGGAACAAGCAGGATTTCGCAGAGGACGGAGCTGTATAGGCCACATATTTGCTCTTAGAAATATCATAGAGCAATGCACAGAATGGCAAAGCAAACTCTATATCAACTTTGTAGATTTTGAAAAAGCTTTTGATAGCATACACCGCGAAAGTCTATGGCGTATCCTAAGATGGTATGAAATACCACTGTGTTTTATAAATATTATAAAAAGCTGCTACAGCAAGTCTGCATGCAGTGTTGAAACCTCAGAGCTAAAGTTTGAAGTAAAAACAGGCGTGCGACAAGGATGTGATATGTCAGCCATATTATTCAACACTGTCATAGATTGGGTGATGCGTAAAACAACGGAAGATAAGGCAAGAGGTATTAGATGGACGCTCACATCCACTCTGGAAGACCTAGATTTTGCAGATGACATCGCACTCTATCTCATACACATAGAGATATCCAGGAAAAGACCTGCCGCCTTAACCAATATAGTGAGATGGTTGGGCTGAAAATAAATCAGAAGAAAACAGAAGCAATGACTCTGAACATAGCAACCCCAGCACCAGTCAAACTAGAAGGTAAAACCCTCCGAGATACAACCGCTTTCACATACCTTGGAAGTGTTATTAGTAATGAAGGAGGCGCTTGATCTGACATTAAAAGCAGACTGAGTTAGGCACGAAGTGCATTCATGACCCTTCAGACCGCCTGGAAATCTGTCCAATACAGTATCAGAACCAAGACTAGTATCTACAACAGCTGTGTGCTGTCAACATTGCTGTACGGATCGGAATGCTGAAGAATGACAGAACAGGATATGTCCAGACTCTCCACCTTTCATACAACTTGTCTGCGAAAAATCTTACGCGTGTACTGACCGACTACTATCTCGAACCAAGAATTGCTTGCACGATGCCAACAAGAGAATATGGGCACTATCATCCGAAGACGACGCTGGAGATGGATTGGACATGTGATGCGCATGGAGACTGGCTCCGACACGAAAACTGCACTGAGATGGACTCCAGAGGGTAGGCGAAAGCGTGGAAGACCCAAGACGACCTGGAGGAGAACGATAGAGCAAGAATTGAAGGAAATGAATCATAGCTGGAACACAATACAGAGGAAGGCCATGAACAGGGAAGAATGGTGTGCGTTTGTTGTGCCCTAAACGCCAAGGGCGTAACAGGCTAAAGAGAGAAAGTCATGCATTGATGAAAGTATATCCAATCATACCATCTTGTCAGTTTACTGAAATGGTAGTCATGCAAGGATGAAAGTATATCCAATCAAACCATCTTGTTAGTTTACTGAAATGGAAGTCATCCAAGGATGAAACACTTACATGCAATACTGGACAGCATATGTTCACAAGCTTGAAAACGACCTTCAGTTGGCAAGGAGAGAGGCAGAAGAGGCAAAGACAGTAACATCCAATACTGCTTACAAGGCGGAAGCGGCAAATTACAAGCGTGAAGTCAAACACGCAGCAAGACAGAGCTGGCTGGAAAAGACCGAGTCCCTGAACCTTGATAGAGATGGCCACAAACTGTGCAAACTGGCAAAAGCGCTGAGTGATGAAAACACCAGCCCACACCTAATAGGCCTAGAACAAAATAAAAAGATGTGCTCGGGAAGGGAAGCGGCAAACATACTAATGCAAAAATATTCAGAAGTCAGCAGAGTAAATATAACAAAAGCAAAATGCAATGACATAAAGAAAAAGCGAGAGCCCTCCCACCCTCCTCCCCAGCAAGGCAAGCTAAGAAAAGCCGATTGTCATCTCTAATGGATACATTCACCAGAAATGAGTTGCAATAGGCAAAGAGACTCAAGCTCAGAAAATCGCCGGGAAAGGATGGGATCACTAATGAAATGCGTAAGAACTTGGAGACTAGAGCAAAGACAGCTCTACTGACCGTCCTAAATAAGTCGTGGAGGACAGGTATAGTCCTACGAGAATGGAAGGAAGCGATCATTGTACCCATCCTAAAACCAGGAAAAAAGAGAACTCGGTTCGACGAGTTACATACCAATAAGCCTCCTAAGCTGCACAGGCAAACTCATGGAACGCATGGGGAAGAAATGGCTATCTTGGCACTTGGAGAGCAACGGGCTTCTCATGGCACAACAGGAAGGATTTCGGAAGCACCGAACTACCGAAGATCAGTTAACTTATATCGTCCAGGAAATCGAGGATGGTTTCCAGGAAAAGAAGCAGACACTGGCAGTTTTGTTAGATATAGAGAAGACGTTTGACACAGTCTGGAAAGACGGGCTAAAACTGAATCTGATTACCTTCGGTATAAAGGGAAGAATGTACAAATGGCTTGACAGATACATAGATAACAGAACAGCAAGGGTTCAAGTTCAATGTTACACAAGCACGAAGGCCACACTAGAGCAAGGATTCCCACAAGGAATGAGTACTCTCACCAACTCTCTTTCTAATCTTTGTCAATAACATAGCAACATACCTACCAAACGAGTACACTCAGCTATGTATTCTGACGATCTGGCAATATGGGCGAGAGAAGAGTCAACGACAATAGCAACAAATCGACTGCAAGATACGCAAAATAAACTGGAAAACTGGTCAATAAATGAACATGAACATTAACGGTTCTAAAACCACCTACACTGTGTTCACGCAAAAAAACCAGAATTACAAATTTAAGCTTAATGTCAACAGACAAAACCTTCTAGAAAGCAAGACCTCAACGTACCTGGGAGTCACACTCGACCGAAAGCTGAGTTGGTGCCCCAAATTGAAAATGCTACTGCAAAAGGGAGATACAGGTTCACCATGATGCGCAAACTCGCAGGCTCCACACGGGAAGCAAACACGAGAATACTCAAATCATTCTACTCAGGAAAAGTGAGATCGGTCCTGGAGCACAGCATTGCAGCATGGAGTAGTGCATCCAACAAGCAATTCGACGAGCAATAGTCAAAATAGAGCAATACGCATCATCACAGGAGCCATGAAGTCCACGCCCATCAAGGCGAAGGAAACAATCACAGGCCTCTAACCAATGGCAGACCGAAGGGACAGAAAAGATTTGATAGTGGTGGAAAAACTGAAACTGCTTCATTCCCACCCTATGTACTTAAGAATGAACGCAATCGGAAAGGGCAGGATAAAGAGAACCAGATTCGCAAAAAATACCAAAGCATTGACCGCAGACCATCCGGTCCTAGCAAAATGTAAAGTCAAATAATCCTGGCAACCGATAAGTGCCCACCGTGGAAGAATAAAATACCGGAACTAAGGGAATCAATCTCAGGTATACTAAAGAAAGGGCAGTAGGAAAACTTCGAAAGAAGAGCGGCCACAGAAAAATACATAGCGACCGAGTATCCTGAAAAAGAGTGGATACACGTGTATACCGATGCATCGGCAAGGAACGCAATACGCGGTGGCGAAGGAGGAATATCGCTTAAACTCTCAAAGAAAGTGACGGTCAGAAAAACGATTGCAACAGGTGAGTACTCAAATAACTACCGGACAGAGGCAGAGGCAATAAGAACAGCGGTTAAAATGATCCTAGAGAGAAGAAGCGCCTCTCGTAACAAGGTCCTGATATTCACCTATGCTCGATCGGTCATCACGGCACTCAAACGTGTAGGCAGAACAGAGCTAAATGAGCTGAAAGCGTCCCTCGATGCACTAGTGCACTCATTTAAACGCACCGTCATTCAGTGAATACCATCACACTGCAATGAAAGCGAAAATAAACAAGCTGACAAGCTTGCTAAAGATAGTGGGCGACTACCGCAGACTGATCTCGAGATCATTTATGAGGAGGCTAGAGCAACCATCGGCTGGCAGTATAAAAACAAATGTTCGAGAGAACATCCACAGTACAAAAACAGTGACATATACTATGGTCTGTCTCGTAACGAACAAGTTGCTGTATTCCGCCTGCAACAACAAGCTCCACGCCCACATTGTTAACACATTTAAAATTAGCACAACTAGCCTGTGCCCCTGCGAAAAGCCGGATATGACGGCAGAGCACATACTGCAAGATTGTCAATAGATAGCTGGCCTAAGAAAAGAAACCTGTCCCGAAAACACAGCTTCGCGAAAGCTGTACGGAAGAACGGAAGAATAATAGCATTCGTGAAAAAAAATGGTTCATCATTCTAGGTGGGGATCGAGAGAGAGAGAGAGAGAGAGACCATCTTGTTAGTTTACTGAAATGGAAGTCATGCAAGGATGAAAGTATCTCCAATCAGACATACATGAAAACAGACATACATCGAAAACAGAAAGAAAGCGAAAACAGACAGGCAGCGAAAACAGACAGAGAGTGAAAACAGACAGAAAGAGAAACCAGACGTATAGAGCAAACAGATAGACAGAAAAAACAGACGGACAGCGAGAACAATCAGATAGAGAAAACATTTAACGAGAGAAAACAGGCAGAAAAAGAAAACAGACAACCGAGAAAACAGACAGAGAACGAAAACGGACAGAAAAAAGACATACAACGAATACAGTCAGACAAAGAAAACAGTCAAACAGAAAACACAGAAATACCTTAGAGGAAAGTTAGACAGAGAGGACAAACGAACAGAGAGGACATACAGACAGATATGACAGACAGAGATGACAGACATGTCATACGTGACAGACAGGACATAGATCACAGAAACACAGCAAAAAAGTCAAGTCAGACATGGTAGACAAGGCAGACAAGACAAACATAATAGATAGACAAGACAGACCAGACATAGCGACAGACGGACATATAGATATATATAGGTAAGAGGGAGAGAGAGAAAGAGAAATATAGAGATAGAGAGGTATCGAGTGTGCTGATTACAAGTAACATTAATTAGCATAGAGTATGTGCAGTAGAAGTTATTATGTCGCGCTCATTATTATGTGAATGAATGTAATGTTTCTTTAATGACATAGTTCTTATTTAAAGAGACGATCATAGGATACTATACAAACGTATCGCAGATATCGAATGTGATTGCCTACTTGTAAGTGCATAACTGGCAGAATGTACAATCTCTCATAGTAATCTCATTCGATGACATACACATCACAAAGATTAGTTTAACAAGTGGTCGATATGGAGCGTTCAAAGCAGAAGATAATATAGAATAAATATGATGATACAGAGAAATATAAACAGTAATAATATGAGTGCGACACAATATGTCTTAATATCAGTGCGGTTCATCTCAATGAACGATGAAATAGAGGAGATTAGAGGGGGGTGCGAATTGTAATAACGCATGGAACAACAATCAGAGAGTTGATTGCTTTTTCTTTTAATTTCCATAACATGATATATTTTCTTACTAATATAAAACTGCTATCAAACGTTGTTCACATGTTTCGTCTGTTTGTTGAATCTTACCGAGCTCATCTAGAACATATTACTTCATATTGATTTCTTCTGTCAATAGAAGTCTGAGTATCGTTTTCTATAGAACTATGGAATACTGGACATTGGTTACTCACAAAATAATATGCATCATAATTGCAAACACATCATCTTCCAATCATCAATATTGTTAATTTTGCATTTACCTCTATCTCTTAAATGTGATAGATAACAGCATTGCAACATGTCACATATGTAATAGGGTGGCAGAGGTGGCAGATGTAGTAACAGGGTAGCAGAGGTGACGCCATAATATAATCCCAGATTACGGCCCTTAGTTTCAGAGGGAAACTATTATTACGTGACTAGAAATTCGCGAGAAAAATAGGGGTAGTTAATTCCCTTAGACACCGGATAGGCCAGCTGGCTAGCCATTGTTCAATTTAAGTTCCGGGGGAAAAAGGTGATAACAAGACATGTCTGAAAAGCTGATAAAAAGAAACTGAGCAGAGACCATTCTACGATAATCATTCAATCCTCTGATAGTATTTTCCAGAGTGTTCTCGTCAGTCACGTGCTGAGCAGAGACTAGTCTACGATAATCATTCAATCCTCTGATAGTATTTTCCAGTATTGTCTCGTCAGCCACGTGCTGAGCAGAGACTAGTCTACGATAATCATTCAATCCTCTGATAGTATTTTCCAGTGTTGTCTCGTCAGCCACGTGCTGAGCAGAGACCATTATACGATAATCATTCATTCCACTGCTAGTATTTTCCAGTGTTGTCTCGTCAGTCACGTGCTAGTCAGAGACCAGTTTCGAATAGGCAAGTCATCCATTCATCTGATAGTAATCTTCAGAGGATTCTCTAGACAGCGAAAAGCTATTTGAATAAGCAAAAGTGAGAGTGACGAGACAAGAGCAGTAGAGACTGGATCACTTCATTAAGAATCGCTAGATAGTTAGTGTACGGTTTTAGAAATAAATCAGTTTAATTTCGATGTACTTTTATTTCATTCTTTTATTTCAGGAGTTAGGTACTAGCTACATGTATGAATTTATATTATTATGTGTAGAGAAAATTATTCAATAAAAGTTGAGATTTATATCGACTTATATTGTTCTTATTTGAGGAACGGCTTGTTGGTTAGAACTAGAGTTAGTATATTGTGTGAAGAATTATAGGGATACAATTAGTCAGGATCTGCAAACAGATACGGTTACACATATACGGAACATAATAATACAGATATAATGAGAACAAATCGATTCATAATAATAAATGTATGGTAAAAGCCAAAACTGTCAGGAACAAAGAAAATGTTGTGTAGATATAACGTTATTAAAACAGCGTTCTAGAATGAATATTGCAAAGTACATGGTCAACATTGTTCACTATTGTAGTTGATACATAATTATGTACAAGTATATGTATGTCTAAATAATATATAATATCAACAGTTGGGATATCGTTATTCATCAATGTGTATACTAGTTTCTACATATATCGCTATTGTTCTTGGTGTACTCTGTATCATTTATTTTCCTCTATAGCCGAAACTTCATCCTCGCTTTCTCTAGGTACACACATGAATAACATCAGCAAAAATGCCAACAATGGAAGAGGAAATATCCATTCGACTCCAGTTCCTGAAGCTGTGAAAATAAAATAATAATATAAGTATATCCTGCTTTATAATACGAGCATACATATTTGATTTCATTGGAATTATGTGAACATGAGAAGTTACAATATGACATGCACATAACTGGTGTCTCTGTCGCAATAAAATAAAGTGACAAGGTTGGGTTCAGGTTCAGTGAACTGGCGGAGGACCGTGATCACCTACATATGTTGACCCTGGACACATATTGCTGCACGGTAGACTGGAAAACAGGTAGGGATTAAAGTAGAGCTACCTTGCGATTAGGCAGTAATGTAATCGCAGCTGCCAATGGTATATGCTATGTTCGCACTACATTCGAATAGAATATCATTGTTGACGTGTTTACATTAGTCTTCTGGTCGACATCTGGAGATGGAGATCGGGCACATAAGCCTCGCAAGCGATATATAAACTGGTTAGGGAAATCGTTCCAATAAATCTTGTCACTCATGTTCCCCCAAATTGAATCTGGTTGTTCGGAACAGAGTTTTCCGTTCTAGCTAGACTGTGTAAACTACTGTTGTATCATATATGTCATGTAACGACTCAGCGGAAGACTGCAGTAAAACTATGTACCAGAGGCAAAATTACGTGATAGTGAAGTAGAAGTGGTTAGGGTTTGCGAAGTTCAAGAGACAACGAGTTGTTCTCTTATCTAGTGGAACTATCCAGTTTTGGTTTATGTGTCATGCCGTGTTTTCACAGATTTTGCTTAAGAAAGAGAAAGAGGACAGACTAAGTAGAGTAAATAGTATGTGTATATTGTCTACATTTTATATATTGTAGACTAGAAATAAGAACATTAGTCTCACACATAACGGAGCTTCAGAGCAGAGAGAAATGGAGAGAGAAAGAGAGAGAGAGTAAAGAGAGAGAGAGGACAGACTAGAGATAGAGACTTCCATAGTATAAGGAACATGTTAGAAAAGATTACTAGACTAGAACGAGTAAGAGTTTTGCAATAGACATAGATGGATGAGAGAAGTGTATTTGTCGAGCTATGCCGCACTCACGATCTGAATAACTAGAAACATAAATAGTGAATTTATTGTAGTAGACAGTCCCCCACCCCGCAAGTGGCAGCTGATGAAACAGACAGTCAGCTCTTTAGTGTGTAGTTTGTAGATATTTAGATATCCTTATTAGCTGACCGTAGTGTGTGCGCACTAAATCTGCATCTGTCCACTATAAACATGCGGGTGTTTACGGTAATGAGAGAGCGGACAGGCTTGCATCAACAGCATCAATTGTTGGGGAGTTGAAGATGGATAAGGGGATGTTCTTCGGTCTCTTCGAGACTCTCTGTTGGATGAGGACACTAAAATCGATGTTGAATCGATCAAGCGATTTAAGCAGTTTGGAATTACACTTTGTTCAAGTCGAACTGGATGCCTGAGAGGCAGAGTGAGAGGTGTGTTTAATCAGCGAGCCACAGGAACCATCAGTATGCATACTCTTCGATATCTGTTGGGGGAGACTGAGCACCTATGGGTTTGCCCGGAGTGCAATGACGTCAGTTTAGTAACCAATAACCAATAACCAATATAAGCAGTATGGCAACACTAAACGAGACCTGACGTAGTAAAACTAATTGACGTAGTTGTGTAGTGACGGCGTAGAAACGGTAGTAAACACAGAGACAACAATACGCAGTGGATGCAGATGGACGTGTTCTTGTCTGTATCCGTCAGACATCATTAAAAAATAGAAATGTGAACGAATCCTAGTTGTTTACTATATTGTTGAATACCATCATGTATCGTCTTGATTACAACATGAATACCAACGTGTAAGGAAAACTAAATGAGGGAGAAAAAGGATGGATCAAACTAAAATGATATAACAAACTATAAATCTAATGATTACCATCAGAAGAGTTACATCAACAACAAATCCAAACTATGAACCCAACAATAAAGAAGAGGAGAACCCATAATAAAGAAGAGGAGAACAATAAAGGAAGGAGGAGCAACAACATTTTGGGGCAGAAAGGGAACTACCACAAATAGATTTTGTCTTCCTTGATTACACAAATCTGGCAACAGAACCACAAGAAACTATATATTTTCTTCCTTCAATTGAGAAATCCAGAACAAATTCTGCACCAGCTAGTTTCTAAATTCATAAACTGCATCATAAACTGTTTCTTTGTTTACTAAAGAATTCAACATGTCGGTGCTATTATTAAAATTATATGATCTTGTATTTGTTAAATCGGCTGCTGGTATATAACTTTCGTTCCTTGTAAGCTGGTCTGTGAAGATGTTGTCAGCGGCTGCTGGTATATAACTTTCGTTCCTTGTAAGCTGGTCTGTGAAGATGTTGTCAGCGGCTGCTGGTATATAACTTTCGTTCCTTGTAAGCTGGTCTGTGAAGACGTTGTCAGTGGCTGCTGGTATATAACTTTCGTTCCTTGTAAGCTGGTCTGTGAAGATGTTGTCAGCGGCTGCTGGTATATAACTTTCGTTCCTTGTAAGCTGGTCTGTGAAAACGTTGTCAGTGGCTGCTGGTATATAACTTTCGTTCCTTGTAAGCTGGTCTGTGAAGATGTTGTCAGCGGCTGCTGGTATATAACTTTCGTTCCTTGTAAGCTGGTCTGTGAAGACGTTGTCAGTGGCTGCTGGTATATAACTTTCGTTCCTTGTAAGCTGGTCTGTGAAGACGTTGTCAGTGCAAGAGTTAAGAGTAAAACTATTTTAGATGTTGTGAAAAAGGCTATACCCACAGGAAGGAGAAAAAGCTACAAGCCACCAGAGACACCAGAGATGAAAGTTCACCATAGCTCGCTTTCCAGTGCCAGAAATACTTTGGGAACTCGGACCAACGGACCAACATGTAATGCAACACAATACAGCAAGGGCCCTTTATGTTAGAGAAAGAAACCAACAGTCTAGAAAATCCTGGAAGGAAAAGACAGCCTCTTTGAACAAGGGAAAATATACTCAAATGTTGTGGAGACTTACAAATGCCCGAGCGATGACAACCCATCTAGAGGGAAAACAATTCTCCGGCAAGGAGAACAACATCTCACAGGAAAGCGAGCAGCCGCCCTGATGGCCCAGTGTTACAAGCAAGAAAGCTCATGCTCAATAAGTCAGGAGCAAGGGAAAGAAGTCAGAAGTGAGATAAATGCTACATTCAAAAAACAACAAAGTTGCAATGTTATACACACACAGAGCTAGGAAACAAGGAGGTCACTAACGAAATGTACAGCTTCCAAAACAAACAAATCATTATTAAAGTCTCAAATCTCGAATTTTTAATTGTATTGAGGAAATGCAATGCAACAGGGGCATCTGCAAATGCGGAATGTGACAGCAATACAAAGCAGTTTAGGATAAAAACTATATTGAAAATGGAAAAAAAAAAACCTTCCTCAATCTTTGCAATTAAAACAATATGATAATACCATTTCTATGTTCAACATAAAGATATGCACACAACTACATGGACTTAGTTGAAAGAAAATAGAATCAACCATCATTGAGTACAATGCGTTCGAAAGGAGTGTGTGGGCCCTTGCAACAAGATTTGAAATATATGGTCGATCCAGATGTCAACAGTGACTGCGACCTTGTGCTCGTGTGTTCTATATATTCTGAACTGCGATGTTGTTCAATTACGTTTTACATGTTCTACTTGTTCGTACTTCTACAGCCATCCTAATCTTGCTTCTTCTTCTTCTTTGCGTTCATTCTTTAAGATCAATTTTAATCACTCTTTGAGACATTTTTGATCTTTGCCAAGAACGTGTATACGTTGCACATTGGTTTGGCAGCCCCTAAACGCATAGACTTCTACACCTTTAGGACACGTGCATCCGATTTCAGTCAAACCTCCTTAATAGTCTCTTACGACATGCGTGACAGGTAACAGTGGTTCTATTATTTACACCCCAAATGTGAGCCCCGGAAACCACTTGGGAGATAATCTTGCTTTAGTAGACTGCAAGATATTACTAAACATGACTTTGTGGAAAGAAACTATACTGAATGTGATTTTAGGATTTACTACATGGAGAGTATTCGTGCCCATTAGAAGTCTGGTATATTTTGTTAGTTAGTTAGTTAGTTAGTTAGTCTTTCCTCTTAGGCCTGTGGGCGGCGCATAGGGCAGAAGTCATAGCTCTCCATGTCTCGCGGTTCGTTACTATCTGTTTTAGGTCTTTAATGTTTACTAGGCCCATCGTTGAGCCTTCTCTGGTGATGGTTCTACGCAGAGTCTCTCTTGGTCTTCCTCGTTTTCTTTTTTCCCCTGGTGTCCATATGAGGGATTGGTAAGGGAGTCTTCTCTCATCCATTCTAAGTGTGTGGCCGATGTAGTTCCAGCGGCGCTTTCTTATAAAATTTGATACATTTTCTTGCTTGGTCTCTTGTCTTATTGTGTATTAGGTCTGAAATCTGACCATTTGAGGTTCAGTATTCTTCTAAGACATTTATTCTCAAAGTTATCTAATTTTCTTTCTAGAGCTTTTGTTGCTTTTCAACTCTCGCATCCATAAGTTAATACTGGAATCACACAAGAGTTAAAGATCTTTAGTTTTAAGTGCTTGCTTAGTGAATTGGACTTCCATATATTTGACAATTTGTTAAAAGCACTTGATGCCAATGCGATTCTGTATGGAATTTCTGGCGCTGTATCCCCGTAGATGTCATCATACTCCCTAGGTATGTAAAACCTAGACTTTTTCAAGAGTGTAGTTTTTAGTTGGATATTTTCTGGACTGCTGGTAAGGTCAACAATTTTTGTTTTTGTGGTGTTGATTTGGAGACCAATTTGTTCTGAGCAATTTTGGAGAAGCTTTGTTTTCATTTGAATATCTTGGTGTGATGAACTCAAAACGGCTATATCATCGGCAAAATCAAGGTCTTCTAAAATTTTATCAACCCATTTGATGCCCATATTTGCGTTATTTGTGCATTTTCGCATGACCCAGTCAATTGCTGTTCCAAAGAGCATTGGCGATAAGACGCAGACTTGTTTCACTCCTGTTTCCACTGGGAACCAGTCAGAGTTACCGAAATCTGTTCTTACACTGCAGCGCGATTCACTGTAGAAGGATTTTATGATGTTGATGAATTTAGTAGGAAACCGTAGTTTTTGAGTAGTTTCCAAAGCGTAGGACGGTGAATATTGTCAAACGCTTTCTGAAAATCAACAAAGTTGATGATTAAATTCGATTGAAATTCTACGAACTCTTCAATGATTACTCTTAGTGTGAAGATGTGATCTATGCATGCTCGTTTTGGTCTAAACCCTGCTTGTTCTTCTCTTAACCTTTCGTCTATAGACTTCTTCAGTCTCTCGAGTAACATGCTACAAAAAAGTTGTCCTGGCACTGACAGTAGGGTGATCCCACGCCAGTTATTACAATCAGACAAATCTCCTTTTTAGGTAATTTGAAAATAACACCATCTTTCCACTGTTGTGGTGGGTATTCATCTTGCCAGATTTCATTTATCAGTTGGAGTATATGTTGTAAGTTGTTATCATCTGCAGCTTTTAGCATTTCTCCAGAGATGTTATCATCACCAACCGCTTTGTTGTTTCTCAATTTTTTAATGGCAGATTTCAACTCTTCCAGTGTGAATGGCTCTCAGGAAGCTTCTATTGTGGGCATGGTGATTTCTTCATCAAGGTTGGGAACAATCTCTGGTTGTGATCTATTTAGTATTTCCTTAAAATGTTCTGCCCATCATTGTTTGTGTTGTTCTTCTGACAGCAGTATCCTACCTTGATTGTCTTTGATGGGTTTATTCGGTGTAGGAGTATGTTTGCATAGTTGCTTCATAATGTGGAATACGGTCTTGTTGTTCCCAGTTTTTGCAGCTGTTTCCGCATCGGTGGCTAGATTGTGAATAAAGTTTTGTTTATCTTTTCGTGTTCTTGACTTCACCTCTTTATCTAACATGGTGTATTTTTGTTTCTTGGTATTGTATGAAAGCTTGTCTGTTGTGGATAGAAGAGTTAGTTTTCCTTGTTTCCTTTCTTGAATTTTTGTCCAGGTGTTATCGCTTAACCACTTTTTCTTCTGTTGTTAACCGTATATTTTGTTAACCATATGTTTATTATGATCCTATCATGTGCGCTTATCAAATCATCGTATAAACACCTCTTTTGTATTCAGCAAGTAAGAAATGTGGGTAAGTGGTTCGAATTAAGTGTTTGTCTATTTGTTTTTTTTTCGGAACCTCTTAACACCTGTGCACTGTTTATTTGTTGATCATATTCGTTCCTTCCGTTGCTTCCTCTGGGGTTCTTGCAAAAAACTCATTGTTCTCATTCTTTTCAGCAAGTAATAATTTTTACTTGACTTCTGTTAAATTTACTATTACAGTCTACAATACTACTATAATACTACTACCATCGGTACTGTTCCACTCACATCTCCAGTCCATTACATAATATAGCAATACCTTCCTCATGTGACTGTTGTTGATACTTATATCTGTAGAATAATAATATACATAGGTCGTTCATTCAGGTTCACTAAATATTTAAATAATGGACCAGATTCCCAAAGCAAATTAGAGAATACTATGTAGAGATAGTAATATCCCCTGATTTCAAATTATGTCCATGACCAAATATGTCCATGACCAAATACATCGTGGTAAATGTTAGCAATACCGAGATTGTTAATTTATTATTGAATTATTATTGTTAATAATTTCTGACAAACAGAAAAATAGAAAAATAGAAAAAAATTGTTGTGCCAAATGTTCTAAAGATGCGACATTGATTGTCTGCAATTTTATAAAACTGACAGCAACAAAAACAATAACAAGTGTATGTGTTTATAAAACTGACAGCAACAAAAACAATAACAAGTGTATGTGTTTATAAAACAACAGACTAAGAGTAAACTGTTACTTTACCCAAAGCGTGTGCTGTGTAGATGACAATTAGAAGAAGCCATGTTCGACACAAGTAAACCAACATTGAAAACCTGCAAGTTTTCATCTACACATTTCATCTGGAACTGGAGAAACTGTAGGGAAACAAAACAGTAATTATTATGTTTTCTTGATGTAAATAATTATACTCATATTGTGTTTACGTTATTTAAACATCATGTTACCATCTCAAATTTGTCATATATACAGAATTGATGAATACATTTCAGAAATGTCGTTATATATTAGTTAACTTATCCTCATTACAATGAAGTAATGTCAATCAATAAGTTGTGTTCTATCAAAGCATTCATATTTTATACGCATCTCTATCAGTAAATGTCTATACCCTATTCGTGGTCATGTTTGACAAACCATGCTTCCACAACAAGATAGTTCCATGTGTGCTTTTCTATCACCTTTCGACTAATTGTTAACCAAGTCAAGTCACAATCTTTCAACTTTCTTTCAAGTTCGTTGATGTGTTTACTTTGAACGATCAGGACATATTTTTCCGTCTACTGTTTAGTGAAAAGTTGCACTAGAAAATGGCACTACTGACATACGACATGTACGTACAATGAACGACATCATTTGACTTTTAAGGATGTTCTAAAGTTATCGGGATATAAGCATCTTCGTATGCACATATCTAGTCATGAACGACTAATTGAGTATCGAATTCTTACATTTCGTTCAAAACAATTAGTTATATGTGAGTAAATATTGTTAGTGACTGGAAAACCCAATAATGCGTTTGTCTGAAGATTAAGATAATTACTAATGAAAAGTTATCATTTATTTACATGTTCTTCATTGTGTTTAACTTCTTGATTGCTATTGCCTTGACAAATATCATTAGAACATTTAAAATAAATAACATTCCTACAGTATATTGTCACTATTTCCTAAATTACATCGTGAACCGTCGTTGGTGTAACGAAGTTCGTGCATATCCACAGAGATCTTCCTGTAAGAAAGATATGGATCACACATGGTTACTCATCAAAGTGCGATGATGATTGTCACATCAATCAATCATTATAAACAATAACATATACAGTTACAATATTATGTTTCACAAGAACAACATGTGTTATGATATGATGTATCGTACGTTGACAATAATCCTATTCTGAGACTGGATACGTATTGTTATATCGGATAACAACCCTGTCCTGTCGAATAGCGAGGATTGAAAACATTAATGAAATTTATGAAGCGTGACAAATCAGATCCCGGCAATATCAGTAATGCCAATACAGTCATCATAGCTAATGGCTAGAAGCAACCGTTTATCACAGTTACGTTGATTAATGAGTAAGTATGTTCATAATTTTCATAAGTTATTTACGATCGTCACATAAACAATCGCTGACAAAAAGTAAATAGTTCATATTAATAGTGAACAGCTTCAAGAACACATAAACGTATTTAACGATAGCTGCCTCAAATACTACATAAAGATCAACATTCTAAAGACAGAAGATATGACTATAAAAAGTGAACATAAGGATAACAAAATACAAATAAACGGCCAATCGCCAAAGCAGGTGAGAGAATTCAAATACATTGAAAGTATCTTCACATCTGGTCATAGGCAGAGAGATCGAAATTAGAATCCAGCAAGCCAACAACAATACATTCCAACTTACCCCAATCTTGAAACACCCACCAATTTCAGTAGAGACTAAACAACAAATTATAAATGCAATATTCATACCAACACTGTGCTACCAGTGCCAGACATGGACACTGGCTAAAGAACAAGAGATAAAAACTACCACCTGTGAAATGAAATGTTTGTGGAAAGGGGTAATTAAAATAAGAAGAGAACATATAAGAAATGAGGGAAATTAGAAGAACAGTCTGAATAACATCTGCTATTAGATTCAATGAAAAACAGAGACTCAAATATTTTGCGCACCTGGTGAGAATGAACCAGAATCACCAGTTGCAAGAGCGTACAACCGGAAAATAGAATCACGAAGAGGAAGGGGCAGACCAAGAAAAAGATGGGTTGATGGAGTTCATAAAATTTAAAACTCATAATACCACAACATATCAAGCGACAGAGAGTTCACTATCTCGGAAACAGATGTAAACCTGCTACCCCTAACGACAAAAAATCAGAGAAGGACACAAGAAAGCAGAAAAAAAGACATGAACATGGAAAGAATGCTAATCTACTTAGCAGCTACTGTTCTCTCATCTTGCAAAATCTATATGGCAAATGACTGTAGAAGGTAGTGATCAGAAATGTATTATGTCAGCTGGAAACATACCGTATCATCCCTGACAAATCGGGCATATACTGTTTAATGAAAGGTGCTTGAGACAATGCTGTCACGTTCGCGTATGATGTTTTTCAGGGCTTTCCTATCAAGCAAGAGACTGTTGCTGTGGTAAACTTCCTTGGTGGATTCGTATAACAAAGTGAACATTTCAATCGTGATACTATCTTTGATAACAGTTGGGATAAATACATGACTGGTGAACTGGACAACCGCTTCTCAGCGTGTTTCATCCACGATATGTCACATTTGATTAGCGTGGCCTTAACATTATGTTGTGTGCTGTATATGTCTATGGCTAGCAGTTAGAAGCATGCTGCTTTTACTTTAGTCATTGCATGACGAATACGTAGTGACAGAACTCCAAGTATATATTTCATGTTTACAATGGGAGTATCTCTGCTGCAGTCACGAACTGTACGCATACCTTCATTCTGAATACGTAGTTCACATTGTAATTATGATATCGTAAACATACCAACATGCGTAATCTACCACTGACATAATAAGCTGATTCAATACAAGAAGTGGTAGTGTATGCTCAAGGTGTTCGTCTAACATAGCTTTGAGAGATGCAGGATCACACTTGCAACGTTGTATCGTTTGTTCAATACCAAAAGTTAAACTGCGATCAGTATTTAAACCAGCATCAAGCACACACATCGAAATCTGTTGTGGGGAGACTGAGGCACTTATGGGACTTCTCGGTGTGCTGTAATTAAGATATCAGTTATCAATGTCTTTGTCTTATTTATATATATATATATATATAAAAGAAAGTAAATGCACCCTTTCATACATTGTTGTATATAGGGCAATACAGTGTTAGGCCTGTATTATTCATTGACCGTCGGCACATCATGGGAGATGTGGTCAGCATCACGCCGGCCTCCATTACTTTCCCAGAGCACGTCTTGTACCCAGTTGAGGCTGGGTCGACCTGAGAGCCGTCGAGGTCGGGAAAATTACACTCGCACTCCGGGACCACCCAGACCACCAGCCTTGAGAAGCCAGTTCACTATCAACTACGCTACCGCGGCTCTCATATACATATATATATATAATAGTAATTGTATATATATAATTAACGGAGGCGACGAAAGAGACTATCTACGAAGCGCATACTTGGGCCCGTTTTAGAAATCTCTTCCTGACCTGACGATGTAAGGCATACATGATTCGAGAAAGAAAGAAGAAAGAAAGTAATTATTCTCGTACCGTTATACGTTACATGTGGCCATAAAGTAAGTTGTCCATACCGCTCTATCTTGGGCAACTCGCTCAATCTCCTCCATGGAACTGAGCTCGATATTTCTTGCCCCTCTCAGCCAAGTTCGTTTCAGGGTCTCTTTAGGTCGTCCTCTCTTTCTTGAACCTTTTGCATCCGACTTCAATGCCTGCTTTGATATTCGTTGATCATTTGTCCTCAAGGTGTGTCCAACAGATCTCCATCTTCTACCTCATATAACAGTTGTCATTAGTGATTGACCAGACATTTCTCTGATTTCATCACTTCTCCTGAATTCGCTTCATTTTATTTTCAATGTTTTTTGCAGACATATATTTTCAAACGTATTCAACTTGCTTTCTATATCTTTAGTCCTGTTCCAGCTCTCGTTGGCATATGTTAGGAGTGATACAATATTTGAATTGAAAATTCGTATTTTAGTTTTAATTCAATATAAATTGCAGTTCCATATTTTATTTAGACTTTAAAAAGCTGATGTTGCTTTGCCAATTCGTATCAATATTTTTTTTTTTTTTTTTACATTTCTTGTGCAATCACATTTGATACATAAATAAGTGAACTGATCTGTTATTTTTATCATTTTATATTCCAGGGTGATATATGCATTAATTGTCATAGGTGTTTTCATTATATTTGTTTTTAATAGCTTATCTGCAGTCCAACTTTTGATGCGATTATGACTTTTTATGACTAATTGTCTATTTTTCTTTGCATATCTTGGTTGTTTCTACTTAATGCAATATCATCTGCAAAATGCACATCTTCCAGTTGTCTATTTTCTACCCAATTGGTGCCACTTTTGCCCCTGCAACATTTTTGCATCATCCAGTGAATGGTCATTCCAAAAAATACCGGATAGAGAATGCAGCCTTGCACCAGTGTTCCATAAACCAATCGCTGTGTCCACCATCAGTGCGACCTGTACACTGTAGACCATCATAGAGGCTCTTGCTAATGTTTCTTATTTTGTCTTGTATACCATAGCATCTCAGAATATTCCACAATGACTTTCTGCGTAGACTAGAGAAAGATTTTGTATAAAAAATCGAAATTTAGTATAAGTGGTTGTTTTTGCAGAAAGTCTAGGTCATGACTAATAATATGGTGATCCTTCTCCAGTTGTTGCAATCTTTGAGATCACCTTTTTGGGGGATCATAACAATTATTTCCTTTTTCCATTGATGTGGGACAGTTTCTTCTTTCCATACTTTATTAAACGGTGCTCGCACCTGGCTAATAGTTGTATGCTATGACGCTTTGAACATTTCTACAGTAATGGTGTCATCACCTGCTGTCGTATTGTTTATCAGGGATCGGATTGCCTCCTTGACCTCAGCTATATTTATCATTTCTTCGTTAATTGTTAGAGTTGTTTCTTGTCGTCGTCAAACTTGAATAATATTGGTGGATCAGGTCTATTTAGGTTTTCTTCAATATGTTCTGCCAATCTTTTCATCTGCTCGATATTTGATGTTAATACTTTACCATCTTTACTCTTGATTGGGTCAACCTTTGAAACAAAAGTTTCAGTAAGTTCTAGTATATATATGTGGCCCTTTTCGTCTTTACAGACGGTCAATTGGCAAGTGTTTTATTGTTACAACCATTAATTGTTTGCTTTTCTCTCTTGTCGTTCACCTATATATAATTCTTATATCATAAGACTACGCCCGTGCACAATATCGCTTTCCACGCAACTCTGTCTTCAGCTAGTTTTTCTCACGTGTTGGAACCTATAGAAAAGTTCTTCATGAAGGTCTTGCAGACATCTTTATATATGTGCAGTGGTCTGCCCTGGTGCCTCTTCCCCTTCGATAGTTCAAAGAACATTTTTTTTTCTAGACAACTGTTGTTTTCCTAGTGGTGCCCAAGCCGAAAGCAATGAGTAGTTGTCCACTTTCTTTGTGCATTGCCTGGACAGCTGAAATGAAAAATGCGCCTTGCCCATGTTGCACAAACCCCTACTTTCTCATCATTAATATTTCAATTATACATGCATTTGACACAACGAAAACAAAATAATGAAAGCGTGGAATTAAATTAAATGTAATATGCGTTGAAGATTTATATAACAATTTAAAAACTTCAAGAAAATAATGTAAATTTATACAACGAATAATCAAACATATCTTAAATACATTTTATACTTGAAATGACGTCAATAAACCTTATGTGCACATTTCGATAATATTCATTAATGTCTTTCATTGTATATTTGTTTTTATAGAAGACGTATTTTATCATGGTTAAGTCAAACCCGTTAAAACACGTTAAGAAAAGTATTTTTTTCAGGGGGCAGTCAAACAGTTAGACACGTTCAGAAGAATTATTTTATCATGGATCAGTCAAACAGTTTAAAAACGTTAAGAAGAAAATTTATCATGGGACAGTCAAACAGTTAGACATGTTATAAAGAATTTTTTATCATGGATAGTCACAGTTAGACATGTTAAGAAGAATTATTTTATCATGGACAGTCAACCAGTTTGACACTTTAAGAAGAATTATTTTATCATGGTCAGTCAAACAGTTAGACACGTTCAGAAGAATTATTTTATTATGGATAGTCAACCAGTTAGACGCGTTAAGAAGAATTATTTTATCATGGACAGTCAAACAGTTAGACACGTTCAGAAGAATTATTTTATCATGTACAGTCAAACAGTTAGACACGTTAATGGGTTATACTACAGGATTTCTCAACTTTCTTCTCTCAATAAAATTATGTGATACATAACAGTTACTACTAGAGTGGTCTAAAATGAAATCTTAGATATCTTTCGCATTAATAAATTATCGGGTTGCCATGGAAACGGCAGCCATGTTGGATTGTAAACAACGTCGTACGGTCTCCAAACAGAGTGAAATAAATAACAATTGCAATTTTTTTTACTGCACAACCTAAATATACCAATATTCTGGTCCACTGACAACTTTAAATTGTTCTGTAACATGTAACTAATCTCTAGGAGTGCAACGAATAAGACATACTCAATTTACGGCCGAAAATAGAACCCCCTGGTTCATAAAAAATTTATATAAATTTATTTGCTAGAGAAAGGTGCATTTTCTGTTGTCTAAGGGCTTCAATATTAATATATATATGTCAGGGTCAAATCTCATATTGCTATCTTGAGGATTTCTTTCATGGTGGAAAACCTACATTACCACGTTAACGAAATTTACAAATGGGAGAAAACTGTGTTTTAAAAATGTAATGTGAATTTAGTCTAAAGTGTCAGGGAAATCGTCCGTTACAGCATACAGTCATTGCCTAGCCTAATTAAATTTAATATATCTGTTAGTACTCAGATCAAGCTTTACAATGATACATGACTCGATTGGGTTAATTGAATGCCATACACTGTATCTAGGGACAAAGAAAGACAATTGAAGACATTTTATATAGCCAATTTTTAGAGGGTAGGGCTGTTCAAAAATAATTTTGAAGCACTTTTCGGGATCATAAATAAAAACTCTTTGCATAATTTGATTGTAGAGATGCAATACTAACATAATATGATGAATTTGAAAAATCGATATCTATAAGCTATAATGACCCAACTGTTAGTAGTATAACCCCTTAAGAAGAATTATTTTATCATGGACAGTAAAACAGTTAGACACGTTAAGATGAAATATTTTACCATGGACAGTTAGACACGTTAAGAAGAAGCAATTTATCATGTACAGTAAAACAGTTAGACACGTTAAGATAACGAGAGCACAATTAACATAACCTTCAAAAAACATAGTATATTCAATGATGTATAATATACGTTTATAAATGAGAAATAAGTGCAATATGGTTTTAGTGCTCTGTCTTAGATTGTCGAGTTTCGTGTCGAGTTTCTTATCCGATTGGAGAACGATAAAAACGTAATCTCAGTTTGCAGTTATCCCGTAAAACAACAAATGACAGTTTATGCTGTAATGGCGCTGTCCTGAGAAAAGTCAATATAAAGGTTAAAATTGAAATTTGTACACATTTTCACTATCTTTAACATTATATTAGAAAAACGCGCTGGTGCTATATTGTTGGTGCACTATCACTGAGCTCATACAGCGTAAGGAAGAGATCGACAAATGCATTGTTGTTTAACGGATATCAATGATTGATGAGAGTATAATTTAATCAATGAATAATTATTGACACAAGTGAACCTCCACTAGAGAGTATCATGATGATCGACATAAGCGAAGTTGCTAACACGATGTCCTAGCGACCATATGCCCTGGTAATTCCAAGCAGTTACGAGACGAGCTTAGATCAACTATCCTTTGACAGAACATGTAAGCATTTCGTCTACATGAAACCCTGATTCCTTTCATGGAGATATACAGTATATGTACTTCTGAAATCAATATGAGGATCGCCTTAATGGCGATGACTATCGATGACAAGGAAAGTAAACACAACATCAACAACAGTAAAGGTGTCTTTTATTTTCGAAGCACCCGTTATACGGTCAGTAGTTTGCTAAATGCTTTCTGACCAAAGCTTTACTAACAAATTGTTTCAAAATATGTATATATATATATATAGAAAACACCCATGTATACCACTCAAACATCAGCGTTACACCGTCAATAATAAACTATTCAATGGGTAATGAATGATAAAGTATTTCATGAAAAGTTTATTTTAACTCTACCACACAAATTCGGTATTTATCAACAATACGACACGTGTTATCAACAATAGATCCGATCACAGTGTTGGCTCATTCAACAAATCTAATATTGTCTATGCTTCTGTAGCCACTCATATCGTGAAGTGCGTGTTAAGTGTATGTTCACTTATAGTGTCATAGCTATGCCATTATTTTCTGTGAGTACATACTATACTATAGTCCGTTCAACTTGTTATGCCCACAGATAAAAATGTGTATCTTTGTAACCATTTGATGAAATAACTTGAAAACTTACATGTAAACTACACATGTTCCCGACGCTACAAAATATTTTTGCCATTCAAACAATCATACCATCTAGAAGTTTCCTTCTTTGTGTTATATATTTAACGCGTTTATTGACATGTTTGAGGAAAACTCATGATTACAGCCATTTAATACATTGATGACAAAAATAGCAACATTCAGGACGAATTTCATGGTTTTTGAACAATTCTTGCATTTTCCATGCACCAAAAAGACTCGGGCTTGAACATAGTAAAGAATTGACGTCATTAGTGCGAGACGGACATTTAGCTAAGGGCGTCGTATATGTAATTAGTATGAGGCTATTGGGTCATATTGTTGACTTCTCAAAATAGAATTTGGTATAACATTTCTAATGAGTTTGAAGTTACAATGCAAAAGTATCATTAATGCTATAAGCGCATTTCCGCAAAGAGGCACATATGGGTCATCTGTACTACAGTATACAAGAATCAGAGAAAAGATCTATTTTATTATAGTGATTCCTCCATAAGTTAACACACGCACACTGTAACGAAGAAGTAGCAATTTGAAAAGAATCTCTCCAGCAGCTCCTCCATAACATGGTGATATAGAAAAGTTCTTAGAACATCCTGAACAGAGAAGAGAAGAAACAAAGACATCCTACAAGACCTGAATATCAAGGAGCATTGGCTCACAAATAACATCATCTCCCGGAAGATGAAATATTTTGGCCACATTAAATGCCACAGTGGTCTGGGGAGAAAGGTAATGGAAGGCATGGTTCCTGGAAAACGAGTCAGGGGACGACCAAGACGAAGTTGGCAGCAGGACATCAAAGAAACCTTGAACATGACGCTGGAAGAGACAAGAGAACTTGCAAGAGACATAGAGCTTTTCAGGCGGGCTGTCATTAATGCGACGTTCCGCAAGGGACATGCTACTACTTGAGCTTCGCCATTGCCAGTCCCAAGCCTGGACATGAAAGGGGATGGCATTATGACATGGCAGCTAACTTTAACTGTAATGTAAGTTATTTAAAAACAATAATACAACTATGTTTACATTTCTTGTTTATTTCATGACTGTATTGCAATTATCAACATTATCCCTTATATATAAACTTAGATGATACGCCTTTGCATGAGACTTGTCATCAAATGTCATATGTGTGCGTTTACTGTAAAAACTAAAATGCTGTATCTGACTAGCCAAATATGCCGCCAACATCAAAGGAAACCGTTATATTACAAAATCCAGGTTTCCTATAGCAATTTCTTCCATCAGACATTTGCGTCGGTATAATTCTAAGATTGTGTGCAAAGTTTCGCTACTGTGGAACTGATGGTTTTGCTACAATTCGCATTGGACTGTGGGCATGAGTTGTTGAACGGACTATAGTATAACCATTATATATAGTATGCACATACTACTTACACTATATATATATATATATATATATATATATATATATATATATATATATATATATATATATATATATAAGGTTTAGTTTCAGTACTTCTGTTATGTTTGTAGTGAGGTAATGAATATGTTGGTAACAGTGCCAGCATCTTCAGATTAACCAAATCCGTAATATCAAACAAAACATTCAATCAGGAAGCATTAAATTTCACCGTTATTACATCTATTAAGAAAAACTGCGAACAGAATAATCTATCACTGCTAAACGTGGAGGTGGAGGCTCTCTTGAATGATATCATCAATGATACAGATGTGATTATTTACACCGATGGTTCAGTCATTCGCCAACAACGCTGTGCGTGGGATTTTTCTGCACGCCCAGGAGGAAAAATAATAAGAGAGGCCAGTGGGGCCTACGCAACAACCACAAGTAGCTTGACAATGGAGGTTCGGGCGGTTACGGAGGCGGTGAACTGGTTGGCATCTCACAATTACTCTCGTGTTTTCATACTCAGTGACTCCATGAGCATAATTCGTAAAGTTGAATCAGATATGGTGAGACGCAACTGGGTGGAGGTACTGGTACAGACAATGATCAGAGAAATCACCTTCATTTTTGTCCCTGGACACGCAGGAGTTAGGAGTAATGAACGAGCTGATAGATTGACTGGCTTGGCTACAATATCAGAGGGAGCTGACATGGATCCAAGTGACATTCTTCACGCATTGAGAGAGTCTTTCCGAACAGAGGAGTTTCATGGATGTGAATCCCACTCGCTGACCCGATAGAAAGAGATGGGTGTCAATATTGATGCAGCCCGAAAAGAACGACATACTAAATATGCAAAGAGATTGATTAATCAACATCGAACTGGCGTGTTGGGTTGCTGGACGCTGCTGGATTTGCTGAGGCGGAGATCGGAGCACCTATGGACATGTCCGGATTGCTATGATGATAGTCCTCATATAAATGATAACTGATTAAAACAGGAGTTGTTAAAAAAAAAGGATGTCGTTATGTATAACTATACACTAGTTCTTGCAGATTGGTGTTGGTGTACTCGAAATCAGTTTTCCTCATCTCCTTCGTTATCTCCATCTCTAGGTACACACAAGAATAGCATAAGCATAAATGCCAACAATAGAAAAGGAAAAACCCATTCCGTTGCAAGTCCTGAAGCTGTGAAAAAAAAAGAAAAGTTTGCTATGTAAATCCTGCATTACACTATTCATATATCTATTTAATTTAATGAAATTATAATAACGTGGGAAGATGCAAACATAATAAATATCAATATAAATTTATTTATATCGGAATTTTCAAACATAAATGTATTCTTATTGATTTTACAATTTTTGGGAAATACATTTCGATGTAAGAAATGCAAAAATATTTCTTAAGTTGAATATTTCGTTCGTCGATCTAAAGAGGCTTGTATCCAATAAATAACAAAAAAGGAATATATAATTGTTCAATTAGAATAACATTTATATCAATCTGAAAGAGAAATTTTGTAGAAAAGCCTACATATGGAAGAAATAGGAAATACATAAAATGATAACTATAATGGCACTTACAGCAAATATAAATGGTACACATATTTATATATATATGTATGTATATATATACATAATCTGATCATCCAGTCACGTATATAAACATTTGATCTTCATTGACAGAAAAACACACATGTCCACAACATACGCCCGTCTAACAATTAGTTAGCTAGTTTGTTCCTTTCGTGTCAAAGGCGGAACATAGGGCATAGGTTTTAGATCACCATTCTCGTTGCTAGCAGCTTTAGATATTGTATGTTTTTACATCCCAACAGTTCTCTTTCTTGTTGGATGGTTCTTCGAAGAGTGGTCTTTGGTCTTCCACGTTTTCTTTACCCAACTGGTGACCACATAAGGACTTGCCGATTTAGTCTCTTGTCGTCTGATCTAAGAACATGACCTAACTATTTCCACCTTCGTGTCCCTATAATAGTTGATACGGGTTGTTGGTGTGTTCTATCTTTCACTGTGTTGTTAGAAACATATAGGCAGTATGATCTCAATATATACTCACATACACCAAACATTATAATTTCAGGGACTTGATAATAAAAAAATGCCTCGTCTTTCCTATTCGTACTACTCTTAAATTTTGTAAACTCAGATTCCTTGTAAAACGATAGCTATACAAATCAAACAACAAATAGTGCTTGCAAATTCAACAATCGTCCACTGAGTAGACAAATTAATAAAACTAATAGTTCGTTCTGCTGCACTTGATGCACACCGTCGTTTTATCAAACATGCCTTGTTAATGTGTATCATCTTTTGGACATCCTACAAGAAATGTATATGAAGGAGCATGGGCTTATAAATAACATCATTTCTCGAAAGATGGAATATTTTAACCTCGATAAATGTCACTATGATTTATAGAGAACGGGAATGGAAGGCATGGTTCCTGAAGTACGAGGTAGGGGATAATCACGACGAATGTGGTAGCAGGACATCAAAGAAACGTTGAACATGACCCTGGAAGAGGCTGGAGAACTCAATAGAAACATATTTATGTCAGCATGATTGTTTTTCTCCTGTTTAGTGCAGGAGCCCGCAACAAAAGCACAGAATAGTATCACTGCTACCTACAAGGCATGTTATAAGAGGCGACTTCTGTGGGACCAAGCGAAGCTATACTAGTCAATAAAATTCATCGCATCAAATCAGATATGCTGGCCTACGTGTAGTCGCACAACTAAGTACATTCGTACTTAGGCTAATATCACAAAGAAACAACACAGAGTGATTAACAAGTTGTTGATATGAAGCGTTCAAATAAGAAAACAGAAAAAGAAGAATGTGTTTGACGACAGTGACGTTCCACAAAGGAAACGCTACTACTTGAATCTTGTTGAGGTTATTTCCCTTATATATTAGTCTTTACTGCAGCTATTTTCTCTCTTGTCTTGTTGACGTTCTTTCCCTTATATATTAGTCTTTACTGCAGCTATTTTCTCTCTTATCTTGTTGACGTTCTTTCCCTTATATATTAGACTTTACTGCAGCTATTTTCTCTCTTGTCTTGTTGACGTTCTTTCCCTTATATATTAGACTTTACTGCAGCTATTTTCTCTTTTATCTTGTTGACGTTCTTTCCCTTATATATTAACCTTTACTGCTATTTTCTCTTTATCTTGTTGACGTTCTTTCCTTATATATAGCCTTTACTGCAGTTATTTTCTCTTTATCTTGTTGACGTTCTTTCCTTAAATATTAGCCTTTACTGCAACGGTCTCCGCCAGTTCACTGAACCTGAACCCAACCTTGTCACTTTATTTTATTGTGACAGAGACACCAGTTATGTGCATGTCATATTGTAACTTCTCATGTTCACATAATTCCAATGAAATATAATATGTATGCTCGTATTATAAAGCAGGATATACTTATATTATTATTTTATTTTCACAGCTTCAGGAATTGGAGTCGAATGGATATTTCCTCTTCCATTGTTGGCATTTTTGCTGATGTTATTCCTGTGTGTACCTAGAGAAAGAGATGAAGAATATCTGGCTATTGAGGAAAATAAATGATACAGTGTACACCAAGAACAATAGCGATATATGTACAAACTAGTATACACATTGATGAATAACGACATCCCAACATTTGATATTATATATTATTTAGACATAAGTATGCTTGCTCATAATTATGTATCAACTACAATAGTGAACAATGTTGACCATGTACTTTACAATATCTATGTTTTTTAGGCTGTTTTCATATATTTTTATCTACACAGCATTTATGTTTGTGGTGTACAATTTGGGCCGTTACCGTGAATCGTTGTTTTTATAGTCCGTTCAACTTGTCGTGCCCACAGATCAAAATGTGTATACTTGTAGCTATTTTATGAAATAACTTGAAAATTTGCATTGAACTACATGTTCCCGACGTTACAAAATATTTTTTGCCATTCAAACAATCATACCATCTAGAAGTTTCCTTCTTTGTGCTATATATTTAACGCGTTCGTTGGCATGATTGAAGAAAACTAATTTTTACAGCCATTTAATATATTAATGACAAAAATAACAACATTCAGACGAAATCCGTGGTTTTTTAACAATTCTTGCATTTTCCATGCACCAAATAGACTCGGGCTTGTACATGGTAAACAAATGACGTCCTTTTTTGGGAGATGGAATTTTAGTTAAAGGCGTATATCGAATATAGTGTGAGGCTATTGGGTCATGTTGCTGACTTCTCAAAACAGACATTGATATAGCATTTCTAATGAGTTTGAAGTTACAGTGCAAAAAGTATTATTAATACTATACGTACATTTCCGCAAAGAAACACATATGGGTCATCTGTACTACAGTATACAAGAACCAGAGAAAAGAGCTATTTTATTATAGTGATACCTATCTACCACATATGTTAACACATGCACATTGCAACGTAGAAGTAGTCATTTGAAAACAAATCTCTTCAGTCGCTCCGCTTTAACAATGTGCTATAGAAAAGTTCTTGGTCAGTAAGAACAATAAAGGTGATAGAAGGTGTCCATGTCGCACTCCTGTTTCTATTCCACAGGTGTCTGTTAGTTAACCCTCGTGAAGAACACTACATTTGATATCTACACATGTTGCTCCCACTGGGCTGATAAGTTTCTGTTGGATCCCACAGTGCTTTATAAATTTACAAATGATTTCTCTACCAATGCTGTCTAGTGCCGTCAAATATGCCACTACGAAACAGCTACGATATAAAGAGGGAATTGTTAATCAATACTGTGATCTATTATTATGCGTAATGTGACTATCTGGTCAGCCAGGAATCTATTTGTTCTAACTATGTATGTTAATATTTTAGTTTTATGTCGACAGCATCTCCCACTCTCTCAATCTCTCACTCGCTCAATCTCTCACTCTCTCAATCTCTCCAGGGTAATGATGCCTAGTATTTCGCCAGGAATTGACACTAACATTATTATTCTATAGTTTCAACACTTATAAATGTCTCTTTGTTATGTAGTTTTACTATGTATCATTCTCTCTATTCTGCTGGTATTTGTTTTGTTTTCCAGATTCTGCTAATAAATGTATGCAGTAGTTATCTAGAGAAGTTTATACTTTCTATAAGAGAAAACATTGAAGAATTTGATGGAATACTACTGGGACCGGCCCATTTATCATCTTGCACAAAGTTGATGCCCTTACTAGTCTCCTTTATTAGAAAATGGTTTCTCACAGATTATATCCTAGTCCATTTTTGTATGTTGTATTTCTTGGATAAACGGGAGGTGTGATGAAGGGGGAACTGGTGTGTTTTGGAATTTATTGAAGTTGTCCATCCATCTTTCAATGTGGACTCTAACGTTAGAAACAATTTCCATATTATTATTTCTGATCAATTCACCGGTATGAATTTGTTTTCATGCTAGCTCCCTAATGGTGCTGTGAAAATCTCTGGGGCTCTCTCACGCTTCATTCCGCTAAACCACCACTAGTTCTAGATCATTTAAGTATTGTCTTTCATATGTCCTTAAAACCTGCAGCCTTGTAGGTCGGATGGGGACAGCGAAAGGCTGACGGAGAGCGAGCATAGTAAACGATGGTTTAAATCGGACACATCGCCAAAGGACAAGCACCAAAGCTCCAAATGGTACTGATGATTATGACAAGAAAAAACGTTATTGGAAAGGCTGTTTATCTATCACAATAAGAATGATCGAAATGGACAAAAGTAAGGATCGCGAGAGAGAGAGATATGTCCCTATGCGTTTCTTCACTTTAATGCTAGTCGTTGTGGATATTTCTTTGGCAATTGCTTTATTAACTCATTTTTGTGTATTTTGTCAATCTTATTTTTCGTCGTGTTTTTTTCCTTGTTTGTTTAATTTCTTTGATAGTTGCTAGTGTTATTCACGTTTTATGATTCCGCTGCTTGTTTTCCAATATGTCTCTGAACATGTTTTATTCCAAAAACTGTTTGACGTGTCTTCATCATTCTTCATCACCCGATCATGTATGTTGTTCTTAAGTAAAATAGCAACATCATGTATGTTGTTCTTAAGTAAAATAGCCCACCTGTATGTTGTTCTTAGTTAAAATAGCCACATCATGTATGTTGTTCTTAATTAAAATAGGCTCATCATGTATGTTGTTCTTAAGTAAAATAGCCCAACTATGTATGTTGTTCTTAAGTAAAATAGCCCCATCATGTATGTTGTTCTTAAGTAAAATAGCCCCATCATGTATGTTGTTCTTAAGTAAAATAGCCCAATCATGTATGTTGTTCTTAAGTAAAATAGCCCCATCATGTATGTTGTTCTTAAGTAAAATAGCCCCATCATGTATGTTGTTCTTAAGTAAAATAGCCCCATCATGTATGTTGTTCTTAAGTAAAATAGGTACATCATGTATGTTGTTCTTAAGTAAAATAGCCACACCATGTTGTTTACCAGTGGTTATAGGTTAAACTGCACAGCCTATCCCAAGCATTTTTCTGCATTTCTACCAAGTTACTACCAACTTATTTGAAAATTTAATAACTCTGTAATTTTTTGGAACATTTGTATGAAATTTTGTATTTTGATATAAAATATGTATGTGTATGTTTTGATAATAAAAATTGTGTTTGTACTGCTTTATGGTTTTTAAAAAAATAAAAAAAATAAAAATAAATTAGCAGCAACAATTCTGGTATTTTAGCATAAATAATAATGTAAAACGACATAAACGTACACATAAACATACATTCAGACTTACCACAAGTCACATCCAGTATATCATCTTTGAATGGTAATCCTCAAAGCATTCCCCCAAGCACAGACCTGGTTTGGAGGGACAGGAGCGACAGTAATAGCGAGACTCCTTTCGCTATTTTTTTTTAGGCACACTCTACAGGGCTTGTATGGTTTGGCTTTCTGTGTTGGAGGTAGCATATAAATGTAATGCTTCTCAGTCAGTCTAACTGCATCATCAGCATCATAAGTGTTGACAGAGACCGTGCCAGGTACAGGTACCGTTGGAGGAGGGCCATTGTTGAACATCCATGATTCAGCAACTGACTCGAGGAAATCAAGAAATCTTTTTGAATATCCAGTCTTCTTGGCAAGAATGAAAGCATTACATGCTGACAATTGCATACAATGGAAAAAAGTTTCTGGTCCACCTGAGAGACTTCCTGGTGCAGTCATAAGGCTGTATCAGCTGATCGTGTTTGTCAACACCTCCCATGTTCCTGTTGTACTGGGTTGATACTTTGAGGCTGCGGGTGATCCCCTTATTCCTGGTATCAGGAATTTCATCCTCCGCATGCCCATGAGCAGTGGACAGTAGATGGACTACTTTTGTACTGTGGTACTTGGTGGCCACAACTTTTCCGTCACCACAGATGGCAGATGAGGCCCCTTTATCCAGCTGGACTAGTTGCAACTGCTCCGGTATGCCCCTTCCCACACGGATTGTGCCGCAGGCAAGAGTTTGTTTCTCTAGCAGATAGAGAAACAGTTGCAAACTAGTGTACCAGTTGTCGCGTGTACCAGTTGTCGCAGTACACATGGTGGCCTTTGTCTAGCAATGAGGTAGACAACCATCCGCTCACTTACTGATAAGTGTTCAGCATCTGTAGGAATAACCTGCTGGATATTGCTCATGTTATCTTCTTTGCCTGCATAGATTTTGAATATGTAGCAATAGCCACCACTGCCACTCACTTCACCATCCGACTCACAGCACAGGTAGATTTTTATGCCAAACCTGGCTCGCTTGAGTGGGATGTACTGTCGAAATAACAGACGGCCTTTCCACAGAAGAAGACTTTCATCCACACAAACATCACGGCGAGGTTGATAAACTTGTTGAAATTTTTCGAATAAGTGGTCAACAACAGGCCGGATCTTGTACAGGCGGTCATATGCTGGGTCATCCTTGGCAGGCAAGTGTGCATTGTCATTGAAATGCAGATATTTCAAAATATCAGTTCCGTGACATCACAGAGCGGAATACTGGCAAGTTGTAGAGAGATTTTGTCGACCAGTAGTTTCGGATGTTTGGGAGTTTTATTATCCCCATCAATAGCGACATTCTTAAAAACTTCTTCATCTCTACATGGTCGACATTTTTCCACTTCAATTTTGCTGACCTCTCTGGATCCAAACCATCCCTGTACTGCTGTGCATAGAGGTTAGTCTGCAGAACTAGGTTGTTCACAAAATTTTCATTGATGAACAGTTCTACAAACTGCGCCTCTGTAAATCCATCAGTGTTGCACTGGAGGCCTGGAACACTTTCGAATAGTATATCTGGATTAGGAGGTTGATGTCCTGCATCAACCCAGTTATCTATACTATCGTTAGTAGTATTTCCAGCAACACGACGATAACCTCTAGTGGCCGTGGCTCTAGCAGCAACAGGAAGTCCTCTGCCACGACCTCTTTGATATGTTTGGGCACCTTGTGTGGCTCCCCTTTGGTTACCACAACCTCGAGGTCTTCCTTGTTGTGAACCTTGTCCAATATTAATAGTACTAGAAGTACTTGCTACTGGCTCAGTACTAGTACTTGCTTGGACGTAAATCATGTGCATGAGTATCACTATTTTCGTTATCAGTGTCACTGACCTGTGCATCCAAATTTTCCGAATCTGAGTGAACAGATTCACTTAACCCTTTAGCTGCTAAGGACGTATATATATGTTTTTCCCATTCACTTCTAAAGACGCATTAACACGTCTGTTATTATCTCTCCTTTGTGGGTTAAAGACCTGTTAACACGTTATACATTGCTACTGTCACTGCTACAGGCGTACATTCTCGTTTGTGACCTAGAAACAAAAAGTAGCTATTGTTAGCTCAGCTTTCTGAACGTATGTAGCAGCGAAAGGGTTAATGAGAATATATCATCATCTCCGCTATCTTCATCGTTAAATATGTCGTCAGCACCATACGACAAAAACGCCAAAGCTTTTTCTGTTGGTGTAATCGTTCTGCTAGATTTCCAACACGCAATTTTTCTGGAACAAATTTGGACAAAGAGAAACACTCTTTCAAAGTTATAAATAACCTTCGTACGGCGCGAAAAATTGACCAATGGCAATGTTTTATATAAGGGAAGATATCCCCAATGCTATAGATAGTCTATTGTTGCAGTTGTTTCCCGTTTACTACACATATTTTGCCGATGAGTTTACTACGAGCCCCTCACGTACCTGAGATATAGCCGACGCCCATTTACAACGTTACCCTCACTTAGTGGTAAACAATGAGTTAAGTAAAATAGCCCCACTATGTATATTGTTCTTAATTAAAATAGGCCCATCATGTACGTTGTTTGTAAGTAAAATAACCCAACCATGTGTGTTGTTCTTAAGTAAAATAGCCCCATCATGTATGTTGTTCTTAAGTAAAATAGCCCGATCATGTATGTTGCTGTTCAGTAAAATAGCCACACCATGTCTGTTGTTCTTAAGTAAAATAAACCCATCATGTATGTTGTTCTTAAGTAAAATAGCCAAACCATGTATGTTGTTCTTAAGTAAAATAGCCCCATCATGTATGTTGTTCTTAAGTAAAATAGGCCCATCATGTATGTTGTTCTTAAGTAAAATAGCCCAATCATGTATGTTGTTCTTAAGTAAAATAGACCCATCATGTATGTTGTTCTTAAGTAAAATAGCCCCATCATGTATGTTGTTCTTAAGTAAAATAGCCCCACTATGTATGTTGTTCTTAAGTAAAATAGCCCCACCATGTATGTTGTTCTTAAGTAAAATAGCCCAATCATGTATGTTGTTAGTAAGTAAAATAGCCCAATCATGTATGTTGTTCTTAAGTAAAATAGCCCAATCATGTATGTTGTTAGTAAGTAAAATAGCCCAATCATGTATGTTGTTCTTAAGTAAAATAGCCCAATCATGTCATATATATAAATATTTTAAGTTTGCCATCGATATTATAATGGAACCAGCAAATGCAATGAAGTAGGATATGTTTTAAACGAAACTGGAGATGGATTATTCTTGGGGAATGGATGAATTATGAACTATAATGTACGGCCATTTTGAAACATGTCAGAGATTGTGAAAAGTAAAGTTCAACTCTTTAGGCCCTATGCTCTACGTGGAGCGGAGATGAATAAATATTGAGTAAGCGATACAAATGTTGCAAGTAGTAGACAGAAGCTAGTGGATAAATAAATGAGATACACACGCATATCACAAATGAACATTGCTATCGTTTTAGTACAACTTGTTTTGATATAATTCAATTTAGTTGTGTTTGGGAAATATTATTCATTTCATTTACATACATGGATTTAGAGCCCTAATGAATTACAAAAGACCCCTCATAAAGCTCAGAGGACCTCCAGCACACACTTCAGTAGCGCAGCGCGAGTCAAATATGTGTGCAAATAAATCAATACTGGTCAAAGTTTTGTTCTGTGATAGAAAATGCTGCAGATATGGGCAACACCACGGAAATGTATGAGATTATAAAGAGTACCTCTGGGATCTAACATCACTAAAATTGTACAGCTAAGATCGGAAACAGGTGAGCCAATAACAAATATGAACAAACAACTCGAAATGTGGGTGGAACACTATTCTATTCTGTATTCGGTGGAGAAACCAGCAATCCCTGCCCTAGATCAGATCATACCTAAACATCATGAACTACCGGATCTAGACGCCGAAACCACAGAGTTGGAACTTTCCGAAGCAATCAACACACTTTCAAATGGAAAGACATTAGGACTAGACACCATCCCTACAGACATCCACAATCACAACTTGAATGTCATCTTGCCCCCCTGCACCCTCTACAATCTGATTGTACAGTGCTGGAGAGTGGACGAAATTCCTCAAGACATGAGGGATGCAACGATAGTGACACTCTATAAAAACAAGGGAGACTGCAACAGCTACAGAGGCATCTCGTTTTAAGTGTTACAGGCAATGTCTTTGTACTAGTCCTTTCAAAACGACTACATAAACTGGCAGAGCGTGTTTTTCAGAATCACAATGTGGATTCAGAGCTGGACTGTCAACGAATGACATGATATTTACTCTTCGATGACTGCAAGAGGAATGCACAGAGCAGAGAAAGCCATTGTTTTCGTAGATCTGAGAAAGGTATTTGTAACGGTCAGCAGACCAGGACTTTATAAAATATTAAAACAAATCGGCTGCCCCCAAAGCTTTTCCAACTGATTGTCTCCTTACATGAGAGCATGACAGCCAGTATATCTGATAGCTTCCATGTTAAAAATAGAGTCAAACAGGGATGTGTCCTTGCCCTCATTCTATTTGGCATATTCTTCGCAGTCTTGTTACACCACGCATACGGGGAACGGTGATGGGGATGTTTTCATCCGTACGAGATATGATGGCTCGCTCTTCAACTTGACTCGCTTAAGAACCAAAGCAAACAAAAAATGATTCTTAAGGAACTCCTTTTTGCTGAAGATGCTTCTTTAGTTGCACACAGTGAGGCTACAATGCAATGTCTAAAAAATAATTTGTCAGGGCTTGCGACCTGTTTTCTCTGACTATAAGGATCACCAAAACAGTGGTTTTTATGTCCAAATCAATACACAAATAAAAAAATCTTTGAAACTTAGTCTCAATAGAATAAGTATTTGGAGTGATATACTAATATCACCCGCTTATATACTACTTTACACTAATCATATTGTTGAGGGATATCGAGCACCATAAACATATACCATATTGTCCAACGTATTCCTCGTTACCTACTTCATTATTATTAATGCATGTTGTCTATTGTCTATTCCCAAGTGGAAGATGGAGTTGGTTGTCCACTTTTGCCGACGTATGGATTGGGGCTTTAATTTGCGTTCTAGGGCCTGATGAATCCCCCTTGTTGTGTTATATCCGTGTTTATGTAGTGTGGTCTTGATATTGTCTATCCATCTTTTTCTTGGTCTTCCATTAGCTCATGTACATGATGGAAGATTTAACTTAGCAATATTACGCACTGCCGGCTTGTCGGGCCCGTCACAGTGGGGTGTTAGTCACTGAATTCATGACGTTTCAGGATATTTCACCGCTTCTATAACCGACCGTACATCCATTGGCAAGCTACTTGTGGTTGTCGCGTAGGCCTTACTGGCCTCTCCTATTTTTTTTGTTCCTGAGCGTGCTGCAAAAATTCCACGCACATTGTTGTTGGCAAATTACTGAATAGTGGGTGTAAATTACTGCTTCTGTTTCATTGACGTTGTCGTTCAAGCGAGCGTCAGTCTCCCTGTTCATTAGGGATGGATTATTTTGTTCACAGTTTTTCTGAATGGATCCAATACCTGTAAATTCAATCGCAAATTTGGGTTGCAGATCAATCCATTCCTCTCCTGGTTTTATTCTGGAAGGTTCACATATTTTACAAGGGTACCTATCGCCTGACTCAGCAATGGTCTACATACAACAATACAGGTTTCACATTTTAGCTGAATATTGTGAGCATTGTTTTGTACAACTGACCGTATAGATGCACATTGAGTGTAGAAGACCAAAGTCTTATCAGGCTTTCTTAATTCTGACATTAATATTTCATCGGTACCTCCTTGTCGGTTGTTCTTACTTCCAAGATAGACAAATTCACCACCATGTTCTATAGCCATTTTATCAATTAATATCATATCTTCCTCTATGTTGTTGCTTCTCCGCACTTTCGTCTCTCTTGGCCGATTTTAAGACCGGATGTTGCAACGTTTTAGACAGTGCATCTACTGTTTAATGAATGTCTTGTAGTCTGTATGTGAGATCAATACAATATCATAGGCCAAGTCCGAGTCCTAAAATGTTGACACACGTTCTTATTTTAAGGAAAATAACTGTTTTCACCATGTATTTGAAAGCTATCCTAAACATACGATGGTTGTTGAATCATGGCATACTACATTATATAATAGCATGTGTCTTCTTTCTGCTGACTATTATATTCTTACATTATATTTACTTTAATTATAATGTTTGCCGTCTCTAAACACATTGTACTTAAACCCTAGCAGATGTCGGATTTCTAGTGAGTATGTATTTTATAGTCTATGTATTAACAAATGATTCTCTGCTAAATGGTACAGTCTTCCTGATTTGGTGTGGTTGATTGTCAATAATTAAAAACATCTCATCACGTAATCACTCTTCGTAACTCAGATCTCCATTTGACGTCAGTATAGTTACGCTATGCACATCTGTGGAAAACCAAAGACCACTCTTCGAAGAACCATCCAACAAGAAAGTAAACTATTGGGATGTAAAACCATACAAGATCTCCAACTGCTAGCAAAGAACCGTATGACATGGAGATCTAAAACCTCTGACCTATGTGCCGCCTTCGGCACGAAAGGAACAAACTAACTAACTATGCACATCTAACTTGTCAAAAGCGTGTTATGCTCACGTCCGTGTTACTATAGTCCGTTCAGCAACTCATGTCCACAGTCCAATGCGAATTGTAGTAAATCCATGAATTCCACAGTAACGAAACTTGGCACCCAATCTTAGAATTATACCGACGCAAATTTCTGATGGAAGAAATTGCTAATGGAAACCTGGATTTTGTAATAAAACGGTTTCCTCTGATGTTGGCGGCATATTTGTGACTAGTCTAAAACGACATTTTAGTTTTTACAATAAACGCATCAATATGACATTTGATGACAAGTCTCATGCAAAGGCGTAACATCTCAGCTTATACATGCTGGTACTTGCATAGTCATGAAATAAACAAGAAATGTAGACATAGCTGCATTATTGTTTTTAAATAATTTACATTATAGTTAAAGTTAGCTTCAATGTCATAATGCCATCCCACTTTCACGTCCAGGCTTGGTATTGGCAATGGCGGAGCTACCTGGAGACGTTCTTTTCAAATCGCTACCTTCTTCGTTGCAATGTGCGTGTGTTAACATACGTGGTAGGGAGGTATCACTACAATAAAATAGCTCTTTTCTCTGGTTCTTGTATACTGTACTACAGATAAACCATATGTGTCTCTTTGAGGAAATGCGAGTATAGTAGTAATGCTACTTTTTGATTTGTAACTTCAAACTCATTAGACATATCATATAAATGTATGTTTAGAACAAACTCATTAGACATATTATATAAATGTCTGTTTAGAAAAGTCAACAATATGACCCAATCACCTCACACTAATTTTGGTATACGCCTTTAACTAAACGTCCGTCGCGCACTAATGACGGCATTTGTTTACCCCGGTTAATCCCGAGTTGATTCGGTGCACGGGACATGCAAGAATTGATTTTTTTTTTTAAACTCACGGAATTCACCCGTATGTTGTTATTTTGACATCAATGTATTTTTTTTCCCGATCCAGAAGCACTTGAGCTTTTCAGCTCTTCGGCTCGGTGCCATGGACATCGTAACCCTTCGGTTCGGTGTCACGAACACCGCAAATCTGGGGAAGCTGTTGCTTTTTTCTGCCATCCTGCGAAATTGAACACGCACACACAGAGGGATAGTCACCCGTAGTCCAACGCGCTACGAACACGCTGGGCAGACGGGCGTTATCAATGTATTAAATGTCTGTAAACATTGGTTTTCTTCAAACATGCCACTGGACACCTTAAATATAATATCACAAAGAAGGCAACTACTAGATGTTAGAATTGTTTGAATGGCAAAAAATATTTTGTAGCGTCGGGAGTATGCTTAGTTCACATGCAAGTTTTCAAGGTGTTTCATCAAATGGTTACAAAGATACACATTTTTATCTGTGGGCATGACAGGTTGAATGTACTATAGCACCACGTCAGCAACATATGTGTGACCAGATTGAAAACAGAGGAGTATCCGAATATGAATATATGATTGATGTGTACCGATTCGGTTACATTGTTCCTTCTACTAACGTAGGATCTAAAACTAGATATGTCTTCTTCTTCTTCTTCTTCTTCTTAGCGTTCGTTCTTTACCACCAATTTTAATCACTCTTTGTGATAAGTTTGATCTTTGCCAAGAACGTCTAGACGTTGCACATTGGTTTGGTAGGCCCCTAAACGCATATACTTCTACATGTTTAGAACACGTGCATCCGATTTCAGTCAAACCTCCTTAGTCGCCTCTTACGACATGCGTGGCAGGTAACATTGATTCTATTCTTTACACCCCAAATTTGGGACACGGTAATCACTCGGACGACTATATATGTATACATGGCCACTTTCACAGCTTAGACCATGTTCCTAACACAGTGAAATTGCAAGGAGCTCTTGTCATCATCATAATCAGGTGTCGTCTCCACATCGAAGGTTAGCTGCAATGAATCTCCAACATTCTCTGTCTTGGTGTTGCACTCTGCCAGACTGTAACCTGTCCATTTCTTAAAGTTTCCTCCCATTTATCTCTCGGTCTTCCTCTTGCTCTTCCCCTCAACTTTCCCCTCTAGTAAATGTTTTATCATTGTGTCATGTCTATTTATGTGCCCAAAATACTTTACTTGTCTGAATTTTATTTCTCTTAATTGTTTCTTCATGCCTAGTTTTCCTAAAACTTGTTTATTTGTCTGTTTTTCTGTCCATGAAACTCTGCCTATTCTTCTATATATCCACATCTCAAAGGCATCAATTCTGTCTTCTAACTGCTTGTTCATTATCCATGTTTCTGAGCCATACATTAATATAGCATAAATAAAGCATTTGATAATTCTTATTATTAGACTGTTTTTAATTTGTTTGGATATCAGTAATCTTCTCATACTATTGAAATTAGCCCTGGCCATTCATATTCTATTTTTAATTTCTGTTATACACCTGCCATCATATGTTATCATCTTACCAAGACATAACAACCTTTTTAAGAAATTCTCATCCGTAAATTCAATAACACTCATGTTGACCAATATCTACATATAAAATGTAGTCTATCTCATCGTCCGAGTTCGGCTGAACATTTGCTGTTGGTGATGTCATCTTAGAATAGGAAATGGGTAGCATTTACACAAAATGATATAATTCCTGCAATATGAAGTACATCCAAATAGATCGAGCTGATGTATGCATTATTGGCTATTGAGTACTTAGAAAAACACATTCTGATCAAAGCACACTGTTCATTTGTGGAATATATGAATCGGATATGTCCATATTTATTCTGATCTCCTACTATAAATGCATTTCAGTTTGTTTAGGCTAACAACTAACACTCACTTTTTGTGTAAATGTATCTACACGAGGATCTGGCATTAGTTTTCTGTCCAGCAAAACAAATCGATATTCCTTGCTAAATAACGAAATAAAAGGCAGGCATTAAAATTGGGATGAAAGGGGGTTTCCCAAGAAAGAGGGTCGACCTGGGCCCCTAAAACGAATTTTCGGAGAGGGCGAAACATCGGTCTCAGTTCCATGGGGGAGATTGAGGATTTCCCCGGGATAAAACGAAAATAAATAATTACTTGCAGGCCCTATTCTATAACGGTACAAAGGTTATTATTATTATTATAAGACAGAAAGATGATTTTCTTATACGGGAAATGAAAAAACCCCAAAAAATTTGGAGAACAAAAAAAAACACACAATCTCTGTCCCAAAAAAACACATTAACCATCAGCGGGGAAGACAACACACAATCAATAATCCTGAAAAAAAAAAAAATGTAGTAATGTATACATGTTTTTTTACTGGATGAAAGAATAAATGGACAGCCCAAACTATCCCCTAAAATTACATAGCCCCAATTTTAAAAGATGTAAGTTAAGAAACTCATGAAGTTGGGGGTTGCAAAAAATAACTATTGTTGACATGGTAAAAAAGGGCCCCAAAGAAAAAAGAAAACGAAATTTTAAAATTTCAAAAAAAAAATTTTCCCATCATTATCCAGACATTTTAAAAATAAGTGGGAAAATTTTAAAAAATTTAAAGACAACGATAAAAAATACATTGAGACAAGAAAAGAGGACATGGGCGAAATAAAAACATTCTGGACCGTAATGTTTAATGAAAATAAGGGGCCCCAATTTTCTGAAATGATATATATTTTTCATCATCATCAGGTGGGCCCGGCTGGCAAAAGGCGATCATGGATCCCACAAATCTCTTTGCGGGGGTTTGTTTTAAAATAGATGTTGACGCTCAATTAGGTTCCCAACCTTTTTGTATATGCCCCCCTTTTTCAGTGAATAAGCCCTTTCCCCCCCCTTGGGGTAAACTATATTGTCAAAACCTATAAATTGAAAAAATATGGACATAGTTTTCGTTTTTTTTATTATAATTTAAATTCAATAAAACTTTTTTCCCTTCAGTAATTTGACAAATTTATGTTATAATGTATTTTTGGACCCGAATTAATGTGTTTAACAATTTTTTTCGATGTTTGGACTTTTTTGTCATCATTAATTTTAAATCCCCCTTTTCCCTTTATTGACAATCTGTTTTTTTGTCTTTGTAAATAGTCTGGTGACCATGATAAATCCTCTTTCAACTAAATATGATGATGTGAATACAAAAAACTTTACTGCACCCCATTAGTGTTGATATAATTTTGGGAAAATTTAACTTTGTAGACACAATTTTTGGATCCCCTTTTTTAAAATTTTTTCCCATTTCCACTTTTCATTTTGTGAAAATTATATAAATTCTTCCTCTAGAAATAATTGTTATTTTTATTTTTTTCTGTTTCTTTTTCCCTCTGCGTGCTGACTAAAACGGGGATTTCGTTTCTCTAAAAAAGGCATCTCCCCGATGTCATACAGTTTTTTTGGGACCCCCTTGAAAGAGGCCACCTCTTTTCCTCAGGTCTCCTAATGGGGGCAGTTCTGGGGGGACATGCCTGTCGTCATTTTCCCGCCCAAAACCACGGGGGATGGGTCGTTTGTGCCTTTTTCTTGAATCAGTTCTGTTCTCATTCTGTTGTGCCCCGTTTGGAGTAAATTATGATAATATGGTCTTTTTGGACAGTTCAAATATCATGTTTTGTTGTTTTTTGTGTGTTATTTTCCCCCATTTTGTTGTGAAATTTTCCCTCTGGCGATGGTTTTGCTTTTTTTCCAAACTAACCAGGTTGTCACCCGTGGGGCACCCCCCTTTTCCTTTTTAGCCAGTCTGTGTCTTCATTCCCTGGGGTTTTTCCAGTTTGGGGGACCCCACTGGATTACTACACCCCGGAACCCGGGGCCCTCTGGCTGACCTAAATCACTTGGTTATGTTTTTCCTTTTCCCAGATTTCCTGCTGAGATTGCAGACAAAAGCACAATTTTTCCTTTATTTGTTTCATATGTTGTAGTGCCTTTTTTCAGCTGCATTGGGGGCATCCAGCTCAAAGCCTGTAATCCCAGGGGGGAGATGTACGGGCCCGGTTGTATGTGTTTTGGGTTGGACCCAGTTCTAATATTGGGTCTGGGGGGAAAAACATTTTGGGGTTTTCCATGAATCTCCTTTTCAATCTGCCCTTTTAGGCCTGTTTATTTGGGGGTGCTTGGATTTTTCCCACCCAGTTTTTTTCCCTTTTTTCCCATCGTTGAAGTACTTTCATTTTCCCTTTCTGTCCTCCTTTGGTTTTGAAGCCCAAGGCCCTTTTCCCAATATTTCTATGGGGGTAGACTTATAGTTTCAGTGATGATCGGTGCCGGGATTTTTAACACCCAACTTTATGAAGTGTGTTTTGGGGTTCACCCAAAACTGCTATGCCATACTTAATGTACTGGTCAAACTCTCCCAGGGAAATCCTTTTGGGAAATGCTACAACCTGCACCCCTTTGGGCCTCCCAATTGTTCCCGTTTAGTTTTTTTATTTTTTCCTAGATGTATCTGTTTTTAAGTCCGCCGGCTGTCCATCTTGATTCCCATATTTTTGGACATTTTCTAAATAGTAGGGTAAAATTGAACTTAATTTGAATTTTTTTGGATAGATTAAACAAAATTTTATTTATAAAATTTACCTGGTTTATTTTCATTTTAAATTACTGCATCCTTGGGGTTTTGGCTTCTGCTATTGATTCTTTTGTGCCCCGGTGCCAGATCCAGCAGATTGCACCACCCCACTCTTTTGGGGGATTCTTCCATAATCATTTATAAAACTGAAATAGCGTGGGAGACAGGCCCTATTCTATTGAAAAAACCTCCCCAATCACTTTTTTCCAACCACCAAAAGGGCAAATTTTCACGATTGTTTGGGAATGAATCAAATTTTTCCCTTGTTTTAGCTTGGGCACTGTTTTAATTTTTTTTTTCCATTCACTAGGATTTCTGCAACTTTCCAGCCCCTTTTCCAAATTTTTGCTTTTTTAAAATTTTTCTTGCCTGGGTTAGTGAGCATCTCTTTTGGATGCCACCCTTTTCCAGGGACTTTTGTTTAAGACCCTGGGTGCTTCTTCAACTCACCTTTTGTCCATGTTGAGACTCTTGCCTCTCCCCCTCCCTTGCGGTTTTTTAAATGTTTTTTCCCGTTTGGGCTAGGCTCCCTTTGAGTTCAAGTTGCTGTCTATGTTCTGCCAGTTTCTACTTTTTCCCCTCTGACATGACTAAATTTCATTTTTAAACATGTTGGACCTCTTCTGACCAATAAGGTTTGCAGTTCTTTTTGCACCTCTGGGAATTGTTTCCCTTTGTTCCCCTCATTGGATATGTTGGAGGTATGTCTCTTTCTTATTTTTTTTGGTGTGATTTATGGGGTCACAGAAGCCGCTGAGCATCGAACTGTCCCCAGTAAACCTTTTTATTTCCCCCTTATTTTTTTGTTAACTTGGAATATAAAATTTTTTAAAGGAGGCTTGACGGGTTTTGTTCACGTCCCTATTTGCTCCATGAAGGTTAAATTCAAGTTGTGGGCTATGTTACCCGGTGGCAGAGGCAAGGTCTGTGGGATATTTTTTTATGTCTTCTGGAGGGAAGGGGGGTCATAAAACCTTTCCCCTGAGCTGAAAGGTTGTTATCTATTTCCCCGTTCTACCCCCACATTGGTGTTTTTTCCCAACCTTTCTGAGTGACTTTAAACCTAAAAACTAGAAATTTTTTTGGCCAGTGTCATGGTTTCCATAAAGGGCCTGTTGGTTCGAACTGTTAGATGTCTAAAAGATTAAATTCCCTAGAATTTTTTTTTCCCTTTTGTGCTGACTTCTATCTTTTTCCCTGGTTTTTTGTTTTCCCGGTATCCCCCCCCTTCCCCGTGTGGCATAATCTGTATCCCTTTTAACGTTTGACAGATAATCTGTGTGGGGGTTGGATTTTGATTCCAAAAATACTTTGGGCAAAGTCTTTTTTTTACTGATGGCCTGTTTTTTGGTGAAAATGTCCCCCGGGTTCCAGCGGATTGTGAATTTTCCCTATTTCTGGTGGATTTTAATATAATTTTTTCCCTCCCGTCTTTGGGTACTAAAAACCACTGTTTGAAAACATTTTTTTTCAAATATGAAGTCAACGGCTGAACGTCAACCATTCCCAAGGCATCCCGGCAGCGGAAAAAATATTATTCGGGGAATTCTTATTTCAAATGGTATTCCAAAGTCAAATATAGTTTTTTTCTTTATTGCCCTTTTCTGTTTTTTGCAAATAATAGTTTTTGACAAATGTTTTCTTTTTTTATGGGGGAAAAAGTGATTTAAAAGATAAAGACTCATTTGTTGGTAAAGAAGCCCATAAAGTTAAAAAAAAGCTTCAAAATTAGTTTTAAAACATATTTCGACGATTCATCTCTACATGTGTTATTTCTCAATGAGATTTAAAAAATAATTTCAGCCCTTTTAAGGTATGGGAACCCAGAACCCTCACCACTGCTGGGTATCAATTTTTCCCAATAATGTGCTTTTTTCAGATTGAGCAAAAAAAGGTGAAATTTTTCGAAGGGAAAAACCATCTTTTTCTTGTTTTCTCCGGAAACCATACCAGCCAAAGTTGGACATCCGAATGTTGAGCTTTAATTTAAACCCTAAATACTTTTTTCATCTATTCTGCCAAAATATTTTTTGCCCACATGTCCTTCTAATCGCGATGGTTGCATAGCTTTATGTGAAAACATTTTGTGGATAATTGAACACGGGTAATGTCTTTTGTGGGAAATTGAATAAACCTATTTCTCTGATATATAGTTTTTGGATTTCTTTTTTAATTTCCGACATAACCGGGGTACAATATGCGTAGATTCTGTCTCTACTATTAATCGTTCTTGTCCCCAGAACTCGCGTGACTTTAAATTTTTCGGGTTTTGGGCGGGGGTTTCTTACCCCCCAAAATTTAACCTTTTAACCCAGCCCCTGGGAAAAATTGGGGCCCGGGGGGGTAGGCGGTACCGCCCCGGGGGAAACCCCATGCTCTCCCGTGTCATGAAGTCAGGTTTAAACATTTTCTGTCTTATTTCCCTGTCTCGTCCCCCTTTTTGTTTTTCCCGGTTGTAACAATGTTTTTCAAAACCCCCCCTCCTCATCACATGCAAAAATATGATGACTGCCTGTTCTTATATTGATAAAAAGCTTTTTTGTGTCTTGATCTCATTAAACCCCTCAACATTAGTCTTTTTAGCAGTCCATGGGATTTCATATTCTTCTAAAAAACTAAAAGGGCCCCGGATTTTTCGATCTGTATGTGTTCATTGTCCATGACTCGCATCCGTATGTCAGTTTTGGGTTTTCTATGTAGCCCCGAATAACTCACATTCGATGGGAATTGACATGGACTTGATAATGCTTCCCCATATTCGGGAATGCTGTTTTCGCTTGCCCTATTCTGATTTTTATTTCTTGGCATCTGCCACCCTAATGTTACCAGGATTTCTGGGTATCTAAATTTGCACTTGTCTTAGTTTGTCCCATTTACTGTAAGTGCTTTTTGGCAAAACTTTTTTTTATATTATCATAACTTCTGTCTTTTAATATTCAAACTGGGGCCCTTTTGTTGTTATTTTTCTTTCCCCAAATTTAAATAACTAATTTCTGTGCCCTTTTCATTTCTTGCTATTAAGACAGTATCACCCAGGGGTATATCAGGTTATTTTATATGTCCTCCCCAAGTTATTCCAGGAATATTTTTTTAAAGACCTAAAATGCTTTTCAAAAAGTAAAGAACGGGTCTGGTGATAATACGTATCCTTGTCTAACCCCTTTTTGATCTTCAAAAAGCCAATCTTGTTTTTCATTCTTATTGGCTGCTGTTTGCTGAATATATGTTCTGAATATTTTTAAAATTTTTGCTGTCGATTTTTTAAGCCTCTAACTTTTTGGGAAAGTTTTTTGATGGGTCATTGTCAACCCTTTGGTGTAGTCTATAAAGCACACTATAGATCTGTTTTTACTTATTTTTTTGATTTTTCATTAGTGTTCTTAGGATATAAAAGCGTTGCTAGGGGCCCTTGCGTTCAAAAAACCAAATTCTCATCACTGATTTCTGGTTTTTTTCCCCGCTTCTCATCCTTCTCATCATTATCCTCAGTAGTGTTTTTGTCATATGCCCTATAAGACTAAAGGGGGCGGTGATCTTCACATTCCACTGCTTTTGGATTTCTTCTAATAAATATGGATTTTTGGTAGATTTTTTTAATACAACCATTATATATGTGTTTAAAAATTTTTTATTATCATACTATTTACCCTTTTCTCTGTCATCATTGCAAAAGTTTTCTAATATATTCCATCCATCTCCTGTTATGTTTTCGTCCCCATTAATAATGAAACCTTCTTTTTTTTTTAGACATCCATTTCCCGGTTTTTGACTTTCTCCTTGATCCTTTTTTTTGTTTGTGAAAGATTTTGTGTCTCGTTAGGGCTGGTTTTCAATTTTGCTGCTTTTCAGATTCAGCCAGTTCTCTTTCTCTACCCCGCATCTGTCTTTGGCCTTTATTTAGTCTGTCATATTCTTCTGTTTTTTCTTGTTTTTTTCTTTTTGCATCCATTAACTGTAATTTCCCCTGGTCATCCTTGCTTCCTTTTGCGTTTTTTTTTGGGTATGATTTCGGATGATGTTTGGCATATTGACCCCCTTTAGCTTTTACCACTGTTCATCAATTTTTTAATTTTTTCTATTGCGTTGTACCTATTCTGTACTATCATGTTTTCCCCTTTTTTCATCCCTTCATCTGTTCAAGTGAGCTAAATTTAATTTGATTTTTTCCCCGAGTGGTTGGGGGCCCCCCCAAGGGGGGGTGTAAAGAATAGAACCACTGTTACCTGCCATGCATGTCAAGAGGCGACTAATGGGGTTTGGCTGAAATGGGATGTGGGCCCTAAATGTAAATTAAAATCGTTTAGGGGGCCTTTAAATTTGTCCAACTATACACGTTCTTGGGAGACCCAAACATATCAAAAAGGTGATTAAAATTGGTCAAAAAGAACAACGAAAAGAAAAAAAAATTGGATTTTTTGTATTTTTTGTATTTTTTAATTTTATTCAAATTTTTTCCGATTACTGGTACATGATCGTTGTTGCAATCTGTTTTGGTCTTTTTTTTAACGGATAGCAAAGACCCTAAATTTTTTATTAACAAAGGTTTAGTTAATTGATTGACGTTTTTCCTTGGACTCCCTCCATACCCAAATATACTTCTGGGGGGGTTTTAAGCCAGGTATCCCCCATAATCATGTCTTTTTTTCAACCCCATTCTATGGGGAAACCTTTCTGTCTTTCCCTATTGCCCAGTCCATATTTTCCTGTTACACCTTTCACTTTCCCCGCTGCCTACCTTAGCATTGAAATCCCCAGGGCACAGTCACCCGTGCCCCTTTCCCTGTTCAATTCCATTTAAAGCAGCTTTTTTAAAAAATTTGACCCTAGGTCTTCGTCTGAACTGTCTGTAGTTGGGAATAATTAAAATGTTTTGATGTCTATAGGTCGCCCTTTTAACCCCCCAAAGGGACTCTGTCTGAAATTTCCCAGACCCCTCAATGTTTTTTGATCTTTTGAATCTATATTATACCCCCCTTATCGGGGTTTTCCCCTCCGGTGAATGATCATATTTGTCTGATTACAGCCCCCCAGCAATCTCCATCTCACTACGCCTAAAATGTCAATTCGCATTCTTTCCTTTTCCCTTTTTATGTTTTCGAGTTTCCCTGCTTGTCCATTGTTCTTAAACCCAATTTTCACATTTTTTTTGGTTTATATATGTATATAAATAATGACAAAACGTTTGTTTTGGATCTATGGTTTCTTCACTTGTATTGTGACACATGACGGTCATCCCTTCCCTGTTGTTTCTTTTTTCATGTGATCATGAGGGTATGCAAAAAACATTTCATGATATGAAAGGCTTGATTAGTAGGCGTGACATTGAACAGACAAAAAAGGTGGTTATGAAATAAATGTTTTTTTTCTTCGCCCAAATTTTCAGCCAATTATTTCAAAAAGTAGCATGTTTTGGCCGTCGGCCCCGATTAAAAAATTACGGGAAGGGGTTTATAGTCAGTGTTAAACATTGTGATCTTGGGGAAACACTTTGGGGAAGGGGAGGGGGTTTTGGGGAAAGACATAAAGAAGCACATTGTGATCTTGTGAAACACTTTGGGAAGGAAGTGGGTATGTGGTGGAAAAAGACATGGTAAGGCATTGTGATCTTGGGGAACCATTGGAAGGAAAAATTGGTTTTGTGGTGTGAAAGACAAAATAAAAACAAGGATTTTAAAACCCCTTTTGGGAAGGGAGAGGGTTTTTGGTGTTGGAAAAGGGCATAAGAAAGGCACATTGTGACTGGGGAACACATTGGAAGTGGGGTGGAGTATGTGGGTGAGAAAAGGGGTTTTAAGGCACATTGTGATCATGGAACACTTTGGGAAGGGATATTGGGGTGTGAGAAGACAAAAGAAGAACAGTGATCTTGGGGAACATTTGGGGAGGTTGTATGTGGGGAAGACAAAAGTAAGACCTTTGGGATCTTGTGAACACTTGGAAAGGGGGAGAGGAGTGTGGGTTGTAAAGGGGGCAAAAGAAGAGCACTTTTGTGATTTTGGTAAAACATTAAGGGGGGGATATGGGTGGAGAAGACATAAGTAAGAGCACATTGTATCTTGGGGGCACATTGGAAGGAGGGGGTATGTGGGGGAGAAGACATAAGAAAGGCACTTTGGGATTTTTGGAACACTTTGGGAAGTGAGAGGGGTATGTGGGGGAGAAGACATAAGAAAGGCACTTTTGGATCTTGTAAACTTTGGGAAGTGAGATGGAGTAGGTGAGAAGACATAAGTAAGAGCAAAAGTATCTTGTAAACATTAAGTGAGAGGGGAAGGGGGTTGAAAGACAAAAGGAAAGAGCACATTGTGACAACACACACACACAAAAAATAATTCCTGGAAGATCCTTAAATTTGTCTCTAGCGTTTAAAGCAAATTTCTTGCACTCGGGGGACCATACCCAACCCCTGGGAATCATTATTTAAAAGATTCCTGTATTATTTAAAAACCGTAATTACAAAATTACTGTATTTTTTCAAACAAAAAAAAATAATAACAATACACAGCAAACTTTTTGCCCAAAAATGCTATTGTCAAAAAAAAGATGCAACATAGAAAACAAATGTCAAAACACACATATATAAAACTACAAAAAATTTTAATCTTAAGGCCCTAAATAAAAACTCTGTGCCCTAAAAATGGTTAACAAAATAAATGCAAAAAAAATGAAGGGGAAAAAAAGAAAAAAACAATAAAAAATCAAATATTATCAAAAATATAAAATTTAACATATATGACTATACATAAAAGAATATGGAGCATGAGAGAAGAAAGTACAAAATTCACTGTTTATTCAGAATAATTACATTATTTTTCAGCACAACAAACCGTAACACTTTTCATAAAAACTGTGACGTCCAAAAACAACAACATAAAGCACTTTGACTATGAAAATTGGGGCTGCCCCATTGTTTTCTCTCTCTCGTATTTCTAAGAAACAGGAAATATCTCTTTACCCCTTAAAAAATTTTAAAACCTGAAATATTTTTCCAAGGGGATGTAATCGGGAAGTGTCTCCCCCAGAAGGGGTTGGACATCATTCGCAAAATCCCCGGGGGCACAAGGGTTTGCCTGGACATGTTGGAGTGAAATAACGAATTTGCTGATTTTTGGGAAACACTCCCCCGCCGCGGGCAGACGCAGTGATATAATAAATGTCATCAATGGAACAAACCCCAATTTAGGGATATGGGGATAAATTTTTCCCAAGCGCACGGTAAACAAGTTAATTTTGGATGACTGCTGAATTTGTTGATGGAGCAAGAAGCGAAAGCCCAATGTCCAATGCCGTGGTCTCATAAAAAAAACAAACTAAAAATTGAAAAGCGTGTACGGACAACGACAACAAGAGCGCAAAATATTTTTTTAAAAGAAAGAAATACGTGAATTAATAAATGTATAAAAAAAAGTACATGTAGTTGATAGTAAAATATCTCAAGTCATATGACGATAAATATATGTATATTATTTTGTCAGTAACCCGAGTATTTGCCGTCCCATGGGTTTAAGGGGCAAAAGCTTCACCAAATAACCTTACTGCAATTAAAAAAAACATATTTTTGCCCGATTGAAAATTTTTTAACATGTTTTATTTAAAAATAATTTAAAAACATATTACTTATAATTTTGATTTTCATTGTTAAAAATTTTCCCTCGAATTTTTTTGGGGTTAAATCAAAAGGGAAAAAAGGTATTGCCAAAAAAAGGTAAAAGTTGTAATGACCAAGGAAAATGTCGGGTGATAAATCATGTATCATTTTTCGGTCCAAAAAGCCCGGGTTTGGATAACCATTGTCCCCCGTTATTGTTCATTGCCATCTGTATTTTTTGATGTTAGTATGGTATCATATATCTATTTACTCGTTTTTGTACATTGACATCTTTTTATTGATGTTGGGGTGGTATCATAATTTTTTGTAAAAAGTAAATTTTACATTGACATCATTGTTCTTTTATGTTAAAAATTATTACATATCTATTGTATTAGTTATTGTTTTATTGCCATCTGTATTTTGATGTTAGTATTATCATATAACTATTTTACTTTAATTTTTATTTACATCTGTATTCTTAGTTGTATGGTATCCCAAAATTTTATTTTACCGTTTGTTCATTGCCATCTTATGCTTGATGTTAGTATGGTATCAAAATATATTTACTTTGTTATTTTTCAACCCTCTCATTAAATGTTATTTTGATATCAAAATATATATTGTACTGTTATTGTTCATTGCCATCTTTATTCTAGATGTTATTTTTTATCATATATATATTTAAATTTTGTTATTGTTCAGCCCTCTGTATTTTAAAAGTTAGATGGTATCATATATTATTGTACCTTTTTGTTCATTGCCATCTTTTTCTTGTGTTAGTATTTTATATATATCTTTTTCCCAAATTTTTTTTTTACCATCTGTATTCTTAATTTGTTGGTATCATTATCTTTGTACTTTATTGTTCATTCCATCTGTATTTTGGGTTTTAAATATGGTATCCCTATATATAAGCCCCCGTTATTGTTCATTTAAAACTTTTGTTTATGTTGGGATGGTATCATATAAACTATTGTACTCATTTTTGTTCAGCCATCTGTATTCTTGATGTTAGTATGGTATCTTTTATATATTTGTTCAATTTTTCATTGACATATGATTCCTTTTATGTTAGATGGATCAATAAATTATTGTTCCGTTTTGTTCCCTTAAACTCATTCTTGATTTAGTATGTTTTCAAAATATCCATTGTGTTCGTTATTGTTTTATTTTACATCTGTATTCTTGATGTTAGTTGGTATCATATAATTTTTGTGTTCGTTTCCCCCTTTACATCTGTATTTTTTGATGTTAGTATGGACCTATATCTATTTGGGTTATTGTTTTAATTAATCCGTATTTTTATTTGTTTGGGATCATATATCTAGTGTTCTTTTTGTTCATTTTACATTTTATTTTAAAGTTGTATGGTTTATATATCTATTCTACTTTTTGTTTAACATCTTTATTCTTTTTTTGGGGTGGATCAATATCCATTGGGACTCGTTTTTGGGTTCCCTGAAATTTTTATTCTTGATTTGTGTGGATCAATATTATTGTACTCTTATTGTTCTTGGCATCTTATTTTAGTTAAAATTATGGTAATAATTATTGTACTCCCTTTTTTAATTTACATCTGTATTCTTGATTTTAGGGATGGTATAATATATAATTGTCTCGTTATTTTCATTGACATCCGGTTCTTTATGTTTGATGGTTTCTATACTTTGTACCGTTATTGTTCATTGACATCTTTATTCTTTTATGTTAGTATTTAAAACATATATCCATTTAAACCCTTATTTTCATTGACATATGTATGTTTATTTAGTATGGGATCATATATCTATTGTACTCAATTATTTTCATTTTGGTTGTTCTTGATTTTGTATGGTATCATATATCTATTTAAAAATTTTTTTTCATTGACATATTAAATTTTGATTTAAAAGGTAAAAATATCTATTGTACTCTTATTGTTCATTAAAATCTGTTTCTTGATTTAGTATGGATCTATATCTATTGGGCCCTTTTTGTTCTTAAAATCGGGATTCTTTATGTTAAATATGGTATCATATATCCATTGGCCCCGTTTTTTTCCTTGGGCATCTGTATTCTTGTTTTAGATGTATCATATATTAAATTTTAATTTTGTTTTGTTCATTGGCAAAGTGTTCTTGATTTAGTATGGGGTTTATACACTATTTACCTTTTTTTTTTTCATTGACATCTGTATTCCGATTTAGAAAATTTTTCATTAAATTATTGTACTTTTATTTCTATTACCTTTTTTCTTTTGATGTTAATATATAAATATTATATATATATATTTTATATATATATATATTTTATATATTTTTATATAAAATATATATATATATATATATATTTAATAAATTTTTTTAATTTTGAAAATCTTTTTCTTGATTTATTTTGGTATCATATATCTATTGTACCCTTTTTGTTCATTGACATATGTATTCTTGATGTTAGTATGTTATCATATATATATAGTGTACTCGTTTTTTGTTCATTGACATATGTATTCTTGATGTTAGTAATGGGATCATATATCTATTGTACCTTTTTTTTTTTCATTGACTTTTTGTATTCTTTATGTTAGTATGATATCACATATATTGTAAATGTTATTGTTCATTGACGCCTTTTCTTTATGTTTAGTATGGTATCATACATCTATTGTACCTTTTGTTATTAAATTTTTTTCATATTTTTTTAATTTAGTATGGTATCAAAATATATTTACCGTTATTTTTTTATTGACATCTGTGTTTTGTTTTTGGATATCATTTTTGTACTTTATTGCCTTTACATCTGTATTTTGATTTAGTATGGTATCAAAATATATTGTGCTTTTTATTGTTCATTTAATCTTTTTTTCTTGATTTGGGGCTTTTCATAAATCATTTACCGATTTTGTTCATTGACATCTGTAATCTTGATGTTAAAAAAATTTTTCATATATCTAATTTTACTCGTTATTTTCATTTCAATATTTTTTCTTGATTTAGTATGGATCCAAAAATTTTTTGTACTGTTATTGTTTATTATCTGTAAATTTTGTGTGGGGTGGTTATATATATATCTTGTACTTTATTTTTTATTGCCATCTGTTTTTGATGTTAATTTGGGATCAAATTTTTGTACCTTTTTTTTTTTCATTGACATATGTATTCTTGATGTTAGTATGGATAATATTCTATTTATGCATTGTTTTTGACATATTTATTCTTGATTTAGTATGGTATAAAATATATTTGACTTTATTGTTCATTGACATCTGTGTTCTTGATGTTAGTATGGTTTCATAATCTATTGTATCGTTTTTGTTCTTTACATCTGTATTCTTGATGTTATTTTGGTATCATATATCTATTGTTTCTGTTATTGTTTTTTGACACTGATTTTTTGATTTAGTATGGATCAAAATCTATTGTACTAGTTTTTCATTGACATATTTTTCTTGATGTTAGTAGGGGATTATACATCTATTGAATTTTATTGTTCATTGACATCTTTATTCTTGATTTAGTATGTTTTTCTTTATCTATTGTATAATTTATTTCATTAAACCCCTTTTTCTTTATTTAGTATGGTTTTTTTAAATAATATATATATATATATATATATATATATATATATATATATATATATATATATATATATATATATATATATATATATATATATATATATATATATATATATTTAACCGTTATTGTTAATTGACATCTTTGTTCTTGATTTTAGTATGGTATATATATCTATTGACTTTATTTTTCATTGACAATTTTTCTTGATGTTGTAAATTTTCATATATATATAGTGTACTTTGGTACGTTCATTGACATATGTATTCTTTATGTTGGGATGGTATCAAATTTTATTGTACTCGTTATTGTTCATTGACATATGTATTTTGATGTTGGGGTTTATATCACATATATATTGCCTTTTATTGTTCATTCCATTTTTTTGATGTTATTTTGGTATCATACATTTTTGTACCGTTATTGAATTTACATCTGTATTCTTGATTTAGTTTGGGATCAAAATATATTGTCCGTTATTGTTCATTGACATCTTTGTTCTTGATGTTAGACGGGACAAAATCTATTGTACTGATTTTTTTCATTGACATCTTAATCTTGATTAAATATGGTATTAAAATATCTTGTACTCGTTATTTTTTTAGCCATCTGTATTCTTGATGTTAGTAGGGAAACATATATCTATTGTAATTTGGGATTTTTTCATTGACATCTTATTCTTTTGTTAGATGGATCAAATCTATTGTAAACCCCTTTTTGTTCATTGAAAATTTTATTCTTGATGTTAGTATGATATCATATATTTTGTACTGTTTTGTTTATTGACACTGTATTTTTTGTTAAATGGTATCAATATCTATTGTACTCTTTTTGTTTTATTGGGCATATGTATTCTTGATTTAGTATTTTATAAATATCTATTTGTACCGTTTTGTTTATTTACAATTTTTCTTTATTTGTATGTTATCATATATATATAGTGCCCCGTTACTGTTCATTGACATAGTATTCCTTTATGTTAGTATGGATCATATATCTATTGTACTCATTGGCCCTTTGACATATTTTTATTCTTGATTTAATATGATATCCCATATATATTTGAATTGTTATTTTCTAACGCCATTGTTCTTGATGTTAAATATGGACACATACATCTATTGTACTGTTATTGTACATTGGCATCTGTATTCTTGATTTTAGTAAAAATTTTTCAATATATATTGTCCGTTTTGTTAACATTTTGTTCTTGATTTAGACGGTATCATAAATCTATTGTACTCGATTTTGTTCATTGACATCTGTAATCTTGATGTAAATATGGATCAAAATATATATTTGTACTCGTTATTTTCATTTAAACTGTATTCTTGATTTAGTAAAGGAATCAAAATCTATTGTACTCGGGATTGTTCATTGACATCTGTATTCTTAATGTTATATGGTATCATATATCTATTGTAAACCCCTTATTGTTCAGACAGTTAAAATTTTTGAAGTTGATGAATCAAATATGATTTAAACCCCCTTTTTTGTTACTTTTTTTATCTGTATTTGATGTTATATGGATCATATATCTATTTAAAAAAGTTATTGTTCTTTACATATTATTCTTTATTTAGTATGGTATAATATATCTATTGTCTCGTTATTGTTTTTGACTATTCTTGATGTTAGTAATAATTTTTATTTTCATTTACTCGTTTTTGTTCATTGACATCTTGTTCTTGATGTTAAAAAAAGGTTTCCTTTTATCTAATTTTACTGTTATTGTTCATTGACATCTGTATTCTTTTATGTTAGTATGGTATCCCTATCTATTGTACTAGTTTATTGTTCATTGAATATGTGTTCTTGATGTTAGTATGGATTATACATCATTGTACTCTTTTTTGTTTTAATTTACATCTGTTTCCCTTTATGTTAGTATGTTTTCATATATCTATTAAAATTCTTTTTGTTCATTGTCCCTTTTCTTTTATGTTAGTATGGTAAGATTTCAAAAAAATATATATATATATATATATATATATATATATATATATATATATATATATATATATATATTTATTTGAACCGTTTTGTTAATTGACATCTTTTTTTCTTGATGTTTTGGTTTTCCTTTTATCTATTTTAATTTTATTGTTCATTGACATATGTATTCTTGATGTTAGTATGTTATCATATATATATAGTGTAACTCGTTACCGTTCATTGACATATGTATTCTTTATGAGAAAAATCATATATATATTGTACTCGTTACTTTCATTAAAAATGTATTCTTAATTTTAAGTTATTTTATATATATATTTACTTTATTGTTCATTGACATATTATTCTTGATGTTAGTATTTATATCCAATAATATTGTACCCCTTTTTTGTTCATTGACGCCATTTTCTTGATGTTAGTATGGGATCCTTCATCTATTGTACTGTTATTGTACATTGACATATGTATTTTAATTTATATGGTATCATATATATATTGTCTTTGTTTTTTTTCATTGACATCTGTGTTCTTGATGTTGGGGTTTTATCATAAACCATTGTACCTTTGGGACATTGACATCTGTATTCCTTTATGTTGGATGGTATCTATATATATTGTCTCGTTATTGTTCATTGACATCTTTTTCTTTATGTTAGAAGGGATCATAAATTTATTGTACTCGATTTTGTTCATTGACATCTGTAATCTTGATTTATATGTTATCAATATCTATTGTACTCGTTTGTTCATTGACATATTTGTTCTTTTATTTGTATGGTATCATATATCTATTTAAAAAGTTTTGTTCTTAAAATCTGTATTCTTTTTATATGGTATCATATATCTATTTAAAATGTTATTGTTTTATTGGCATCTGTTTCTTTATTGTAAATATGGTATCATATATATATCTTGTATTAAATTTTTTTCATTCCATCTGTTTTTGATTTTAGTATGGAATCCCCATATCTATTGTACTGGGATTGTTCTTGGGCATCTGTATTTTTAATGTTAGTATTATCATATTTTCTATTGGGAAACCTTATTGTTCATTGACATTTTTTCTTGTTTTTGTATGATATCATATATGTATTGTACTGTTTGGGTTTTTGACCTCTGTATTCTTGATTTAAAAAAAGTTACATATATCTATTGTACTCTTATTGTTCATTGGGCATATGTATTCTTTATGTTAGTATGGGATAAATATCTATTGGGAATTTTTATTGTTTATTGACATATGTATTCTTGAAAAGTTGTATGGTATAAAATCTATTGTACTGTTATTTTCTAATCTTTTCTTGATTTGTTGGGTTTTTTTCTATTTTATTATTGTTCTTTACATCTGTACTTGATGTTAGTATTATCCTTTTTCTATTGTACTCTTATTGTTCAGACATCTGGGGGATTGAATTTTATGGTATCCCATTATTGTACCTTGGGGGATTGTTCATTGGGACCCGTGTTCTTTTAATTTGTATAGATCAAAATCTATTGACCCTTTTGTTCCTTTAAACTATTTGAAAGTTAGTATGGCCCCATATATCTATTGGGACTCTTATTGTTCATTGACCCTGCATCCAAATTTTTTGGGGATGATATCAAAATATATATTGTACTTTATTTTCAAGAAAATCTGTATTCTTTATTTGGTGTGGATCCTTTTATCTATTTATTTGTTATTTTCTTTACAAAGTGTTCTTTTATGTTAGTAGGTTTTTCCCTATCTATTGTACTCCTTTTTTCATTGACATCTGTGTTCTTGATTTAGTATAAAAGATACACACATATATTAAATATATGTATATATATATATATATATATATATATATATATATATATATATTTATATATATATATATATATATATATATATATATAATTTTATATATATATATATATTATTAAATTTGGTTTTTTCTTTACATCTGTATTCTTTTATTTTGTATGGTATCATATATCTATTTTACTCGTTATTGTTCATTGACATTTATTCTTTATTTTAGTATGGTATCATATATCTATTTTTGTTATTGTTCATTGACATCTGTATTCTTAATGTTAGTATTTATCATATATCTATTGTTCCCATTGTTTTATTGGCATATGTATTCATGATGTTAGTATGATATCATATATGTATTTGTACTCGTTTTGTTCATTGACCCATTGTTCTTGATTTTAGTATGGTGATTTCACATATATATATATTTTATTATATATATATATATATATATATATATATAAAATATATAATTTATAATTTTAATTTTATATATATATATATATTAATTTTCGTTATTTTTCATTTACATTGTATTTTAGTTGTTTAAATAAAATCTATTGTACTGTTATTGTTCTTTACATCTGTATTTTATGTTAGTATGGGATCATATATATATATATATATAGTAAACACACAAACAAAAAGTAATTTTGGTTTTTCAAAATACATAAACAGTGACGATAAACAAAAGTTTCGGCCAAGCAAGGGCCTTTTTTCAACAAAGAAAAAAAACAGGGGGACAAAAAATGAAACACAAAAAGGGGAAAAATCCCAAAGTATCTAAAAGGGAAAAACTGGGAAAAAAACGAATAACGAAATAAATGTAAATAAAAAAAACACATAAAAAAAAAAAAATAGAAAAAAAAAATGAAACATCTAGTAAAATATCGAAACATGCAAATATCCCTTTTAGTTATAAAACATGGGGAAAGAAAAGACTAAGAAACAAAAGAAAAATTTAAAACATAAACATATACCCCTAGAATTACAAAACATGGGGAAAAAAGTCTAAAACAAAAAATAATGTAATTTCGTTGAGCCCGCGGGGCGCAAGGTACCAAAAAAAAAATCAACCGTTCTCCGAGCAAATCGACTCGATCATCAAAGGGCCCTGATCGGATGGCGTACCCGGAAAATCGAAAACTCCCGAATGGGAATTTTCATTGAAATGGGTAACCACAGGGGTCACAGAAAAAAATTGGGTATATCCCCGCAAGTGTTGGGGAACCCGGGCACTGGGGTTCCTGCGGGTTTCCCCCAAAATAGGCATTGTTGCCCCCTTGCAGATAATTGGGATAGATAATATTTTTTGGACTCGCACGTGAAACCCTTCAACAACGAACGGGTTTTGGAAAAAAACCGTTGGGGGCTGTATTAAAAAGCACAAGTGTTACAAAAACGCCGACGGCCACACTGAATGGTGCCAAAAAGACTCTGGATGTTGGGGGAGGCGACTGTGAACCTTTCCTTTCCCTTTAAAGGGTTCTGTTCCTTTTTGTTTCGCCACCAAAGGATAGTGGTTTGGGAAAATTTAACGTGTATCAGGATCGGGGCGAAGAATGGAGAGATGACGAATAAAACCCTTTTTTTCACAAGGGGAAATATGAGGGGGGGGAAAGGTTAAGACAAGTTTCACCCCGTCAGAATTGGGAAATTCTATGTTTGGGTTAGAGAGCCTCCTGACGAGAAATTTGCTGAACCCCGCATGGGAAACAAGCACCTTTTCCGGGGATAAGCGCTTCGAAAAAAACCAGCATCTCGTGGCTCTATCGGGAAAACGTCGTCTTCGGGTACAGAGGCGACGGGGGCCAAAGTTGGGGAAAAGGAAAAAATCACGACAAGCCCGGGAATGGGGAAAGGTAAAAAAAAAAACATGTGCATCAGTAGGTTTTTGATACTGGTGTAGTGATGGTGGATAATTTTATAGGGGGTTTTTATTTGGTTTATGGCAAAAAGAAAAAAAGTTGAAAACAAGAGGTAGAGATGTGGGGATGTAAAAAACCCAATAGCCGGATTGAAGACTTAAAATTTTTAAGGCGTGACAAATCCTTCCAGGCAAACGGGAAAGCCAATACAAATCAATGTATCTATGATACCAAACGGAAAGAAAGGGGCCCTCATAGGGAAATTTCCCTACTAGGTTTTTAAGTGACCCATGAATAGACAAACATAACTGGGTCCCATTTTGGTCCCCTGGCGACCCCACTCGTCTGCTCAAAAAAAAGGCCCTTGAACTGAAAGGAGTTGAGAGGAACAGTTTTGAAAGAAGGAAAAGGGGAGGTGGGGACAAGGGGGTTTGTTTTCCTGTCGAGAAAAAACTGGGGAAACGAAGTCCGTCGGAATAAAGGGATGGGGGTGTACAATGAGCCCCATCAAGGGGGGAAAGACGGTAAGTCCGCCAGGCAACAACTCAATAGACGAAAAAAAAAGACAAAGGGGTGGTTCGTAAACTTTTAAAAATGAAAGTAGTGTGGTGACTATAGGATTGAAATACTATCAAGAAAACGGGGATATGTTCCGTAGGGGGCAAAAGCAAGCGAAACGATAGGCCTTCCAGGATTGTTCAGTTTATGAATTTTGGGGTAATAAAAGGCGGGGTTTTTCCCAAAAAGCTATCCCATGAACAAAGTGATGATGCGCCGGTAGGAAGGTCGTTTGGGGGGCAATTGTTTTTAATTTCTGTACGGAAAACCATTGTTGGGTAGTGTTTACATCAGAAGAACTAGTTTTATAGAATTGGGTGTCAATAATTTTGCGGGCCTTTTGAAGGTATATTCTTTGCCCATAACCCTATTTCACCGCCTTTATCGGCGGGGTTTTTAAAAGTCATCCCGTCGACAGGTGTGATAGAGCACGAAACCCCGGACGGAGACATGTTTTGGGAAAGCCCCAGGCGTTTGGGGTGGAGCAGTCCAATATCGTGTAAAAAATTTTGATGAGAGTCAAAAGCGTTGGAACACCAGGGTTGGGGTCCCCAATTTTATGTTTGCAGTGAATTTTGGGGAACATACTGTGTCATGAGCTTTGGCCGGGTTTCCCCCTGGGTTTCCAAAATGAAATTTCGCCCTAAACCACGGTGAAAACGGTGCACATCTTGAAGAAATAGAGTAGTGGTCAATGGTGGGGGCGGGGAGGGAAAAAACTTGGGGCCCTTACAAAACACATCTCTCGCTGTCCGATAAGGGAAGGTCTGGGGGATGCAAACCACCTGTTGGGAGGAGAAGATCGTAGTGGGCAAATTTGGGAAAAGGGGGGTAGAAGGGCAGGGCGAAGGAAGTTTTTGTTGGGTGCACATAAAATTTAACGGTTTCGTTTTAAAAACATGGATAATAAAACGAATAAAAATAAAGGGCATATTGTTAGGAAATGGGAAATTGAAGCTTTTTAGAAGTAGGGACTGTGAGGGGTCCCCAAACCGAAGAAAAATGAGAATGGGTTTAAAAATTTCAAGCATACGTTTAGCGCCCTTTTGGGTTTTTACCAAAAGTAACATTTTGCTGCCCTGGGGGATAAAAAGCCTGCCGGGAAAAATTAAAAAAAAGCCTTTTTTGAATAACCCGTCCCCTGGCAATAAAGAGAAAATTGGGGAACAGAAACAGTTTTAAAGGTAACCATAGATAACTAAAAGGCAAATCGGGCGGCAAAGGGGGCCAAAAGGGAAAACCAAAATATAAAAAACCGAAAAAAAATTCAACCACGTACTTAAGGGAAGGCATAGTAATAGAAATACCCAAAAAAAAGAACAGATATTAAACGCCAAAAAAAGGTAGAAACAAATGCACATACCAAAAATATAACTATTAAATCTTTCCTACTACGTCACAATGACTAATTGCAGCAATATGGGACAAAAATCGAAATAGGGGGAAGACTGCAGTAAAAAAAGGGAAATAGTGAAACACGTACAAACAAAGTATATAGTTTTTTCAAAATACATAAAAAAGGGCGATAAACAGCAAGTTTCGACCAACAAGGCCTTTATCAAGCAAACGAACAAACAGGAGTGACAAATTAAAATGAAACACAAATGGACGACCAAATACCAACGTATCTAAGGAAAATCTGGAATAAAAACGAATAACGAAATAAATGTAACACAAAAAACACAATAAAAAACTAGAAATGAAAAAAACAATGAAATATATATTGTACTCGTTATTGTTCATTGACATCTGTATCCTTGATATTAGTATGGTATCATATATCTTTTGTACTCGTTATTGTTCATTGACATCTGTATTCATGATGTTAGTATGGTATCATATATATATATTGTACTCGTTATTGTTCATTGACATATGTATTATTGATGTTAGTATCGTATCATACATCTATTGTACTCGTTATTGTTCATTGACATCTGTATTCATGATTTTAGTATGACATCATATATATATTGTACTCGTTATTGTTCATTGACATATGTATTCTTGATGTTAGTATGGTATCATATATATATTGTACTCGTTATTGTTCATTGACATCTGTATTCTTGATGTTAGTATGGTAACATATGTCTATTGTACTCGTTATTGTTCATTGACATCTTTGTTCTTGATATTAGTATGGTATCATATATCTATTGTACTCGTTATTGTTCATTGACATCTGTGTTCTTGATGTTAGTATGATATCATATATCTATTATACCGTTATTGTTCATTGACATATGTATTCTTGATGTTAGTATGGTATCATATATATATTGTACTCGTTATTGTTCATTGACATCTGTATTCTTGATATTAGTATGGTATCATATATCTATTGTACTCGTTATTATTCATTGACATCATTTGTCTGATATTATAATCCGTTCAACAACGCATGCCCACATTGAAATGCGATGTGTTTCACAACCTTCAATTCAACAGTATCAAACTTTGCAACCAATCATAGAATTATACAGATGAATATATCTGATGGATGCAAATCCTATTGGAAACCTGGCTTTTATAATATCACGGTTTTATTTGATGTTTCGGAATATGAAAATATCAGAATGAAGCAATTTTAGTTTTGACAGTAAACATAATAACATGAAATTTGATGTTAATTCTCATATCCCAGCTCATACATGGGGACAATGATGAAATTTGCAATAGAGTCATGAAAGAAACAATAATTGTAGACATAGTTGTATTATTGTTTTAAAATAAGTTGCATTACAGTTAGAATTATCTGCAATGTCATAATACCATCCCGCTTTAACGTCATAGGCTTGGTACTGGCAATGGTTTAGCTACTTGTAGACGTTCTTTTCAAATCGTTACCTCTTCGGTAAAACACGTCAAAACAGAGCACTGTTTATTTTACAAAATATAGAAATACAATAACAATACTCGGCACGTTTCGACTAAAGGTCTTTTCAAGCAAAAGGATACAAGAGAGGTGAAGAATTGCACACACACAACATGTAGAGCAAGTTCAAACAATACGTTTCTAACAGACATAAAATGAAAATAAGTGACTACAAACGAATAACGAAATCAATGCATAGTAATAGAGATATAAACACAAGGTCAAGATCACTACATTTCTTCCTCAACATTTATATCAAGAAATAATTGATGTCGAGAAGAATGATAAGAGCGACAAGATATAATTCGATTGAATTCATATTATCTTATATTGCTATTTTCATTATCTAGTCATAAGTCATCATGAATAGGAATAACGACAAGAGACAACTCGATTGTACTTACATTCTATTCTCAACATTTTCTTTGAGTTATCCCCCATGAATAATTTTGCATTTCAACATTTGTATGATCAATATTTTAATGTAATTGTATTTCAGTAGACATATTATCGTGGAACAAGGCATCGTTCGTGCCTAGCTATTTATACGATGAGGATCCTCACACATGCAACTCAGAATCAGATAGTACTTTTATTGAAGTGGGATTGTCAAGAGCTGCACCATTAACCTGGTTTAGGGTAGTCGTGAACAATCCTAGTAAGTTGTGCAAGTTTTTGTATGTTAAGATTTATGTTAATTGCTTGAGAAGATAACATGTGTTACTTTAACAACAAAACCTCAAACTTCATTGTCAATGAAATCAATATACCGTCCATCACAGAACACATCCTTGTATAGAAGAGCCTGGATCTGAAGAACACATCGAGAGAAATTGTTAGAACCATTCGACAATCATTAGCAGAATATTTTCCATCTCATTAAAGTTACATTCAGTTTCAGGAATAAAAAATATGTACAGTGCATATGTGTTTGAGTTTGCAACATAACGCAGTAAAAGATAGAGAAGCAAATGTGTACATATGATTGATATATATATATATATACTTAATGTGAATATGATCATAGTTTCAAAAGTGAAAATATGTTGTAATAGATGATACAAACGTCCAATTAATCAAGTTGACAATAGGAGAAACTGAACCACATTTTTAATCCACAAGTTATGAAAGATAAAATATTAATATTTCAGTACTTTCTTCTGGAAATAATAAATGTTACCTTTTAACTATTCTAGAATGTTTGACAGTACCTACTGTATTAACTATCAAATCAAATCTAGATTGACATACAGAGGGTACCGTATAACTGTGGAATACAACAGACAGAATGACTATGAATGATTATAGATGATGGACCGAATATATGAGTTACGCATTATCAGAACCCCGCCCCCTCACCCCAACAAAATGCTAAAAATTATTCATAACACCAATAAATACCTAAACAAGACGATCAACGCACATATGACACTAAGTCATAATATTGGGTTACAATTGATCTAATCCTGTTTTCATGTTCTGGAAATTTCCTATCTTTTTCATGTCCTATTTTTTTTTCCAGTATACATTCTGAGAGCCGCTGTAGGTAGTTTGTTTGTGAACTCGCTTCTCAAGACTGGTTGTCTGGGTTCAACTCCGCAGTGTGCGTGGAATTTTCCCGACCCCGACGGCTCTCAGGTCGACCAGCCTCAACTGGGTACCAGACATGCTCTGGGAAAGTAAAGGCGGCCGGCGTGCTGCTGACCACATCACCCATCGTGTGCCGACGGTCAATGAATAATACAGGCCTGTAGTGGATAGCCAGTCCCCCCCCTCCCAGGTGGCAGCTGAGGAACAGATAAGTAGCTTTAGTTTATAGTATAGTTGGTAGGATATATTAGTACAGACCTAGTGTTTACACTCTCTAAGCAGAGGAGTGACACTAAAACGAGACAATGACGTAGTAAAAACCAATCGACGTAGTGTAGTGACGAGTTAGCAAAATTTAGTAAACATAGGAGAGACAACATAGGCACCACTACTAATATGGACGTGTTTTGTGCGTTGTCCACACATATACAACATAAATAAATATATATAAATGCAACAAGATCATGGTTGTTCACTATATTACGAACTGTCTTGAAGATGTTCACTGTATTATAAGTATATACGAATACCATCAACTAACGGCCTCCACTTGAATACCATCTATGCAAGAACGCGAAAGGGAAACCATATAAAGAAGAAAGGAACTATACGAAAATGGACTACCTGACTACAAATAACAAGGAGAAGTAATTGACTACAAACAACATGAAGCCCTGACTGACTACGGAATAATGGAATAACTATCGATTACCATCATTCAATAATGAAATAATAATCACAAGCTATCCCGGCAGCCCCCTACTACAGGCCTAACACTGTATTGTCCTTTATACTACAAAGTATGAAAGGGTTCCTTTACCTTTACTTATACATTCTAACGTTTTTTAGGGCAGTGTGGAGCCTAGTTGGTTTCCCCCACTCTTGACCAGCTCGTGTATGGCTCTTTGAGTCTGCTTGACACAAGGCTGCCGGCAGAAAAATCGGAAGATTGACAATGTCACCAACGTCTTCGAAGGCGGGAGCTGGAACAGCCTGGTATCGGGCTCAGGGCACACCATAGATTATTATGGTTACGTGGCCAGAACCGATCAGAAAGCAATGGAAAACTACTGATTGCATGTTGCCAAGAGCTTGATGCAGAACATGAAATTAACTCAAAGATCTGATGGCCTACTCTTCAGGTCAGTCAGACCAATTCTGCGAACTGGGGAAGTGAAAGATGGCAGATAAAGTACAAGTAAATGTGATGACGGCCAAAGCTGATTGTCTTACTGCGTAAAGACCTGCCATTGGATTACGGAAGAAATTAAGAATAGTAACAAGGAATAAAGGAGTCATTACCAAAGGGAAACTCACCATGATTTGCAATGAGATGGAGAGAACGACAACACATATACGTGGAATAACAGAGGCACAGATGTGCTGGCCAGAGCACTTTAAAATCTCAACAGGTGACACAGTTATATACTCAGGAAGTCAAAAGTAGTCAGAGTTGAGTCGGTTTCATTTTGGGAAAGAAAATATCCCAACACTGCTTGGATAGAACCCCATCAACGACAGAGTCATCATGATGAGATTAAAGATAAAGAACATAGTCATCATGATGAGATTAAAGATAAAGAACAGAGTCATCATGATGAGATTAAAGATAAAGAACAGAGTCATCATGATGAGATTAAAGATAAAGAACAGAAACATGACACTAATCCAGCATACGTCCCAACAACAACGGCTGCTGATGACACAATAACTAAGCATACGTCCCAACAACAACAGCTGTTGATGACACAATAACCCAATCATACGTCCCAACAACAACAGCTGCTGATGACACAATAATCCAATCATACCTCCCAACAACAACAGCTGCTAATGACACAATAACTCAATCATACGTCCCAACAAAAACAGCTGCTGATGACACAATAATCCAATCATACGTCCCAACAACAGCTGCTGATGACACAATAATCCAATCATCCCTCCCCAACAACAGCTGCTGATGACACAATAATCCAATCATACGCCCCAAACAACAACGCTGCTGTGACAAATAATCCAATCATACGTCCAACAACAACAGCTGCTGATGACACAATAATCCAATCATACGTCCCAACAACAACAGCTGCTGATGACCACTAATTCAATCAACGTCCCAACAACAACAGTTGCTGATGACACAATAATCAATCACACGTCCCAACAAAACAGCGCTGATGACACAAAATCAATCATACGTCCCAACAACAGCGCTGATGACACAATAAATCAATCATAGTCCAACAACAACAGTTGCTGATGACACAATAATCCAATACGCCCCCAACAACAACAGCTGCTGATGACACAATAATCAATCATACGTCCAACAACAACAGCTGCTGATGACACTAATTCAATCATACGTCCCAACAACAGTTGCTGATGACACAATAACCCAAACATACGTCCAACAACAGCGCTGATGACAAAATAATCCAATCAGCCTTAACAACAACAGCTGCTGATTACCAACCAATCATACGTCCAACAAAAACAGTTATGATGACACAATAATCCAAGCCCCGGCCCAACAACAACAGCTGTGATGACACAAATCCAATCATACGTCCCAACAAAAACAGCTGCTGATGACAAAATAATCCAAGCACACGCCCCAACAACAACGCTGCTGATGACACAATAATTCAACTTACGTCCCACAACAACAGCCATGATGACAAAATCCAATCATACCTCCCAACAACAACATCTCCTGATGACACAATAATCCAATCACAATCCAACAACAACAGCTGCTGATGACACAATAATCCAATCATACGTCCAAAAACAACGCTGCTGATGCCCAAATAACCCAATCATACGCCCCAAACCCAAACAGCTCCTGGATGACACAATACCCAAGCATACGTCCCAACAACAGCTGCTGATGACACAATAATCCAATCATACGTCCCAACAACAGCTGCTGATGACACAATAACCCAATCCGTTCCAACAACACATCGCTGATGACACAATAATCCAACCCTACGTCCAACAACACACCTAATGACACAATAATCCAACCCATACGTCCAACAACAACATCTGCTGATGACACAATAATCAATCATACGCCCTAACAACAACGCTCCTGATGGGAGATCGATGATTTCGACAAAATTTACAAGAGCAATGACAAATTTGGGTAAGAGACATCCGAAAGTAATGGGCTTTCAGCAAAAGTCAACAAGGAAACTGCTAAAGATGAGGAAAGATAAATGATATTTCAGTATAGGACAACGAAACGAAAGAGGAGCAAAACTAATTGAATTCTGTCTAGAAAATAATCTCTCCATGACGAACACACTAAGCAGGCAACATCCAAGAATGCTATACACCTGGACCACCCCAGATGGCAACACCAAATAAATAGTTTGCATTTTGGTCCAAAAAGTTGGGATAACAGGTATTCTATCAGTAAAGACACTAACCATAGAAGATGTCATTGACCTTGAATCTAGTGGCAGATTAAGATGCTAAGGGGGATTCTGGTCTTGATATTTTGTTTGTTGCTTTGGTATTAATGTAGAATTTGTATGACAATTTTGAAAGATTATGACTTAGAATAGTAGAAAAAATTAGTAACAAAATAATGTCAACTCCCATGGAAACAATACAAAATTGCCACCAACACACAATTTCAAACCCTTTAAGGCATAAGTTAATGAATATAAATTAATTATGTTTTCACTCAAAGGTGAGCAATTGTAATATCTATAAAATTAGCACCCTTTTTTAGGATATAATAAATATTAAATTTTAATTACAGTTTTCAGTAATATACCCCCAAAAATTAGGTCAAAAAAAGATTTAACTTTCTAAAACATAAATTTACATTACTTTAAATTTATTTTTAGTTTAGTCGTCGGATCACCATCACTGCATGTCGAACAAATTAGCCCCTACATTTTTTTCTAAATAATCATGTGTATTTTGAGATATATATATTGGTATCTTCTTCGCAGCCCTTTTTGAACCACGCCTTAGGGGACGCTGATGGTGATAGTTTCATCCGCACTAGATCTGATGGTTCACTGTTTAACCCGCTTAAGAGCCAAGAAAAAAACGACGGAAATACTTCTCAAGGACCTCCTTTCGCTGACGATGCTGCCTTAGTCGCCCACAGTGAGACCACACTGAAAAGTCTAATTAATAATTTGTCAAAGGCATGCGACCTCTTTTCTCTGACAATAAGTGTCTCCAAAACAGTTGTATTATGTCAGGAGGTAAGACATCAAACATCACTTTAAATGGCGACCATCTAACACCAGTGCAAAAATTCTGCTATCTTGGGTCCACGGTCACTGCCAGCCTTTCTCTTGACGAGAAATCAACGCTCGTATAGGGAGTGCCGCTACTACATTCGGCAAACTATCAAAGCGGGCGTGGGACAACAAAAAATTGACATTGCAGACGAAGACTCAAATATATCGAGCCTGTGTAATTAGTTCTTTATATATGGCTCAGAAACATGGACAGCCTACTCAAGACACGAGAGGAGACTTAACATCTTTCACCTTCGATGTCTCCGCAAGATTATGAACATCAGGTGGAGACAAGATAACCAATACTGAAGTACTACAACGCAAATCTGCTTCCATCATGGGCATGCTCAGCAGTAGACGACTAAGATGGTTGGGACATGGGGAGAAGAATGGAAATTTATCGCATCCCAAAAACAAATGTTGTTCTGTGAACTTTCGGAGGGAAGAGGCACCAGGGCAGACCACTCCCTGATATAAAGATGTCTGCAAAACCTCAATGAAAACTTTTCTATAGATCCCAGAAATGGGAGGATTTAGCTGATGACAGAGTTGTGTGGAAAGCCAAATTAGGGAAAGGGGCGCAGAGTCTTTTGAGAAGAGACTTATGTACGAGCTGAACAACAAGAGAAAAGCGAAAACTCAGAAGTTGTCACAGTAAAACACTTGCCTACTGACCGTCTGTAAAGATGAAAAGCCACATACATACATATATACACAATCAGCATGCAAATTGTGTAGATCATATCTATTCTCAGAGCAGAGCCTTAGGATTTAAATTAGTAATTTAGTAAAATTACAAAGCTGAGAAAGTGAGAAAAAACAGAAAACATGTTTTCATATAAAATGATTCATACCTGTACTTTCCAGGTACCTGTATCTGCAACTATACCCAACTTGTCACCCAGAAACATGAATTTTGATATCATAGACATGAAAATAGCCTCCAGGAATAATCTTGAACATGATGTATCTCGAAAAATATACACACCATTTTTATCCCGAATCGCAGATAATCAGCAAAGCATCCACTCAAGTCATGTGAGACTATAACTGATAGAGGGTTAGAGTTGAAACAAAACTAGGAACATTTGTAGTGCCTCTAGACAGCAATATTATTGATTCCCAGCTCCATAAACTTCTCCCTCTCTGGATTCTTCAGCACGAACAGATTTTCGATACTGAATCCTACGGGCTTTCCCTAACTTTACCGTATCCTTGCAGTGAAGCGGCATCAGCATTGTGCAATCTCTTCCTGTCCTTCTTAGGTCAAAAGCCGCGGGGTTATGTTGCGCATCGACATTAAGCCTGTCCATTACAGTTTAATGATAATACTGCCCTTGTATCACTCCCTCCATCGTTTCAACCCCATGAAGGATGTCTTAGGACAGCGCAACCAAATCATCGAGTTGATGGACTCGTTGGCATTTTGAGTTCCTTCATGCACCATTCTCTGAAGGAGAGCCTCATCAGACATCCGCCTGTAGATAGGTATCATTCTTGCCCCACTGCACTGAGACAAGCAAGTTAAAAGGATGGTCGATGTGCTTGGGTGGAACTACCAGCGCTTAGGTTGTCTGGTAAAAGCAGTGGCTGCGGGCCCTTTTAGGGCATTGTAGGGGATGTGGTTCCTTGTCAGTAGACATAGAGTAGAACATAGATGCCCATACTGCAGATCACTTTTTGTCGATTTTTGGGAATGTTGTCAAGATGGCACCTCGGTAGTAGTTTTGCAGTTCTGACATTTGTTATCTGTCAGACGCTCAACCCCACGCCACCAGTTTCTCATCTTTAGCCAGTTTGGTAATGCAGTTCCCATTCTCTTGTGTACATGGTTTCACACTTAAATTTTCTTAATTTGCTTTGGCTTGTAGCGATCCATGTCTGTAACTGCCTTATGCTGTATAATCACCATCACTCAGCATTCTGTGTATCTAAATAGGAACCTTTCTCTGAACGGCCCCAAAAGTCTTTAGCTGCCTCTTGGTCCATAGCCTTGCTAGACTTATCATAGTTCTGAGAACAGTCAGGAGCATGCTTCTGCTTCCATGAAGCTAATTCAGCTACTGGAAGGTTCTCAGCTGCCTTGAGTTTACAAGCATGACAATACTTGGACATCACGCAGTAGTCACCACAACAAGGCCAGTCAAAATATCGATACATATACCGGCCCCAAATAAAGATGTGAAACCCCGTTTCATCCAGGTTCCCTCAAAGGAGACAGTAATGTCAATGGCCGGGATCTCCTCTGTCAAGCTTCTTTCGAAGAATATGATCTGTATCTGCATACGCCTCTCGAATTATTTTTGCAGACCTGCCCAACATCTCTGAAGTTGTATCAATTTCAGCGACTAAGAAAATAAAAGCAGCTTCAATCATTAGATTTGTGATATAGTTTCAAATGTCTACTAAAGGAAACACATATGGCAATAATAAATCAAAGGTTGCTTAGCATTCATAGTTGTCTCATCGTTCATAGTTTATCCTTCAGTTGTGTAGAAGAAATATATGTTCCAACACATACTCATCACTCTACCCAAACCCCTGATGTCTCCATCTAATACACATTGACACAATTATTTGTAAATATATGTTCCAACACATATTCATGTATCTACCCAAACCTGACTTGATGACCGCATCTAATCATCTAATACACAGTGACACCATTATTTGAAAATAGAAGTTTAATATATCAAAAAAGATATGCGCAATACACTATATGATAGTATACTGTATTATAGGTGTATATAATATTAGTAAATATGCACGTACATGTAACTTTCTTGTCATGGTCTGGATGTCGTAAGGTGCAACGAGGGCATTCCGATAAATGCCCAAATGTTTTCAGAACAGTGTTGCTGGCACCAACTTCGTGACTGAACATGATCATTTTCAGATTGATGTCAAGCAGCATTACCATTCACCTTTGTCAAAACCCTCGATTCGGGGGAGATGATATTTCTGACTTCAGTACCCAGGTGACATGGCAGTAAATTTTTGGGAAGAAAAGCCTGAGTGTTCGCCCTCACATAAAAAGAATACTTGGACCAGTTCCTTTACATTCAGGGCAAACAAGTTCAGATCAAAGAAGATGTATTTGTCCAACATGTGCTAAGGTCCATGTCTGCCAATCTTGAACAGGAAACACGTACAAACAAAGTACTATAGTTTTACAAAATACAGAAACAGTGACGAAATACAGCAACGTTTCGCCCAAAAAGGCCTTTATCAAGCAAACGACACAAAGTGACATTTCCAGAGAACCTTACAAATCAACGATAACGGAAACAAGCAAATGTATCTAATGAAAATCTGGGAATAAAAACGAATAACAGAAATGAGTGCAAACAAAACTAGAAGTAAAAAAGAAGAAAAACAATATACAATCAAGTGAAAATATAAATTATATGAAGCAAATACACATATAGATTACAAGGCATAGATGAGAAAGTACTAAGAAGCATTGGAATGTATGCGTTGAGCCCAAGAGGCCGAATGTCCATAAACAAATAAAACGGTTCTACAGAGCAAATCGACTACGATCATCAGAGGAACATGATCAGAATGTGACCTGGACATCGCATGCTACTGAATGTTCAGTATCATTGAAATCGGTAGCTACAGATGTCACAGAGCATTGGCGTATATCGCGAAACTGTTGGGTGAAACGGTCACTGAGCCTCTTGCCGGTTTCCCCAATATAGGCCTTGTTGTACCGCTTGCAGATAATGGCATAGATAATATTACGGGACTCGTACGTGAAACTGTCTTCAATAACGAACGTGGCTTTTGGAAAAGACACAGTGCTGGTCTGTATTACATAAGCCCACGTGCTGCAGCGCCGACGGCCACACTGGATGGTGCCAAAATGACTATGGATATTAGGAGGCGACTGTGAACCAACATATCGTTAAGACTTCTGTTCCCGTCTATACGCCATAAAAGGATAGTGTTGGAAGACTAAAGGTGTTCAGGATCAGACTAAGAATGAAGAGATGACGGAATAAGACTTTTCACAGGGAACATGAGGGGGGAAAGTTAAGACAAGTGTCACCCTGTCAGAATTTTAAGTTCTATGCTGGTTAGAGAGAGCCTCCTGGCGAGAAATTTGCTGAACGCGCGCTAGCAGATGCAAGCACCTTATCCGGGTATAACCGCTTGCGGAAGAAATCAGGCTCGTGAGCTCTCGTGAGCTCTGTCGAGAAAATCATCGTCCTCGCTACAGAGGCGACGAAGGCGAAAGAGTTGAGAGAATGGTAAAGAGTCACGACAAGCCTGGGAATGGGAAGAGGTATAAAGAAGAAAACTATGTGATCAGTAGGCTGGGCTGATGGTGATAGTGATAAGAAAGTTGACAAAAGGGGTAGAGATGGAGATGTAAACCGAATGCACGATTGAAGACATTAATAAACTAAGCGTGACAAATCAGCTTCAGGCATATCGGTAATGCCAATACAATCATCAATGTATCTATGATACACAGACGGAAGAAGGGGGCCCTCATAGAAAATCCAACTAGGTGTTCAAGATGCCCATGAATAGAAAGCATAACTGGGTCCCATTTAGTATCCCTGGCACCCACTAATCTGCCCCAAAGAACTGGCATTGAACTGAAAGGAGTTGAGAGTGAGAACTAGTTCTGCAAAATGAAGGAAGAGCCGTGGTGGAGAAGTGGGTTGTTCTCCTGTCGAGAAAAAAACTGGAGGCTTGAAGTCCGTCGGAATGAGGTATGGAGGTGTACAATGAGCACACATCAAGGAGGAAGACGGTAAGTCCTGCCAGGCAACAACTCAATAGACGAAAAAAACAGACAAGTGTGGTTCGTATCTTTCCAAAAATGAAGGTAGTGTGTGACATATGATTGAAGATACTTAACGCGCTTTCTGAACACAGCATCGCTGTTTTCTTCCGAAAAGTACAGGGAAGGTCCAATTGTTGTCATTAACGTCATCGGGATTCACTAGACACATCGTTTTTTTGGGGTGTGGTCTAGCATCAGCAAGTTGTTCTAACCTCTTTTTATCTTTCCTTCAAGGCATAATAATAAATAATTCCAAGAAAGATTTCAAACGACACTGATAACAAATTTCAAAACAGAAAGATTTAGCATCAGTTCAACAGCGATGTATTCTGGGATTATAGACGTCAGAATCGGGATGTTGGCGTTGCCGAATGGGGTTGTATTGATAATGTTGTGTTACTCGGGACCACGGAAACCCGGGAGATGCAGCTTCGAGCCTCATTTGCATATACGTCAGATACGAGCTGCCCATATATGGAGATGGTTTGAACTTTGTATCGGTCAGTGTTTGGCGACAATTTCCTTTGTCATTTTTTCTGGCAAACGAACGAATGACATGAATGAAAAAAGGTCGCTCTTTCCAAAGATATGCGATATGCGGAGGTTTTTGAAAAAATCTGCCCGTTGTCAAGGATCAAAATAAGCAGATTCCGTGCTAAATTTGTGTCACTTAGGAATTTTGAACCTTTGTATACATTTTTAAAACGCAAAATAATATACAATAAAACATTTTTTTTGGGGAAAAAAAACTTGGAGTTTATAGATAAGATATTAAATAACCAAAATCAACAAAAATCGAAAAATCGAAAAAAATAACTGCAATGCGTTATTCTATACTCGAATCTTCCCTTAAACTCTCTAATATTTTAGAAACACATCATGTTTTACTACGTCGAGTGCATTAGAATAGTCAAAGAACACACGTATACAGATTTGTATTTTACGTTTACGCTTTTTTCAAATGTAAATTTTACATTTGTATATGGCCTTCGTCTTTACAGACGCAATGGACAAGTGTTTTGCTGTGCTAACTTAGGTTTTTTTTTGCTCTCTTCTTTCCGCTCATCCCTTATTCTCTCTTCAAACGATTCTGCACTTTGGTCAATGTTTTCCCATATCTTAATCATCTAGTTTTTCCCATTTGCTGGGACCGACATAAAAGTGTTTCATTGAGGCCTTGCAGATATCTTTATATCTGAGCAGTGGTCTGCCTTGGCGACTCTTCCCCTCCTAAAATTCACAGAACAACATTTGTTTAGGAATGCAGCCATTGTTCATTCTTCGCACATGCTCTAGCCATCTAAGTCTTCTAATGCTGAGCATGCCCATGATGGAAGGCAAATTTGTTAGTTGCAGTACTTAAGAGTTTGTGTTTTTTTTGCACCACCAGATGTTCATAATCTTTCGGGGAGACATCGAAGGTAAAGATGTCTTCCCTCGTGTCTTGAGTAGGTTGTCCATGTTTCGAGCCATATAGTAAACAGTTTATGCTCATCCATAACGGGTGATGATGACCACACTCATTTTCATCCAAGGAAATGTAGTTCGTTATGTATAGAAAATAATTACACAGGCTGAATATATTAATCATCGTCTGTAAATGTTAATTTTGTGTTGTCCTACGCTCTCTTTGACAGTTTGCCGAATGTAGTAGCCGTAATGTCTATTCGACCGTTGATTTCTTCATCAAGAGAAACGCTAACAGTGACTATGGTTCCAATATATCATAATTTTTTAACTTATGTTAGATGGTTACCGTTTAAAGTGATATTTGTTGATGTGTTATTTCCCTTTACATAAAAACCCCTTTTTTGGTGACACTATAGTCAGAAAACAAGCCGCATGCCCTGGCCACCTTATTTAGTAGGGATTGCAGTGTAGCCTCACTGTTGCAACTAAGGCAGCATTGTTGGGGAAAAATAGTTCATTGAGAAGAATTTATGTTGTTTTTTTTTTTGGTTCTTGAGCGACGTTGAAGAATGAGCCATCAGATCTCGTATGGATGCAAATTTATCCATCAGCATCCATAAATTCGTTTCGTAACAAGACTGCGAAGAAGATGTCAAAGAGAGAGGGGGCAACGACACATCCCTGTTTGTCTCCATTCTTAACCTCGAAGCTATCCTATGTGCTACCATCGAACTGTATACTATCATTCATGCCCTCATATAAGGAGACGATCAGTTGCAGCAATTTTGGGGCAGCCGATTTGTTTTTGTGTTTTAAAAGCCTGGTTCTGACCATATCAAATGCATTTGACAGATCTACGAAAACAATGAACAATGGCTTTCTCTGCTCTCTGCATTTCTCTTGCAGTTTTCGAAGAGTGAATATGTCAGTTGTTTACTGCTCTTTAATCCACATTGTGACTGGAAGAACACGCTCTGCCAGTTTCGGTGGTGTTTTGAAAGCAGAGTGCAAGGCATTGCCTGTAACACTAAAATGGAGATGCCTCCAAGTTGTTGCAGTCCATATTGTCCCCTTTGTGTTTATAGAGTGTCACTTTCTTTGTATCCCTCATGTCTTGAGGAATTTCGCCCACTCTCCCGCACTGTACCAGTGATTGTAGGCGGGGAGGGGTGGGGCAAGACACATCCTTGTTATGTTTGAGGATTTTCTGGGAATGTTACCTAGTCCTGGCGCCTTCCATTGAGTCTGATTCCTTCATATGTGCATCATTATCAATACTCTTGTTTTCAACAGACCACGACTGTTCTTCCCAGTTCCGTATCATTCTCATCTATTTCTTCTCATCTTTATTACTGGTATTATCGTTGTCTCATTCTGCATATATTTTCAATATATTGTTTTTGTATAATCTGTGTCTCATATGTCTGGTAATACTGATAGTTCGTTCTAGATATTGTCACATTCAAGTGCTTCTGGGTTTTATGTGCACGAACATAATTATACATTTCATAAAGTCGTTTGAAATGCGCTCATTATCATACATACCGTTTACAAATTTAGTTATTAATTGTATTCCTTGATTTCTGAGATCCCAACTTACTTCCAATAGGGATGCTATATTTAGCATTTCCCATCTTAATGTACGTAAACATCAAACGTCTTCAAATGTAAGCATTGGTGGTAGCTCGCATTTGTCTCGTCTATTTAGTTCTGATCTACCATAATCATACATGTCTACGATGTATTATGTTCATCTTGCTGTTACATTAGATGTAGATTTCAGAGACTATAGTCGTTTCAAAATGATTTTCCGGGGGAAAAATTTTAAAATCTCTGCAACCGCTTGACCGTAATTGTTGTAACTTTTGCATATGATCTTTAAAGATCGTAATGTCCCGGGTTGGTATTTTTTACTCAGTAACAAACGTATGGTTTAAAATTTTCTTTATCTAAAGTATATAAAAGTGACCATCTCCTTAGCCAACCATATAATGAGAAGTATTACCCCCTCATATTTGTGAGATGTTGCAAGTTCCACGGCTTGCAAGTTTTTCACATGGTTTTCCAGATTTTAATCGCTTTATCGCACTTTTAAAAAATGTATAATGATCCTTTTTGGGGTGTTTAGTTACAATTTACCGTTTGTGTTTTTAGAGCATAGGTGTATTACAAAAACTTTAGTATTCTAGATTTTTTATACAATGGGTATGAAAACCAATTTTCTTACACTGCATACAGTGGCTGTGAAAATGTATAAATATGTTATCACAGAATCTAGAATATAATCCTGGAAAACTGTATAGGGGTATATCAAATCCTGAACAGAGAACTATGCATGCTTTGGGCTTAAGTAAAAAATATCTACATAAATTACTCAATGTTAATGGAGCTGTCAGTACAGTCAATACATTGACTCAAAGCAGAAAGAAAGTAGTAGACAATTTTGACAGGGATATGATTAGAAGAGAAATTTGTAAGAATGTTCGATTCCAAAGAAACTGTGACACTAAGAAAACTGAAGATTAGGTTAAGAATACACAATGATATTGTTGTATCGAAATCAAGTTATGGAGAACTGTTAGAAGCATCGTTTACTTTTAGGAAGTACGCTAATGGAGAAATGTCATCTGCGAGGGTGCCATTTAGTACGTCTGAGAAGTAAATATTTACGTGAAGTACGGGAAATGCGTAATGAAGGTTACGATATTGTGTATGTGGATGAAACCTGGATCAATGCTCACCACACTAATGCAAAAGGAGTGGAGTTATCCGATGGAACAATTAAACGATGTGTCCTAGTGAAAAGGACAAGTCTGGGTAATGGCAATCAGGCAGCAGATAAAATGGACTGGTTAAAGATGCTGAACTTATTTTCACTTCCAATTATACGGACAACAGGGACTATCATACCGAGATGAACGGTAACATATTTAGAGATTGGATTGAACATACTCTTCTTCCGTCCTAGACATACCATCCTGTGTGATAATGGACAACCATCATACCACAACTTTTAAAGAAAAGCAAAACCGACATCTTCGAGTACAAAAGATGCTATAAAACCTATTTAACGAGGGTTTTGAAGCCTGAATTACTATCTATTGTTAAAACATCACAGAAGACCAGGGTATTCCAAACAGACAAGTTGATTCAACAGCATGGTCATGTGTGTTTGAGACTACCACCTTTTCATTCCCCACGTATTGAACCATTTGGGCCAAAGTTAAAAGGGCTGGGAGCAGCTGAAAATAAAACTTTCAAGCTAAGCAATATGAAAAAACTAACATATGCCGCCCTGTCGAAGATAGACGAGATTATTAGTGTAAATGCGAAGACCATGTCTTTAAAAGGGGAAATTGGTACTGGGACAAGATGGACTGTCGTTCGTGCAGCCAAGAATAGCCATCAATATGTTATACTCAACGGACTCCCGAATAAGTGAGTAAACACTTATATGATTTATATAATATGAGTTATCTCACCCTCCAAAATTCGAATTGTATATACGCCTATGCCGAAAAAATGTGATTTTTAAATTTACGGTAAATTGTTTTCTTCCAGCACCAAATAATTACTAGGTTTGAAAAGATCAAAGAGTTCCGTTGCAAGAAAAGTACACTACCTGCAACATTGAATTTTAGAAAATCGTTGAGACATCGGAAATACAACACCACATGCAAAAAAACACGTTCATCCATGCAATGAATATGGAGATATTTGAGGTCAATCGTTGACCGAACGTTTTGAAACGCACAATTTTTTTAGTACGTGTATGCATTCTTACTCCTTTGATTTCATTTATTTGTCAGTGATGAGATTTATTGTCTTTGATGTGTTTCGGTTCTCAATGTCGCTGTTCTATACGGTTTTTGATTTATTTATTTACTTTGTCATATTCTTCTGTCTTTTTGCTTGCTGTTTCGTCTTTCTACATTAATTGTAAAAAGTCAATCATGTATCCCTTAGTTGTCTTTTCATTTCTGAATGATATCATATAAGAAAAAACTTATATAAACATCCTTAGTATCTCACCTTTCATTCATATTTGCGTGTTAACTGCACATTCTCAATTTTTCATACGGAAGCGATAAAATTTTTCATTTTTTCGCATATGTTTCAACATTGTACCTGCGGTCAATTTCACGGTGAGTAAAAGACACATCGATCATTTTCCGCTAAACGCACTTGGTTGGTGATTGATATTTATTTAACATCTTCCTTTTCAACTTGTAATCATCATAATTAATGATTGATGCTCTGAAAGAGAACAATGAAACAATTTTTCCTTTTAAAATAACCAGGTTGATTGAATAAAATTGCTGACTTACTAGAATAGAAACGAACATAACATACATAACCAATAAGAATTGGGGAAATGAGCTTGGTATATGTGATGTCTACCGTCCTAGTAAACACAACTGACAAGACAACATTACATACCCTGTAAACACTACACATAAGATATATACTTAAACAAATATATATAGACATCGATTTCAAACGAGAGAAAGAAAAAGACAATTAAAATAAACTTTTTAATGAAGATTAGTGATTGACATGTGTTATTTTATTGAAGCGTGTGTCAGATATATTATAAACACTATTGTAACACGTCAATCTTTGACTATTACCCCTTTTCATCATCATTTTTTCACATCGCATATACCATTCATGATTGCATCAATCATTTTTTCTTTCATTCTAATTAAACATTGGCAACATTAAAACAAGTTAATTTTGTATTATTGCATTTTTATTGATATCTTTTGTTTACAATAGTGTCCCTTATCTTTGATTATTGCATCTGAACAGTGCTACTGATTTATAATCGAATTTACAATCAAGCAATCTTAGAGATACAATTTATGTTATAGCAGACATGTTGTCAACATGAGTACATAATTATCCTCACATGCTCTGATAACTAACGACACCTGCTCTGATAACTAACAAAAATGTCATGAAATTAACGACAACTGCTCTGATAACTAACGACACCTGCTCTGATAACTAACGACACCTGATCTGATAACTAAACGCCGCCTTTTAACTAGCGACACTGCTCTGTTAACTAACGACATCTGCCTCGATAACCAACGACACCTGCCTGATAACAACGACACCTCTCGATAACAACCAACCTGATAACAAGACCTGTTGATAACAACAACACTCCCTTTTAAAAAAACCTGCTCTGTTAACTAACGACATATGCCTGAAAAATAACGAAACCCCCTCTGAAACAACCACACCTGCTCTGATAATAAACCCCGGATCAGTGCTTGGTCTAATTTGTAGTATATGTAATGAACTCCAGCCGTTGCTACGGGGTTCGTGTACCGTTGGCTGATACTCCAGCAGGTCAGACAAGAAAATATGCATACAAAAGAAGAGGTGTAGGAGAGAAGAGAAATGAACGTAAGAGACGAGCTGGACAGAGACGGTTTAGAAGAAAGACAGATCGACTTGCTCTGAAATATCTACGCATTGGCTACTGGAATTGTCGAAGTGCAAAAGAGAGAGGACCAACTCTATAGAAGCTAGTCTATGACTTCGACATCTTCATGATTCAGGAAACCAACTTGCAGCAAGATAAAACCCTTGAGTGTCCAAGCTTCAAATGTTATTTCACTCCCAGTGAACCCGGTGGAGGACGAGGTCAGACTATCTATTTGAAACATGGTCTTCCCCACAACTGTCTTGACACACATGACTTCTTACCTGAGGATGCGGATTTACAATGAATTCAATTAAAAATTCAAACACAGGTATGGCGAATTTATAATGTGTACGACCATGTGGACAAACTGCATATTGCAAAGAAGTGGGGCCAATCAAAGGAGTGGGACAACACTTCCAAGAATAGACAGAACATCGCTTTGAGTTCTGCTCTACTAAACTCTGACTTGACGATATTGAATGACGTCCGTTCAACTCTATTAGCTTCTACACCTGAAGACACTGATGGTGTCATTGATCTGGCAATAATTTCCACAACCGATGCTACATTTGCTAGATGGAATGTTCTCGGGTTTAAGAAAGTGATCATCTACAATGTGTTGTTCTTCTTAACAAGGCCACTACTTTGCGACACAGAAAACACAAATCTGTGTTTCAGTACACCCCATGTCACTTTGATCACGAATACCCATTACGTACACTGCGGCAGACTGCCGGCAAGAAGACTACTAGGACTTCTTCCCTTCAATCAACTTAATTGTATGAAAATGATGAAAATGCATGACTGGCAGTCTGTGGTGACAAGTCGTTACATCAATTCTTGAAGTTTTATAGAAAAAAGAACAGGAGGATAACCAGCCAGTCTTTTCCCATTTTACGTGACTCGTCAGGAGCCGTATTGACAACATATGCTGAAAAGGGGCAGGGGTTCCTTCATCGTGTTGTGGAACAGACAGAAAAAGGTGATACAACTGACCGCCATAATATAATGAGTGTTCTTAGTGATATTCCTAGCTCTAGAGATCCTTACATTGACTTAATAAAAAAGGAGGATGGTGTTAATGCAATCAGGGCAAATCACAGCACCGCTCCAGGGCCTGATGGTGTCCAATATCATCACATCAAACAGCTTGACGAGACTTTTATTAATGCAGTTGTGATGGATTTTAACAAAAGTGTACATAATGCTGTGGTACCCGAGGATTGACTTTATAGCTAGTCACGACCGCGCCATAAACATGGGAAGATCCTAAACTGCTCAGCAGCTACCGCATACTCATCTTGTAAAATGTATAAGGCTAATTACTAGAGAAGATAGTGGCCAGAAAGGTAATGTATCACTTAGAGACTGACCATATCCTCCCTGACACTGTAGGTATATAACGGCCAATGAAAGGGACATGGGACAATGCTGGTACATTTGAATATGATGTTTATGAAGGCGTCCAATCCAAACAAGGGACTGTTGCTGTCGCCATCGACTTGGAAGATGCTTATAACAATGTGCATTTTTCAATAATGGTGCGCTCTTTAATTAAATGTGAGGTCAATACTTGGCTGGTAAACTGGATAGCTGCTTTTTTAATGGAAATAACCATTGCACTACCTTTATAAACATCGACTTTGGATCCTGCACGTATATGCCCGTGATTACCCCATGGTTCTCCTCTATCACCCGTGTTGTTTAATATTTACACAACAAATGTAGCTAAGATTCAGCCAACCGGATTGGGTCGGACATTCAGATTTGCAGATGCTATCTTAATATATAGGACTGGATCAGATAGACGAGAGATGGTTGAGGACATTCAGAAAACATTGCATACCATCTCGGGTTGGTGTAGAGCCCTGTTTCCCAACGTGGGACGTACGCCCACAGGGTGCATTTTCATCGTTTCAGGAGGCAATGGACTCGTTCAAAGTTTAGCTAATGCTTATCATGTTGTAAAACCGATATATTGGCTTTTAGATGTCTGTTGACAAAAACGAAGGTTGCTACACAATCACTTTACTGAAGTGATTCTCTATCTGTCGTGCATGATATCCACACCACTTCTGCATTTCACATACATGTTATTTCTTTATGCAACTCTACTCTCAACGTAAACAGAAAATCAATGATAGGTTATTCATCTGATATGAAATGTTCATGATTCTCCTTTACTGAATTCTTGACCTGACGCTGCGAGGCAGACAGGATTGGAGAAAAGAATAACCGAATTCTTCATTGAAATCTAAAAGTTAATTGCATATCCTTTACATGACTTTGCGAATCAACACCAGTTTTTTAACGCTGTTTGTTTATTTTTCTAGGCATTATTACGTTCAGTAGTTTGACATTGCTTTCTGAACAGGTGGTGCCATCGTTCTTTTGTAAAAATCCACGCGAAACAACTTGCAACCAAATTGTCCACAGCGTTATTTGAACTCATAACGTCGTGATTAATAGACCGAGTTCCTATCCACTAAGCCACATATGCCACCCATTAAATTCTACATAGTGATTTAACCATCAATAGCGCATTCTAAAAATGTAACACTGAGAAGTAAAAAACCTACATCCCAATAGTATAGCACTGTTAGCATAACATAGTTAACATACATCATAGTTAACATGATGTCCTGCAAAATGTGTCCTCACAATAACACTGATTCTACTCGTCAGCTACAGTTTCTGTTTAATTACACACACATATTTCGCTACGATAAGTCTATAAGAATAGATTTTATGCTCGCTGGTTGTAGCTCTCAAGAAGTAGAGTTTACAAAACTGACTGCAAATGTACTATACATATATTTATTTTTCTGCTAGTTGTGAACTCAACCAGTATAATCTGGTTCAGTCCGAATATATAAATATATATATATATATATATATATAACAAAAGTTGAATGCAATTCAATTGTATATATGTCTCAATTGTTTGAATATATATGGACATCCTACGGACCTGAAATTTGGCAAGAGGCTAGCTTTCATAGATGGGAAGAGGTAAAACTTATAAAACTAGACTATGTGTACGTTTCTGTAAATATATTTCAATTTAAACAATATTGTCTGGCACAAAATTCGTCAAAATGTATATCAATGTTGTAAAAACATTTCCGATCATATTATACGAAGAGGTCATGTTGTTAATTTCCGGTAATATGTTAAGGCGGGAGACCCGCCCAGAACATGAGGTATCCGCTTTACAAATTCACAGAAAAAAAAACTAACAAACATGTTGACATAAGATTTGACCACATGTTGTATAAGCTAATGCTCTTGGTGATAAACACAGTTTAGTCTGCACATTTAAATTATTGATTTTAAAAAAAATATTATCATGAAGTTATGAAAAATAATTTAAAGCAAAACCCCCTTGCATCGTGCGGTGGATTTCACTAACATAAAAAGTGCTAAGAATACCAAACCAGCATATGATGTTCATAACACCTATAATTATAGCGTGATCCTCCAAAACATGTATAACATAATTGGTTTTGTAAATATGACTCTTGCAATATGACCCTTCTAAATAGGAAACATGTTCAACTTAGAACAGCAATATCTCTGTTTATATACCACTTAGAAAAAAGTGGAGGTTCACACTATAAAGGATAGTATTGGCTATACGAATTTCAAATTTGATCACTCTAGCTTTAAAATTGTAGCAAATATCACCGACACGATGAGTCACACGTCTGATTTTCGTGAAAGTTTTTTGTTTAAAAAAATGTTAAATCCCTACCTGATGAGAGCTCAGTATCCCCAGGACGATATGGCTGATCCTCTTTTCTGTCTGTTCTTCATTCACGACAAGGCGCCTTCGTCTCCTAGCTCTTCGTGCTTTAAAAGAAGCAACTTTCATCTGTATTTGACATTTTTTAATGCGGAGAATGTCTTTTCAGCACAAAATTTATTCATAAAATGTCCAGGTTGAATATCCCATTCCTGAAGAATATTTTCCAGGCTGTTTGCTCCATCATTAAAAATACACACAGCAATTGCAACAGCTGTATGAACAGTAGAGAGTCCTTGATATCTTATTTTGGGACAGTATTTCCATACAAGACTGTTCAGTGACTCATTACAATTCTGTGTGTATCCTTGCAGACATTTCCTCAGTAACTTTGTCTTGGTGAGGTCTTTGAAGATCGGTTTAACAGCCTCCATGACGGATACTGGGAGGTTTCCCTTGTGTACATAGTGGTTCACTGTGCCATCTCTAACAGCTTGTTTGTATGGGCACCAGTCAATGCTGCAAAAGTTATGGACAGGTTTTTCATCAGTGGATTTTTATGAAAAACACTGCCCAAACCTCTGCTCGCATTTTGCGAAGGTTGTTTTTATTCGCTCTGATGGCATTCCCATAGTAGATCTGCAGCTTATCAATGATATCAGTTAGTCTGCCCTTACCACCTATGTTTTTACCATCAGATAATAACTTCCCTTTAGAAAATTTCTTAAGATTCTAGTCATCCAGGTACCATCACACGATACATCGATGTCGAGGAACATGTTGTCGCCCCCTTCTGCGCTTTCAAACTCTTGAACAGAAGCATTTCTCATACTAAAAATTTGTGCTCTAGTAGCAGCATTCTCCAATCCTTTCAGTATAATATCTTTACTACTGTGTCCTACTGGGGGTGGTAAATCCATTACGCCACAAAAAGTTGCAAGTCGGTGTGACTGCAGCCAATACAGCGCATTGCAAAAGCTGCTTGTCTATTGATAAGATTTATCTTTGCATTTCCTACTGAGAGCTGACTACTTGAAGGGAAAGGTTTATGTTCATTGCAGTTTATATTTTTACAATGAAATAGAAAGTCACTGCCAAGTCCTTTCCTCTTTACTTCAATTAACTCTACAGCACTTTGACAAAATGCACATACCAATTTTTGAGCAATGTTCTGATTAAGAAGACCTATGTCAACAACTCTGTGCCCCTCAAGCAAACCAGTACCCTTCCTAACTTCCTTATGACTGGGAGTGTGGTGATTGTTTACATCTGTATCAGAACATGGCAAACATATCCACATCAGAATCATGTGTTAGGTTGCTAATGTCTAAAAGTTTCGGCTCTGATTGTGAAAAGGGCGTCGCATTTTGTTGCATTTCAATATCAAAACATTCAGTCTGCATCAATGTTGTCGAACTATGAACAATTTCTGACTCCGAAATGGACGTCGTAACATTATCGATAATTGCTAGACACTGATTTAGTTCAGATGTATGTTGATTTCCATGAAATTTACGCTTCTTTAATAAGCGTTTATTGAATTTTTTGTCGGAAGACATAACTATCACAAATATTGCAAATATAATCACGTAATTCAACAAATTAACTTTCAGTTTCAAACACAATAATCTTGGTAGGTTAATTCACAGCCATGATGCTTATTCAAGGGAGATTATTCAAGTGGGTTAAAGGGACAGCTCATTGTACAAGTTTTCTTTCGGGAGTATTCATTATTTGGTGAATAATTTGAAGGCTAGCTAAAGAGTATATTTTGGGACTAAAAATCAGTCATGTTTGGGAACACACCCACCTTCTTTGAACACCAATAACTTATAAACTATTAAAGATAAACACATAATTCAAAAAGAATATCAAAAATAAAAAGACTGATAAACATTAAAAGTACAATTTTTGTTTATAATTTGAGAATATCCATTTTCGATGAAATCTTGGTGGATCTCCCTTCTTAAGCATATCGGCAACGTATTCAAATGTCTTAAGTAAGTTTGATCTGGAGCACGCTGCAGTAATCTAACACATCTCGTCTCTATCCGACAATTTTATAATCAGTTCAATTTTTTAATTTGCCAATTGCAGATTAAAAGCAGTTAATGTTGATGTTATACATGTGACAGGTGACAATAAAGCAGTTAATGTTGATGTTATACATGTGACAGGTGACGCATCATGTCTATTTAATATGCTCAGTATGGCATTGTTTCGAGCTTAAGGGGGCAGTACTAGCATAGATTTGGTGCAGTTAGTAAAAACATCATTACAATTTCAATTTTAAAGATATTGATCACATATTTTCAGATGTACTTAACAAACCTTTAAGATATGTAATTAGGGAATGCTAACCCGAAACAAATGCTTGCAGAAACCGGATGCACCAGGCCGTAAGGCACATAACAAGGTGCAACGACACCTCCCAATTAGGAATGGGAAAGCGGATTTACTACCGCCGATCTGCCTCAGAGATGTGGCCATACAGTAATAATGTCGGACCAACCATCACGAGGGTGGCCAAAACTGAGAGGAAAGAGGTGGCTCACTTAAACACCAGCGTCGAAGACAAACTGTATGGCATGGCTGATAATCTGTGGCAGACGGCTGCCTTTATCAGAGAATCCGAAATCGCAATCTAGTGAGAACGCAGAATAAGGAGAAGATATGTAAAAGTGTAAGTGTCTCTTGAGTTCAGTATATACAAGAATGTAAATGAGAATTTTGACTTGAAAAAGTATTTAAAACATGTGCAAAATACATGACTCACTTTTTACAAATTATTATGTGAAATGATATAGACAAATTCATTCAAAATTAAACAGCAGACACACAGATGGTATGATTTTTTACAAATACTATAGAAAATAGTATATCTTTAATAGATATTATTTTTTTGGTCAACTCAAAATATTGTTATGGTTTTAAAATTGTCTAATGCAATAAAAATAACATACACATTAATGTAATGTAGATATTGGAATGTCCTTAGTATGCGCTTTAGTCAGTTGGACTGTAAACAGTCATGCAAAAGTTCATGCTGATTGGTTAATATTTGACAAAATTATGATGCAAATATTATCATGCATTGTTTATTTTTCTAACAAAATCGAAAATAATCCATGCAGAAAAGAATTATGATCTTTGAGTCATCATAACTTGAAAACTATTTAATTAACCAATTCTAACAATTTGAAAAGAAATGTGTCCACAATGTGTTAACCTTTAATTAGATACCAACTACGTCGGGAAATTTGAAAATCACATATTTTGGTATTTCTTCTGGCAGTGCTGCCTTAAGAGTTTACTGTTTGTTCTCGCAATCACATGTCAGCCACATCGTGTCAAATTATGAGACCTACATACATTTCATCATCAACTATATAACTGACGACAATGTGTCTTCTCAATAGTATGAAGCTACATGCTTCAGCCATGCACATACAGTATTTATGTTGAGATTTCTGCTGCCTAGGCTGTCTTTGAGTAGCGAATCATAGTGGTTCGAGACGGAAACGTTGATTGCGACTTCGGAATCTGTGTCTGAAATTATATTGTTTCATTGTTCTCTGGCAATCGGAATGATGGACATTTCTATTTTATGTGGCCAACCGACAACGTTTTGAAACCACGCATGGAGAGAAAACGTATTGTTTTTAATTGGGAAGAAAACGATTTTAATGCAACGGGTCATGTTTCTTTAAGGTACTTTACAAATAGATTTAAACTAAATTCCGCGTGCGAAGAACTGGTAAAACTGCTAGTATATATATATATATATATATATATATATTTGACTTGATTTAGATGAACAAGTGCATCTAAAAGTAATCACATATATATATATATAGGGTCTTTTCATGGTCTCCTGAGGTCGACTTCTCTTTCTTGAACGCTTTGCATCCCACTTCAATGCCTGCTTTGATATTTGTTGATCATTTCTCCTCAAGGTGTGTCCAATATATTTCCATCTCTTTCTTACAACAGCTGTCACTAGTGGTTGACCAGACACTTCTCTGATTTCATCACTTCTGAATTCGTTCAATTTTATTTTCATTATTTTTCGCAGACATCAATTTCAAAATGCATTCAACTTGTTTTCTATATCTTTAGTGATTTTCCAACTCTCGCTGGCATATGTTAGGATTGATACAACATTTGAATTGAAAATTCGTAATTTAGTTTTAATATAACTTGCAGTTCCATATTTTATTTAGACCTTTGAAAGCATATGTTGCTTTGCCAATTGGTATCATAATTTCTTTTTTAACATTTCCTGTGCAATCCAAATTGCTACATACATAGGTAAACTGCTCTGTTTGCTACAATTATTCCAGCAACTAAATGAATCCTAATTGCTACATAAATAGGTGAACTGCTCTGTTTGTTACAATTATACCAGCCACTAAAGGAATGCAAATTGCTACATAAATAGGTGACCTTCTCTGTTTGTTACAATTATACCAGCCACTAAATGAATCCAAATTGCTACATAAATAGGTGAACTGCTCTGTTTGTTACAATTATACCAGCCACTAAATGAATCCAAATTGCTACATACATAGGTGAACTGCTCTGTTTGTTACAATTATACAAGCCACTAAATGAATCCAAATTGCTACATAAAAAGGTGAACTGCTCTGTTTGTTACAATTATAGCAGCCACTAAATGAATCCAAATTGCTACATAAATAGGTGAACTGCTCTGTTTGTTACAATTATACCAGCCACTATATGAATCCAAATTGCTACATAAATAGGTAAACTGCTCTGTTTGTTACAATTATAACATCCACTAAATGAATCCAAATTTGCTACATAAATAGGTGAACTTCTCTGTTATTTACAATTATAGCAGCCACTAAATGAATCCAAATTGCTGAACTCCCAAAAGATTAATTATGTTGATGTCAGTATGACCGCTTTCTCCCTGCCGCAAGCACACTTTGGTCCTCGACAGTATATACACTTTAGCATCTGCAGGTTGGAAACTATCATGGAAGACTCTCACTCATAAGGTAACCTGCTATTTTACACCTGACCAAGTATCGACTGAGTGTCGGACGCAACAAAACTACTAAAAATCTGCTGGATAACTACAGTAAAAACCAAATCATTGCCCTCACAGATTTAATTGTTGTTATGTATGCTCTATTACGCTCTAAAATAATTGAAGTATCGAGCATTCAAGATACGAAACTACTACCTGACTTCTCACACTGATACACATACCCATAAGTTTACACCATCACCAGCAATTGCGATATATGCTACCACATCAGTTAATTGTGAGTTGAGCCTTCATGGTGCCCAAACGCAGCGTTCCTCTTCATTATTAATGATACCATTGCGGAAGGTGACTACGCTACTATAGCTCGAGATCCATTGTTGCTCTATGGGAAAAGTTGCAATTGTTGTCAGCTGTAAAATTATTTTTTTTTCAGCTGAAGTTATTCCCCATATATAACGTTTGATTCTAGTGTAACAAACATCACACATATTTGAGCGCAGTTGGTGTCTCTGATCATATTTTAATCTGCATATTTGCCTTACATTTGACGATATTTGTCATCATTCTTAATATGTTCGAGTTAGTCCCATTGTGATAGTAATATCGTGAGTATGACAATTCGCTAATCTACCACGGACATAACCATTTTTATGGAGCATAAAGTAGCAAGAATTGCTGCTCAAAGTTGAGCAAGCAACTATAATAATCTTGAGAGTGACATGACCACGTTGGCGACGATGTATCTTTTGAAAGATAAACTGCGATCAATGGTGATTCCAAGATAGCTCAGATTGTCCTTATACTTGACAGTCTGCTCAGAATGGAGGTGTTAGTAAATAAAGAAATATGCACAGTGCTTTGCATAAATGTACCGAACAAGATTATGAAAATTTATCAGAAATAACTCTCTAAATTGTTAGCAAACTCAAATCGAATATCAACGTTTCAATACCTGAACACCCTAGCCCTTTGAAGCGTTTTTTACACGTGCAGAGCCCAGATGTTGTGTTACAATTGTCTACACATCCCGCAGCACACTTTTTCTCACAGTCTATTCCAAACGCACCTCTCCGACAATCTGTAAGATATTTATATATATAAATGTACTGTTGCAATCATGAATACAACTACATTATATACCATACTGGCGAATGACTACTACCTTCTTAAACCTAACGTTTCTTTAACTGAACTAATAGTGTGCTTCGTGTGTGTCTAGATCGAAGTTTTTGATTTTTCTATTAGAGACCAACGACTGATATTTCATGTTATTTTAATTAGAATATAGTTTACACATTTCACTTAATGTTCAATATATAATATAATTATATTATATTGCTCTCGTCCCAATAAATGTTACATAGGACCAGCTATCAATTTTTTTTAAAAATGTTGCTGTATCCTTTACAATTTGTTTAATCTGCTCTATGTATTTAGTGTGATATTTCTCAACTTTTTGAATAATTGTATTTTCATTGCTTTCCTAATCCGTTTGTCTCTCATTTCCTGTCTTGTTATTCTTTGATTATCTCTAATCAAAATCACATAGTTTGTCCTGAGCAGAAATGTGTTTACTTAACCGTCTTTGGGAAGTTCTCTCTCATACATGCCACATTTCCCACCTCTGTACTTGTTGCATGCTCAAGTCATCAGTTACATTCTGAATCTATATTCTCCACAATCTTGCCTTTTCTCCATTTTAAGCATGCCGACTTATTTAGTCTTCTCCAACACTTTAAGCCTTTTATATGTCTAAAATACTCCAGTTTTTCCCATTAATTTTTGTAACATTCGACAGTTATTATTTATTCTATTCATTTTGAGTTGTTTTCTGAATCTATTTGCTAAATCTGAATGCAAAACCAAACCAATCCCGGCAACAGATAATTGCCAGCCATGGAAAAATATAATGCCAGAACTAAGGGAAACAATCTAATGCATACTTAAAAAAGGCCAGCAAGAAAACTTCGAAAGTAGAGCGGCCACAGAGAAACACATATCAACCGAATACCCTGAAAATAAGTGGACACATGTGTACACTGACGGGTCGGTCAGGAACGCAATCAGCGATGGTGGAGGAGGAATAATGCTTAAACTCTCAAAGAAAGTGACGGTCATAAAAGCTATTGCCACAGGCAAATACTCTAATAATTAAAGGGAGGAGGCAGAGGCATTAAGGACAGCGGCCGAAATGGTCCTAGAGAGAAGAAGCACCTCTCGTAATAAGGTCGTGATAATTACCGATGCTCTATCGGTTATCACGGCACTCACAGGCGTAGGCAAAACAGAGCTGAATGAGCTCAAAGCGACCCTCGATGAACTAGCGCGGTTACTCAAACGCACCGTCATTCAGTGGATCCCATCACACTGTAACATAAGTGGAAACGAACGCGCCGACAAACTAGCTAAAGAAGTCGGACGGCTACCTCAGACAGATCATGAGATCAGTTATGAGGAAGCCAGAACAACCATCGGCTGGCACTACAGAGACAGATGGACAAAAGACCATCCTCAGGCTAACAACATTGATGGATACTATGATATGTCTCTGCGAACAAGTTGCTATACTTCGCCTCGTACGGGCCACAACAAGCTACGCGCCCACATGTACAACACATTTAAAATAGGCACAACTATCCTGTGCTCATGCAAAAAGGCGGACATGACGGCAGAACACGTTCTGCAGAATTGTCAACGCTAACAGGTTTAAGAAACGAAACCTGGCCACAACACACAGAGCTTCGCGAAAGCTGTACGGAGGAACGGAGTCCCTTAAAACCACGGCAAAAATCATGATACAAGTTGGTTCCTCAGTCTAGGCCGGGATAGAGAGAGAGAGAGAGAGAGAGAGAGAGAGAGAGAGAGAGAGGAGAGAGAGAGAATCTATTTGATAATTTCTCTGTCCATGATATACAGAGTTCTCTTCTCTAACACTTATATTCAAAAGCACATATATATGTTTCCACAGTCTGTTGAAACGTTCATGCTTCACAACTACACACTGACACTATATAATTGTTCTCCAATAATGCAAGTGTACAATGTAATTTGATGTTAAATGTTTTCTTGCCACTGTGTGCGTGTCTACCCTGTGACCTTATACTGTTCATAGCACACTAAATGAGAAACTGTGAGTAGCAAATGACAACTATATATATAACACATTTATGAAAACACACCATGTAGCTCCCACATATCAATCATACATATCAATCACACATATCAATCATACATATCAATAATACATAACACTCTTCTTCTTCTTTCGATCACCCACTATTAATTCAGGCATAAAGCAATGACGTCTGGTATTGGGCTGCTGACTGATTTTTGCGTGGGCCTATATTACCCTTTTACTATCATCCCTCAACCATATGGACAGCCTCGCCGACTTCCGAGGTACTTGAAGCTTAGATCCTTCAAGAGTGATTGTTGCAGGAGACCTAATGTCCTTGTAACTCTTTCTCGGACAGAGTTAGTTTTAGTGAGTGTATATCGGGTGTCTTCTCTAACGGCTTTCCTGCCTTTGGTGAGGTCGTTCCATACACAACGTAAGATACCACTCCTTAATGGTCTTTTAGTGTCGTAAATTTCGGCTTAGATCTGCGCCAAGGAGGATTAGCTTACATGCCTTGATTGGGTGAGGTAGCTAAGGTAAAGACCTGAACGATCTCGACCCTTCTAGGGCTAGTCACAGGAAGTATCACCTTGTTGTGATGCTTTGTCAAACAAACGATCATATGTTGGCAGTATGCTTATCCGTTATGTGATCTGAGCCAAGATACTAGGACGTCATCTGTGTAGGATGATCGGCGATCAAAAACTATTGCCCTTAGCCAATGATTGGGACTGTATCAGTCAATCCTTTGCATTATCGGATATACTGTTTTATCCACCGTGAGTTTGTTCCTGAGTAGAAGTATTCTCAGCCACTTTGGGTCGCGTGTTGTTATTTGGCAATTTGCAAGGATTTTACCCAATAGTGAAACACGTACAAACAAAGTACTATAGTTTTACAAAATACAGAAACAGTGACGATAAACAGCAACGTTTCGACCAACAAGGCCTTTATCAAGCAAACGAACAAACAGGAGTGACAAATTAAAATGAAACACAAATGGACGACCAAATACCAACGTATCTAAGGAAAATCTGGAATAAAACGAATAACGAAATAAATGTAACACAAAAAAACACATAAAAACTAGAAATAGAACGGAAAAGAAACAATGAGACATCTAGTAAATATATAACTTGAATTCATGCAACATATACCCATATATATTACAAAGCATGAGAAGAGAAAGTACTAAGAAGCATAAAAATGTAATACTTTGAGCCCGCGTGGTCGCAAGGTACCATACAAAGAAATCAACCGATTCTCCAGAGCAAATCGACTACGATCATCAGAGGAACATGATCGGATGGCTGTGACCTGGACATCGCAAGCTCCTGAATGGTCAGTATCATTGAAATGGGTAGCTACAGGGGTCACATAGCATTGGCGTATATCGCGCAAGTGTTAGGCGAATCGGTCACTGAGTCTCCTGCCGGTTTCCCCAATATAGGCCTTGTTGCACCGCTTGCAGATAATAGCATAGATAATATTACGGGACTCGCACGTGAAACTGTCTTCAACAACGAACGTGGCTTTTGGAAAAGACACCCTGCGGGTCTGTATTACATAAGCACAAGTGTTGCAGCGCCGACGGCCACACTGGATGGTGCCAAAATGACTCTGGATATTAGGCTTGAGGCGACTGTGAACCAACATATCCTTAAGGCTTCTGTCCCGCCTGTACGCCACCAAAGGATAGTGTTGGAAGATTGAACGTGTCTCAGGATCAGACTGAAGAATGGAGAGATGACGGAATAAGACTTTCTTCACAAGGGAACTATGAGGGTGGAAAGTTAAGACAAGTTTCACCCTGTCAGAATTGGAAGTTCTATGCTGGTTAGAGAGAGCCTCCTGGAGAGAAATTTGCTGAACGCGCCGCATAGCAGAAGCAAGCACCTTATCCGGGTATAAGCGCTTACGAAAGAAATCCAGCATCTCGTAAGCTCTATCGAGAAAATCGTCGTCCTCGCTACAGAGGCGACGAAGGCGCACGAGTTGAGAGAATGGTAACGAATCATGACAAGCCTGGGAATGGGAAGAGGAAAACTATGTGCATCAGTAGGCTTGTAGTATACTGATGTAGTGATGGTGGATAAGCTGATAGTGATAGTGATGTCAAGAAAGTTGACACAAGAGGTAGAGATGTGAGATGTAAACCGAATAGCCGGATTGAAGACATTAATGAAATTAATGAAGCGTGACAAATCGGCTACAGGCATATCGGTAATGCTAATACAATCATCAATGTATCTATGATACACAGACGAAAGAGGGTCATCATAGGAATTCCATACTAGGTGCTCAAGATGACCTATGAATAGACAAGCATAACTGGGTCCCATTTTAGTACCCATGGCGACCCTACTGATCTGCTCAAAGAACTGGCCATTGAACTGAAAGGAGTTGAGAGTTAGAACTAGTTCTGCAAGACGAAGGAGAGCCGAGGTGGAGACAAGTGGGTTAGTTCTCCTGTCGAGAAAGAACTGGAGAGCTTGAAGTCCGTCGGAATTAGGTATGGAGGTGTACAATGAGCACACATCAAGGAGGAAGAGACGGTAAGTCCTGCCAGGCAACAACTCAATAGACGAAAAAACAGACAAGGTGTGGTTCGTATCTTTCAAGAATGAAGGTAGTGTGGTGACTATAGGATTGAAGATACTATCAAGAAATTCGGAGATATGTTCCGTAGGACAAGAGCAAGCAGAAACGATGGGCCTACCCGGATTGTTCAGTTTATGAATTTTGGGAGCATATAAAGACGGGTTTTCCTAAACAGCTATCGATGACACAAAGTGATGATGCGCCGGTAGGAAGGTCGTTAGAGGCAATTAAGTTCTTAATTACTGTTCGGACTTTACTATTGTTAGATAGTGTTACATCAGACGAACTAGTTTTATAGAATTGGGTGTCAAGTAATTGGTTGCAGCCTTCCTGAAGGTATAGTTCTTTGCTCCATACCACTATTGCACCGCCTTTATCGTCGGGTTTGATAACAATGGCATCACGTCGACGGAGGTGTGATAGAGCACGAAACTCGGACGGAGACATGTTAGAATGCCCTAGGCGTTTGAAGGATTTTACCCTGTATTTTCCATGTCTCCCGGAAACACTGGTCTGGGGCTGCACACATATATTCTAGAGGATCGTTTCAATCGGCGCTAGAAACGCAACTGAGGTTTTGCGCTCGCCGCTATCATCCAGCTCAGTTCTTTCGGGGACGTTAGTTGTTATTGCAACAGTACCCTGCCCGGTTGTTCCAGGGAGGGCAGTTTAGTTAGGCACCAAAAACGCAACTTTTATGATTTGCGCTTGTCCAACCATCCCCACCTCATTTCTTCCGGGGATGTTAGTTGTTCTGGCAACCGCACTTTGCCAATTGTACTAGGGGGCAGTTTAGGTAGGCACTGAATGCAACTTTAGAATTTGCGCTCTGCCAACCTTGCCCAAAAGGTTTCTCCGCGCTTAGCTTCATGTAGGGTTTCCGCATAGCTTCCCATGTAACGTCACGATGCTGCTATGCCATTTATTCGGGGTTCGTTACGCACCTTGCCGTGCTGCCATGCCTGGCTTTTCTAGCTGCCTGTGGGCCCATCCGTGCATCGCTCGCATGCGTGTACCCTCTGCCCTGGTGCCTACATCACCATTTCCGTCAATTCCCACCGTGTTCATGTATGCCTGTGCTTTCCACGCCTGTGACTCAACCCGGTCCCAATCCTTGTGATAGGGTTCACGGGTTACGCCCCATGAGGGACCATCTGTGCATCGCTCGCATGCGTGCACGCTCTGCCCTGGTGTCTACCTCACCATTTCCGTCAAATCTCACCGTACTCACATTTACCTAGGTTGTCCGTGTAGACCCACGTGAAGCTCAGCTCGACTCACAGCATACTCATCGGCTCAGAGAGGGGCTCAAAGAGAGCATGCGCGTGCTACGAATTCGCTCCGCGCGGGTCGACGTCCCTTCGATCGCCTATGTGGTCCCACGTACAGTTCAACCCGACTACCAGCATTCTCATCGGTTAAAGAGAGGGGCTCAAGAGGAGCATGCACTGGCTCCGTGTGGTGCCACACGCGGTTCCACATTTATCATTCAAGCTTTTCCCATCGGCCGGGAGAGGCGAGCATTAATATCCACTCTGTGAGTTCGTGTGTCTGTGTTGCGAGCGGATCCCATCTAGCGTGACCACCTATGCATCTTTACTTGTCCCAGAGTAGCTCTCCCAATGCACTTGCCCTGTTTATCCAGACCGGAACAACTGTTTGTTACCAGGGTCAGTACGTGGAGGTGAGGGCATGGGATTAGTGCCAGCTCACTGATCTGGCGCGCCGATCTTGGGGGCTGGTGGATTCAAGGAGTTCAGAAAACATACAGGCACGTTAAATTTCTCGTCTTGTTTCAATGCATTCTCTACTGTCTGTTATATGTTATCCGCCATTGGAATCTGACCTAGCAAGTGATCATTTATTGCATATACACTTTTACCTCTGACGTTTCAGGATGTCTGGCTTACAAATCCACTTTTGATACATCATATTGATCTGGCCTACACTTGGAAATACATTGGTGATTAATTCATCAAGGCTATTTACCAATCTACCCATTCCGCTTGTTATGTTAATCTATCCGTTGTCTTCATGTATTTTGCTATCACCTATATCTAACAATGTATTTGTAAACTCGTCACATGACTTGTCGCCAATTATGTGAACCCTCATGTTACGGTCAAGGTTAGTTTCTGAGCTTTACTCCAAATTATGCAACACTTGTTTCTTCATCAGCTCTCGTGTCTCTCTGAATCACAGGTAGAGTATGTCGAAAAACAGCAGGAAACACGACAGTGCCACCTCCCATCATCGTATTACTGTTCCTTAGATCACGACAGTGCCACCTCCCAACATCTTATTACTGTTGCTTAGATCACGACGAGTTATGTCTACAGCTTCAATAGCACTTCTGTGAGACATTGTGCATTCATCTAAGATAATAACAGAGGAATAACATAATACTTTGGACACAGCTGTACCTTTCTTGATGTTGCAAGTAGGGCTTTCTGTGTATGCCAGATTGGATGGGAGTTTAAATGCTGCATGAGCAGTTCGTTCGCCTTGCTAGAGGTCGTTGCAATTCCAGAAGAGTCTACTGCTTTTGCTATTTGTTTTGTTGATATCAATTTGGCCAAGAGCAAATGTCATAAGAATATTTCTTCTCTACTACCTGGATCGTCTAGAAAAACGATATGTCCCTGATTATCATTCACACTGTCTCGGAGTTTTAAGTAGGCAATATTTTGGTCACTAACCAGACTTAGTTTGTTCTCGTTAGCAAAAATGATTAGTTCTGTGACATTCTAGGATGTTTCCCGTAAATAATATTCACTATCAAACAAAATTTGTTTATCACGAGTGAGAGATGTCTATCCGAAATTATCACGAGTTGTGTGTGTTAGGGAATACAACTTCTCTTCAATCAGTAACATGCCTTAATTGTAAAGGTGATCGGCATAATGAACAGGGATATAAGGGAAAGCTCGTTTGAGTTGATGAAGTATGTCTTCTGTCAGCATGTCTCTGATTTTGCTACAACACGTGTGGGTCTAACACATGGTAGGATGCTATCATCACGATACACACTTATATCATCAACGCTGGTGACTCCAAGATGACTGCGTCTTTTAGAATGCCATTCCAGGGACTATCATCTTCGATCTAACCAAGAGCTCTACATGTTCCATGAAATGTTGGATGGCTAGTACCATTTATGTTCTTCAGGTCGACGAATGACATTGGCCCACATATTTTATGCAGCAGCATTCTGAGAAAGTAACATTCTGCATTGTTCGAGTGCACAGAGTAAATCCGATCAAGCGCATTGCTCTTCCATATGTTCGGATATCTAGGCACAACAGTTCCTTGTTGTCTACGAATGAGCTGCTTTCCGTTCCAGGTGTAATAAGAAGCAATCTCCTGGTATAGAAGTGTCGAAGCAAAAATGTTTGTTTGACAGAGTTCAAAGTAAGCCATCGGTGTTGTTTTAGGAGGATTGAGAAGCTTCTCCGATACGTTGTCCTCAGTGAAGTAAACGCTCTAAGTGAATTGCTAATTGCACTACTGTGAGGCTTATGTCATGAATAGGAAAACATATAATTTGCTATACAGCTTCTGATGTATCTACTTGGTTGGCACCGTTCAATTTCATCGTCATCATTTTTCAGAGCAATGCAGCTTGATCACTTCCTGCGTTGATGTATTTGCATACATATTTAACTGATTTTACAGAATTACAAAACTCTACATTTATATATGCATTGAGGAATACCGACAACAATGGACATTAGGACACAACCCACCCGTTGTTAACAGTGACAACCCCACCTTTATGTCTGACATCTACAGAAAACTCTCCAGCTTCTAGTGTCCTTCGTCTCAATATGGGGTAGCCATCCTCTCATATCCTGTTCACGGTCACAAATGACCGAGGATACCGTTTTGAGCATTTTCCGTGCAGCATGCAGGGAGAGGTTGTGTTGAAAAGGCCGCATAGTCCATGAATTATGTTTTTTGACTATGATATCATGAAGTCTTCGTTCAAAGGTAGGATCTAGCAATTCAGCATTTATGAATGTGTCGCTTTCATTTGGAGGAATTTTACTTTGTAGCCACACCAAGATATGGACATGTGGAAGTCATATCTTTTGCCACTCAATAGAGTAAATATCGTTATGAACTTTGATTGATTCCAAACAAATATTGTTCAAGATAGTTTTTTGTACGTTTATTAAATTATTGTGTGGATTGAACTGTAGAATTTTAATACAGTATTCATCCTCACCACTGGTAAACATCAGTTGGTACTGAAGAGTATCATATGATCGATGAAATTTATGATATTCTTTGTAAACGATTGTTTCTTGATTCAATGACAATGTCTCTCTTTTTCCCAAATTCCTGACCAACAATTAGTACTACAACTTCATTTACAGTTGGAGTGTTAAAACGTCCCGAATGTTCTCTATTTGGTTTTCTCTCAGCGTTGATGATGATTTTGAATTTTTCATCAAGCTGTCTATCCATGGTCACCTTAAAACTTCTAACATAATTGTTGTACAGATGTAGAATTTTATATTGCTCATCAACAATATCGTGTCTCAAGTTTGAACAATATTCGTATCGTTGGTTTCTTTGTGCTTCCATGGAAGCAATGAAATATATTTGTAGACACTGTGGCTGATTACCGTCAGGTGGAAGCAACGATCCAGTCAAATGATAAAGTTCACCTTGCATTTGAAATGTTGACATGACATTTCACTTATATACAACATTGGCTCCAATTGAAGTCATTTGAAATGCATTATTCTATGTTCGAGTGGCTTGCACAAACTCTGTACTACGGCTGTCTGTTCCACATAAAAGTTCATTTAGCGGTTCTGGTGGGCACTGTCAATGCTCAAATTTGACTTTGCCATTGCAACAGAACATGCCATAAGAATTTCCTTTCCATCTGAATGCATGGCAACGAATACATTCAACTGACAAGGAACCAATAGCAACAATGGAGTCGTTTCATATGTAAAAAATGGGTTGTAATGAATTGTTGAATGTTCTTTATTTATCCATTTTATCACAACGCTTCTCTTTGCTTGCGACCGCCTTTCTTTTCTATTGCCATTTACCTCTATTGTTCAGATTAGCTGATGTCTCCAGGTCCCTGACATTTGAACTCCTTTCTCGGATACATTTAAAATATTAACTTTCTTGCAATTTCATGTTCTTTCCCAATGACATTTGCATTCCTTTTAGTCATATCGTCAAATCTTAATTATCCTTTCTCTACAGTTTCCTCATCGCTGACCTTTATAATCTACTCCGACGCATATAGTCAAGCCTAATACACCTGTCCTTCTCTGTCTCCATGTTTCTGGCCTTCATTTTTCTTTTCTTTTCATTCTTCATTCGTGCATTTCTAACTTCATTTGTTTCGATAGATCTACGATATTGTATCATTTCCTTCTTCGTAATGCAGTTAACATGAGTCAATGGATGTGGTCTTCCCTTTCGATCTTTTAGACCTCCTTGCGCACTTTCTCAATGATTTGTGAAGAGCTTTATTCGAATAATGGTATGAAATATCAGCGCCGGATGAGATCGTAATTTCACCGATATCACTGTTAGCATGTTGCATACACATGGCAGTATGCGAATAAAATGTCCCTTATGTAAGTGGTAGTCTATATGGTGGAGGATTATATGGAAGAGGACATGGTGGAAAAACTTTGTCGGTTGACCACATACGATGAAAAGGTACCTCATTCCGACTGCCAGAGAAAATTGAAACAATAGAATGTCAGTGGCAGAGTCCAAAGTCGCATTCAACGTTTCCGTCACGAACTACTATGACTCGCGACTCAAGAACAGCTGAGCCATCAGATATCTCACCATTAGTGCCGTATGTGTACGACTGAAACATGTACACTTCATACTGTTGAGAAAACAAACCTGTATTTATAGTTGCAAATACAATTTCTGTATTTCTAATAATTTTTAGACCATGTAGCTGAGAATTGCATTACGAATACAAACAAAAAATGGTTCCCTCTCAAACAGTGCGACACTGAACATATTAAAGAGTCATGTCCCGTTCTCTTAAGAAAAACCCATATATTGTTTTACAAACCTTTACAGAATATCCCTGCATAGTTAGCCCTGCATTTGCATCGACCAGTTGCCTTTTCGCATATGACATCACACCCCTTATTGCATTTAGTCTTGCAGTGCACTCCATAATAGCCGGGTTGACACTCTGCAGATAATAAAGAAATCACATGTTACAATCAAATAAGTAAACACATTGTATGCAATGATAATACATTTAAACAACTGCACGATCAGTGTAATGCTAATCTTCGTCATTAAAACATGTGATATAAAAGTGTACGGTAATTATACATAGTAGACAAATATTAAGAGGTAACAGAATATATTGATTTTATTGAGATCAGATCATCATCATATAATAGCTTGTCATGAGCAGAACTTTGCTACCCTAGCTTTCTTTTGGAATATCTCTCTCTCTCATGAGCCACATGCATTGCCTCTGCATCTAGCATGCTCAAATCATCTGTTACAGCTATAATCAATCTTCACCGTGGTCTTCCCCTTCTTCTCCCTGCCGGGATACATATTTTTACATAATGGTCTTATTCAACATATGCGTCCACAATATTTGAATTGCATTATTTTTTATGTGTACCATAATGGTCTGTTACTAACCGTTTACCCACCTCCTCCTTTGCTGTTGATATTAAATTAGACACTTGAAGTAACACGAGACAGGTATGGTAATGGCCAGAGCTGGATACGTGAATATTGATAATAACCGACACAGCACATATGGGCAAACACAAACATGAAATGGGAACCAGATTTCTATTATCTGGGACGGCTAAATTTAATTAAGTTGGTCACAGATTAGAACAACAAGCCTGCGTGTAACACTGAATAGGTAAACATTGGCGCATATTTATTGTCAGTGGTCAAGTTAATATTAACAAAAACTAGAAAATGATTACTGGGATGAAATATTTATCATCTCTAAGTGTTCAATGAATGGGCACATATAATACTAAAGAAAATGAACTATGAGTTAACCAGATAAACATAATTTTGATCATTGAATATGCAGTGATAGATTTGTAGCATCAGCCAGTTACCTAGCACTTGCAGAAGTAGTAGGGTACTATTCATAGTCACTTGTTATTGGATCTTACTTTGAGTACATTTGAGCATTACTGACAAGTGACTGGAATGCTATCAAAGAAATTAAAAGAGAGCTGAGCATTGCTTTGCACAAACTAAAAGAACTAACAAATCTACAAATAGGAACTGATATAAGAACAAACTCAAGTGGTTAATTGCCTGCTTTTTCACTTGGAAACGTATGGTTGTGAGATATGGGCCATTGGCAAAACGACAGAGAATATCATTAATGTCTTTATATGTACATGCTACAGAAGAGTACTTCGATGGTACATAAAGTATGGTTATGTATATATGGTAAACACGAACAGTACAATATGTTTATAAAACCTGCGCATAGTAGGCCTCTGAACTCCTTCTTACAGTTGCAGTTCCCATTTATGTTATTACACATGTCCATGCATCCAACAGAACAAGTGTTAATGCATGTTTTTCCGTAATGACCAGGCACACATTCTGCAAGAAAGATGATACACATTATAAAGTCAAATATGAAAATATGAGTGCTACCAAGGTGAGCATTCGAATCCGGTAAATGTTCAGCTTTGTGACGACGATTATCTCCTTCCTCTCCCACACATTAACACTAAGTCTATCAAATCCCACACTGGCTGCACAGATTGTAGTATTGATCAATAAACATATAATATTAACGAGCTCTCAGCCAGAGGCGTATACCGTAATGTTTTGTGTGTCAACTTCGCTGTATTGCCACTTACAATTGATATTCAATCTGTTATCATAAAAGTGATATTGTAATTAAAGACGGATTGTGTTGAATGCAATGTTCATGTTTAAAACAAACAATCTGATTAAGTATACATACTGACACTGGATTCTGCTAGCAGGGAAATTAAGAACGTCACATCTAGTCTGCCATGAGTTCGTACAAGAGTAAACAAAAACAGTCCCTAAAAGCTAGAACAATGTCTGATTTCATAGAGAGTTATATAATATTGTGTAGTTTAAATATATAAATATGGAGTTATGTCTGTATAGAAAAGACACATTCTAATACGCTGACAATATATCTGTGCATTACACTGATGGGGAACGTTATTAATTTGTATTGCAACAGAAGTATACATCACCAAAAATGTAGATCGTTTAGTTTGCTGACTAGGTAACTATGTTGTTTATACTAAATCTAATTGTTATCAATGTTATCAGATTAAGGGAAAATAATCTTAGATCATTATGTAATGTAGAAATGAGATAGAAAATACAATGCGAATGTTAATGTGGATTTATGAATGATATGTAAGATGAATAGTTATTGTCGATAAAGGGGGAGATTGCAGTAAAACGTAGTAAAGTAGTGAAACACGTAAGTGTATTAGTAGGTGTGATGAGGCTATTATGAGAGTGTTCTTCTTATGCCTCTAACGCTGGGCACGGTAAAGTAGCGAAGCACGTAAGTGTATTAGTAGGTGTGATGAGGCTATTATGTGAGTGTTCTTCGTATGGCTCTAACACTGGGTACGGTAAAGTAGCGAAACACGTAAGTGTATTAGTGGGTGTGATGAGGCTATTATGTGAGTGTTCTTCGTATGGCTCTAACACTGGGCACGGTAAAGTAGCGAAACACGTAAGTGTATTAGTGGGTGTGATGAGGCTATTATGAGAGTGAACAACTGTATCCCGTGTGAACAAATTCCAGAATAAAACAGTCGTATCGCAAAACAGCAACCTGCACCGCATAAATGCATATGGCCGTCGCTAAAGTGTCAACACACAACTGTTCATCACTTAAATTGCAAATCATGTGAAAGGGAACATCAATAACGACTAAATCAAGCTTTGTGAACACACAGTATCACTGCATACGGCAGATTGAGTCGGTTCGTAACTAATACTATCTTGTAGTTATATTGGGGACAAACAAAGCCTAGCGAAGCAAACCGTACACAAAACTGGATGGTAGACAAAACCAAGTAGTCCATACAAAGACAGGTAACCTGGGCAGATGACGCTTAACAACCCGGGAGGGAAGGTTGTCTAACGATCGCTGCCCTAAATGAAAATAGCAACCTGCTGCCTTGCAGGTAGGCTGGGGACAGCCAAAGGCTGAAGAAGAGCGAACCCAGTAAACGCTGGCTGAAACAGGACACGTCGCCGAAGAAAACGCATCAGAGCTCGAATTGGCTCTGAATGAAGTGATATAAAAATACACTTTTGGCAAAGGCTGTTTATATATCACAATACAGGGCAAGTGCCAGCCCCTATGCCTCGAAGGTGCTCGTTTTTTGCTACCGACGGTCCCCCCCTCCAACTCGGCAAATCAGAGAGCGATGTCCACGTGGAAAAGCTACTGGTTCGATACTGACGTGTACTGGCCAGAGACGATTAAACATTATGCAATGGGATGCATAAGGTCTCATTACAAAAAAGCAAGCACTCGCAATAAGACTTGCAGAAGACGAGATAGATATTGCGTGCATACAAGAGACGCATCTAAATGTCCAACATAGATTCGAGATCAGAGTTTACCAAACTTTCAGATTAGACCGAGAAGGATACAAAGGTGGAGTCCTCACTCTTTTACGAAACGACATTCCAGCAAATCAAATGGAAGTGGCCACAGGAGACACCGGCGCAGCAGAGATAACGTAGGCGTTCTCATTACATGTGATAAAATGCAGATTCTTCAGTATAACTTATACTGCACAAGTGACATCTCGTTGTCACTCAAGGCAATGATTATCAATGATGCAGCATGCATGGTGGTCGATGATTGCAACAGCCACTCAGAAAGATGGGGCTACCTCGAATCGAACAGCAGAGGCGTAGAAGTGGACGAGTGGGAGATGTTCCTCATCAATGCCCCAGACGATCCGCCAACCTTCGATTCCACCCCCAATTTGGCCTTCGCAACAAAGTTTTCTCTCCCCAAAAACAGTACTTGCGGTCAAAGTGCAACTCGGAGATAGTGACCATAGGCCCGTCAAACTGCAAGTAGACCTCCACTTCGTACCTGAGCCGAACATGTGGTTGCCACGGTGGAACTACAAAAACGCAAACTGGAAACAGTACGCGATACTGACAGATGCCAATGTTGAAAAGCTAGACATGCATTAAAACAAAAGCATGCGTTCCCTGGCAAGGGCACTCCCAGAAGAACTCCTGAAAGAGGCACGGGAATCCATCCCAGGAGGCGCACGGAAGGATTAGAAGCCATACTGGACAGCAGAGGTTGAGAAGCTTGGAAACCACCTCGAGTTGGCAAGGAGAGAGGCAGAAAAGGCACAGACAGTAACGACCAATACTGCTTACAAGGCGGCAGCGGCAAAGTACAAGCGTGAAGTCAAACGATCAGCAGGACAGAGCTGGGTGGAAAAGACCGAATCCCTGAACCTTGATAGGGACGGCTACAAAATTGTGGAAGCTAGCAAAAGCGCTGAGTGATGAAACCACTCCGATCCCCAATAGTCCTGGAAAAGATAAAAGATGTGTTTGGGAAAGGAAGACGGAAAACAAAAATATGCCGAAGTCAGCAGAGTAAGCATACCAAAAGCCAAACATCGATGACACAAAGAGAAAAGCTAGAGCCCTTCTAGGTGAGCCAAGAAAAGTCGATTGTCACCTAACTGAAACATTCACCAGAAACGAGTCGCAATATGTATTAAGGGAGCTAAAGCCCAGAAAAACGCCAGGAAAGTATGGGATCACAAATGAGATGCTTAAAAACTTGGGGACTAGAGCAAAGACAGCTCTACTCGCCGTCCTAAATATGTCGTGGAGGACAGGGACAGGAAGACAGTACTGCAAGATTGCCAATAGATAGCAGGCCTAAGAAAAGAAACCTGTCCCGAAAGCACAGAGCTTCGCGAAAAGCTGTACGTATAACAGGTTAACTGGCATAAAGTCCCAGAAATATAAAGATAATATCCTAGGTCACGCTGCACCAAAATCGTCTCTATAACTACGATCACATGTATAAGGAATTACAACAGATAACTGATTAGAAAATTCATAAGTATATTTAATCACTTGTAATATCAATCTCTCTCTGTCTTGGAGAGTGAATAACAACAACAACAAAAATGACGTTTGTAACAGACTATGATCACAGGTATAAGGAATTACAACAGATAACTGATTAGAAAATTCATAAGTATATTTAACCACTTGTGGTATCAATCTCTCTCTGTCTTGGAGAGTGAATAACAACAGCTACGGCAACAATTAGTTTTCATCAAATTCTATAATTCAGTGTACAAATGGGTCCCACTCTCACTAGCGTCTATCTGAATAGAATAACAACACTTGCACCATCAAATTCCCTGAATCCTTCTGCAATATTATGTCTTATCTTCTGTGCTCGCCGCTCTATATTAATAAAGTTAGTTTTTTCTCGCCGATGTCTCTATTAGGAATTCAGTCCACACTGTAAAATAGTTCATTAACTTATAACAGTTCATTACCTGGCGTTGATGTTCGAGATACTATGGTCGTTCACAATTCCCTTCAATCTCAGGGAAAAATAGGATGCTTCTGGCACTTTACTGGTCTCGTCTTTGGTTGCGGAAAGCGAGTCTTCACAGTCAGCGGGTCGCTTACTCATCTGCTTCTATAGTCTTCAGGCATCAGTCCTCTGGTCGTCAGGCACTGGTCATCGGTTCATCTGGCATCGGTTCATCTAGGCGTCAGTTATCTGGTCGGAATCTCGTCGTCTTGGTTCACAGTACATATATAAAACCTCGCTGTTCTTCTCTGGTAAATGGTTGTTTATTGATGTGTACTAGTTAACAACTTCATGTTAGTTCACCGCTCTATCTCTCTTTGGCTTTAAGTGTTGCTCTTAGCAGTTCCAATCAATTAAAAATCTCTGTTAAAGGCATTCTAGTTTCTCTCTCTCTCAAAAATCAAAGTAGTATCCGCTTGCTACTTAAACATTATTTATGATCCGTTCTACTCAACTTCTCCAGTCAGTCTGTAATGTTGATCTCTCTTTCTTCACTTATGTTCCACTCTCAATCCCAGCCGGCCCTCGCCCTGGTCTCGAGATTTTCGAGACTAAAGGAGCCCCTGAAAACCATGGGATTACACTAATGTCCTGAGTCTGTAAACTGCTGGTCAGCAATTAAATATTGGTAAACAAGGTGTTTACCTACAGACTCAAGGATACCCAGTGGAATAAAGGGGGTGGTTTGGGTTGCCCCCGAATATACCCCTAGACATAACAGTGAAACTGTTACATACGGAAGAACGGAGTCCCTTAAAACCACGGATGCATTCATGATAAAATTTGGTTCATCAGCCTAGGTGGGGATCGAGAGAGAGATATATCACAATACGAATGATCAAAATGACCAAAATGAACGATCGCGAGAAAGTCGGTTCGTCATAACAGATGTCTGCCATTTTTTAAATAGCCACAACAAACGCACGGTTGGCACAGCAACAAGCATTCCAGGAAAGTACTGAGGTGGCGATCAGAGCACTTATGGACTAATTGATTCGACGTGCAGTGATGATGATGATCCGACGACTAAACAACACTAAATTAGTTTGTCCCTGTTTCAGTTTCAGTTTCAGTTTGGAATATCTTCATTGTACTCCGGACATGTCCATAGGTGCTCAGATCTCCTTCACAATAACTCCAACAGCTTCCAGCGACTGACCGTACCAGTCAGATCTCCTTCACAATATCTCCAACAGCTTCCAGCGACTGACCGTACCAGTTCGATTTTGATTGATTTACTCGTATACCTGTTGTACTGTTCTGTTCTTGCCACATCAATCTTTAAACCATTTACTAGCTCTCGCAACCTAGTTGTTGACGTAGATTAGTTTAGATGAAGGTCTTCTCTGCGGCCACGCTCTATGAGGGCGTTCACGATGTCAGATCTGTCTATTGGCTGGCCCTCTGATATAACGGCAGAGCCAGCCAGTCTGTCTGCTCTCTCATTGCAACGACACCCATGTACCACGGAACAAAGATAAATGTAATTCTGCAAATTGTTGATGCCTGGAGTGATGCAGTCCATTGCTTACGCACCGAACCGGCCTCCACCTTTCGGATCATACTCAATGAGTCACTCAGAATACACGCATGAGTGTAGTCTTGTGACTCTAGCCAGAGTAGTGCATTGGTCACCGCTCTGTCTCTGCTCAAGGTGTACGGCTACCAAAGACTTGACAGTTTTAAGATCACACTTGCAATGATGTATAGTTTGTTCAAGGTGTGCAGCTACGAAATTTTCAATATCACACTTTTATGGTATGTATAGTTTGTCTCTGCTCAATGTGTGCGACTACCAAAGCCTTGGAAATTTCCAAACCACACTTGCAACGATATATATTTTGTATTTGCTCAAGGTTTGCGGCTACCAAAGCCATGGGAGTTTCAATATCATACTTGCAACGATTTATAGTTTATCTCTTCTCAAGGTGAGCGGCTACCAAAGTCTTGAAAATGTCAAGACTACACTTGCAACGATGTTTAATTCGTTCAACATGATGTTTGCAAGACAAACGACGATCAAACGACGCTGTATTCCAAAACAGCGCAGTCTGTCATTGCGCTCAGTAGTCTGCCTCTCAAAGGTGATTCTGAGAAGATCATTCCTGAGTGTGGAAATATTCAAAGGGCACCACGCCATGCGTGCTTCCTCAGGATTGACATGAGATTGAGAATCACTGGAGTAAAGCAAGATGATATGACATTTGTGAGTAATTAATCTTACAACATTTTGTGGTTAATTTGATCCAGTTACATATATCCCGATCTCATCTACTTATGTCAATGTCCGGCCCTACATGTGTGGCTGTATTTTGGATATATGTTATGTGAGGTATATTTAACAATGTGTATGATAGCGAGTAACCCTGTAGTAATCCCACGAATTCATGTTTAGCGTATGTATGGCGTGCATGGTCGTAATCATGGTGCAACGGTCATGTGCATCAAATAAGCAGATATTCAGTTCGTCAACCGAAGATTAACCCCACATTATAGCAAAGAACATATCATGATAGAATATACTGCTTTGTTATACGTTACCTCAAAGCCAATTGCTATATGAACAGTTACTTGCTTGTCTTCTAATACATAATTAGCAAACAGACAAACATTTTCCCATGCCCCTTTCTTTGGTAAGTAGTTACCCACAGTATCAAGGAGGATACGGTCTGTATTCTAGTGACACCATACATTTTTCTACCATATCTTCTCTATTAATTTACCAAATATAAGTCTGCAATAAGTATATGATAACGGATGAGCAGTCTAGGAAGTAACACAATAACTCAATAATGAAACACAAATAATTTAACATAATAAATTTAGAGTTTGTATTATAGTACACAAGGAAATAACACATATATAATATGTAGTAAATTGTAGTGGAAAGTAATATGTGAGAGATAGAATAAATATATAAACGGATTGCATCTTATTGAAGAGCAAGTTGTAATTAAGAAGAATATGTTAAATTGGTAACCTGCGCATGAAACTCCTTGAAGTTCTAGTACAGATGCATTTTCCAGTTATATTATTACAAGTATCATTACATCCGATGGAACACACATACTTGCAATCTAATCCAAACAAGCCAGGTTTACATTCTATAAGAAATAAGACATGTTTCAAGTTATTGCAACACAATAATGTTGTGTTGTCTTGAACAACTTGTGTTAACACATCAACATTTTATTATTGAATAAACTGTGTTAATACATCAATAGTTTCTTCTTGAATAAATTGTTTTAGTACATCAATAGGTTCTTCTTGAATAAATTGTTTTAGTGCATCAATGGTTTCTTCTTGAATAAATTGTGTTAGTACATCAATAGTTTCTTCTTGAATAAATTGTTTTAGTGCATCAATGGTTTCTTCTTGAATAAATTGTGTTAGTACATCAATAGTTTCTTCTTGAATAAATTGTGTTAGTACATCAATAGTTTCTTCTTGAATAAATTGTTGTAGTGCATCAATAGTTTCATCTTGAATAAATTGTGTTAATACATCAATAGTTTCTTCTTGAATAAATTGTGTTAGTACATCAATAGTTTTTTCTTGAATAAATTGTTTTAAGACATCATAGTTTCTTCTTGAATAAATTGTGTTAGTACATCAATAGTTTCTTCTTGAATAAGCTCTAGCAATACATAAATGTTATAATGAAATATGTCTAATCAAGATTAACGGCTATTTATTAAATGAACAATTAGAAAAATAGACAATGAAGTCTTTATTCACATAATCCAAATGTAACTCTTCTTTCACATAATTCAAATGTAACTCTTCTTTCACATAATCTAAATGTAACTCTTCTTTCACATAATTCAAATGTCACTCTTCTGTCACATATTCCTAATGTAACCTATCTTTCACATAATTCAAATGTAACTCTTTTGTCACATATTCATAATGTAACTTATCTTTCACACAATTCAAATGTAACTCTTCTTTCACATAATTCAAATGTAACTCTTCTTTAACAAAATTTAAAAATTAAATATTTAATATATCCTAAAAATCATTTGTAATATTTTAGATATTACAATTGCGCACCTTAGATTGAAAACATAATTCATTTACATTCATTAGATTCAGAGCATTCGGTATTTGACATTTTGTTTTTGGCGTTCACTTTGTGTTGTTTCCATGACAACGCTTTGACATTTTTTTTTTTACTCATTTTTTTCTAATATTCTAAGTCATAATCTTTCAAATTGCTTATACAAATTTTACATTAATATGAAAACAATGAAAATAAATTCTTGATCCCTACAGTACCGAATCCCCAATTAATGTATGTCAATTGGATGATTTTATATCGGTCGGTAAAGATGTTCACGAATTTTGGAACGCACTATAGGAACTATCATACGTGTCTTATTATGGCTGCTATTCCATACTCTTTATTATTTCTTTATAACTCTTTATATTATATATATATATATATATATATATATATAGATATATATATAACTAGATTTGCTGTATACCTGAGCACTGTAATCCAGCGTATGTTTTCCTACAGGTGCAGTACCCATTGGTTGTGTTACATGTGTCATTGCATCCGTTAGAACACATAGGGCACCCTAGTTCTGGTCCGTAATATCCTTGCTGACATTCTACAAGATAAAACATTGTATATCAAGTCAAATGTAGAAAACTATTGATTGAAATACATCAAACACACAATAATTTAACTCAAATTTAACACGGACAGTTCACATTGGAGTGACAAGTGACCCAGGTGTTATTGATAAACAAAGTAGTGACGAGATGTGACCTTGTGTAGTATATAACCATGATGTTAAATGAAACGAAAGATGATCTGCCCGACAACAACTTCAATGTCAAACTCTAACCGATCTGATAGCAAGCTTCAAATGTTTAGTGGTTTTATTATGAGTATTATAAAGTCTACATATTTGTGATGTGAAATATTTTACTAAAATCAGTCGAACTTTGTTGTTGGCTGCTGTTACTTTCTCATCTTTAAGTTTGTTGCAGGAATATTCATTATAATATTCTATGTTTTCTGTTTGGTTCCCGTCCATTAATTATTGTTGTATTCCTACACTTTCCTGTTATGTGTATTTTACTGATTTTCATTGGTATATTCTAATTCTATAATACATATCTATAATCTTTATGTTGATGAGAAATCATCCCCATAATGTATGTTTACTTTTGACGTTGTCTACATAAACAATGATACATCTATTTTCCTCTCGTGGATTTTTTCCTAATCAACAGATTTCTTGTATTTCGTTCTGTTGTTGTAATTATTTACTTCTTGTTTTCAATAATCAACTGCTCATAACGTATATATGTTGTGTGCATCTCATGTTAAATATCATCAATTTTCCTTTTTCGTTCCACGGTCGACATTAATTTTATTCCGTTTCAAAGTGTTAACATCTGATTGTGAATAGGAACAATTGTTTTCACAAAAGTGAAATTGGTATCCTTAAGATGGTCACTTATTTTTGTCTTGTCCGATTCTTCTTCTTCTTCTCGCGATCATCCTACACGGACAATTGTATCATTCGTTTTGTGATATATAATTGGCTCTTTAATAAGAACGCAGTGATCTACGTTGAACGATTATGCGCCCATGAAGACTAGGCCCGAACACCCGTTTCAGTCAGCTTTTGATTTACTAGCTTTAGCTTTTCCTAGTGTATGATCCTTTCTGCCGACTATTTCGCCCGGATCTTCGCCTTTTCGATCAGCTTTGACGTATATTTGCGCTTTGTAATCTACGATACCAGTGAGTTACTACTGTTATTCCCTTTCTGACTGTGAAGTCGTTCCGAATTAGGAACATTTCACGTGGCTTATAAGCTTGTCCTCGAACCGCATCTTACTCGTATAAAACATCGTGTAAGGTATCGGCCTTGGTTAATGTTCGGGTCCGGATAGCCTGTCAGATCTTTACATTGTCGACCTTACTTTGCTGTTCACTTTTGAGTTTGTTCAGGAGTATGAGTATTTTCAGCCTTTTCGATGCGAGAGTCGATACGTGGCTCTTTGCAGTTTCTACTTCGCATTTTCCCATAGCCTCGGGAAGCACCGGACTGGTGCCAAGCACAAAATATTTAGAGGGTCGTTTCAATCGGCGCTGGCAACGCAACTGAGATTTTGCGCTCGCCACTCTCACCCGCCCTTTCTTTTCCAGGGATGTTAGTTTGGACTGCAATAGTACCATGCACGGTTGCTCCAAGGCTGGCAGTTCCATTAGGCATCACCAGCCCCAGTTCTTCCTGGGATGTTAGTTGTTATTGCAACAGTACCTAGCACGGTTTTCCCAGAAAGGGCAGTTTCGTTATGCACTAAAACGCAACTTTATGTTTTGCGCTGGCTAACATTACCCAGTAAATATATCTGCGCCAGGCCACCTATACGGAGTCAGCTGCAATCTTCCCTCGTACCGACACGAGGGTAGACTTTATTCGTTAGGCATCTGTCTTTTTATTCTTGCCCTACAGCTGTCAATATTTGCCCCCTCCTCAGGGAATTGAGTTTCGCCCAATGTGGGCACACGTTTCGTCACTGGAATCACCTCTCGTACTTTCATGTTCACTTATGCACTAATCTCCTTATCGTCAGAGAGACTGGTAATTTGTGGCGGGGCCTTTGACTTAGACATCGAGCTTATGTATTGAGTCTCTTGCTCCGGAGATGGCAAATTTGTATTCGGCCCTTACTCCGGGGAGTAGGGATTCTATCAGAGACGTTTCGCTGTTGTTTCTCTTTGTTCGGGAACATGGGCTATATTTTGTTGGAAATCGGCCAGGAGCTCCGTGCATTTTGTTCGTATGGAGCTACATTACTTTTCCGTACTTGTACTGTTACCACTACCAGTAGTTTTCCCCGATCCCTGCCCCAATTAGCCAAACTGGAACGAAAGTCTGTTTCCAGGGTCACCACGTGGAGCTAGGGGACAGGGTATGTATTAGTGCCGGCTCACTAATCCTGGCACATCTCCTCATGCTCCTTTGACACCTTGTCTGATTTGAGATGCCCTTATGGTAATACAACTGCTTTCATTGTTCATAATCAATGAGAAACTCAAGTTCTCCAAACGCGACGACGTGAACACCCAACAAGGCGAGAATAATAGATGCGTAGAGAGAGATAGAGAAAGAGAGATATATACACGTGAAACAGAGATGCATTCTAGAGAGGATTAGTGAGGCCTGCATACTGGCATGACCCTTTTCAGATAAAATTTAACATTTAAGAAATATTGACTGAGAGCAGATGCTAGATTATGAGCAAGTATAAACAATGTTTATGAAATGTTTTTTCAATTGTTGTGTTCTTCTTATAAATATATGTGGCCGGAAACTGGGTTTCTGTTTCTCTGCAAGGAGTTAATTATTATTGTTCATATATTTGGCATGCACGCTCTGATCTTACATAACAAACACATGTTATAAGCGTATTGTGCTTGTATATATTTGAGACGAGACAATATCATACATACACACATGTATACACATATAACAAACATGTATACATCATTCAAAGCAGCTTCAAATATTTTATAAGATGAGCACAGGAGCTTCCAAAAATAAATAAACAAACACGGGACTCGAACAACTTACCATCATTTCTTATGAAACCGAATCGCCTAGTCTAACAATAGGAGCGTCCTTACGAACACAAAAAATGAGTCATTCTAAACAAAACGACTCACGGGGGAGTGTCTTTCTCAAACGCTACGTTACAACTAGACACATAATGTATCAGGTAAGGTTCGATCGAACAGTATTTGCACAAACACCTGCTATATGCTTATAGTGCTTGTATATATTTGAGACGAGACAATATCATACATATATGGCCTTTATCCTTTTTACAGACTGTCAATTGGCAAGGGTTTTACTGTGACAACTTCTGAGTTTTCGCTTTCTCTCTTGTCGTTCAGCTCATACATAAGTCTCTTTGCAAAAGACTGCGCCATTTCGTAATTTGGCTTTCCACACAACTCTGTCATCAGCTAGTCCTCCCATGTGCTGGGACCTATAGAAAAGTTTTTCATTGAGGTTTTGCAGACATCTTTATATCTGAGCAGTGGTCTGACTTGGTGCCTCTTCCTCTCCGAAAGTTCACAAAACAACATTTGTTTAGGTATAAGTTTTCATTCTTCTCACATATCTTAGTCGTCTACTGCTAAGCATGCCCATGATGAAAGGCAGGTTTGCACGTTGCAGTACTTCAGAGTTGGTTATCTTGTCATATCATCTGATGTTCATAATATTGCGGAGACATCGAAGGTGAAAGATGTTAAGTCTTCTCTCGTGTCTTGAGTAGGCTGTCCATGTTTCTGAGCCACATAGTAAAGTACTAATTACACAGGCTAGATATATTTGAATCTTCGTCTGTAATGTACATATAACAAACATGCATACATCATTCAAAGTAGCTTCAAATTTATTATAAGAAGAGCACAAGGAGTTTTTTTTTTGCAAGAACCCCCAGATGAAGCAACGGAAGTAACGAATATGATCATCAAATAAATAGGATAAGGATATGTGTATACATGTCTTTATGTATGATATTGTCTCGTCTCAAATATATACAAGCACAATAAGATTATAGCAGGTGTTTGTGCAAATACTGTTCGATTGAACCTTACATGATTCATTATGTGTCTAGTTGTAACGTAGCATTTGAGAAAGACACTCCCCGTGAGTCATTTTTTTAGAATGGCTAATTGGTTGTCTTCGTAAGGACGCTCCTATTGCTAGGCTAGGTGATTAGGTGTCGTCAGAAATGTGGGTAAGTGGTTAGAGTTCCGTGTTTGTTTATTTGTTTTTTCGGAAGCTCTTAATACATGTACCATTGTTTATTTGTTGATCATATTCGTTACTTCCGTTGCTTCCTCTGGGGTTCTTGCAAAAACTCATTGTGTTCATCTTATTTGCATTATAGTGAGGAAAAGTTTCGCTATTCGTCAACCTAATTCTCTCGTCTATGACTATCTGTATCCAAGGGCAATACATGTCGAGACGATTGGAGATAGTATCAGATGCAGTTGATGACCTGGTTTTCCTATCTGCCGTGCCGCGCTATATGCGGTGCACACCACTCTGTTGTACTATATGCGGTTCACACCACTCTACTGTGCTATAAGCAGTCCACACCACTCTGCTGTGCTATATGCGGTCCACACCACTATGCTGTGTTATAAGAGGTCCACATCACTCTGCTGTGATCCACTTTTCTAACTGTTGACCAGCTAGTTGCCTCATCCGCGAAGTCAGTCGGATCCAGTCTGTGCATACCTGCAACCTTTATAGTCGCTTTGCATGTTTCAGCTAACTACATGCAAGAGGTGTGCTGTAGTCACGTTACAATGAGTGTTCCGGCCGCCCTGTTGTGCGTAAGTTTACATTTCCTCAGTCAGCACGGTGATGCAGGAAGATACCTGTCAACGCATTTCTACCCGACTCCAAATATTACTGGGCAATTATCTTGCCACAAGGTGTACTGATATTGTTTATAAACACAGTAAGAACAGTAACTTGTATCTGGCACTCAGCTTTAGACAAACCACTGACGTGAAAACTAACTCACAGCACTCAGCTTTAGACAAACCACTGACGTGAAAACTCACTCACAACACTCAGCTTTAGACACACCACTGACGTGAAAACTCACTCACAGCACTCAGCTTTAGACATACCACTGACGTGAAAACTCACTCACAGCACTCAGCTTTAGACATACCACTGACGTGAAAACTCACTCACAGCACTCAGCTTTAGACATACCACTAACGTGAAAACTTGGATGGTTACTGCATTAGTAGATGATACACCACTGGTAGAGACAAGTGTCAATAGAAACGGGAGACGATGAGTTGGTGTAAAACATTGTAGTGAAATCTATATGATAGCCTAGAGTGAGCAGGTACAAAGGAATGCTGATAAATTATAATAAAGATAAGGATGAACGTATTCCTTTTCGGACATTTTCCCATTTTTTTTATATGAAAATGATGATGACCACTCATGGACACGTTTTATAATAAAGACATGTTTAGCATTTTCTTATTACAAATGTACTTTGTTTTTGATTGTATGCATCATAGGTTTGCAGTTAAGGAAATGTTTGACAAGTTTAAGAATATAGACTAGCTATAACATATCACATGAATTATATCTTCTATATGATACAATTGATGAAATTCACAGTTAAGTGTACAAGGAACATCTAGCGTCATAAAGCAAGCCAATTTTTAAATTACCAGTGACATGATAATAGAAGTTGAGCTACATTGATAAAGAAATTGGCACTGTATATAAGTTACTTTCCTGGCATGAACAACAGTTATAGAATATTCCTACAATATCTCTGGGAAGAGATACACAGTACATACTAACTATAATATACAATTCATTGTTGCCCGTATCATACATGTCTAACAGCAGAGAACGGACAGATGCAGCAAGATTAGACAATTATTGTGTGACCTTATCCAGCAATAACCAAACCGAAATGTTCAGAAGATGCTGTGTTATTACATGGCCGACTATTTGGTTTACTGTAACCATGGCGACACTCCATGAATGTTGAAGATTAAATACAGTTTGACTTTGTTGACATTTAGACCGTGACCAGGACTAGTCACAAGTATACGGATCAATCAAGACGATATACTACTTTTTTGCGAAATAGAGAATATGTATTATTTAAGGGAACTGATATTTAGCGAGATAACGTGGACCGTGGTAGATGCATATAATGTTGATCTTCTGCTTTTTCGATCGTTCTTCTCGTCCATTTTGATCATTCTTATTGTGATATATAAAAAGCAAATGACTAGAACGGTTAGAACGTTTCGCCCAGCCTCTATTGTGTAGGATGAATGCATCATATGATTTCCAATAGTAATGGCGGAGTAAACAATTTTACCCGACCAGCGTGATGAAATTCATGTACATGTTAACATTCTGGGTTGTGATAGTGACAGAAAGTGTTAAAATGTGTTAGAATGTGAACTTAGTGTTAGGTAGGAAAAGTGTGCAGTTAGAAATGAATATACGACAGGCCCGGCAAGCCAATAGAATATATAATTTGCGTCACAGAGATGCCCAAGCAGAAAACGGGAAACGTAGTAGTAAGCGATCAACGGTCACGAACGATCGGACTAGGATAGGGACACTAAATATATGTGGTTTAGGAAATAACGCAGAAGAAAGTATAGAATTAATGGAGAAAGAAGAATCTCTCCAGAACCATTTGAGCTTAGTTAACATCAAGGGTGAGGAGTACAACATGAAAATAAATATAATAAAGACAGAGACAATGAATAGTAGACAACCAGAAAGTCTTACAATAAAACTCCAGAACGTAGACATAAAACAAACAATTGAGAACAAATACTTAGGAGCAATTTTCACAGCAGATGAAAGTATCGATAGCGAAATCAGCAATCGTTGCACAAAAGCTAACCAAGTACTGGGACAGTTAACACCACTGTTGTCACACAAAGAGATACCGCTAACAACTAAAGCAAATCTCATAAGAACGATTTTCTGGCTAACACTATGTTACCAGTGTCAAACATGGCCAATAACGGCAGCTAATGAGCGGAAAATCATAACGACAGAGATGAGGTGTCTTAGAAGAGCTGCAGGTGTAACAATAAGAGACACAATTAGAATTGAAGAAATCAGAAGGAGACTGGATGTGAAACCAGTTATGCAATTCATAAAACAACAGCAGATTAAATGGTTTGGACACCTGACCAGAATGCCCTGGTATCGCCTACCACGGAGAGCCACACAGAAAAAGTATAGTAAGTACAAGGCAAGAGGAAGACCACGCAAAATATGGAGCGACGGCATCAAGAAGAGCCTTACGAACATGAATATCAGCTTACAATGTGTCTTAAAAAAAAGCACACACAAGATCACTACGTTTCACCCCAACACTTCCATAAAGAAGTAAATGGTGGAAGATAAGAAGAAGAACAAGCACACACAAGATCACTACGTTTCACCCCAACACTTCCATAAAGAAGTAAATGGTGGAAGATAAGAAGAAGAAGAAGCGCATCCTGGCAACCATGCAGGCAGTCAAACACTGTCCAGACTGATTCAGTCTTTAATGATCCGTTTATCGCCGTGCTTGTGTTCCTTATAATGGTGCTGACCAACCACACAGAAAGCCACATATCAGACCGCCGAGCAATCAGACACACATACACACTTATAGGCTATGAATTATGTTTACATTTACAAAGTGTTATACCTGCGCAGCGTAATCCTATATATCTATCCTTACAGAGGCAGTTTCCAGTTGTTTTATTACATATGTCAGTGCAACCTATAGAACAATTCACGCAGGGCGATTTTTCACCGTAAGTACCTGGCAAACATTCTGCAATACAGAAGATGTGTATTATTTGACATTTATTTTGTATCATTCAGCAACATGTGAAAAATAATAAACAATTTGATATTTCTGTTTAATAATAATAATTCCTATCGTATCGTTATACGTTACATAGGGCCTGCAAGAAATTTCTCCATACCACTCTATCATGGACAACTCGCTCAATCTTCTCCATGGAACTGAGACCGATATTTCCTGCCTCTCTCAGCAAAGTTCTTTCAGGGTCTCCTTAGGTCGACCTCTCTTTCTTGAACCCTTTGCATCCCACTTCAATGCCTGCTTTGAAATTCGTTGATCATTTCTCCTCAAGGTGTGCCCAACATATCTCCATCTTCTCTTTCTTAAACAGTTGTCACTAGTGGTTGAGCAGACATGTCTCTGATTTCATCACTTCTCCTGAATTCGTTCCATTTTATATTCATTATTTTTCGCAGACATCTATTTTCAAATGCATTCAACTTGCTTTCTATATCTTTAATCATTTTCCAACTGTCGCTAGCATATGTTAGGATTGATACAACATTTGAATTGAAAATTCGTAATTTAGTTTTAATACTATATAACTTGCAGTTCCATATTTTATTTAGACTTTTAAAAGCTGATGTTGGTTTGCCAATTCGTATCATAATTTGGGTTTTTTAAAATTTCCTGTGCAATCAAAATTGCTACCTAAATAGGTGAACTGCTCTGTTATTTTTATCATTTTAGATTCCAGTGTGATATCTGCATTACTTGCCATAGGTGTCTTCATTATATTTGTTTTTTCATAGCTTATCTGCAGTCCAATTTTTGATGCTATAGATGACAAGTTGTCTGTTTTTATTTGCATATCTTGGTTGTTTCTACTTAACAAGGCAATATCATCTGCAAAATCCAAATCTTCTAGTTGACTATTTTCTACCCAATCGATGCCAGTTTTGCCCCTGCAACATTTTAGCATCACCCAGTCAATGACGTCCAAACAATAGCGAAGATAGAATACAGCTTTGCTTTACTCCGGTTTAAACCATAAACCAGTCGCTGTGTCCACCATCAGTGCGAACTGCACACTGTGAACCATCATAGAGGCTCTTAATAATGTTTATTATTTTGTCTGGTATTCCATAGCATCTCAGAATATTCCACAGAGAGATTATGTGTAGAGTATCAAAGGCTTTTTTAAATCGATGAAATTTAGTATAAGTGGTTGTTGCTTCTCAATATGTTCCTCCAAAATTAGTCGTAGGGTAATTAGTTGGTCTAAGCAGCTTCTCCCAGGTCTAAAACCAGTTTGTTCTTCTGTCAGTATTGTGTCCACTGCTCCTTTGATTCTATTAAGAATGATTTTGCAGAAAGTCTTGGTCATTACTAATAAGTGGGTGATCCCTCTCCAGATGTTACAATCTTTGAGTTCACCTTTTTGGGGATCTTAATAATTATTCCCTTCTTGCATTGATCTGGAACAGTTTCTTCTTCCCATACTTTATTAAATAGTTCTTGTATTTATGTTTCTGTTTAAGGGGATACAAAACAAATGGTTGCTAACTTCCTTATTTCTCTTTCAAAGGAGATCAGGTAGTACCATAGTGGTCTGTGATGAAATAGTATATAACTTTTACAATAATTACTTGTCGGGTTGCCATGAAAACGGCGGCCATGTTGGATTATAAACACTGTCGTAAAGTAGGTAAGTACTCATTACAAGTTCATATTACTTGTTGGTATGAAATACTTAAATAAGCATAAGTTCTAGGTACCTAGATACTTTAAATTATTCTGGGACATATAACAAACCGATATACGTGCAACGAATAAGACATACATAATTTTTACCAAATGATAATGACATTTGGTTAATTAAAACATATTTATCACAACGTGTATTTCTTTATCGGAGTGCCCTCAGTTTTGATAGATCTATGTGTATGCCAAATTTCATATTAATATCTTGAATGGTTACTGAGACTAACGTACTAAACACTTCCTAAATTAGTGAAAATCACAATTGTGAGCAAACTGCAATTTAAAAATATTTTTGGTGAATTATGAAAAGATCTTTAACTTACTAAAGAATTTAATAATCCTCCTTAGTTCTGAGTTATCTCATGTTCCTTGATGTGGAGCATGAGAGAACTACAATTTTTTATATAGTCAAATACTGAGGTAGACTAATCAGAGAACTGTTTTTTAGCTATACAATAGATCAAATCTTCTTTGACAGTTTGAATATCATAGCTGTAAGATTCATTTGCCTCTACAAAAGCTTTGTAATCTCCATCACAGAGCATCCTGCCATAAACAAGTTGTCTCTTTCTCCGAGCAAAAATAAGCTTGGCAGCTTCAGCTTCCATAGAAGTGGATGAGCCATCACAATTGTCTCACACTGCCATTTAAGAATGATATATAATTCGATGGGTCGTATAGAATAGAGATGCCTATCACTAAGTACCAACCAAATGACATTTCTAGACTTTGCCTCTTAAAAACACATTAAACCTCCGAGAGGGTGGGCTGTTTAAAAACTCATTTTCAATTTAAAAAAGCTAATATCTAGAGATATACAACTAACAGAAGCCTGCAGCCAACAATATTCTCAGCCCCGTGAGTGCATTTAAAAATATATGTCTGCAATAAGTAATGAACGTCAAGCAGGAGGAATTCAGGAGATGTGATGAAATCAAAGAAATATCTGGTCATTCACTAGTAACAACTGTTTTAATAAAAACAAAATGGAGGTGTGATGAGAATACTATTAGGAAGCAGGATAAACAACTCATAAAGCAGGACAAAATGTTCATCAAAGAAGGGACCAAGTTTGCTGACAGACAATATAACTATTAGACTCCAAATATAATTATATAGAGAATGAGCGTCTACGATAAAGTTTATGTAAACATTGCTTGCAAGTCAGATGTAACGTTTAACATGAACAGAGGAATTAAACACTAATAGAGAAACTAAGTTATGCAACTAAAGTAAGACAAGCAAGTGTTTCAATCACTGACTGTAATCGCGTGTTGTAATAGCGTGTTGTAATCGTGTGTTGCAATCGCGTATTGTAATAATCGCGTCTTGTAATCACGTGTTATGGGTGGATGATAAATTTGGAAATGTAGATAACATGTGTAGACTCATGTGTAGATAATAATGCATACATAAACTGAAGGGCATGAAGTCTAGTTAAGTTATTCCTTTTTCATTTATCACATTACTTTTTATGTTTGTGTGTTTATCTTTATCCAACATTGATACCGAACTTGTGATCGAGATTATTTCCTATCATTTAATTTTTGTTTCTCTTTTAGAACATATGTACATGATTTTTCCTTGCTTTTCCAAATCTAATCCACCAGTTCGTACTCCATTCCAGTTGTGCAGCTGTAGCTCTATAGTTAATACCATTTTTCAGTCAATTGATTGTTGAATTTAGTATTTTCTAATTCCATCTATAGTGCGTTTCAAAACTCATGCCCATGTTTGAAATTCTGTAAGTCCGAAGCCCGATAACGTAAAGAGGTGATATTTTCACACGTGCTCAATTAATGGTCATGACATTGCAAGGAATTAATTGCATGAAAACAAACAGCTGGTTCTCACTTATATGTCGTATACAAAAAACATAAAACATGAAATAGACATACATTTGAAAGGCTTACGGTAACTTTGTTGTTGTTATTGGTGCGTAATTTTAAAAACCTCAATATCCACGTGTATTTAGTGTTTTCCCATTATTTACCGGAAGACCAAAAGTGTTTCCAATTGAACGGACAAGTTACGTCTGGTTTTTAAAGGTCATTTCAATAGCCTCATTCCTTTCAGAGGCGTGCACATTGTAGGGTATTTACAATGAATATAAAGTAAAGTTGTGATACTGTAAAGCATCACAATGTAGATGTATCGATATTTTTGTAGAGAAGCTAAGGGTGGGAGCATTATATCCCTGGGCAGATGGCAATGTGCGTTTTGGAAATAAATTGACGTACATTCAATCACTGGATCCAAGTCTTGTCACGTACATGTGCAGTGCAGCCAAGAAAGCAATATAGAAAGAAAGTCGTAGATAGTTTTGATAGAGAGCTGATTCGAAGATAATTGTGTCGAATGTTTGAGTTGGAAGAAACAGTGATATTAGGGAAATTAAAGATGGGGCTTAGAAAGAACAAAGACATCGATGTGTCAAAATCTACATTATGGAGAGCTGGGGATGGGGGGCATGCTTCACATTTAGAAAATAAGTCGGTGGAAGAAACACTATCTATGAGAAACCGCATGCGGTTGTGATGAGAAGCAAATATGTGCGTGAAGTTAGAGAAATGCGTCGACAAAACTATGACATTGTGTATTTAGACGAAACATTGATTAATGCTCACCAAACCAATGAAAAAGAAAGGCAGTCATCAGATGGAACGATTAAGAAATTAGTACCAAGTGGTAAAGGGCAGAGTTTTATAATTGCTCATGCAGGCAGTAGACAAAATGTGCCGTTGAAGAATACTCAACTCCTTTTTGTTTTTAAATCTGCCGAAAATCTGGACTTCCACTCAGAAAAGAACTGCACTATATTTAGAGAGAGGATTGAGAAAACTATACTTCCGACATTAGATAAGCATTCTTGTCTGCTAATGGACAATGCATCATATCACAATGTAGTGGCACAAGAAGACAAAGTTCCGACGTCGTCTAGTAAAACAATATGCAATACCGACGTTTGCATGAGATTGTCATCAATGTACACATCTGGTCCTTTTCAAGACCACCACAATCATTCTGACCTCTTAACAAGACACCTGTAACAAAATTAAGGTACAAGTTGCAGTAAAGCCATTTCTTTTTGTATGAATTCCACTCTCGCAAAAAATGTGGAACACCTATGACTTATCAAATGTTGCAAATGTGTTATATTGCTGAACATTCTATTTTGTGCAACCATAATAATTATTAGATAATCAAAGATCAAAGAAAATCGCCGCTTCAGTAAAACTGCAGTACCTACATGAATTTAAATTATATATTCATAATGTCATTGGAATGAGATTTCATGGAAGGGTTATTGAGATATTAGAAGTTTGTGGGCACGAGATTTGAAACGCACTATAGTATTATTTGGAGTGACCATTGACTGGGTCATGCAAAAATGTTGCAGGGGCGAAACTGGCATCGATTGGGTAGATAATAGTCAACTAGAAGATTTGAATTTTGCAGATGATATTGCCTTGTTAAGTAGAAACAACCACGATATGCAAAGAAGACAACTTGTCATCTATAGCATCAAAATTTAGACTGCAGATAAGCTATGAAAAACAAATGAAAGAAGACACCTATGGCAAGTAACGGAGATATCACCCTGGAATCTAAAATGATGAAAATAACAGAGCAGTTCACATATTTAGGTAGCAATTTTGATTGCACAGGACATTTTAAAAAAGAAATTATGATACGAAATGGTAAGGCAACATCAGCTTTTAAAAGTCTAAATAAAATATGGAACTGCAAGTTATATAGTATTAAAACTAAATTACGAATTTTCAATTCAAATGTTGTATCAATCCTAACATATGCTAGCGAGAGTTGGAAAATGACTAAAGATATAGAAAACAAGTTGAATGCATTTGAAAATAGATGTCTGCGAAAAATAATGAATATAAAATGGAACGAATTCAGGAGAAGTGGTGAAATCAGAGACATGTCTGCTCAACCACTAGTGACAACTGTTATAAGAAAGAGAAGATGGAGATATGTTGGGCACATCTTGAGGAGAAATGATCAACGAATATCAAAGCAGGCATTGAAATGGGATGCAAAGGGTTCAAGAAAAAGAGGTCGACCTAAGGAGACCCTGAAACGAACTTTGCTGAGAGAGGCAGGAAATATCGGTCTCAGTTCCATGGTGCAGATTGAGCGAGTTGCCCAGGAAAGAGCGGTATGGAGAAATTGCTTACAGGCCCAATGTAACGTATAATGGGAAGAGTGGAATTATTATAGTATTATTTACTAATGATTTTGACACCAAATATTCGACAAGCGACAGAGCCGTGTTAACAGAAACAAGCAACAGCAAATGCAGTTTTGGAATACTCGAGATGGTAAGCTTGACTTAGCTATAGGCATCTATCCTGTCTGAGATGAGATGTATATTATATAACTTACATCGTTTCATTTAATCAATGTGTACAACTTCAATGTTAATGTCATTATTTATTGTTTTTAGTAGTAAAAACTGTATTTTAACAAGTTATAAACCATGTAATACAGTATTGCGTTTTACTGTGTTATACTCAATTCAAGAGGACTATCATAAACCATGCAACAAATACTTACGTTGATCACAAGCGTCTCCAACGTAGCCATACACACACGGAGAACATGAACCAGAAAAATAATTGCAATGGTCAGGTACACAGTGCGGACTACATGTCTTTGAGCAGTTGAATCCATATAAACCAGGGTTACATCCTGGAGCACACGCCCCGGTCACGAAATTACATGCTTCAGATTTGTCGCAAACACATTTTCCTTCGCAGAAAATGCCATAAGTGTTATCAGGACATACTGGATCTGTTGGTTATTATTTATCAAACGTACGTGAGCATTATTTAACTAAATGTGTAATCATTAATTAATTGGCTACATGCAATAGGTTGAAATGAAACAATACAATGAAAATATACGTAGTCGAATATTATAAGAGGCGATACACAGTTATTTAAAATACAAAGATGAACATGAACGTCATAGGTTGATGGTTTCAATATTTCTTGTTGTCTTATCTCTATTGAAGAGACATGTCGTATTTGTCTTGGTGAATCTTAATGTAGAGAAAATAAAATAAGCAACAACAAAAATACGCAATGCTGACAATTAAACACAGAAAATACATTTAAAAAAAAAAAGCCTAGGAACCTTCAAATAAGCAGAAATAAATACTGGAATTAACAATAGTTAAAAATCCCCATAAAAACATAAATGATTACAAAGGAAACGAACTGCTAACATTGTAATTGATCCCTCAGTAATTTTGTGAGAAAAAAAGAGAAGAGCAACATCATACTATACAAGTGCTGGCTGACATGTTGTGTTTCCACTGTTATATTTTATTCATATCTGACAACATCGGTGTGTCTCTACTATTGTATGGTATCTCCTCTCCCACCATGATTGGCCTTACACATAGAGAAGCGAGCAATTATCCACATTCAGATGAAATTCAACACTTGCATTTTGTAGTGCTGTCACATCTAACGTATAACCCAGAGCTGGGTTCTAGTGATTTCTACTTGTTCTAAAACTTGTTTCCCAAAGCATCAGTCAGTTTTCTTTGATTTTGGAGTTCTTTCTGGATATATATGTGTGTTCTCTTCTCTGTCCGTGGTATACGGAGGACTCTTCTGTAACACTTATATTCGAAAGCACATATATGTTTTTCCATTGCTTTATTAAAAGTGATTTCTACATGTTCCAAAACCTGTTTGCCAAACAAAAATATACAGATCTAAGGTGATCAAACCAGATCTGGAGACAACAATGGGTGGGCTGCAGTGATACTAAGTAAATTGACATCACATTAGTAAGTAAACATTTAATAAAACATAATACTAACATTTTCACATTAAAGTATATCGGTGTAGGAAGTCAATGAACGAAACATAAATTTATCAGCATTCTTCTTCTTCTTCAGCGATCTCTGGTCATGCGCTTAATTTATTGTGGGCAACAAACTGGACAGTCAGCTTCAGTTCTGTCAGGTTTCCCCAAAGCTTAGTTTTCAGGTCGACTGGGTGTGGCCACATGTTGCTTCTCAGCTCACCCAGGAGATGACAGTCTTGCAGGATATGCTCTGGTTTCTGTTCTGCCTGCTGACACTGGCAGAGATGTTTAACTTTTTCCTAGTCTATACAAGTGGTTGTTGAGTCTGCAGTGTCTGTCTCCAATAACCATCTAACGTTGTCAAGATTATGTTTTTACATTAAGCAAATAATAGATTTCTCATTTTGATACAGCAGCATAGATAAGTATCTCGACATCGCCAAGTTTGAAATATATTTCTTTACCAGCTACAACGTTTTCGTTATACTCAGTTTAGCTTTCCACAATGTACATTTTGATAGTTGACGTATCACGGAGATTTCAGCTTAGAATACATAGACGTAAACACAAGGTTTAAAAAATGTAAGACACTATAACATTATAACTTAATCTTAACGTTTACTTGTTTTTTTTAAATAATGTGTGTACATACATTTGACATTATGCACAATTCAGCTGAAGTTTTGATATTACGATTGCTAGCTAGAGTAGGTTGATCTTAGTCAGGAAGGATCGGTTTTTATCGTTCATACATTTCGCTCATGTTTTGGGGCTCGCAATGGGTGCAAGAAATAGTAGCACTGAACCTACAAGGCATGTCGTAAGAGGTGTCTGAGCTAGGAGCAGGATAAGCTAGCTTAGTAAATAAAAACGTCGCGGCAATCGTATCGCCGGTCTACTTGTAGGCGAATAACTGGCCCAACTTATAAATCGCTCTTAGTGTAAACGTGAGGTATGATGAGTGAATAATGAGAGAGTATGAGGAAGTGACATACTGATCTCTGTAGAACGACCTTAATGTTTTTCTGATTCTATTGTTTGGTCACGGCACCACTGGTATCTTTACCAGAATGATATTCTTTGCAGGCGTCTTGAAGATTTGTATTTCTGCTTCTGTAAGAACAAGAGAAAATATATATCTCTCTAAATCAGTCATAAATGCACCAAATACTTGATAAATGTCAATCAAACTATAATTTCTCTCGCAGATGTCCTTACTCAGAACTTAATCATTAAACACGAATTGATACAATAATCATACATAAATCAAAAGTTCTCTAGAGATCGCAGGGCTTGAGCCAATTCTGTCCTCCACTTTCATGTCTCCACCTACAAGACAGACAATTACACTGTCCTATAAAGAAAAATCCAACTCATTCCCACAATTCCATAGTCTCCGATACTCTAGATCGAGATTCTTATTCTCCACAATAACTGGGGCTCTATCGAATATCTAGAAATGCCTACCAAAACCGTCCTACTGGTCCGTCCGATCTGCTTCCATGTCTGCTGGATCTCTCTACAAATAACACCGTGTCTACTCTACTACATATCTCTCAACAAAGATGTACCAGTTCTGCTCTGCTTGAGCAGCTGTTCTGGTTTCAGTCTGTCCCTTCGAATTTCGTCTCACCGTATTTATACATGGCTGGTGTTAAGCAATCTATAATCCTCCCGAAAGTTCAAGATCGAGTTTGTTTTTTCTCAAAATACTACACCTAACACTATTCTATGAATTTCATCGGTCTAACTAGATGTCCTCGTGTACTTCTACCTACCAATGCAAATCATTATCTCCACTTGTTTACCAGTCTCATCACATATAATTGCGTCATCCCTTCTCGAACAGAGTTCTATCAAGTAATAAACATGGACATTTCCTATCTCTATCTTTCATTCAGCGTCATTTCCAAAAAATGCGTTGTTTTATACTAGATCCTTAAATCAGTCCATCTTCGATAGTCCTCGAATATCACGTGATGTTTATTTCATCCTACGTTTTTTATTCTCAATCATTTACGTCCAATTTTCTTCAGTACATATTTTTTCTCCTGGAATTGCTAAGATTTGATAATGGTCTGGTAATTCCTTCCTTGCTTTCATTCTGCTGGAAATCATTCCTTCATTCATCGTTATCTCCTGGTATAAACATAACCTCATCGTTACAATGTAACAGAGTTCCACTGATACTTAGGAAGAAGGATCGTAGGTCAATCCAAAACTCCCTTATTGCTCTTAGCTTCCTTGACCAAGATAGTATAAATTACTTGTTTACCAGTCCACGGTTGCTGACCAGTAGAGTACTCAAACTCGAGCAAGTGATTTGTCCCGGAGTATTCGAGGACTCCCGTTAAGTCGGGTATCTCGAGAACAGAGTAGGGGGCAGCTGGGCTTTTTACTTGGAGATATGCGGGTTAGAAGTGTTCAGTGCACTTGAGCAGAGCAGTTGGAGTTCAACAAGTGGAAGAAGAACGTGTGCGTATTTTAGAGAGAGAGAAGTTCAACCATGTGATGGAATGTTGTGATGTTATGAACAACCAACAAGGAGAGTTCTGATGGTTATAGCACATTATACAGATAAGAATATTTTACGCAACTGTTAAATTGCGAAACACAAGGTACATAAACATTTCAAATGAAACATGGAAAATACCAACAATTGAAAATTTTAGAATCCGAAATCGAAATGGCACTAAATCAAAGCAAAAGAAAAAAGGCAGCAGGGATAGATGGCATAACAACAGAAATGTTACTTGCGTGTAAGACAACAGCAATAACATGGCTGACAATAATTTTTAACATAGCCTGGGAGGCACAGGAGGCTCCAGATGACTGGCAGAGAGCTATTATAATCCCAATATGGAAGAACAAATGAGACAAAAGAGAGTGTGAAACATACATGGGTATCTCTCTTTTGAGCCATATAGGAAAAATGTTGCAAAAATATTGGAGCGAAGAGCAAGACATATATTAGAGCCCCAGTTAAGCATTAGTCAGTTTGGGTTTAGGAGGGTAAGAGCTGCACAGACGCAATATTTACACTAAGACAGATCTGCGAACAAACAATTGAATACAATCACAGTAAACAGCTTATATTTATAGACCAAGAAAAGGCATTTGATAGAGTAAACAGATGCAAACTAAGGAAGATCATTGAAGAATATGGCGTCCAGGGACAACTATTAGGTAATATCATGGCCTTTCATCAAGATAGCCAGAGTACAGTGAGAACAACAGAAGGAATGACCGACTGGTTCTCCATTACATCAGGTGTTAGACAAGGTTGTGTCCTCTCACCACTACTCTTTATTGCATATATGGATAAAATAACTCAAGAGTCAAATTCAGGTAATGATGAAATAAATGAACTGCTTTTGCAGATGATCAGTGCCTGATACATCAACATGAACAAGATCTACAACATTATATTGACACCTTGAACAAAAATTGTGTGAAACATGACATGAAAATCAAATACACTAAAACAGAAATAATGAATATGGGAAGAAAACATAATAATCTAGACATCCATGTAAATGGCACTAAATTAAACCAAGTGAAAGAATTCAAATACTTAGGAAGCATATTCACAGAAGACGGAAGACTAGATAGAGAGATAGATGCTAGAGTACAAAAAGCAAATGCTGTAATCTACCAGCTAGCCCCATTGTTAAGGCACCCACAAATTTCACAGGCAGCTAAGCAACAGATGATCAACAGCATTTGTATACCTACTTTGTGTTACCAGAGCCAAACATGGACATTGAGCAAAGCGCAGTCACAAAAAATAACTACATGTGAAATGCGTTGCCTGCGAAAAGTTACCAATAACACAAGAAAAGACAGAATCACCAACATAAGCATAAGAAAGAAAGTTGGCACAAAACCGTGCTTCAATTACATAGATAAACAAATAATGAAGTGGATTGGCCACTTAATAAGAATGCATCCAAACTCCACAGTATACATAGTCTTCTACAACAGAACATCGTGAAAGAAGGCAAGAGGAAGACCACGGAAAAGATGGTTAGATGGCGTAGCAGAATCATGTGAAAGAGCAAAGATAACAATCACACAAGCCACTAGAACAGCGCAAGACAAAAACAGAAAACCACGACACTGGGCAACAACCCGGTAGCAGTGTGACGACAAAAGAAGAAGATCCAGACCAAGAAAGAGAGAGAGTGAGATATATTACTTTTAGCTGTCAGTTAGAGATTAACTTACTTAGGAAACATAATACTTCCTCAGGAATTTAAGTGTTGTAGTTCATGAACCTAGAGACAAACTCACAGGGATAACGTATAGAGAATGGAACTAATTGGCAGTTGAATAACCTTTAACAAATCGAGGAAAACTGTGAATGACTCCCGCACTTCAGAGTTAAGTATGGGAGAAAGTTTCGACATATCATTGTTTTGCTCAACCTAATCCGACATATACCATGTCGTTAAAATATAGGAAACCCATCGCCAGGAGCTACCAGACGGAACCAGAGGGACACCGATACTTCCAGCTTTACCAGACCTAGAAGACTACCCAGACGAACGAGGGAAAGCCGGGCTCCAGGGAGGCCACATCGACGAGTGACACTAACATTCATGATATAATTGTTCTGAAGAATTGGAATCCTACGGCTGGTGTAACTACACTTATCGACAACCCCCTCATAGACAGTTGCACATCAGATCTGAGGCCACGCTATTAGATTAGACATATATTATTGTGGTGCAACGATTAGACCAGAGTGTTCCAGAAGAGGGTACTAACCAACTAGGGTAGACAGCAGTCTGGTGATGAACATATACATTCTTAATTACAGACGATAAGGTAAAGAAAGGTTGTGTGTATCATTTTTTATGTGAACTGATTTATTTACAGTGTACTATTGGCTGTAGCTCAATTCTCGTTAGAGTAGCAGATGAAATGTGGGAAAGAATAAGGCTGATATGAGATTGATTCTGTAAGATTTGATCAGAGAGTTTCAATTGCAGCTTATGTTCTTTTGTTAATGTTTGTATTGAAGACCTAAGAATATGTCTACATATACATTACCTTGCTCTCAATTAGAGAGAAGTATTATTCTGATTAAATTAAATAGAATTCAACCTTAACCTCGATTGCATGATGTGTAATTGTTATATGTCCTCATTGTGTGCGAATTTTGTGATAGAAAAAACGCAATTGAGATCTACAGTACTGATGGTATTAATCCGGCCATTCAGATGGTATTAATCCGGCCATTCTTGATGGTCCTCCTTCTTTAATTATTATTTCTTCTTTCCTTTTATCGCTACCATTCTAGGACCCATGTCACAGGTTCACGCCGTATTACAACAATAGGCTGGGATCACAACAAGTTCACGCCCTATTACAACAATAGGCTCGGATCACAATTCAAAAAGAGTTGTTAACAAGTGATCTCTCTATATGGAGCGCTCGAAGAAGAAATTCATCAAGTAAAATGAGATTTCACATTTATTTATTTATTTGTTGAAACACAACACTACCAATGTTGACAGCATTAGTTCAAGATGTTTTCATAAAACGACGACTCAGACATATACCACCAATGATAGACTCAGACATATACCACCAATGATAGACTCAGACATAGATTTCAAATTTGGAAAGTGAGAAAGATATTTTCTGTCCAGTCTAAAGTGTTAATTTCTTTCCAAACACATTTATTGAATTTATCATGCATGATCTCTCACAATCGTTCTCTAGTCAAGCAATAACTAACATTACAGCTTGTCTCTAGATCAGAAACACTGCGCAAAAGATTGTGAAAAACAAAAAAGTATAGCAAAGTCATTAATATTCCCAAGAGTTACAACGATGCTTTTGAATATAAGTGTTACAGAAGAATCATTCGAATAGCATGAACTGAGAAGAAAACAAATAGATCTATCCAGATAGAACTCAACGATACTTGGATAACTAATTTAGCAATGTTGCTTCAAGATTATTGTTTACTATGAGTAGCCCACGATGATTTGGTGAAATATCGGGTCAAGTATAACCAGTATTAAAGCAATATTCTCACAGACCTCGATTTATACATGTACGGGGTTTCAAATTATCGAGTCGTTTAAGTAAATATTACACACATGTACTTACCGCCAAATATCTCTACCTTGCAGAGTGCCATTACACACATGTACTTACCGCCAAATATTTCTACCTCGCAGAGTGCCATTACACACATGTACTTACCGCCAAATATTTCTACCTCGCAGAGTGCCATTACACACATGTACTTACCACCAAATATTTCTACCTCGCAGAGTGCCATTACACACATGCACTTACCGCCAAATATCTCTACCTCGCAGAGTACCATTACACACATGTACTTACCGCCAAATATCTCTACATCGCAGAGTGCCATTACACACATGTACTTACCACCAAATATTTCTACCTCGCAGAGTGCCATTACACACATGTACTTACCGCCAAATATTTCTACCTCGCAGAGTACCATTACACACATGTACTTACCGCCAAATATCTCTACCTGCAGAGTGCCATTACACACATGTACTTACCGCCAAATATTTCTACCTCGCAGAGTGCCATTACACACATGTACTTACCGCCAAATATCTCTACCTCTCAGAGTGCCATTACACACATGTACTTACCGCCAAATATCTCCACCTCGCAGAGTGCCATTACACACATGTACTTACCGCCAAATATCTCTACCTCGCAGAGTGCCATTACACACATGTACTTACCGCCAAATATCTCACCTGCAGAGTACCATTACACACATGTACTTACCGCCAAATATCTCCACCTCGCAGAGTGCCATTACACACATGTACTTACCACCAAATATTTCTACCTCGCAGAGTACCATTACACACATGTACTTACCGCCAAATATCTCCACCTCGCAGAGTGCCATTACACACATGTACTTACCGCCAAATATCTCCACCTCGCAGAGTGCCATTACACACATGTACTTACCGCCAAATATCTCCACCTCGCAGAGTGCCATTACACACATGTACTTACCGCCAAATATCTCACCTCGCAGAGTGTCATTACACACATGTACTTACGCCAAATATCTCTACCTCGCAGAGTGCCATTACACACATGTACTTACCGCCAAATATTTCTACCTCGCAGAGTGCCATTACACACATGTACTTACCGCCAAATATTTCTACCTCGCAGAGTGCATTACACACATGTACTTACGCCAAATATTTCTACCTCGCAGAGTGTCATTACACACATGTACTTACCGCCAAATATTCTACCTGCAGAGTGCCATTACACACATGTACTTACCGCCAAATATTTCTACCTCGCAGAGTGCCATTACACACATGTACTTACCGCCAAATATTTCTACCTCGCAGAGTGCATTACACACATGTACTTACCCAAATATTTCTAACTCTGCAGAGTGTCATTACACACATGTACTTACCGCCAAATATCTCTACCTCGCAGAGTGCCATTACACACATGTACTTACCCCAAATATCTCTACTCGCAGAGTGCCATTACACACATGTACTTACCCCAAATATTCTACCTCGCAGAGGCCATTACACACATGTACTTACCACCAAATATTCTACTCGCAGAGTGCCATTACACACATGTACTTACCGCCAAATATCTCTACCTCGCAGAGTGCCATTACACACATGTACTTACCGCCAAATATTTCTACCTCGCAGAGTGCCATTACACACATGTACTTACCGCCAAATATCTCTACCTGCAGAGTGCCATTACACACATGTACTTACCGCCAAATATTTCTACCTCGCAGAGTGCCATTACACACATGTACTTACCACCAAATATTTCTACCTCGCAGAGTGCCATTACACACATGTACTTACCGCCAAATATGTCTACCTCGCAGAGTGCCATTACACACATGTACTTACCACCAAATATTTACCTCAGAGTGCCATTACACACATGTACTTACCCAAATATCTCTACCTCGCAGAGTGCCATTACACACATGTACTTACCGCCAAATATCTCTACCTTGCAGAGTGCCATTACACACATGTACTTACCGCCAAATATTTCTACCTCGCAGAGTGTCATTACACACATGTACTTACCGCCAAATATTTCTACCTCGCAGAGTGCCATTACACACATGTACTTACCGCCAAATATTTCTACCTCGCAGAGTGCCATTACACACATGTACTTACCGCCAAATATTTCTACCTCGCAGAGTGCCATTACACACATGTACTTACCACCAAATATTCTACCTCGAGAGTGCATTACACACATGTACTTACCGCCAAATATCTCTACCTCGCAGAGTGCCATTACACACATGTACTTACCGCCAAATATTTCTACCTCGCAGAGTGCCATTACACACATGTACTTACCCAAATATTCTACCTCGCAGAGTGCCATTACACACATGTACTTACCGCCAAATATCTCTACCTCGCAGAGTGCCATTACACACATGTACTTACCGCCAAATATCTCTACCTCGCAGAGTGCCATTACACACATGTACTTACCGCCAAATATCTCTACCTGCAGAGTACCATTACACACATGTACTTACCGCCAAATATTTCTAACCTGCAGAGTGTCATTACACACATGTACTTACCGCCAAATATCTCTACCTCGCAGAGTGCCATTACACACATGTACTTACCGCCAAATATCTCTACCTCGCAGAGTGCCATTACACACATGTACTTACCGCCAAATATCTCTACCTCGCAGAGTGCCATTACACACATGTACTTACCGCCAAATATCTCAACCTCGCAGAGTGCCATTACACACATGTACTTACCACCAAATATCTCAACCTCGCAGAGTGCCATTACACACATGTACTTACCGCCAAATATTTATACCTCGCAGAGTGCCATTACACACATGTACTTACCACCAAATATCTCTACCTCGCAGAGTGCCATTACACACATGTACTTACCACCAAATATCTCTACCTCGCAGAGTGCCATTACACACATGTACTTACCGCCAAATATCTCCACCTCGCAGAGTGCCATTACACACATGTACTTACCGCCAAATATTTCTACCTCGCAGAGTGCCATTACACACATGTACTTACCACCAAATATCTCTACCTCGCAGAGTGCCATTACACACATGTACTTACCACCAAATATCTCTACCTCGCAGAGTGCCATTACACACATGTACTTACCACCAAATATCTCTACCTCGCAGAGTGCCATTACACACATGTACTTACCACCAAATATCTCCACCTCGCAGAGTGCCATTACACACATGTACTTACCGCCAAATATTTCTACCTCGCAGAGTGCCATTACACACATGTACTTACCACCAAATATCTCTACCTCGCAGAGTGCCATTACACACATGTACTTACCACCAAATATCTCTACCTCGCAGAGTGCCATTACACACATGTACTTACCACCAAATATCTCTACCTCGCAGAGTGTCATTACACACATGTACTTACCACCAAATATCTCTACCTCGCAGAGTGTCATTACACACATGTACTTACCGCCAAATATCTCTACCTCGCAGAGTGTCATTACACACATGTACTTACCACCAAATATCTCTACCTCGCAGAGTGCCATTACACACATGTACTTACCGCCAAATATTTCTACCTCGCAGAGTGCCATTACACACATGTACTTACCGCCAAATATTTCTACCTCGCAGAGTGCCATTACACAATGACTTACCCCAAATATCTCTACCTCGCAGAGTGCCATTACACACATGCACTTACCGCCAAATATCTCTACCTCGCAGAGTGCCATTACACACATGTACTTACCGCCAAATATCTCTACCTCGCAGAGTGCCATTACACACATGTACTTACCACCAAATATCTCTACCTCGCAGAGTGCCATTACACACATGTACTTACCGCCAAATATCTCTACCTCGCAGAGTGCCATTACACACATGTACTTACCGCCAAATATCTATACCTCGCAGAGTGCCATTACACACATGTACTTACCGCCAAATATCTCTACCTCGCAGAGTGCCATTACACACATGCACTTACCGCCAAATATCTCTACCTCGCAGAGTGCCATTACACACATGTACTTACCGCCAAATATCTCTACCTCGCAGAGTGCCATTACACACATGTACTTACCACAAATATCTCTACCTCGCAGAGTGCCATTACACACATGTACTTACCGCCAAATATCTCTACCTGCAGAGTGCCATTACACACATGTACTTACCGCCAAATATTTCTACCTCGCAGAGTGCCATTACACACATGTACTTACCACCAAATATCTCTACCTCGCAGAGTGCCATTACACACATGCACTTACCCCAAATATTCTACCTCGCAGAGTGCCATTACACACATGTACTTACCACCAAATATCTCTACCTCGCAGAGTGCCATTACACACATGTACTTACCACCAAATATCTCTACCTCGCAGAGTGTCATTACACACATGTACTTACCACCAAATATCTCTACCTCGCAGAGTGCCATTACACACATGTACTTACCACCAAATATCTCTACCTCGCAGAGTGCCATTACACACATGTACTTACCACCAAATATCTCTACCTCGCAGAGTGCCATTACACACATGTACTTACCACCAAATATCTCTACCTCGCAGAGTGCCATTACACACATGTACTTACCACCAAATATCTCTACCTCGCAGAGTGCCATTACACACATGTACTTACCACCAAATATCTCTACCTCGCAGAGTGCCATCAATCGATCCGAAATAGTTACTTTATTTGATTGTATATCCGTAGGTGATTGGTGTGATTGATAACAGTCAATTGTATTGTCTCTCTGTCTCGTTTATTATTTGTATACCTGTCCAGTTGCCTTCTTCATCAAACATCCCGTACTCAAAACATTGAGTCTGGACTGATAGTCTGGTATATAATAGTAGAGAAAGACATTATTGTGTACACATATATCAGGTATTATTTCTAGGAAAATGATTATATAAGAACATGTAGTTCTATAGCAATTTATAAAATATATTTCTCGGTCAATCATGACACGGTGTCGAATGCAACAATAATTGTCGATCTTTTGTTGTTGTTGTTTGGTTATTTTTAATAATGATGCAATTATTCATGAGGCATGTGATATGACAGCATGTAGTGTATGTATAGGGTAGTATATATTCAGAAGAAGAAATAGCACATGTCCTGCTACACTAGGTATACTATCAATGTATTCATTAGATTCTCTCATCTAATATAATGTTCTATCTTCGTATGGTAAAGGAGGTCTTTACAACTCATTAGTAAAACAATAGGATTGATGGATCAGGCATACACCTGTGAATAATCATCGATCGTAAACTATTTTTTTTAAAGTGTTGTCTCTAGGACTAAAGTTGTCCGTTTGCTATGTTGGTTATATTGATGTACTGTAGAAAATCCCATATATATATTTTCTCTGACTATAAGTGTCTCCAAAACAGTTGTACTATGTCAAGGAGAAGGAGGTAACACAACAAATATCACTTTAAATGGTAACCTCCTAACACCAGTTACAAAATGTTGCTATCTCGGGTCCATGGTTACTGCCAGCCTTTTTCTTGATGAAGAAATCAACGTTCGTGAAGGGGGTGCGGCTACTACTTTCAGCAAACTATCAAAGTGAGCGTGGGACAACACAAAACTGACATTGCAGGTGAAGATTCAAATATATTGAGACTGTGTAATTAGTTCTTTACTATATGGCTCAGAAACATGGACAGCCTACTCAAGCCACGAGAGGAGACTTAACATATTTCACCTTCGATGTCTCCTCAAGATTATGAACATCAGGTGGTACGACAAGATAACCAACTCTGAAGTACTGCAACGTGTAAACCTGCCTTCCATCATGGGCATGCTCAGCAGTAGACGACTAAGATGGTTGGGGCATGGGAGAAGAATGGAAACTTATCGCATACCAAAACAAATGTTGTTCTGTGAACTTTCGGAGGAAGAGGCACCAGGGCAGACCACTGCTCAGATATACAATGTCTGCAAAGCCTCAATTAAAAACTTTTCTATTGGTCCCAGCACTTTGGGAAACGCATCTGAGAACGCATCTGAGCATGATGTAATCATTTATACGGATGGTTCGGTGATTCGACATGTGCGGAGCTCGTTGGCTTTCACTGCTCAGGTCGGAGGAGATGTTGTGAAGGAAGACAGTGGTGGTCATGTCGTGACAACGAGCAGTCTCACTATGGAAATCATGGCGGTTACCAAAGCGATGATTTGACTAGAATCACAGACTTTAATCCATGCATGTTTTCTCAGTGACTCAATGAGTATGCTCAGGAAGATTGAAACAGGATGGGCTAGGAGACATTGGATAGAATCGCTGGGGAGGTCTAAGCTGACAAAGATCAGTTTTATTTTGTGCCAGGGCATGCAGGTTAAGGGGAATGAACGTGCGGTAGTTGCAGGTATCGCTGTCCAAAGCGGACGAGCAATGGACCAGCTGATATTATAAATTCCTTAAGAGAGAGGGCGTGTACATGATTCACGTAATAGCGGTGAATCCACAACACTAACCAGACTGCAAGAACTCAAAGTTAAGTGTGGTGTAGCTCGACAAGAACGCTATGCTGGCAGACAAAGAAGAATTGTAAACCAACAAAGAACCGGTGTCGTTAGTCGCCACACGCTGATGGACATACTGAGGGAGAGATCGGAGCACTTATGGACTAATTTGTTCGACATGCAGTGATGGTGATCCGACGACTAAACTAAACTAAAACATGGGCAAGACTAGCTGATGACAGAGTTGTGTGGAAAGCCGAATTACGAAAGAGCGCCGAGTCTTTTGAGAAGAGACTTATGTATGAGCTGAACGACAAGAGAGAAAAGCAAAAACTCAGAAGTTGTCACAGTAAAACACTTTCCAATTGACCGTCTGTAAAGACGAAAAATGCCATATATATATATATATAGAAACAGTAGAATAAGTAAACAGTTGTTGCTGTATAACGTATATTGACACAGAAATTTTTATTATTTTATATATTTATATATATATATAGGATTGCAAATTATGTAATTGTGTATGTATCTGTTCCCACTGTTTCAAAATATCTGGGCATCCTACACACTTGACATTTGGCAAGAGGGTAGCTTTCATAGATGGGAAAATGTAAAGATTATAAAATCCGGATTAATGGTTCATCTCTATATCTAAATTCCATCTTAACGAAATGGACATGTGAAGTTAACAAATGAAATGTTGTAGCCACGTTTCAACGTTACGGTCACGTGTTACAACTATGATAAAGTCACACTTATTGTAACATATTTTGAACACATTTCCACCCGAGTGGTTACCGGATCCGAAATTTGGGGTGTAAAGAATAGAACCACTGTTACCTGCCACGCATGTCGTAAGAGACGACTAAGGAAGTTAGGTTGAAATCGAATGCATGTGTCCACTAGGGAATGCTAACCAAAACAAATGCTTGCAGAAAACGGATGCACCAGGCCGTAAGTCGCATAACATGGCGCAACGACCCCTCACAATGAGGAATGTGATAACGGATTCTACGGTCGTCAATTTGCCTCGTAGATTTAGTCACGCAGTAAGAATGTCAGACCTACCATCACGATTGTGATCAAAACGAACTGGGGGAAGAGGTCGGCACAAACGGGAAAGCATAAATCATTGGAATTATATCTTACAAAACTGCCCCCAGTATGCAGACTTAAGAAAAAAGACATGAGACATGGATAACTTTATAATCTGAATAAATTCAATTTGTCATTTGGTCTTTGTTAACTTTCATGGGAATTCTATTGTATCCGATTTTACTGTCAATCGAAATGAGGGACATTGTAATCGTGTGTGGTCAACATACACATTTTTCTTAACAAGCATGAAGAGAAAACGTATTGTAATTAATGGGAACTCAGCCGATTATAAGGGGATGGACATGTTTCTCTAATATGCTAAATCGCTCACTGTTTAGGATGTTACAACTAGGTTGAAACTGAATTCACATGCGAAGAACGGGTAGAACTGTTAGTATATATATATATGGCTCATTGGTTGTGTACGTAAGGACGCTCGTATTGCTAGGCTAGGCGATTGGTGTCGTAAGGACTAGGGTAAGTGGTTCGAGTCCCGTGTTTGTCTATTTGTTTTTCGGAAGCTCTAAATACCTGTATCTGTTCATTTGTTGATCATATTCGTTACTTCCGTTGCTTCCTCTGGGGTTCTTGTAAGAAAACTCCTTGAGCTCATCTTAGATCTATAGAAACTAATGAAGTTAGAGATATGTGGTTGGAGAATGATCATAAAAGAAAAATGAAAGCCAGAGACGTGGAGACAGAGGACAGCAGATTAGTTATTAGGCAAGCCTTCAAGCGTGGGAGGAGTGTAAAGGCGATTGATGAGGAAACTAAAGAGGAACGACTTGGAAAATCAGCGGAAAAGGATAACAAATGTAACTGTAAATTAGATTTAAACTAAATTCCCGTGCCAAGAAAGGGTACATCTGCTAGCATTTTTTTTTATATATATATATATATGAGACGGAAATATAAACTCGATGGATAAACTGATTTGTGTGTTGGTGGTTTGTTTTTTAGTAGTGTTTATCTGATGTTTTCTGTGTCACGATTGTTAATTTTGTTTCGTTTTTGTAGTTTATATTTAGTAATGAAGAAGGATAAGACATAAAAATGCACAATGTATATACATATACATACATATATACTTGTTTGTCTGTGCAGACGGTAAGTGTTTTAATGTGACAACTTCCGAGTTTTCGCGTTTATTTCTTGTCTATCAGCTCATATTTAAGTGTCTTCTCAGAACACTCTCCGCCCATGTGTAATATTATTTTTTACATAACACGTTCATTAGCAATTTTTCCACATTTACTGAGATCTATAGAGAGGTTTTTCGCTGTGGCATTGCAGACATCCTCACATCTGAGCAGTGGTCTGTCCTTGTGCCTCTTCCCATCCTAAAGTTCAAAGCAAACTTTTTGTTTTGATAAAGGGCAATTGTACATTCTTCTCACATGACCTAGCCATCTTATTTTTCTACTGCTGAGAATGCCCCTGATTAACTCTTAAGGCACGTTTGTAATTTGTTGTACTTCAGAGTTGCTTAACTTGTCTTACCACCTGATGTCCATAGTCTTGCGAAGACATCGAAGTTGAAAGATGTTACATTTCCTCTTGTGACTTGAGTATGTTCATGTTTCTGACCCATATAGCAAAGATCTAGTTACATCATTATCAAATAGCTTGTCCTGAGCAGAACTTTGCAACCCCAATAGTCCTCCGGAATTTCTCTCTCTCATAGGCCAGATATCATGCCTCTGCAGCCGTCATGTTCAAACCATCTATTACATCCATCTTCTCCTTGGTCTTCCTTTTCTTCTCTTTGCCGGTATGCCTCTTTTTATGATGGTCTTCTCCAGCCCTTAATGTATTTTTATATGTCCAAAATATCTCAATTTTCTCTTTCGTATTTGCAGCAAAAGTCAGTTTTCTTTGATTTTGAATTCTTTCTGGATAGAATCGATTTGTTCTCTTCTCTGCCCAAGATATACGGAGAACTCTTCTGTAACACGTATATTCGAAAGCACATATATGTTTTTCCACTGCCTTAATAAATGTTCATGCTTCACATCCATGCGTTGCTACTGGGAATATGCATGCTCTTAGTATTCTGATCTTTGTTTTCTTATCAGTTCTGTTTCATACTGTTTTTAGTTGTTTAATTGTTTTGTAAAGCATTGTTTGTTCTTCTATTAATTTCCTTCATCAAATTTTCATATGTTGTTAGCAGTGAACTAATATATTCAAAACTGTTCACATTTTCTACTTTATCTCCGTTGATAAAAATATATGTTGTTATTTTCGTTTTATCCGTTGTCATTTTTATGATTTTGTCACATTGAGATATACATTTTCATTTTTACTTTCATCTTGCACTACCCTCAATCCCTTTCTGTGATGCTGACAGTAACAATGTATCGTCTGCATATCTTAGTTCATGTATTTATCTTCCTTCAATTATAAAAGAATCATATTGTTATTTTATATCTTCTGTAATATGCCTCATTGTGTTTTCTACATATATGTTAAACAGACAAGGCAACAAAATGCAGCTTTGTCTGACTACCTACCTTATGTCAAACCAATTTGATGTATTACCATACCAACCTGTTCTTACAGGCGCCATTTGATCACTATAACGTTCTCTTCTGATCTGTATTATATGTAATGGAAATCCCATACTACTGGATTTCTCAACTGTCTTAACTCTCAATAAAATTATGTGATACCTAACAGTTACTACTAGGGTGGTCTAAAATGATAATTTATAAATCTTTCGCTTTAATAAATTGTCGGGTTGCCATGGAAACAGCAGCCATGTTGGATTGTAAACAACGTTGTATAGTCTCTAAGCAGAGTGAAAAAAATAACAATTGCATTTTTTACGCACAGCCTAAATATACCAATTTTTTGGGTACCTGAAAACGTTAAATTGTTCTGTAACATGTAACTGATTTCTGGGGGTGAAACGAATAAGACCTACCCAATTTACAGCCAAAATTAGGACCCACTGGTTCATAAAAAATGCATATAAATGTATTTGCTTGAGAAAGGGATGTTGTCTAGTCTCCTCAATATTTGTAGATATATGCCAGGGGCAAATCTTTTATTGATATCTTGAGGATTTCTTTTAATTTGGAAAGTGTACATTACCCACAGGAACACTATTTACAATGAGAGAAAAATGCATAACAAAAAGCATTCATTCAAAATTGTCATGGAAATTGTCCGTTAGAGCATACAGTCATTGCTTAACCTAATTGAATCTATATTATATGTTAGTATTCAGATCAAGGTTCACAACGATTCGTAACTCCATTGGTTTTATTGAACAACATACACTGTATCTAGGGATCAAACTAAGACATTTGTAGACATTTTCTATGAAGACTTTTAAGAGGTATGGCCGTTCAAAAATAATTTTGAAGTATATTTCGTGATCACAAATAAAACCACTTTGCTTAATTCGATTGTAGAGATGCAATACTAACATAACTGTGAATTTGAATAAAATCGATATCTGGAAACTCACTGGCCCAATCGTCTGTAGCATGGATGCATTAACAGAAGCTACACTTATAAAAAAGAACAGCATGGACATTATAACAGATGAGAACCTATACTAAGCACAACTGTAGTATTCTAGGTGTAGTGGCCTCAACGAATGTCTTTTTTCTGAATATATACGCATACACATACCTAAATATACTCACATACACACGTATCAACACCAAACTACACATTCATACACACTCCTCCTCCCCTTCTCTGGCACAAGTTGTATATATCATTATAAATATGTACTGCTTACATGTTACCATTATTATAAATATGCACTGCTTACATTTTACAATTATTATAAATATGTACTGCTTACATTTTACAATTATTATAAATATGTACTGCTTACATTTTACAATTATTATAAATATGTACTGCTTACATTTTACAATTATTATAAATATGTACTGCTTACATTTTACAATTATTATAAATATGTACTGCTTACATTTTACAATTATTATAACTAACTTCCCAGCAACAACAAAGGACAAGTATGTAACTCTGACCGCACGAGTGAGTTCGTTGATCAACTCGAAAATATGAATATCAAAATTACTTCTTTAATGAATATCATCGTCAAACTTTGTTCTTATAGCGTCATATTTTGCTATTTGATCAATTTTACCGCCAAATTGATAATAGAAATATCTTTAGCACTCACTACTCGTGTATACATACATAGATAATAATAATAATAATAATAATAATACTTCCTCTAGTACCGTTATTATTTACGTAGTGTCTACACGTAATGTTTCACTACCTCTTTGCGCTGGACAACTTGCTCAATCTATTTGATGGAATTGAGATCGGTATTTCTTGCCTCTCTCAGCACATTTCGTTTCAGGGTCTCCATAGGGCGTCCTCTTTTTCTGAACCCTCTGCCTCCCACTTCAGTGCCTGCTTTGATATTCTTTGATTATTCTTTCATGGCAGTGTCTGCTTTGATATTCTTTGTTTCTTCTCAATGTATGACAGTGTGCCTGCTTTGATATTCTTTATGTCTTCTCAATGTATGACAGTGTGCCTGCTTTGATATTCTTTGATTATGTCTTCTCAATGTATGACAGTGTGCCTGCTTTGATATTCTTTGATTATGTCTTCTCAATGTATGACAGTGTGCCTGCTTTGATATTCTTTGATTATTTCTTCTCAATGTATGACAGGCATATCTCCATCTTCTGTCTCTTGTAACAGTTGTTGCTAGTGGTTGACCAGAGATATTTATGATTTTATCACTTTTTTAAAATGCATTTCCAGATGCCGTCCAAGGTTTCATGTATATCGTTTTTATTCATGCGCTACTATTTGCCGTCTCCAAGAGTGTGTTCTTTATTTTAATCAATGTGTCTTCAATGTTCCGTTTATGTTTTATCATCAAGTAACACATGTTCTTATGTTTAATTAGATATTCTTCTTTTTCGTCTTCATGGTGTAGTATCTGACTGTCTTTTCGTCTTTATAATGTAGTATCTGACTGTGTTTTCGTCATTATGGTGTAGTATCTGACTGTGTTTTCGTCATTATGGTGTAGTATCTGACTGTGTTTTCGTCTTTATGGTGTAGCATGTGACTGTCTTTTCGTCTTTATGTTGTAGTATCTGACTGTCTTTTCGTCTTTATGGTGTAGCATGTGACTGTCTTTTCGTCTTTATGGTGTAGTATCTGACTGTCTTTTCGTCTTTATGGTGTAGCATGTGACTGTCTTTTCGTCGTTATTTTTTTTTAGTGGAATACATTTGTAATTTCAGTTTCTCTCTCTCTCTCTCTCTCTCTCGTTCCTTCTTTGCGGCCATTCTTATCATTCTGATTGTGACATATAAACAACGTTAGATAAAACCATTTTATTTACATCACATCTTCAGTACCATTTGGAGCTCTACTGCTGTCCTTCGACAAGGTGTCCGATTTCAACCAGCAATTACTATGTTCGCTCTCCGTTAGCCTTTGACTGTCTCCAGCCGACCTACAATGCATCAGGTTGCTATTTTCTTTCAGGGTAGCGACCCTTAGACGACCTAACCTCCCGGGTTGATGTGTGTCATCTACCCAGGTTACCGGTCTTTTTTTGGACTACTTGGTTTGCGATTCGTCCAGATTTGTGTACATTTTACTCCACTAGTATTTCTTCTTCTTTGCGTTCGTTCTGTACGACCAATTTAATCACTCTTTGTGATATGTTTGATCTTTGCCAAGAACGTGTATACGTTGCACATTGGTTTGGTAGGCCCCTAAACGAATAGACTTGTACACGTTTAGGACATGTGCATCCGATTTCAGCCAAACCTCCTTAGTCGCCTCTTACGACATGCTTGGCAGGTAACAGTGGTTCTATTCTTTACACCCAAATTTGGGCCCCGGTAACCACTCGGGCGCCACTAGTATTTGATTGTCCCTAAACTAGCTAAAAGGCAGTAGTGGTTCCGTACAAGCGGAAGCGTGCACTGGATTCAAGCCTCTGCTGGGATTTCAAGTTTTTCTGCACTTTTGGTTGGTCCGTTCACCACACGCCTGCCACGACCCCTTGTCGCTCCACCATTAGCGTCGTGCACGTCTGAAACCACAGGTGGACCAACCCATGCATTTTCCGCATGCGTGCTCACACTTGCTTTGTGCCTACCTCATCGTATCTATTAATTCTCACACTCACCATGCATATAGCTTGTCCGGACTCAGAGCTCGACTCGGGGCCCCACATCAGTGCTCTGAGTTTCGCCCAATGTGAGCCCACTTGGAACTCATCTCGGACCAAAGTTTTGCTCCACGCAGCCCTACGTCTTTTCTCTGGATGCACCATCATCCATTCATGTATATCCGTTCAGATTTTCCCTTCGGTCGGGAGAAACGTGCATTTATTGTCACTCTGAGATTCCGCTTGTCTATTTTGCGAGCGGATCTCATCCAACGTGACTACGTCTGCATCCCGACTTATACCAGAGTAGTTCTCCTCGGTCCCTACCCACTTAGCCAGACAATATTGGTTGTATGTTACCAGGGTAACCACGTGAAGGTGGGGTAGGATCTTGATTCGTGCATGCTCACTATTCCTGGCGCAACGTTGTCCATATGCGCCTTTGAATCCATTTAAGTTTCAATTTACTTATACATACATTATGATCACTTCTTATAACTGTGGCCCTGTATGCCCTGACATCCAGCAATGAAGTTATAAATTGTGTATTTATACACATATGATCAATCTGATTTCTCGTTACTTCAAGAGGTGAGTGCCAAGTAATTGTGCGAATCGTCGTGTGGACAAAGATGGCTCCTCCAATTACTAAGTATGACAAGATACGTAACTCAGTAAGTTGTTATTCTTCTCATGCATTGCTCTTATTCCTTGTTTTCCCATAAGTCTCTCTCCCACCCGTACAGTGTCATTACCAACCTTGACATTTAAGTCCGCCATTGCTAATACCAGTTCATGTTTTGGAGTCGTGTTAATGGGATCTTGCAGATGCTCGCCTTTCTCATCATCGTCGGCTTGTTTCATAGCATAGCATGTTGGTGCATAACATTGTAGTATTGCCATATTAATATGTTTGATACCTACCGAGATCTAATTATCTGACTGCAAATGGGTTCCCATTCTAACATGTTCATTGCTATACTAGGTGTAGTATGCATACTCCTTCTTCCATGTGCATATCTTCCTCACTTTCTGAATAAATTAAGGTTAATCCGCTAACAACGTTTCTATATGCTCCATATGTTTCTATTTCTTCACCAATCTGCATTGATTGTATAGCTGTGGTCATAGTTCCAACATTCCTAATCCAATGTAATGTATTGTTGTGGAGCCAAGTAATATACGAGTCGGTTGCTGACTTTCGCAAAGCGGCTTTCATCATCAATTGTCACTGACGCACTGGGTGTATCGTCAAACAACTGACCGGTCGGTTTATCTGTATGGCGTCCTTTCTTCCGCGTTTATTTAGCTCTCGTGTGATGACGTAACTCTCCCCCCGCACAAGTGCTCATCCTTATTCATCCGATCTTGCACGTGTATTTAGCTCTCGTGTGATGACGTTACTCTCCCCTCGCACAAATGCTCATCCTTATTCATCCGATCTTGCACGTTTATTTAGCTCTCGTGTGATGACGTTACTCTCCCCCCGCACAAGTGCTCATCCTTATTCATCCGATCTTTCACGTTTATTTAGCTCCCGTGTGATGACGTTACTCTCCTCCCGCACAAGTGCTCATCCTTATTCATCCGATCTTGCACGTTTATTTAGCTCTCGTGTGATGACGTTACTCTCCTCAAGCACAAGTGCTGATCCTTATTCATCCGATCTTGCACGTTTATTTAGCTCTCGTGTGATGACGTTACTCTCCTCAAGCACAAGTGCTCATCCTTATTCATCCGATCTTACGTTTATTTAGTCTCGTGTGATGACGTTACTCTCCCCGCACAAGTGCTCATCCTTATTCATCCGATCTTGCACGTTTATTTAGTTTTTCGTGTGATGACGTTACTCTCCTCAAGCACAAGTGCTCATCCTTATTCATCCGATCTTGCACGTTTATTTAGCTCTCGTGTGATGACGTTACTCTCCCCCCGCACAAATGCTCATCCTTATTCATCCGATCTTGCACGTTTATTTAGTTCTCGTGTGATGACGTTACTCTCCTCCCGCACAAGTGCTCATCCTTATTCATCCGATCTTACACGTTTATTTAGTTTTTCGTGTGATGACGTTACTCTCCTCAAGCACAATTGATCATCCTTATTCATCCGATATTGCACGTTTATTTAGCTCTCGTGTGATGACGTTACTCTCCTCAATCACAATTGATCATCCTTATTCATCCGATCTTGCACGTTTATTTAGTTCTCGTGTGATGACGTTACTCTCCCCCGACACGTGCTCATCCTTATTCATCCGATCTTGCACGTTTATTTAGCTCTCGTGTGATGACGTTACTCTCCTCAAGCACAAGTGCTCATCTTTTTAAACAAAATGTCAGTGAGTTCATTTCCAATAGCTTCATTTCTCGTTCCAATACCCCATGGTAGTAATGTAGTGACCGTTTTACATTTTGTTTTTTATTTCCAGAAGTAATCTTGATATTCTTTTGTAATTTTGACGTCATCGATCCGATACAAGTGACCTAACAATACCATAACGCGTTGAGGGTGAAAGGGACAACGCTGTAATTCCCATTCAGTTTCAACTACGTCTAGTTTTTGGTTTACCCTGAAATGTATGTCTTTTGTATTGTAATGTGTACATGATCTACTTTCTTAGTGAAACATAGATGTACATAGTTAGTCTTTCCTCTTGGGCCTGTGGGCGCATCGGCAGAGGTCATAGATCTCCATGCCTCGCGGTTCGTTGCTATCTGTTTTAGGTCTTTAATGTTTACTAGGCCCATCGTTGAGCCTTCTCTGGTGATGGTTCTACGCAGTCTCTCTTGGTCTTCCTCGTTTTCTTTTTCCCTCTGGTGTCCATATGAGGGATTGGTAAAGAGTCTTCTCTCATCCATTCTAAGTGTGTGGCCGATGTAGTTCCAGCGGCGCTTTTTATAAAAGTTGATACATTTTCTTGCTTGGTCTCTTGTCTTATTTGTGTATTAGGTCTGAAATCTGACCATTTGAGGTTCAGTATTCTTCTAAGACATTTATTCTCAAAGTTATCTAATTGTCTTTCTAGAGCTTTTGTTGCTTTCCAACTCTCGCATCCATAAGTTAATACTGGAATCACACAAGAGTTAAAGATCTTTAGTTTTAAGTGCTTGCTAAGTGAATTGGACTTCCATATATTTGACAATTTGTTAAAAGCACTTGATGCCAATGCGATTCTGTATGGAATTTCTGGCGCTGTATCCCCTGTAGATGTCATCATACTCCCTAAGTATGTAAAACTTTTGACTTTTTCAAGAGTGTATTTTTTTAGTTGGATATTTTCTGGACTGCTGGTAAGGTCAACCCTTTTTGTTTTTGTGGTGTTGATTTGGAGACCAATTTGTTCTGAGATATTTTGGAGAAGGTTTGTTTTCATTTGAATATCTTGGTGTGATGAACTCAAAAGGCTATATCGTCGGCAAAATCAAGGTCTTCTAAAATGTTATCAACCCATTTGATGACCATATTTGCGTATTTGTCATTTTCGCATGACCCAGTCAATTGCTATTCCAAAGAGCATTGGCGATAAGACGCAGCCTTGTTTCACTCCTGTTTCACTGGGAACCAGTCAGAGTTACCGAAATCTGTTCTTACACTGCAGCGCGATTCACTGTAGAAGGATTTTATGATGTCGATGAATTTAGTAGGGAAACCGTAGTTTTTTAGTAGTTTCCAAAGCGTAGAACGGTGAATACTGTCAAACGCTTTCTGAAAATCAACAAAGTTGATAATTAAATTCGATTGAAATTCTACGAACTCTTCAATGATTACTCTTAGTGTGAAGATGTGATCTATGCATGCTCGTTTTGGTCTAAACCCTGCTTGTTATAATAATAAAAGATGTACATAAGAGAGAAACTTATGTGCAAACTAATATTTACCATGTCTGTTAAATATATTAATTAAAGCAATTTTGGCTGGTTGTCTAAACTTGACACCCCACTCTGGTCCTTTTCTCTCTATTGCTGTTTGTGAGCAATGACCACTGTCATAATCACCGTCATCATTGCCATCAACAGCGTTACTTGCTCTGCACCTGCCAAGATTCATTTCATAGTTACTACTTTGCCATGTCTCTTGCTTCAATGCCAAGTTGCGACCTGCAAGTAAATGTACGTATTTGTGTTAAATGTAATATGATAAAATTGTTGACATACCGTACACTTGTGAGTATATTAGATCGTACGTATCTCCAAGTTTGTCTTTGTTCGTGTGTGTTTTTTTGTTTGTGAACATGTTTTCGCGAGTATACGACGAGAGTCTTTTTGAGATATGCGTCTACATCATCATCTGTCGCGTGCGGTGACATTTCTCAAAGGGGACTAGGTTAAGAAACAAGGTATCACAGATTATCTTTTTCGAGTGAGCTATCCAATGTTTATAGTTTCGTCTAACATTATTGCTAGACAAAAAATGCATTATTAAGTTCCGACTTAACCTCATACAGAATGGCATCATCAAAACATTTAATGATGAAATTTTTGCATTATTTTGGCGGTTCCTTTAAACCAATCCCCTCCCTCCTCCTATTCTGAAGATAAAACTCCACTTCATATTTATAAAGTACGTAATTTTTTTTTTTTCCAAACCAAAGGATTGACTTCATTGCACCAGGTTTTACTCCATATGGCTCGATTTCTTCATGCAGAAATAACACGTCTCCTGTTGAGAGCATTGCAAAGAGCATGAACTCCGTAGCTCTAGCAACAATGCTGGGGTCTCTGGAAACTAAATGCACTCGTGAACAGAACAGCACTGTCCGGAATCGAACCCACGACCTTCGACTCGTAAGGCAAGGGCTTAACCACTTAGCCACAGAGACCTCACATATAATACATGCAAGTGTTCTTCTTCAAACACTCCACAATGTCTACTTGTTAACCACTCTGTTTGATTTGTATGTGAGCTGAGCCGAAGAGTGATTTAATGTTGTACCCGTTATGCGCCTACAAGTAGCTAGCATATACGACTTCTGCGATGCTTTTTATTTACTATCGTAGCTGTCCTAGGTCCTAAATCAATCGCCTCTAATGCCTTTAGAATGTACGCGACATTTACTTTCATTTATATAATTAAATGATAGGTTTCTGTCAACTGCTATTCCAAGATATTTTAGTGTTTCGCTTATGTCAATGTCTTTGTTGCACATGCTGACAACTGGGGTAGGTGTCTTTACTATGTGAGTGTTGCCCGTCTGCCCAGCGTGTTCGTAGCGCGTTGGACTACGGTTGACTATCTCTCTGTGTGTGCGGGTTCACTTACGCGGGATGGCAGAAAAAGCCACATATTCCACAGATTTACGGTGTCCGTGGCACCGATTCGAAGAGCTGAAAAGCTCGTGTTTCTGGATCGGAAAAACCCAAAAAATTATGTGAGTGTTAATTGCGTCCAGTCGACGCTCCCAGCGTAGAAAACAGTTCTCTCATTATGCCAAAACACGCTGCCAACGTATAATTAGGGTCCATGCACGTTTTGTTTCACTGTTCAGCTACTATACGTCCGACAATGTTTTTGTTTACATAATTCAACGGGCAGATAACTTCCATTTCATACATATACGTATACCGTATGGCATAATTTATTTTCTAATTTAAAAAAATAGTTTTTCGCAAATATATTTTTCCGTTGTGAAAAAGTGAACTTCGTGTGAAAAGTTAGTTATAAAGTGTTGTTTCGTCCACCACGTCGATAAAGTGTCAAAAACAAGCCATGGATTTGTTCCAAAGTTCAATTAAACACACAGTGTTTCATGTTTATGATTTTATGATTTCACCGATAATGATGGAGAATTAAGCAATGGCTTAGCATTGATTCAAGTTTGAAAGTCGTAGTAGTTACTCTGAACATGAAATACATCAATAATTTACTAAATAAATACTAATTTACATATATAACTATTTATTATCAGATTGTTCAGAATGTAATTCTGCATATTTTTATACCAACAGTATAAATCTAGATTACAAAGAACTTAAATTATAGGCATATTTTCAGGATCATTCTATTTTGAAAAATGTTGCTATAGTCTGTCCATTAATTCGTGAGCACGTTTGAAATTGATTTTCTCGAAAACTACCTGTTGGATCTCAGTGATTTTTTGCAAGCAGCCTTAGAATATCCATGACGCTAGAGAAATATTTTTTCCAAGAAAATTTGATGTTTGAAATATTTCTTCTTCAGGTTATATTAAAATCAACCTCACCGAATTGTACACAATAGTAACAGATTTACGGTACACAGACGCGTTGTTCTAAAATACATTATGGTAACATTGAAATATCGTGAGTTTCACGAATTCCGTGCACCTAACCCAGTCGACTTTGAACACGGAAAGCATATGACGTTATAATTGGGATACCGTTTTATAGTTATAGGCGTATCTCGCTATTTGTATGAAGCTATTGTATCATATTTGTTGGCTTATCAAAACTGACATTGATATCACATTCATAATGAGTCTGAAGTGCACATTTATAACAATGCAGAAGGTTACAGTTTTACTATACCAACACTTCCGTAGGGAATCTAAGAGAGGTCATCTATATTGCGATATTCATAACCCTGAGAAACGAACGCAACTGGCGCTTGGTCTGAATAGAGAATCCTTTTCCCGATGGATTAAACAGGACACAAAGTGCACTAATGTCAAGCAAGGAAGGAAAAGAACAATTGACGACTTTGACATAGATGTCATAAGACGGGAGCTCTTGAAAATGTTTGCGACAAATCAACTTGTTACTCTCAGGAAACTGAAATTAAAACTGCAATCAGATTGCAGCATAGACATTTCTAAAAGTACTCTATGGAAAATTGTAAGAGCCGCCGGCTTCACCTTCAGAAAAATTATGGGCGGCAGGAATATTATTTCTGAAAAGCCACATTTAATTGCTGCCGAAGTAAATACCTGAAGCAGATCCGTGAGCGGCGGAGGCAAGGCTATGATATTGTATATTTGGACGAATCCTGGGTCAATGCTCACCACACCAATGCTAAAGAATGGCAATCAGTAGACGGTGAACAGAAAAGAAAAATACCAAGCAGCAAAGGCCAGCGTATTATACTAACACATGCAGGAAGCAGTGAAGAAGGTCTTGTCCATGACGCTGGACTTATTTTCCAATCAAAAGTACCGACGGTAGGGACTACCACACAGAAATGAATGGACATATTTTCAGGCACTGGATGGAGAAAGATCTACTTCCAATTCTAAACAGACCATCATGCTTGGTAATGGATAATGCATCCTATCACAACGCAGTATCAGCGGAAGACAAAGTACCAACTGCATCAAATACAAAAGATCAAATTAGGACTTGGCTTGCTAAGGAAAATGTCAGCTTCGATGATACATATTTGAAACCCGAGTTGTTGCACCTGGTGAGGATGACAAATAAGACAAAGGTGTTTCATATTGACAAAATCATTGCGGAATACGGCCACACGTCTTTGCGACTACCTCCATATCATGCTCACCTCAATCCGATAGAGCTTGTCTGGGCTAAAGTAAAAGGGCAAGTTGCCGAACAGAACAGGAAGTTGAAGTTCTGACACGTGAGTCCTTCTCAATGATAGACATGCAGTTCTGGAAGAAGTGTGTTGAGCATGTGCTCCGAGAGGAAGACGAGTACTGGCACCGAGATGGATTACAATTTGTCCAGCCAGTAACAATTATCAACCTCATGGAATCGTCAGATTCGGGATGATGCAAATCATATTTTTATTACAGACTGAGAAATAGCAACGTATACATTTCCATATCCAAATGCGTCTACCATCATACAATTTGTGGTGAAGTTAAGACACCCTGGGGTCTAATGGTGACCGAAGGGAAGGACTAACTGTTGCATATTGTATCCAAGTTCACGATTGCACATAAAGGGCAACACACTTAATTACTTGACCTATCAAGTTAATATGGAGATACACCTATGAATAGAATTGACATGGACAAATTCTAGGGATACTGTAAAATCTAAAATTTGAGCCCCGTATTTGCAATTGTCATAAAAGATCAAAGAAATTCGCCGATGTGCAAAATCCGTAGCATCTATGGACTACTGGTTAGCTTTATTTTAGCGTCATGGATATTCTAAGGCTGCATGCAAAAATCACTGAGATCCAACAGGTAGTTTTCGAGAAAATCAATTTCAAACGTGCTCACGAATTAATGGACAGACTATAGAAATGTTTTCTGGCAGAGCGTGATTACCCTCCAAACTTTTCTAGGACACAAAGTTAAGAGAGAACCATGTCAGAGAGGCCTTTGCTGGGTTTACATTCGTTTCGAATTCGTTGCACCAGTCACCGATCCTATTTAGATCACACTGTAATGCAGATGCGAAATCATTTATGTCCTTGCCCATGCGATACACCAGAAAGTCATCGGTGTACGACATTGTTCTACCAATTCCGACCCCTTATGTGCTGGTTACCGCGATGGTGTATACATTGAACGGGATTGGCGAGAGTGGTGATCCCTGAGGAAGGCTCATTAGGACCTGTTGTGGGTGTGATGCCCATGAACCACAACGCATTAATAGAGTGCGCTCAAAAAAGTGCAGCAGTAATCCACTTGACCAAGCGTGATTCCACCTGCAGATGCATCAATAACTGCATAAGTAAGGTGTAAGGGACATCGTTATATGAGTCCTGCAAATCAATGGAGGCTGCTACCGTTTCCATCCCCATCTGAAACTCCTCATACGCATCATATGTAAAAACCTCTGCATTACACCAGGTGTCCTTTCCTGGGCGATAGCCGCCGAGAGTGGGGGACCACTTGTCTCCATTATATTTGAAACTCTACGGGCTATGAATTGTTCACGTAGTTTGCCAACAGTGATTTACAAGGTAATAAGTATATATCCATTTGTGCATGTGAAAACTTTTCCAGGCTTAGGCGATGGTCTCAGATAGCTGTGCAGCCAATCATCAGGAATAGTTCCAGTATGGATACTTTTATTGAAAAGCTTGCATAATTCAGCAAGATCTTTGTCCTCCAAACATGTTATGTGACTGTACAAAACACCATCATGAGCAGTCGCTGTATCAGAGCGTGTCTCTAGTATTCTTCTTTCTTTCTTCCTCTTTTGTCGTCACACTGCTACCGGATTGTTGCCCAGTGTCGTGGTTTTCTGTTTTGTCTTGCGCTATTCTGGTGGCTTGTGTGATTATTATCTTTGCTCTTTCACATGATTCTGCTACGCCATCTAACCATCTTTTCCGTGGTCTGCCTCTTGCCTTCTTTCCCGATGTTCTGTTGTAGAAGACTCTGTATACTGTGGAGTCTGGATGCATTCTTATTAAGTGGCCAATTCACTTCATTATTTGTTTATCTATGTAATTCAAGCACGGTTTTGTGCCAACTTTCTTTCTTATGCTGATGTTGGTGATTCTGTCTTTTCTTGTGTTACTGGTAACTTTTCGCAGGCAACGCATTTCACATATAGTTATTTTTTGTAACTTCGCTTTGCTCAATGTCCATGTTTTTCTCTGGTAACACAAAGTAGGTATACAAATGCTGTTGATCATCTGTTGCTTAGCTGCCTGTGAAATTGTTGGGTGCCTTAACAATGGGGCTAGCTAGTAGGTTACAGCATTTTCTTGTTGTACTTAGCCCTATCTCTCTATCTAGTTTTCCGTCTTCTGTGAATATGCTTCCTAAGTATTTGAATTCTTTCACTTGGTTTATTTTAGTGCCATTTACATGGATGTCTAGATTATTATGTTTTCTTCCGATATTCATTATTTCTGTTTTAGTGTTGTTGATTTTCATGTCATGTTTTACACAATTTTTGTTCAAGGTGTCAATATGATGTTGTAGATCTTGTTCATTTTGATGTATCAGGCACTGATCATCTGCAAACACCAGTTCATTTATTTCATCATTATCTGAATTTGACTCTTGAGTTATTTTATCCATATATGCAATAAAGAGTAGTGGTGAGAGGACACAACTTTGTCTAACACCTGATGTAATGGAGAACCAGTCGGTCATTCCTTCTGTTGTTCTAACTGTACTCTGGCTATCTTGATATAAGGCCATGATATTACCTAATAGTTGTCCCTGGACGCCATATTCTTCAAGGATCTTCCATAGTTTGCACCTGTTTACTCTATCAAATGCCTTTTCTTGGTCTATAAATATAAGCTGTTTACTTTGATTGTATTCAATTGTTTGTTCGCAGATCTGTCTTAGTGTAAATATTGCTTCTGTGCAGCTCTTACCCCTCCTAAACCCAAACTGGCTATTGCTTAACTTGGGCTCTAATATATGTCTTGCTCTTCGCTCCAATATTTTTGCAAACATTTTTCCTATATGGCTCAAAAGAGAGATACCCCTGTATGTTTCACACTCTATTTTGTCTCCTTTGTTCTTCCATATTGGGACTATAATAGCTCTCTGCCAGTCATCTGGAGCCTAGTATTCATTTGATATTATCGACAGAAATGTATTCGATATCGTCGTCTATGATAGTTTGCATCTCATTCGAATGGTGTACGATCTGTTGCATTCTTTTTTGTTCATCTCTTTCTTACTTTGCTGTCTGGAGAATAAAGTTATGCAAGAACACCTCACCCCTCTCCTCATCTGTCCTCAAAATTACTCCACTTTCCAGATTGAAATTAGGCATTGAAAAAGGTCTCTGGCTGTCATTCATGCTGCGTTGCCAGAATTTTGCGAGTGATTGCTCGTTTCCAACTTCAAAGCAGAATTTCTCCAATATAATGTGCTTGACTTATTTTGCAATCTCCTTGAAATGTATAGCCAGACTGTTCTTCCTTTCTGTCAGTGCTCTTCCCCGTTCCTCGGAGATATTTTGTGATTTTCTGGCTTTTTCCCACGTTCTGGTTGCCATCCTTTTTTCCGCCCATGCCTCCGCACTCTCAGGTGTCCACCATGGTGGTTGATGGAAAGAAGTTCTTGTTTTAATTGGTAAACAATGTGCCTTATAGATGCAGCTGACTGACAACATTAGGTTGTTGTCTATCATAGTGGAAAGCCGAGGTACAATTTTGAGTTCTCATCTTAGTTGATTTTTTTACCAGTATTGTACAAGGTAGATGATCACTGCCATGGTGTCCGAGAACATCCCAACGACACAATGCATTCAAATCTGGAGAAACCAGAGCGACATCAAGTACACTATCTCTGTCAGACGTCTGTCAGGTAGACGTGTGGGCCTGCCATCATTCAGACGGACTAAGTCCGTCTCAGTTAATACCTCCTCCAGTGCTTTGCCCTTCTCATTAACAATACTATTGCCCTACAAATTTCCCATCCACATACTGATACTTGAATGAGCCTGAAATATATTCCACCTGTCTTTGTCAATTTTATGATTGCAGGCTTAGATTTTAACAAGTGTGAACTTTTTTAGTGAGTTAATTGTTACTGCCTGGACCTGCAAGTCGTCCAAATTCCATGCAGAAGTGTCCATCTCCGAGACCTGGAGATCTTTCCTAACCAGGATTGTTTGAACCAGGTGAGTGTCATTAAGGAAAGCGTTAAAACCTGCAAATGTCAATCTTTCCGCTGGTTTAGACGAGTTTCTTGGAGCGCGATTATGTCTGCTTCTTAAATAAGTTTCTCCAAGACAGGACAACGTTGACGGATACTCCTGCAGTTTCAGTATTAGAATACGGATGAGTTTCAACCCAATCCTCTCTGTTTTTGGCATACTTTTCCTGACACCGAACGTTTCTTCCTTCTTTGTCTTCCAAGGTGCCCTCTTTTCCTGTTTTTCTTTGGTGGTTCTGCTGCGTCCGTTCTCAGCACAGATGCACGTACTCCGTAGCTCCGACGAGGATCGATTATTTTTGTTTGGTTACTCTTGATTGTTTAAAAAATTGGTGAGGGTAATATACGGTCACCCCAGTGGTGCCCACACACTTTGGAAGGGGTCAGGAAATGTTATGTTATGTTATGTTATGCGATCGACGTCATGGCACATTAGGCATTCCCATTCGTGCTCTGTCCTCCGTTGCAGCAGCCATTCCAAAGTCCATTTGCTCACCGTACCCATGAGAAGTTGATTACTATATCTTCTCTCTACCACGAAGACGACACTGTCTGGCATGTCCAAACTTAACGCCTAATTCTCGAACTCGTTCCAGTGTCTGAGACCCGCCCATGTCACATAATTGAGAGCGTACCGCATTGATGATATCGGCTCTGTCCATGCTTCTGCCCACTTGAGTCGGGGCACTGGTTGCAAGAGAGTCAGCACGCTTGTTACCCCGCACTTCAGCATGTCCAGGCGTGTACAGTCAAGTCATTTTCTTGAGATGTGATCTCCGAATAATGTCCACCCATTCCACACGCATACTTCCAGATTCAATCAGTTGAAGCATATTCATCGAGTATGATATGATGATCGTATGGGTAACCTGTTGCTCAGCCACCCATGACAGAGCCCTGGAGGCAGCGGTGATCTCCATAGTCATGCTCGATGTCGTTGTCTCAAAAGCCCCGCAGTCCTCATGAAGTGTGCGACCGTTTCGTTGTGCTGAGTAAGCCCACGATGATCTGGTGCCACGCTTGACAGACCCATCGGTGTAGATAATGATATCGCCTGGGTGGGAGTGCTGATCCACGAGTGCAAGAATTTCCGCATTGACGACACCCGGGGCCCATTCTCTACAGCGGCACCCAAGTGTGCTGATAACCCTGGCGTAAGCAGGCATATCTTCTGATATAAGCATCCATTCGTCACCGTGCCTCAGCTCATCTAGAGTACAGACCAGTTTAATAACTTCCTCTGCCTCGATCATCCAGGATCGACCTCTCTTCAGTCGCCTTCTCTTGTTCTCATTTATGGATTTGTGCAGAGGATGATTTGTGTCTGCAGAAACTCTCAGATACGCTTTTACCTGTGCGACTTTGTGTCTCGTGGCTATCGTTGGCAATCCAAGGACATAGCGCATTGCCTCACAAGAAGTGTCACGTGTGCAACCGAGTATAAGCCTCATCGCTTCATTGTGGATCCTTTCTAACTTATCCAGCGATGTTCTGCTTACTGTTAGAAGACCAAGGCCATAGTCCACCACGCTCAGCACTAGTCCCTGATAAAGAAAGAGCAGCAGGCGTTGCTCAATATCCGCCCCCGCCATAACTTTGAGAGCGGTTAGCCCTTTTCTTGCCTTTATGATTACGTTCTCAACATGGCTCTTAAATGACAGGCTTCTGTCAACTATTATTCCAAGATACTTTAGTGTTTCGCTTCTGTCAATGTCTTTGTTACACATGCTGACAACCGGGATAGGTGTCTTTACTATGTGAGTGTTAAGAGAGAACCATGTCAGAGAGGCCTTTGCCAGGAAAATGATGCCCATCGTCCAGATGTCGCCCCATTGACAGCCTTCGTTGACGACGGTGCCTCTCCACAACCACGCAGCTCTTTGGTAAGGAGGATACACCTTGAACTTGAGTTTTGTGTTGTAGTCACGTTACAACTCTTGTTTCGGCCGCCCTGCTGTGTCTAAGTTTACATTTTCACTGTAAACACGGTTTCAACAGGATATACATGCCCTCGTAATTGTGTCCGTCTCCAGACATCTCTGGAAAACACTTTTGCTACAAAGTGTGCTGATATGTTTCATCTACACAGACGCACTACGCCATGGACAGGTCCCGTACGTGACCTTGAACTTCCTGTCGACCGAAATGTTAACGCGTGATGCATTTATTTTGTTGATTATGGTTACTTGGTGGTTAACAGCACTACAACTTATTACTAATAGCAAAATGGACATCTAAGTTTGTATAATAGTCTAGTATTATAATTCGGTTTAGTAAATCAGATATATAATCTACAAACAGTGATCTGATACTGCGACTAGTTTAGAGCACACTCAGTACATGACTCATTCGTCTTCACAGTCACACATATACACAATTGATTATGTATAGTTCAGATATGTGTAACTAACTCCTAGACTGTATGTGTCACGTTGTCCTTACATGCCCCTTGTGTGAGGTGCAGTTGTAAACTTATATATTCATTGATCGCAATGCCATTCTTCACTCATTTAGAGAGTCTTTCCAATAGTGCGTTTCAAATCTCGTTCCCACAAACTTATACTAATATCTAAAAACCCTTGCATGAAATACAACTTAATTTTGCATGTGGTGTTCGATTTCCAATGACATTACGAATATATAATTTAAAGTTATGTATAGGTACTGCCGTTTTACTGAAACGACAAATTTCTTTGAACTTTGATTATCTAATAATTTTTTGGTAGAACAAAATATAATTTACAGTAATAAAACAAATTTAACACTGTTGATAAGTCATAGGTGTATCCACATTTTTCACGTAAGTGGAAATCATATACAAGGAAATTACTTTATTTCAACGTGTACCTTCATTTCGATACAGTTGTCATGTTAATATGTCAGGATGATTGTGGTGGTCTTGAAAAGGACCAGATATGTACATTGATGACAATCTCAAGCAAATATCTGTATTGTATATTCTTTTACTAGACGACGTCGGAACTTTGCCTTCTTGTGTCACTACATTGTGGTATGATGCATTGTCCATGATCAGACAAGAGAGCCTATCTAATGTCGTAAGTATAATTTTGTCAATAAACTCTCTAAATATCTGATCATTCATTTATGTGAGGCAGTCCCGATTATCGGCCGATTTCGAAACAAATAGTTGAGCATTCTTCAACATCCCATTTGGTCTACTACCTGCATGCGCAATAATAAAACGCTGCCCTTTGCAAATTGGTACTAATTTCTTAATCGTTCCATCTGATGACTGCCATTCGCTTTCATTGGTGTGGTGAGCATTAATCCATGTTTCGTCTAAATACACAATGTCATAGCTTTGTCGACGCATTTCTCTAACTTCACGCAAATATTCGCTTCTGACCACAACTTAATGCGGTTTCTCAAAGATAATGTTTCTTCCCCTGCTTATGTTCTAAATGTGAAGCATGCCCCTACCCCCTGCCCCCATCCTAACAGCTCCTAGATAATGTCGATTCTGACACATCGATGTCTTTGTTCTTTCTAAGCCCCATCTTTAATTTCTTTAACGTCACTGTTTCTTTCAACTCAAACATTCAACATGTTTCTTTCAACTCAAACATTCAACATGTTTCTTTCAACTCAAACATTCAACATGTTTCTTTCAACTCAAACATTCAACATGTTTCTTTCAACTCAAACATTCAACATGTTTCTTTCAACTCAAACATTCAACATGTTTCTTTCAACTCAAACATTCAACATGTTCTTCAACTCAAACATTCAACATGTTTCTTTCAACTCAAACATTCGACACAATTCTCTTCGAATAAACTCTCTATCAAAACTATCTACGACTGTCTTTATTCCTTGCGTTCTTGGTTACATTGCACATGTACTGGAAAAGTCTTGGATCCAGTGATTGAATGTACGTCGATTTACTCCGAAAACGCACATTACCCTCTGCTCAGGGTTTGAAATGCTCCCACCCTTAGCTTCTATACAAAAATATTGATACATCGGTATTGTGATGCTTTGTATTGTCACAAAATTTACTATTATACTCACTGTAAAGACCCTACAATGTGCACGCCTATGAAAGGAATGAGGCTATTGAAATGACCTTCGGAAAACTAAACGTAACCTGTCCGTTCAATTGTAAACACTTTTGGTCTTCCGGTAAATAACGGAAAACACTGAAAGCACGTGGATATTGAGGTTTTTAAAATTACGCACCAATAACAACAATAAAGTTACTGTAAGCCTTTCAAATGTATGTCTAGTTCATGTTTGATGTTTTTTGCATACCGCATATAAGTTAAAATGAAAACCAGCAGTTTGTTTCCATTGCAATTATTTCCTTGCAATGGCATGACGATTAATAGAGCACATGCAAAATATCACCTCTTTGCGTTAACGGGCTTCGGATTTACATAATTTCAAACATGGGCATGATTTTTGAAACGCACTATAACAGATGAATTTTAGGGCTGTGAATCCTACTCGCTGACCAGATTGAGAGAGATGGGTGTCAATATTGGTGCAGCCCGAAAAGAATGACATACTAAATATGCAAAGAGATTGATTAATCAACATCGAACTGAAGTGTTCTGCCGCTGGACACTGCTATGGACATGTCCGGAGTGCTATGATGATAGTCCTCATATAACTGATAACTGATATATTCATTGAAGTATCAAGTAAAGGTGTAACGATAGTTAAAAGATATATATCTCAAATTATTATTCTGTTTATATTATGTGTTCTCTATCTATAATGTGTGATATCCACAAAAAATTAGCACTGCACATACACGTCCTTTCTTTATACAACTCTACTTTCAAATTAAACAGAAAATCAATGGCCGGTTATCAATCGGATATACGATGTACATGATTCTCCGTTTTATGAATTTCTTCATCAAATTAGTATGACAGTTTGTACAGTGCTCATTAATAAAACTTAGAAATGTATCTCGCAAATATATATTACGTTTACTAATGTAAATGATACTGCTATTCTACAGCTAATCTAACAACCTACGCATATTTGACAACCTACTAGAGCATGATGATGTGGCAAGAGACAAGCATTGAATGTTAAATATCTAACCTGCACTGATGAACATGTCACATACATGTGGTACAATATCTCCTACAATTTGAAGTTTCACCATAAGAACTTGTGAGTCACATGTCACGTCTACAGTTTTAGTGTTCACTACATACTTTTTCTCGTTCCAACACATGCGTCCAGTATTTAATGATGTTGTAAAATTAGTTAGTTTGCCTGAATAATAAAATATCAGATCAGGTTTCGCTAGTTATCATAGCAAGTGTAGTTAGTTATCAGAGCAGGTGTTGTCAGTTATCAGAGCAGGTGTTGTTACTTATCATAGCAGGTGTCGTTAGTTATCAGAGCAGGTGTTGTTAGTTATCAGAGCAGGTGTCGTTAGTTATCAGAGCAGGTGTTGTTAGTTATCAGAGCAGTGTTGTTAGTTATCAGACCAGGTGTTGTTAGTTATCAAAGTAGGTGTTGTTAGTTATCAGAGCATGTGTAGTTAGTTATCAGAACAGGTGTTGTACAATTGTGTACTCATGTTGACAACATGTCTGCAATAAACATGGATACACAGAAACATGTATCTCTAAGAGTAGCTTTATTATATACGGCGAAAAGCGTAATAACAAAGTACTGTAGTTTTACAAAAACTATGACAATGCATAACAACGTTTCGACCAAAAGGCCATTATCAAGAAAACAATACAACAAGAGTGATGAATTTCGAAGCACACTATATATATACTTCCACAAAGATATTTCAACGGTCAACAAATGAATGAAAATATGTGACCAGCAACGAATAACGGAATAAATGCAGAAAAACTAGAAGTGGAAAAAAGAAGAAAAACACTAAAATATCACGTAAGTATATGACTTATATACAATCAACATATACACATATAAATATTGAGAATGTGGAGAGAAATAACTAAGAAGCATAGAAATGTAGAGCGTTGAGTCCATGAGGTCACAAGTTACAATATAACCACAAAAAAACCCGATTCTCTGGAGCAAATCGACTGCCATCATCAGAGAAACATGATCAAATGGCCATGACCTGGACGTCACGAGCTCCCAAATGGTCAATTCCATTGAAATGAGTGGTTACATGGGTCACAGAGCATTGCCGTAAATCGTGTAAGTGTTGACCGAAATGTCACTGAGAATTTTGCATGTTTCGCCGATATATGCCTTAGCACATCGCTTGCATGTGATAGCGTAGATTATATTTCGGTACTTGTATGTGAATCCATCTTCAATAACAAATGTGGCTTTAGGTAAATATACAGAACGAATCGGTATCAAATATGGGGGTCAAAGGTGCATAGGGACAACGCCATGCCATGATTTGTGAGCTGGTACTAATCAAGATTCTACCCCATCTCCACGTGGTGACCCTGGTAACATAAACTGTTCTTTTCTAGCTAAGCGGATAGGGATCGATGAAGAGCTACTCTGGTTAGGTAGAGATACAGACGTAGTCATGCCGGAAGGGATCCGCTAGCAACACAGACGAGCGGAATCAAAAGGTGACTGCTAATGCTTGCCTCTCCCGGCCGTTGAAAAAGATGCACGGATAGATCCCCACATCAAGGGATAAGGGGTACATCCAGAGAAGAGTCATGGGCCAAAATTGTGCGAATCTTGGAGTCCGAAGGTGGGGCCCCGAGTTAAGTTGCACGCGTCGAAACTCCGAGCCCAGAGAGTAGGGCCCGAACAAATGAACATATGAGAGGTGCATGCAGAGAAAAGACGTGTACTCACGAGGGGCGAAAGTTGGACTCGTATCTGCCGGGCACCGAGTTTAGTTCCTCGTGGGTCCACATAGAGCGAAACTCGGTGTCCTGATGTTGGGGGGACCGAGTTAATCCCGGGCCCAGAAGCCTATAGGTAAATGTGAGAACGGTGAAAACTGATGGAGATGAAGAGAACTGAACGGGATGGTGAGGCAGGCACCAGGACAGAGCAAGAACGCACACGGACGATGCACGGTTGGGTCCACGTGGTGTAGCGAAGAGAGGGCGTGGCAGGCGCGAGGGTGAGTGGACCACCCACATGTTTAAAAAACTGGAAAGCCTAGCAGCGGCTGAATTCAGTGGGCGTTTCCCTTCGCAGGGAACTATTGCTTAATTGTAGGTTGTTTGGGGACAGTAAACGGCTAGCGGAGTAAACCGTACACACAACTGAACGGCAATAAAACAAAGCAGTCCAGAAATATACATATTTTCTTGGTAGATGATACTCAACAGCCCTAATACTCATACCGTAAGCTGGGGACGTCTAAGGGTCGATACCCTAAAAAAAATAGCAACCTGCTATCTTGCAAAGTTTTGGGTGGGGACAGTCAAAGACTGACGGAGAGCAAACCCAGTAAACGCTTATGGAAATTGGACACTTCACCGAAAGACATGCACTATAGCTCCAAATGGTACTGAACGATGTGACATAAAATTGAATTCTTGGGTAAGGCCGTGTATATATCACAATAAACATGATAAACATGGCCGAAACAAGAGAGAGTGAGAAAGTATCACATAGGCACACGTATTGCAACGCCGACGGCCACACTGGATAGTGCTAAATGACTCTGGATATTGGACTTAAAGCGACTGTGTACCAACATATCCTTACGATTTCTATCCCGTCTGTAAGCCACCAAATGATAGTTTGGGAAGACTGAATGGGTCATCAGGATGTGACTTAAGAATAGACAAATGACGGAATAAAAATTGTTTCACCAGTAAAGTATGAGGATGGAAAGTTAAGATAAGTTTCACCCTGTCAGAGTTGGAAGTCCTATGCTGGTTGGTGCGTAGAATATGAATTCGATACATAGCAGATACAAGCACCGTCTTTGTGAAAGTGGCTTGCAGACGAAATCAAATATCTCGCGAGTTATATCAAGGAAATTATCGTCCGCGTTGCATAGGCGACGAAGGCGCAGGAGTTGGAAAATAGTAAAGAATCACGACAAGCCTTGGGATGGGAAGAAATATAAAGGAGAAAAATATGTGCATCAGTAGGCTTATAATATACTGATGTAGTGATAGGTTTATGAAGATAGTGCGGTCAAGAAAGTTGATACAAGAAGTAGAGATGTGATAGGTCAATCGAATAGAAGGGTTGAAATCATTAATGCAATTTATGAAGGGTGATAATTCAGTTTCAGGCATTTCATTAATGTCAATTCAGTCATCAGTGTATCTGCCTTAAACGGACGGAATAGGGTCATCATATGTCGTCTATACTAGGTGTTCAATATAATTCTTGAACAGACAAGCATAACTATAGTTCGTTCCAAAATTCGTCATCACACTAAGGTTTAATTTGTACTAAATCTACCTGATGGATAAAAGTAATTGTTTTGCATGCAGTCTCTCTCTCTCTCTCGCGATCACGGCCGAGACTGATGAACCAACTTTTATCATGAATTTTACCGTGGTTTTAAGGGACTCTGTTCCTCTGTACAGCTTCTAGCAAAGCTCTGTGTTATGAGGCCAGGTTTCTTTTCCTTGGCCTGCTATCAGTTGACAGTCTTGCAGTACGTGCTCCTCCGTCACGTCCGCGTTTTTGCAGGGGCACAGGCTAGCTGTGCACATTTTAAATTTGGTAAACATGTGGGCAAGAGCTTGTTGTGGCCGGCACGTAGGCGGAGTATAGCAACTTGTTCACTACCAGATAGACCATAGTACCCGTCGCTGTTGTTGTACTGAGGATGATTTTTTGACCATTTGTCTTTATAGTGCCAGCCGATGGTTGTTCTGGCTTCCTCATAACTGATCTGTGATAAGTCTGAGGCAGTCGCCCGCCTTCTTTAGCTAGCTTGTCGGCGTGTTCATTTCCCTTATGATGCAGTATGATGGAATCCACTGAATGACGGTGCGTTTAAGTGAGTACACTAGTGCATCGAGGGTCGCTTTCAGCTTATTGAGCTCTGTTTTGCCTACGCTTTTGAGTGCCGTGATGACCGATAGAGTAACGGTGAATATCACGACCTTGTTGTGAGAGGTGCTTCTTCTCTCTAGGATCATTTCAGCCGTTGTTCTTATTGCCTCTGACTCTGCACGGTAGTTATTTCAGTATTTGCATTTGGCAATCGCTTTCGTGACCGTCACTTTCTTTGAGAGTTTAAGCACTATTCCACCTCCGCCATCGCTGATTGCGTTCTTTGCCGATCCATCCGTACACACGTGTATCCACTCACTTTCAGGGTACTCGGTTGCTATGTGTTTTTCAGTGCCACTTATCTTTCGTTAATTTTTTGCTGCCATTTTTTTAGTATGCCTGGTATTGATTCCCTTAGTTCTGGCATATTGGTCTTCCACGGGGGGCACTTATTAGTTGCCGGTATTTAACTAAGCTTTATAGTTTGCTGGAACGGATGGACTGCGGTCAGTGCTTTGGCGTTTTTTGCGAAGCCGATCTTCTGTATTCTGCTCTTCCTAGTCCATTCATTCTTTCGAGCATAGATTGGGAATGTAGCCTTTTTCAGTTTTTCCCACAATATCAAAACGTTTCTGTCCCTGGGGTCTGCCATTGGTTGAAGGTCTGTGATTGTCTCCATCGCTTTGATAGGCGTAGACTTCATGGCACCTGTGATAATGCGCTCTGTTCGATTCTTACTGCTGCACACTTTTGCAAATTGTTTATTGGATTTATAGTATTTTGGGGATTCTGGTGTTTGCTCCCCACGTGGAACCTGCGAGCTTGCGCATCATATTAAGCCTCTGTCTCGCTTTCGCCATAGCATTTGCAATTTGGGAGCACCAAGTCAGCTTTCGGTCAAGTGTGACTCCCAGGTAGATTGATGTCTTGCTTTCCAGAAGGTCTTGCTCGTTGACTTTAAGCTTAATTTTGTAATTCTGGTTTTTCTGCGAGAACACAGTGTAGGTGGTTTTAGAAGCGTTTATGTTCATATTCCACTTTTGACTAGACTTCCTATCTTATTATCTTATTTAGAGTACCTTGAAGTCGATTTGTTGTTATGGGCGTTGACTTTTCTCTCGTCCATATTGCCAGGTCGTCGGCATACATGGCCATACATGGTAGTGTGTACTCGCTTTAGTAGGTATGTTGCACTGTCGTTGACGAAGATTAAAAAGAGGGTTGGCGAGAGCACTCCTCCTTTGGGGACACCTTGCTCTAGTGTGAACTTAGCGCTTGTGTACCCTAAATTTGAACCCTTGCTGTTCTGTTCTCTAGGTATCTATAAAGGCATTTATACATTTTTCCATTAATCCCCAGGGTAAGGAGTTTTTAAGCTTCTCGTTAGTGATCCCATCTTTACCCGGCGATTTTCTAAGCTTCAGCTCCCTTAATGCCTCTCCAACTCATTTCTGGTACATGTATCCGTGAGATGACAATCGGCTTTTCTTGGCTCGCCTTGGAGGGCTCTAGCTTTTCTCTTTGTGTCATCAATGCTTGCTTTTGTTATCTTTACTCTGCTGACTTCGGCATATTTTTTTCATTAGAATGTTTTCGGCTTCTCTTTCTGCGGACATCTTATTATTTTGTTCCAGGACTATTGGATGTCGGCTAGTGTTTTCCTCACTCAGCGTTCTTGCAAGCGTCCACAATTAGATAGTCCCTATCAATGTTCAGGATTTGGTCTTATCAACCCAGCTCTGTCGTGCTGATCGTTTGACATCCCGCTTGTACTTAGCTGCTGCCACCTTGCAAGCAGTACCGGTGGTTACTGTCTGTACCTGTTCTGGCTGACTCCTTACAAACTCAAGATGGTTTTCAAGCTTCTGAACCTCAGCTGTCCAGCATGGCTTGTAATCCTTCCGTGTGCCTCTAGGAATGGTTTCCTGTGCCTCTTTCAGGATTGCTTCTGAGAGTTCCCTTGCCACGGATCGCATGTGTTTGTTTTCATGCATGTTGAGGTGCTTAACATTGGTATCTGTCAGTGCCGCATACTGTTTCCAATTGGCTTTTTGTAGTTCCACCGTGGCAACCACATTTTGGGCTCAGGTACAAATTTTAGGTATACTTGCAGCTTGACCTATGGTTACTATCTCCTAGTTGCTTTGTGACCGTATGTACTGTTTTTGTGGAGAGGTCACTTGTTGCGAAGGCCACATCAGGATTGCTAGTCGTATGCCACCTTCTCGTCTAGAAGGTTTGAGGGTCGTCTGGGGCATTGCTGAGGAACATGTTCTCTATCTCTCAGTCTTCCACTTCTACGACTCTGCTGTTCGTTTCGTGGTAACCCCATCTTTCTGAGTGGATGTTGAAATCACCGACCACCATGCATGCTCTATCATTAATACTCATTGTATCGAGTGACATCGAGATGTCACTTGGTCAGTATAAGTTATACAGAAGAATCTGGATTTCATCACATGTAATGAGGACGCCTACGATCTCTGCTGCGCCGGCGTTTCCTATGGTTACTTCCATCTGTTTTGCTGGAATGCCGTTTCATACTAGGGTAAGGACTCCACACGTGTGTCCTTCTCTGTCTAATCTGAAGGGTTGGTAGCCCCTGATCGCGAATCTATGTTGGGCATTTAGATGCGTTTCTTGAATGCACGCGACCTGAACCTCGTCTTCTGCAAGTCTTATTGCGAGTGCTAGCTTTTTGCCATTCCATTACACAATGTTTAATCGTCGCTGGCTGCTTTGCCGAGTTGGAGGATGGGGGCCGTCGGTAGCAAAAAAACGGGCCCCTTCGAGGTTTGGGGCCCGGAACCCTCTGCCCGACGGATCTCCACAGGCGTAGCACATATCGAGATTCTATACTAAACATATTCATGATAAAATTTGGTCCATGCAGCATTAGCATGGGTAGCTACGTCACATCTTTCAGTCACATTTGGAGCTCAGGTGCCTATCCTTTGGCCGTGTGTCCCCCCTAAAGTAACCAAATGTGCTAAACAAAATCTCCTGACCAGTCTGCATGAATTAGTGTGCCTATTCTGGGAGGAGCGAGAAGTGCCTCAGTACATGAGAGATGCCAACATCAACACCTTGTATAAAAATAAAGGTGATCGTGGTGACTGTAACAACTACCGTGGTATCTCGTTGCTCAGCATCGGGGGAAGGTCTTCGCACGCGTAGTACTAAATAGGTTACAAACGCTAGTGAACCAAGTATACCCTGATTCAAATTGGGGATTTATATCCAACAGATCCACTATTGACATGTTATTCTCCTTGAGACAACTGCAGGAGAAATGTCGCGAAAAAAAAATGCCACTGTACATTGCCTTCACAGATCTAACAAAGGCATTTGACCTAGTGAAATAGTGTGGCTTCTTCAAGCTTTTGAAAAAAATCGACTGCCTCCTACATTGCTTAATATCATAACATCATTCCATAACTGATACTGCCCGAGTAACATGAAGGGCACAGTGATGTTTGATGGGGACTCCTCCAGCGCTTTTTATATCAACAGAGGCGTCAAGCAGGGGTGTGTACTTGCACCCACTCTCTTTGGGATATTTTTCTCCCTACATCTCTCCCATGCTTTTGAATCCGTCGAAAAAGGAATATTTATCCACACAAGATCAGATGGAAAATTGTTCAACATGGCGCGACTCAATGCAAAGACCAAAGTCCAAGAAATCACCATCAGGGAACTTCTGGTTGCCGATGATGCAGCATTAACATCACACACAGAGGAAGAGCTACAACACCTTATGGACAGATTTGCTGAAGCATCAAATGAATTCGGCCTGACCATCAGCCTGAAGAAAACAAATATAATGTTCCAGGATATTAGCAGAGCTCCATCTATCACCATTTGTAGTCGTACGCTTGAAGTAGTCAACACCTTTACATAACTTGGCTCTGTCATCAACAGCAACCTCTTCCCCGATGATGAAATTAGTAGTCGCATTGTTAAGGCCTCCACTGCTATGTTTAAATTAGCAAAAGCGTGAATGGGAAAACATGTCACTTACAAGAAACACCAAGACACAAGTATATAAGGATTGTGTTCTCAGCATTCTGCTGTATAGTAGTGAGAAAAGCACTACATATGCTATACAAGAATATAGCCTCAACATCTTCCACATGCGCTGTCTCAGGCGAATAAACAACATCCGATGGAAAGCCCAGATCTCCATTATATGAGTCCTGGACAGTGCTGGCATTCCAAGCATGTACACCTTACATAGTCAGCGACGTCTGAGATGGCTGGGACACGTGTACCGTATGATCGATAATAGAATCCCAAAGTACATTCTATATAGTCAACTCGCATCTGGTGCTAGACAGCATGGGAGCCCAGTATTACGCTTCATTGACACCTACAAGCGAGATCTAACTTCATGCGGCATAGACAGAGAACTCTGGGAGCGGCAGGTAAAAGACAGGCAAGCATGGCGAACGGCAGTGAAGGGCGGCTCAAAAAAAAGAAGAAAAACAACATCATATGTTCATGCAAAAGAGAGAACAGTGAGCAGAGAGAACATCCTATGTATCAGCTCTAGTCTCTAGTTTTACCTGCAACATGTGTGGCAAGGATTGCCACTCCAGAATAGGCCATTACAGCCACATGAAACGTTGTGATTCAGCACAGAACATACTACGTAACGCAAGGCCTATTGTCTTTTGATACGAAGAGGTCAATGATGATGAGGTAGCTTAGTTGATGCAAAGAATGTTTTTTGCTATATAACTTTTCATAAGCACAACAAAATGTTAACCAAAGTTTAGACTTTATATTAAAGCACAAAATGGTGGTGAATGTTTGCAAAGGCGTAACCATTGTGAACACATGATACCTTCCACTTCTATAAATGACAGTAAATGTTGTGTACATGCACCAATGACAGTAGTTAGGATACATTGTGAATTGATTAATTCCACGGGATTCCCGATTTTGACTTGCACTGAATTATATGTGGGAAAACGGAAATACTTAGTTATAGAAAAACAGAACACTCGTACTGTAAAACTTCGCAAGTTTACCAAATCAACATCGTTGTTATTTTAGTAATAACATAAAATAAAAATCTTACAGAACTAAAGGTGTGGGTAGGCACAAATTACTTTAGGAAGGTCGCCACTGTTACCTGTATAAAAGTATAAAAATCAAGAATGTATGTCAAGTGGATGATTTTCAATCGGTCGGTAAAGATGATCACGAATTTTGGAACAAACTTATAGATCCCATTTTAGTGCCCATGGCGACCCCGCTAATGTGCTCAAATAATGTGTCATTGAAATGGAAAGGTTTGAGAGTGAGAACTCGTTCTGCAAGACGAAGGGGAGCAGAGGTGGAGACAAGTGGTTTCGTTTTCGTATTGAGAAAGGACTAGAGAACTTGTTATACGGTCAGAAGGAGATATAGAGGTGTACAATGAGCACACATCAAGGAGGACGAGACGGTAGGTCCTCTCGGGTAACAAATCAATGGAAGAAAAAAACTGACAAAGCGGGGTTCGTATCTTTCAAAAATGAAGGTAGTGTGGTAACTATAGAATTAAGGATACCGTCAAAGAATTCCCAGATGTGTTCAGTAGGGCAAGAACAAGCAGAGACGACATGCCTAACATTGATTGTTGAGTTTATGAAATTTGGGGAGCATGTAAACTGCTGGTTTGCCCAAACAGCTATTTATCACACCGAGTGATGATTCAACAGTGGAAAGGTCTCTCATGGTAATTACATTCTTAATGACTTCACGAACCTTATTATTGTTAGGTAGAGTGACATGAGTGGAACTGTTTTTATAAAACTGAGTATCAAGCAGTTGGTTATGACCTTCCTGAAGGTATAACTCTTTGCTCCAGTCGGCTATAGCTTCGCCTTTATCAGCGGGTTTAATAACAATGTCATCACGTCGACGAAGATGTGATAGACCACGAAACTCAGACGGTGACATGTTAGAATGCCCTAGGCGTTTGGGTTGGAGCAGTCAAATGTCATCTAAAGTATTCTTGATGTAGAGATTAAGAGCGTTAGAGCACAGCCAACTCTACATAACTAGGCCAGACAACTGACCGGGGATTCCTGACCTAGATCGGAAAAGGGGCTGGAAATTACATATGTTTGATAGAACACTGCACGCTTTTTTGCAATTTTACTCAATTATGTGAGTCTATGGTTATTTATTTGGTGAAAAATATTAATACCATTGATATTCCTTATTGTTAAACTTAACTTGTTGCATAATATAACTTCGATTTAGCATTTTGTGTTGATTTTAAAATGAGTTCGTCTATATACAACAATACTGGAATGCGAGGTCACGTAGTGTAGTTGTGGTCTGATTTCCCATAATTCTTACCATGCCCATAAGTTTATAGTTGGCTCTGGCTAGAGGCGCCAGGTTTGGGTGCCCAGTCATGTTTACGAGTTGAATATTTATAAAACATACACGTGTCATTTGTCCCTGTTAACCTGGCTCTGAAAATGAAATCTCAGTAGCAATAACCGACTCACATCTTGAAGAATGGAGTAGTGGTCAATGGTGGTTCGGAGAGGAACAAACTTAAGACCCTTACTGAAAACACATCTCTCAGTAGTCAATAACTGACTCACATCTTGAAGAATGGAGTAGTGATCAATGGTGGTTCGGAGAGGAACAAACTTAAGACCCTTACTGAAAACACATCTCTCGCTGTCCGATAAGGGAAGGTCTGGAGGAAATTATATTTGTCTTCATAAATCAATAGCACAATTTTCTACAAGCAATAATAACAGATAAGTGGTAATATTGTAAACATAAATAACAATACAAAATGCAAACATACATACATTAACTAATTTGACGTTGTCAATGATGACTGTTGATTACAATGAAGAAATAATTGATGTAATCATAAATGGTAAAAGCGATGTGAAAAAAAAATATTGATGACTTAATGAGGGAATATTTTGCAAATGAGATATCACATTTCTATGTTATAGATATATGTTCAAGTCCAAGATTGACATGTTAAACAGTGTGTTTATATTGAAGATATCTTGACACAAGATTCAATAAAATAACACATGTCAACTACACGTAATCTTCATTAGAAAAGTTGTATTTTAATCGTCTTCGTTTCTTTCTCTCGTTTGAAATCGATGTCTATATATGTTGTTTAATGTATATATCTTTATGTGTGTAGTAGTTTACACACAGCGGTATGTGTAATTGATGTCTTGTCAGTGTGTGTTTTACTAGGACAGGTAGACATCACTATATACCAAGCTCATTTCACAATTCTTATTGGTTATGTATGTTATGTTGCTTTTACTATTCTAGTCAAGTCAGCAATTTATTCAACGTCAACCTGCGCTTATTTTCTACGGAACAATGTTTCGGGAGTGTTATCTTTCAGTGCATCAATCATTAATTAGTAGCTCATGATTACAAGTTCACAAAGGAAGATGTTAAATAAATATCAATCACCAACCAAGTGCGTTTAACGAGTAAACATGCGATCGATGTGTCTTTTACTCACCGTGACAATTGACCACAGTACAATATGTGTTGGAAACATATGCCGAAAAATGAATAATTATTGCTCTCGTATGAAATGTATTTGACCGAAAGTGTGCAGTTAAAACGCCAATATAGAATGAAGAAGGTGAGATACTAAGGATGTTTATGCATCTAACGTTATCGTTATATGATATCATTCCAGAAATGAAAGACAACCTAAGAGATACATGATTGACATTTTACAATTAATGTATGAAAGACGAAACAGCAAGCAAGAGACAGAAGAATATGACAAAGTAAATAAAGAAATCAAATAACCGTATAGAACAGCGACATTGAGAACCGAAACACATCAAAGACACCAAATCGCATGACTGACAAATAGATGAAATCACAGGAATAAGAATGCATACACGTACTAGTTTCTGAAATCTACATCTAATGTAACAGCAAGATGAACATAATACATCGTAGACATGTATGATTATGGTAGATCAGATCTAAATAGACGAGACAAATGCGAGCTACCACCAATGCTTACATTTGAAGATGATGTTATTACGTACATTATCGAAATAGGGGGAAGACTGCAGTAAAACTTGGTTTGTAACACGTAATAGTGAAACACGTACTTTGTTTGTACGTGTTTCACTATTACGTACATTAAGATAGGAAATGCTAAATATAACATGCTATTGGAAGTAAGTTAGGATCTCAGAAATCAAGGATTACAATGAATAACTAAATTTGTAAACGGTATGTATGATAATGAGCGCATTTCAAACGACTTTATGAAATGTATAATTATGTTCGTGCACATAAAACCCAGAAGCACTTGAATGTGACAATATCTAGAACGAACTATCAGTATTACCAGACATATGAGACACAGATTATACAAAAACAATATATTGAAAATATATGCAGAATGAGACAACGATAATACCAGTAATAAAGATGAGAAGAAATAGATGAGAATGATACCGGGAACTGGTGAACAACAGTCGTGGTCTGTTGAAAACAAGAGCTTTGATAATGATACATATATATATATATATTTTAAAAACACTTTTGTAAAAACAAATACGCTAAATGCAAATAAATATATATATATATGTGTGTGTTCTATAGACATCATTAGGGCGCTCTACAAAGTATAACATGATGAGTTTCCAAAATGTTAGAAAGCTTAAATCATTATCAAAGCTACCTTCTAAGAACCATTCAGAATGAATACTGGTAACAAAAAAGAAACATTTGAAACATGAGATTTCCTGCACATCAAAACGGAATTAGATCAGTTATGAGCCGCAATATTACGACTTAGTGTCACATGCGCGTTGTTCATGTTGTCTATGTGTTTATTTGTGTTGTGAATAATTTGATCATTCTTTGTTTGTTCTGACAATACATAACTCATTTAGTCGGTCCATCATCTATAATCGTTCCTAGTCTTTCTGTCTGTTGTATTCCACAGTTATACAATATCCTGTGTATGTCAATCGTAGATGCATTTGATAGTTAAAACAGTAGATAATCTCGTTCATTCTAGAACAGTTAACACTTCTGTATAACCTATACTGCTCAAGTAACATCTCTCTATCACTCGATGAAATGAGTATCAATGATGCAGCATGCATGGTGGTCGGCGATTTCAACAGCTACTCAGGAAGATGGGGTTACATCGAAACGAACAGCAGAGGCGTATAAGACTGGGAGATAGAGAACAATTTGTTCATCATCAATGCCCCAGACGATCCGCCAACCTTGTACTCGAGAAGGTGGCATACGACTAGCAGCCCCAATCAGGCCTTCGCAACAAAGGACCTCTTCACAAAAACTGTACGTACGGTCACACTCCAACTCAGAGACAGTGACCATAGGCCCGTCAACCTACAAGTAGACCTAACATTTGTACCTGAACCCAAATTATGGTTGCCACGGTGGAACTACAAATAAGCCAATTGCAAACAGTATGGGGCACTGACAGATGCCAATGTTTAGCGCATCAACACGCAAGAAAAGAGAAACATGTGATCCGTTACAATGGAATTCTCACAAGCAGTCCTGAAAGCAGCGCGGGAAACCATTCCTAGAGACGCACGGAAGGATTGCAAGCCATACTGGACAGCAGAGGTTCGGACGCTTGAACACGACCTTGAATTGGAAAGGAGTGAGACAGAAAAGACACAGTCAGTAACGATCAATACTGCTTATAAAGCGGCAGCAGCAAAATACAAGCATGAGGTCAAACGATCAGCAAAACAGAGTTGGGTTGAAAAGACCGAATCCCTGAACTTTGATAGGGACTATCATAAATTGTGGAAGTTAGCAAAAGCGATGAGTGATTAAAACACCAGCCGACCCCCAATAGTCTCGAACATGACAAATATATGTCCTCGGGAAGGGAATGCGTCTAAAACCACTTACACTGTGTTCTCCCAGAACAACCAGGATCACAAAAGTAAGCTTAAAATCAATGGGCAAGATCTTCCAGAAAGTAAGACCCCATCGTACCTTGGAGTCACACTCGACCGAAAACTGACTTGGTGCCCCATATTGAAAATGCTACAAGAAAAGCGAGACACAGGTTCATGATGATGCGCAAACTCGCAGGCTCCACGTGTGGAGCAAACACCAGATTCCCCAAAACACTCTACTCTGGAATAGTGCGACCGGTCCTGTAGTACGGCATTGCAGCGTGGAGCAGTGCATCCAACAAGCAATTCGCCAAAATGAGCAATAGTTAGAACCGTGCAATGCGCATTATCACATGATTCATGACGTCCACGCTTATCAAGGCGATGGAAGCAATACAGGCATCCAACCAATGGCAAATCGAAAGGACAGAAAGATCCTGGTGTTGGCGGAACAACTTAAACGGTTGAATTCCCACCATATGTACGAAAGAATGAACAGATTTGGAAGGGGCAGAATAGAGAGAACAATCTTCGCTACAAAATCGAAAGAACTGATCGCAGACCATGCGGCCCTAGCAAACTGCAAAGCCAAAGCAATTTCGGCAACCGATAAGCGCCCGCAGTGGAATACCATAATGCCGGAACTAAGGGAATCAATCCAAGGCATACTTAAAAAGGTCATCAAAAAACCTCGAAAGAAGAGCGGCCACAGAAAAATACATAGAGACAGAGTACCTTGAAAATAAGTGGTTACATGTCTATACTGACGGATCAGCTAGGAATGCAATCAACGATGGCGGAGGAGTAATGCAATCAAGGATGGCGGAGGAGGAATGCAATCAAGGATGGCGGAGGAGGAATAGTGCTTAATAATGAGAGTCAGGTTCAGTTTCTCCTATTATCGATTGCATTAATTGGACGTATGTATCGGTTGTTACAAGAAATTCATCCTTTAAAAACTCTGATCATATTTTTAATTTATATATATATATATATATATATATATATATATATATATATATATATATATATATATATATATACTGTATATATCAATATATAGATATACTAGCAGTTTTACACGTTCTTCGCAAGGGGAATTTAGTTTAAATCAATGTGTAACACATGTTATCTTCTCAAACAATTTCTCAGAAAACTTGACTTAAAAAAACAAGCACAACTTACTAGGATTGTTCACAACTACCCTAAACCAGGTGAATGGTGTAGATCGTGTCAATCCCACTTCAAGGAATCTACTACTTGGATCTGTGTTGCATGTTTGAGGATTCGCATCGTATAAATAGCTAGACACGAACGATTGATAGTTCCACGATAATATCTCCACTGAAATACAATTATATTATACAAATACTGATCATACAAATGTTGAAATGTAAAATTATTCATGGAGGACAACTCAAAGTAAATGTTGAGAAAAGAATGTGAGTAGAATCGAGTTATTTCTTCTTGATATTCCTATTCATGGAGGACAACTCAAAGTAAATGTTGAGAAAAGAATGTGAGTAGAATCGAGTTATTTCTTCTTGATATTCCTATTCATGGAGGACAACTCAAAGTAAATGTTGAGAAAAGAATGTGAGTAGAATCGAGTTATTTCTTCTTGATATTCCTATTCATGGAGGACAACTCAAAGTAAATGTTGAGAAAAGAATGTGAGTAGAATCGAGTTATTTCTTCTTGATATTCCTATTCATGGAGGACAACTCAAAGTAAATGTTGAGAAAAGAATGTGAGTAGAATCGAGTTATTTCTTCTTGATATTCCTATTCATGGAGGACAACTCAAAGTAAATGTTGAGAAAAGAATGTGAGTAGAATCGAGTTATTTCTTCTTGATATTCCTATTCATGGAGGACAACTCAAAGTAAATGTTGAGAAAAGAATGTGAGTAGAATCGAGTTATTTCTTCTTGATATTCCTATTCATGGAGGACAACTCAAAGTAAATGTTGAGAAAAGAATGTGAGTAGAATCGAGTTATGTCTTCTTGATATTCCTATTCATGGAGGACAACTCAAAGTAAATGTTGAGAAAAGAATGTGAGTAGAATCGAGTTATTTCTTCTTGATATTCCTATTCATGGAGGACAACTCAAAGTAAATGTTGAGAAAAGAATGTGAGTAGAATCGAGTTATTTATTCTTGATATTCCTATTCATGGAGGACAACTCAAAGTAAATGTTGAGAAAAGAATGTGAGTAGAATCGAGTTATTTCTTCTTGATATTCCTATTCATGGAGGACAACTCAAAGTAAATGTTGAGAAAAGAATGTGAGTAGAATCGAGTTATTTCTTCTTGATATTCCTATTCATGGAGGACAACTCAAAGTAAATGTTGAGAAAAGAATGTGAGTAGAATCGAGTTATTTCTTCTTGATATTCCTATTCATGGAGGACAACTCAAAGTAAATGTTGAGAAAAGAATGTGAGTAGAATCGAGTTATTTCTTCTTGATATTCCTATTCATGCTGACCAATGGCGGCTCGTTGTCATTGCTCTTGGTAAGGGCTGACCAAAATCGTGATCATTGTTGAAATATTATCTGTCTATTCCGTGAAGTATATCCTCTTATTATCTGTCTATTCCGTGAAGTATTACCTCTTACTATCTGTCTATTCCGTCAAGTTATTATCCCTCTTATTATCTGTCTATTCCGTCAAGTTATTACCCCTCTTACTATCTGTCTATTCCGTCAAGTTATTATCCCTCATATTATATGTCTATTCCGTCAAGTTATTATCCCTCTTATTATCTGTCTATTCCGTCAAGTTATTATCCTCTATGTATCTATTATTCGTCAAGTTATTATCCTCTTATTATTGTCTATTCCGTCAAGTTATTATCCCTCTACTTTAATACTATGTCTATTCCGTCAAGTTATTATCCCTCTTATTATCTGTCTATTCCGTCAAGTTATTATCCCTCTTATTATCTGTCTATTCCGTCAGTTATTATCCTCTTATTATCTGTCTATTCCGTCAAGTTATTATCCTCTATTATTGTCTATTCCGTCAAGTTATTACTCCTCTTATTATCTGTCTATTCCGTCAAGTTATTATCCTCTTATTATCTGTCTATTCCGTCAAGTTATTATCCCTCTTATTATCTGTCTATTCCGTCAAGTTATTATCCCTACATTTGAAATAGTATCTGTCTATTCCGTCAAGTTATTATCCTCTTATTATCTGTCTATTCCGTCAGTTATTATCCCTCTTATTATCTGTCTATTCCGTCAAGTTATTATCCCTCTTATTATCTGTCTATTCCGTCAAGTTATTATCCCTCTTATTATCTGTCTATTCCGTCAAGTTATTATCCTCTTATATCTGTCTATTCCGTCAAGTTATTATCCCTCTTATTATCTGTCTATTCCGTCAAGTTATTATCCTCTCAGACATTGTTGAAATATTATCTGTCTATTCCGTCAAGTTATTATCCCTCTTACTATCTGTCTATTCCGTCAAGTTATTATCCCTCTTATTATCTGTCTATTCCGTCAAGTTATTATCCCTCTTATTATCTGTCTATTCCGTCAAGTTATTATCCCTCTCAGGACATTGTTGAAATATTATCTGTCTATTCCGTCAAGTTATTATCCCTCTTACTATCTGTCTATTCCGTCAAGTTATTATCCCTCTTACTATCTGTCTATTCCGTCAAGTTATTATCCCTCTCAGGACATTGTTGAAATATTATCTGTCTATTCCGTCAAGTTATTACCCCTCTTACTATCTGTCTATTCCGTCAAGTTATTATCCCCTCTTACTATCTGTCTATTCCGTCAAGTTATTATCCCTCTTATTATCTGTCTATTCCGTCAAGTTATTATCCCCTCTTACTATCTGTCTATTCCGTGAAGTTATTATCCCTCTTACTATCTGTCTATTCCGTGAAGTTATTACCCCTCTTACTATCTGTCTATTCCGTGAAGTTATTACCCCTCTTACTATCTGTCTATTCCGTCAAGTTATTACCCCTCTCAGGACATTGTTGAAATATTATCTGTCTATTCCGTGAAGTTATTACCCCTCTTACTATCTGTCTATTCCGTGAAGTTATTACCCCTCTCAGGAAAAGAACAAATGCATCTGTTCTGCAACAGCTTGATACTAAAGAGAGTTAGCTACTAAATAACATAAAATCAAGCACAATTACACATTTCGGACACATCAAACAACAGGAGCACCTAGAAAGGATTTTAAAAACACAAATACTAGTCTGGAACGTAAATTGAACATGCGTCACCCGCATGAGAAAAAAAAACAACAAAAAGAAGGTGAACTTGTGAATGAGACTATCACGTCCTGCAGTAGATTAGGAGGAAAAATAATGAATTTCAGATTTCAGACCGTGTGTGATATTTTAGCGTTATATTTCAACTGTAAAATCTAATCATTATCCCGTTGAAAGTAATAATTATGAAGAAATAATGACTAAAATAATAAGTACACTTTACCCAATATTTTTGCTGGGGCCGGACTCCATTCCTCCATAATGACGCCCCCTCATCCCCTTACTTGATGCTGCCTAATGACTAGATTATGAAAACAACAATATAAGATAACATGGATTCAATGAAATTATATCTATTCGTTTTTCTCCTCTTCTCTGTTTTATAGAAGTGCTGAGGGGAAATGTGTGTGCTTGTGCTAATGCACTATGTAAAGTGTTATTCATTTTCGTAAGGCTGTTCTTGATGCAGCCATTCCATGTTTTGCTAGTCTTACTCTTGCTCTGTACTCGTCATACTGTTTCTGTGTGTCTCTCTATGGTAGACGATACAAGGACATTCTTGCCAGATGTTCAAACCATTTAATATTTTTCTTTTATGAATTGCATGACTGATTTCACATCCAGTTTTCTTCTGATTTCTTCATTTCTAATGTTGTCTCTTCTTGTCACACATGCATCTCTTCTAAGACATCGTTCATTAGCTGTTGTTATTGGCCATGTTTGATACTAGTAACGTAGTGTTGGCCAGAAAATCGTTCTTATAAGATTTTCTTTAGTTTTTAGCGGTGTCTCTTTATGTGACAACAGTGTTGTTGTCTAGACGTTACTTTCGATTATCTAGCTTGTACATATAAGCTGGTTATTGTGTGCCATATTCTTTCATACATTTAACATACACTGTACGTTTTAGAGAAATAGTCAGATTAAGTTGGGTTAACCACATGGAGACAATATATAACTGAAAGAGAACAAATGAAACACGCATGACAGAATGCACTAGTAGAAACATATATCCATACCGTTAACGAATGCATACGTGCAGATTAACAGTAGAACACAATGGGTGGGTAGATACGGACACACACATTGAATCACAAGCTGTAAGCGAGTATATATACGTATATACATATACAAATGAACAGTAAACGAAATTCACATGCAATTAACACGCTTACCTAGTGGTTTCAGTATAGGTAGTTATAATAACATAACATGTCTTATACATGAATCCATTAGTAATGTGAAACTCATAAAACAAATACTGAGCTGATAACTAAAGAATGCATATGTCGTTGAATTAGACCTACAGCGAACAGGCAAAGTCAAGTCCTATACTGCAACGTATGGAACTATATGGGTCGTAAAATCTAACAACTCATTAAACAGAGAGATAAACAGCTACATCCCGTTCAATTTGTCATGCCCACATATAAAAAGAATGTATTAAATAAGTTGAATACATGCAAGGGAACTACACATGTTCCCGACTTCATAAAAATATGATATGACATTCAAACTATGATACCATCTAGAAGATACCTTCTTTTTGTTATATATTTATCGCATCCGTTGCTATGATTGAAGAAAACGAATAGATTCTTGCATTTCCTGTGCACAATACAACCCGGTGAACCACGGTAAACAAATGAAATCACAAGTGCGACACAAACGGTTAGTTAAAGGTGCATATCATATTTAGTGTGAAGCTATTGTGTCCTATTGTTGACTTCTCCAAACAGATATTGATGTAGCGTTTCTAATGAGTTTGAATTGAACATTTATTTCAGTTCAAAAAGTGTCATTAATTATATACGAGCATTTCCGCAAAGAGGCACAGATGGGTCATTTGTACCTCAGTATACACCAGCCTAGGGGGTTTGGGGAGTAAGGGATTGGTAGTACCTCTGGTAAGGATGTCTGTCACGCCCTTTTCAGGGCCCATCCCACGTTTGTCCAAACCTGACTTCCAGCTCACACATGTGGTTCCTAGTAGCTGTCAGCATGCGATAGCGGCCACCCCCGGGCAACGGCTGTGACAGGCCGGCTAAACCAGGCGCGGGTAACCGATCCGGTACTAAACCAATCCGTGAATCCGGGTATGCCTACCCTGCATGCAAAGACTGGACTCGGCAGAATGTGCGGAAGAAACTATACTCTGGTTCAACGGACAAGAAGGCGTCTGCCAGCAACGCGCTGCGGAGCGTATTGAGCACGGCCAGGCACGTAGAATGCACTGGCCATCCGCTGCACCCAGATCCTTATCCAGCCGTCTCAACTTTGTCCTGCCTCTGGACACAGAAGGAATTGGGCGAGAGAGTGCGTCGACGAAATGCGCAACTCTTTCTCACTTTAAACCAAATCATTGCGCAAGTCACTATTTCAACCATCCATCAAACATTGCTCAACTACATTCCCTTGGATGAAAATGTGTTTGGTCATCATCACCCGTGATGGACGAGCATCATACACCAGCCATAGAAAAAAACAATTTTATTGCAGTGATATATCCCTACCACATTAGTTAATTAACACAAGAACATTGTAACAAACAATCATCGATTCAAAGAGAACATCTAGTAGTTTCGCCATTGCAAGTCACACGCCTGGATGTGAAAGGAGGAGGGCATTATGGCAGTACAGCTAACTGTGTATGTTATTTAAAAACAATAATACATCAACGTCTGCATTTCTTGTTTATTTCATAACTGCTTTGACTCCCATATATGAGATGTAATGATACACCTATGCATGAAACTTGTCATCAAATGTCAAATTGCCGCGTTTACTGTTTACATTAAAATTTAGTTTCAGACTCTCCGAATATGCAGCCAACATCAAAGAAAACCGTTATATAACAAAATCCAGGTATCCTATAGAGATGTCTTCCTTCCGACATTTACATAGGTACAATTTAAGATTGGGTGGATCCCATCCAACGTGACTACGTCTGCAACACTATTTAGACCAGTGTAGCTCTCCCTCGATCCCTACCCGCTTAGACAGGCAAGATCAGTTGACTGTTACCAGAGCAACCACGTGGAGGTGGGGTAGTATCTTGTGTAGTGTCAGCACATTTGTCATGGCGCGGCGTTGTCCTTACGCGCCTCTTTGCGTTCGATTTCGTATGCTCGTCTAAAGCATGCGATGGATTGCCTCATAAAGCAGCATGTCGATTGGAGTTCTTCGAGAGTTTCCCATAGCTTGAACTGTATGCTTCGTTCGTCAGGCCATGTTTCGTTTCGTTGGTGTATACATGATGGACACTACTGCAAGAGGTGTTCTAGAGTTTGAGTTTCTGTCTAACATGCACACCGTGCAGTCTGAGTAGGCTTTATTCTTTGCATGTGATGGTTAAGCCTGCAATGTAATATTTGTATGCGAAAAATTGGTGTGTGTTGTCTTCTGTGTAGTCTGCTGATAGGTTAGTGTGGTTGTTTCATGTGGGTTTGTTGCATCCACAACTCTGGATTTTCACTTTAAATGTGCCTTGCTTTCTGGTAGTGACACCGGGTGTTTGAGTTGTATAAGATGTGTTCCCTCTTTAGCCAGCCTGTTTGATCTCTCATTTCCTAATACGATACGCCACTCTGGGCTGGTATTCACTGTGTAATATTTTGATTGTGTTCTGATAGCTTATTTGGCTGTAGTGTCAGCTCTCTTTCCATATTACTTTCCATATTATATTTCCATATTTCTTTCAAAACAGTATAACATGAGAATCAATATAATAAAAACAGAGACAATGACGATAACGATAAGCAGACAACCAGAATGCCTTACAATAAAATTCTAGAATAGAGAAATTATTAAACAAAACAAAATTCAACCGTGTGGTGTCAAAACCCTCAGGATAAGCAAAGAATGGCACCACTGCAACATACACGGCATGTCGTAAAATGTGATTGAATTAGGACCTATGTATGCTACCCTAGAAAAGAAAAAAGCGTCGCAGAAATCGGATGTGCAGCCCTACTTCAAGCCGCATAACTGGCACAAGGTGCAATCAGTCTGAGGATCATATCTTACCATACTAACAACACGAACAATGATATCAATGAACAGTAACGAGTACTATATATATATCTTACCATACTAACAACACGAACAATGATATCAATGAACAGTAACGAGTAAATAGACAGTCTTCGTCTTTTGATCGTTCTAAAGCCATTTTTATCATTCTGTTGTTATATATAAACTGTCAAACATCAGAACGTAATGTACGTGCACAAGCCTTCAGCACCTATTGGAGCACAGTTGCTTATCCTTGGGTGGGGTGTTCCATTTCAGCCATCGTTTGTGTGCGGTACGCTTTCCGCTAGTCTTTGGCTGTCCCCAGCCGAAACCCACAAGACAGAGGGTTGTCATTTTCTTTTAAGGCAACGACCATTAGACGGCCTGCCCTCCCGGGCTTATGAGCACCATCTGCCCAGCAAAATCGGTCGTTGGTTTGCAACACCTTCGTTTTCCGCCCGTTCAGGTTTGTTTACGGTTTGCTCCGCTAGTCTTTGATTGTTCCCAATCAAACTACAAGGCAGCAGTAGTTTCCTGCGAGCGGAAACGCACACTGGCTTTTCCTCTTCTGGGTTTTCCAGTTGTTCTGCACATTTGGGTGGGAGGAACACCCTCTTGCCTTCCATGCTTTTCGCTGCCAAGCGTGCCGTGCTTGCACTGATTTTCCCTCTGCTGGGCTTTTCAGTAGTTCTGCTCATGTGAGTAGGACGCACACCCTCTTGCCTGCCATGCTCGCCGCTGCAGTGCTTGCCCCGCTTTCCGTGCCGGTCTGTCCTTCGATGAGGCCCACTATGGCTTTGCCAGCGTTCGTGTTCACTCTGCCCTGATGCCTATCTCACTATTTCCGTCAATTCCCACTGGGCTATCCGACTTCCACGGGGCAAAAACCGAGTCTCGCAACATCATGCCCACGTGAATTTCAACTCGACTCCCAGCATACTCATCGGCTCTAGAGAGGCGGCTCAAGAGAGAGCATGCCTGGGCTCCGAATTTTGCCACACGCGGGTCAACGTCCCGTCGATAGTTTTGATTCGTGCATCCATCTCTGTGATGGGGGCTAGACTTTTGACCTATGTGGACCAATGTGCAGACCGACTCATCACCCAGCATACTCATTGGCTCAGGAGAGGAGAATCAAGAGAGAGAATGCGCTGGCCCCGAGTTCCACCCCGCGAGGTTTCACATGTATCCTTCTAGTCAGGGGCGGTTCGACATTAAGGGCCAGTGGGCCAGGCACCACCAAAAATATTGAGTAACGTGTACTTATTATTTAAGACATTATTTGTTTATAATTATTACTTTCAACAGAATACTGATTAGCTTTGAAAATTGATATATAACGCTAACATATCACACACATTCTGAAATCTTAAATTCAGCATGTGTTTCCTCTAATTAGTATACGAAATGGTCACTAGGGGCCAGTAAGAACAGGCCTAGCAAATAAAAATAATTAACGTGTACTTATTATTTTTTTTTTAAATTGTTCGTAATTATTATTGTTAACGTGACACTGATTAGCTTTGAAATTTGAATATTTAACACTACAATATAAATAGTATATCATAATAATATAACAATCATAATACTATATACACATTATTATTTAAAAATATTATATACTGTATCAAATTCAGCTTCTCTCTATAACTCTTGATATATATATATATATATAAGCGCACTGTGTTTTATCGGATCGTTTTAAAATTCTCTACTGACGATGTAACATTGCCACTTCTGACCTTTGACCGCTACCTTAAATAATAACTGCCAAAATAATTTATATCATTTTATTCAACGGAAGCTAAGTTCCTACGCGATCAACCAATTAACAGTTAAACGAAGACACTTTATTAAATAGTACTTTGTATAATTATCGATTGAATCACATATTATATATAAAATAGTAGAAAAGGATATGCATTAATATAAATATATAACTAACTATTATTATAATCGTTAACGGTAATCGTCCGTTTCGTATTCAATATACACATGTCTTCTACAACGTACACACTCGTTTGTGATTAACAAGCTGGGACCTACTTTTTAAGTTTTGACTTACTCGAAATTCAAATTGAATCAAGTGGATTATTTATTATGATATTCGTTCCCTTCGTTAAAGATAGAATAAAAGCTTGTAGGTTGTAGGGATCTCAAACATTTCACTGAAAGAATACAAAAATACCATGAAAGTTAACTCCATTTAGAAAATGACTGTAAATTTAAAATATTTGGGACTGTAAACATTGCTTGACAGATTGACTCTGCACAAACAATTTCAGTCCAGAAACACAATGACCTCGTCACAAAAAATAGACACATACTAAACAGAGTGATAGAGTGTTTACTATTTTGTGGAACTCATGAACTAGCTTTGAGGGGTCACACCGAAATACGAAGTTCAGCAAACCTGGGTAATTTCTTAGATCAGTTATTTTTACTCGGTAATCTTGATAGTGTGTTAGACGATCATTTGAAAAGTACATCAGTTGTTAAATATACCTCACACATAATACAGAATGAGCTGTTAGACTGCATGTATCATGTGTTCATTGAGGAATTGATCAACGATATTAACGCTGCCAATTATGTTTCTCTGCAAGCTGATGAAACAACTGACATAACATGCCGAAGTCAGTTTGTTATTATTGTATGGTATATTAAAGGGGATATGCCCGTTGAAAGAGTTATTTCCTTTGAAGAGGTTCATGATCGAAGAGCTAATGGTCTCAGTGAAGTTTTGCAAAGAACTCTAAAACGTTTCAATGTGTGAAAAAAAACTCATAGCTCAAGCATACTATGGCGTTGCTGTTATGCAGGACTATGTAGGTGGTGTTCAGACTCTGATACATAATTCTTTCCCGTATACCAAATATACACACTGTTACGCACATCCGCTTAATTTGTTAATAAAACATGCTTGTTCTAAGACCATAAAATCAGTTAATTTGTTTGTTTTTTTCAATATTACTGGATTCGCAACGTTTTTCTCTTCTTCGCTTAAGTGTAGTGACCTATTACGATCAATCTACAATAAGCGGATTCTAACTGTTTCCACAACAAGGTGGAACTTTCAGTCTCGCGTTGTGAATACTGTTCATGACAACAATACTAATTTATTCGAATACTTTGAAAAGATTGAAGTAGAAGATGGATGTAACAGTGAGTCAAGATTTTGGTTTGCAAAATTTCTTAGCAATTCAGAATTATGTTTTTCTAAAAATTTTTCTATGACATTATAAGGCATGTTGATATCCTGTTCAACGCAATTTTAAATGCAGAGTAGTAATTCAGTTATCATATCCAATGCGTTACATCATTTTGAAAATATATGTAACTGAAATAAGACAGAACACTAGGAAGTATCAAGTGAATGAACACACGTGTTCTGTTCCTCTAAGAAAACGCTCTAAACACGACTGTGAAGTAAACCTGACAGCAGATGCCCAAGAAGTATGTGACACTGTGCTAAAATAACGATTCCAAGAGTCTCAAATATTTAGTAGCTTCGAAATTATTGACCCAAAGCAATTTGTTACGTTCAGAGAACGTTTGCCAGCGAACGTAATCAACACTTTTGCATCAAGCTACAGTCCCATTATTTGCAAAGATAAATTAAAAAAGGAACTATCAGTGATCTATCACAATGATACTTTCAAAGATATTCCTTCAGTCTGTGATTTATACAGTTTGTTCTTGCATCATTCCTTCGATCAATCATTTTCTGAAGAGCACAACACTCTGCAAATTACACAAACCACTCAACAGAAGAAGCAGAATGGTGTCTCAGCACCTTGAAAAGAATATAAACATTCCTTAGGAATAGTATGGACCAAGACAGGTTGAATTCACTGGATGTATGTTCAGTTCACAAGAAGGAAATTAGGGAAATTCGAAACTTCAACAACAGAGTCATCAATATGTTTGCCAGCCAGAAAAACAGACGAACTCAACTCCTCTACAAATGAAACAAGAGATTGGTGAGTTCCTAAAACCATGATTTTTCCCAAATTTGTGTCTGGCCCCACCACCAAATATAAACACGAGCCGCCACTGCTTCTAGCTTTGCCTATTGAACGGGAGAGTCGAGCATTAATAGTCACTCTGGGAGTTCGCTCATCTATGTTGCAAGCGGATCCCATCAAACATGACTAACTTTGAATCTCTACTTGCCCCAGAGTAGCTCTCCCACGGCACCTGCCCTTTTATCCAGGCCAGAACTACCGTATGTTACCAGAGTCACCACTTGGAGGTGACAGCACGAGATTAGAACCATCTGCCTAACCTGGCGTGCCGCTTCCTTGCATCTATGACCCCGTAAATAGATATATCTTACCATACTAACATCAAGAATAGTGATATCAATAAACAATAACGAGTGCAATAGATATAAAACTTACCATACTAACATCAAGAACAATGATGGCAACGACCAATAACGAGTACAATAAATACATATCTTACCATACTAACAACAAGGACAATGATGTCAATGAACAACATCGAGTACAATACATATATATCTTACCATACCAGCATCACGAACAATGATATCAATGAACAAAAACGAGTACAATGGGCACATATATTACCATACTTTAATCAAGAACAATGATATCAATGAACAATATTGAATACAATAGATATATCTTACCATACTGACATGATGGACCGAAGTAATGATATTTGCAAATATTATTTGGACATGTTCCGTTTACATTACAACGTGTATTCGGTGGGCAATAGCACATTGTCTTGCATTCTTCCCCAAAATAATTAGATGGACAGGCTGTAACAATGTAAATCAAATGAATTAGTAATATGATTTAAATAATATTTAGTATAAACATGTTATATTGACATTTTCAATCTGACATTGAAAAAATATGTCTTTTTGTGTGTAATATTGCAGTAATTGTTATTTAATGAAGTATGTGCTCATGAACTATACAAGACAGCAAATACTCACAAGCTACTTACACAGTAAATATATATATATATATATATATATATATATATATATATATATATATATATATATATATATATATATATATCATCATCAAATAGCTTGTCCTCAGCAGAACTTTGCTACCCCAACAATCCTCCGGAATTTCTCTCTCTCATAGGACATATGTCGTGCCTCTGCAACCGTCATGTTCAAACCATCAGTTACATCCTGACTCCATCTTCTCCGTGGTCTTCCTCTTCTTCTATTTTCCGGTATGCCTCCTTCCATGATGGTAGTCTCTAGCCCTCATGTCTTTTTATATGTACAAAACATCTCAATTTTCTCTTTCTTATTTGTAGCATCAGCCAGTTTTCTTTGATTTTGGGTTCTTTCTGGATAGAATCGATTAGTTCTCTTCTCTGTCCAAGATATACGAAGTACTCTTCTGTGACACGTATATTCAAAAGTACATATATGTTTTTCAACTGCTCTATTAAATGTCCATGCTTCACACCCATACGTTGGCACTGGGAATATGCATGATCTTAGTATTCTGATGATTGTTTTCTTATTAGTTCCGTTCAATACTGTTTTGATTATTTTTATTTTGTACATCCATTTTTGTTCTTCTTTTAATTTCCTTTATCCCATTTCCATCTGTTGTTAGCAGTGAACCAAGATATTCAAAACTGTTCACATTTTCATCTGTTGCTAGCAGTGAACCACGATATTCAAAACTGTTCACATTTCCATCTGTTGTTAGCAGTGAACCAAGATATTCAAAACTGTTCACATTTCCATCTGTTGTTAGCAGTGAACCAAGATATTCAAAACTGTTCACATTTCCATCTGTTGTTAGCAGTGAACCACGATATTCAAAACTGTTCACATTTTCTACTTTCTCTCCATTTATAAAAATATCATTTTTGATGTTCGTTTTATCAGTTGTCACTATTTTTGTTTTTACCACATTGAGATATAGATTTTGTTTTTCGCTTTTATCTTTCACTTCTAATAATTTCTGTTGTGATTATTTCTCAATCCCTATTGTGATGTTGACAGTAACACTGCATCGTCAGCGTATCGTAGTTCATGTATTTCTCTTCCTCCGATTATAAAAGGATCGTATTGTTCTTTTCCGCTATCTTCTATAACATTAATCATTATGTTTTCTGGATATGTGTTAAACAGACCAGGCGACAGAATGCAGCCTTGTCTGACTCCCTGCCCTATGTCAAACCAGTCCGATGTATCATCACATGTTCTTACAGATGCCATTTTATCACTATACAGTTCTTTTATGATCTTTATCTAATGTAATGTAAATCCCATTTCTCCCATAATCTTCCACAATCCCTGATGCTCTACACAATCAAATGCCTTTGAGTAGTCAATAAAACATGAGTGCAGATCTACATTATACTCGCTAGATCTTTCTATGATTGTTCTCATGTTAAATGTATGGTCTCGTGTACCTCTGTTCCGTCTAAACCCAGTTTGTGTTATGTTGATATTTTGTACTATTTTCCTATACAGTCTTCCCATAATAGTTGTTTAACTGATTCAGTACCAGGTTTTTTCACCTCTGGACGGAATTATTTTTTAGCTTCAAAAATATTGCACACATACTTTAGTTAAATTAAAATATTGTTTCTAAATATGATTTAAAGTTGAACTTATTATATATCAAATTAAAGATAAATGATTGTACTTTCATAAAATATTTATTGTATGCGAAAATATAATGTTGTGTTGACTGTGCATGACAAATATTAGCATGTAATAAAAAATTAATTGAAATTGTGAGAACAAAATCCAACTTACCAAGGGCCTTGAGGAACAATATGGTGAATAAGTCAGTGTAACTGCTCTCTTTATATAAGTAATCCATTTATGAATACACAAAAATTAAGAAAATATTGATGGAATATATGGTTTACTAACTGTTCGCAAATTAGCAACACGACCATCTTTGAAGAAATTTACATTAAAAATTGTCAAATTGAAGATTTCACATACTAAACATTCATGTCTCATAATATATAATCACATACAGTGGAAATTATAGCAATATTTACAGGAATAAAGAACTAAAGTATATGAATAATAGTCCTAACATAGCAACTATATAACTTCTCTCCAAGTAGACTGTGTAGGTTCTGTCTGAATCCTTCTTCTTTTGTTGCAATCCTACTGGAACCTGACTGGGGCAACGCCCTCTCGCAGCTGGTTGGGAAACACTACTAGTATTATTTAAATTATTAATAATCGACGTATTTAAATCACAAACTTCTGTGTCATCAGAAGCTTCACTATCTTCACTATCAGTATCTACATCTTCATGCAACCAATCTCGCGCTTCTGCAGCTGTAAAACGTGCAGAACGAGCTGATAACAAACCATTTCTAGACTCTGAATTGTTAGACATTATTTTTAATCACAGGGTAACTTGAAAACGAAAATTAAACTTGGTTTCACTTCTGATTCTAGTCAAAACCACGATGTTGTGATTTGATTATCGTTAGTACTTCCTTTCTACTTAGTTTCCGGTTGATATAAAACTACAATCGGAGTGAAAATTAATAAAACTCAACGCAATAGTAGCCGTCTTTTAAAAGACGTTTGGGACACGCAGATAAGAAATATGTGCACTACAGTGTTCCACGGGACTGAATCAGTTAATAAGATTGTATATGTCCGTCTAATCAATGCCACTGTTCTATAGTTGGTACATAATGAGGTGTCTCTCTTTTTAGGTATTGGGATAAATATTGATCTTTTCCATTCCTTTGGCCATATTCCTGTTTCCATACCTATTTGCATATTGCATGCTATATTTGTATGCTTTGCTTTCCTCCTGCTTTGATAAATTCTGCTGACATATTATCACATCCTGGTGATTTTCCCATCTTCAAGCTTTTTATTGCATCTTCAACTTCCTCTAGCGTTGGTTCTGGTTCTTTCTCTGTGATTATTTCAGTGTTCGCTCTATTGTCCTTTTCACCTCTGTTCATATACATTTCACTGCAATATTCTTTCCATCTGTTGAGAATTTCGCTTGTTCTGTTAGGGTTGTTCCCATATTATCTTTTATTGCATTTAGTTTTGGTCATGGATTTTATTTCTATGAACATTTCCTGTTCTCTCTATTTCTTCTAACCTTACACAACAATTTTATAAGCATTGCTTTTTTTTATTTCATCTTATGTTTCTTCCTTGAAACTAAAATTGAAAATTCACCAATACTAAAAAAGAACAACTGCGTATAGACAGCAAAGGCTACAAAATAATGAAATAAAAGAGGAATATCAGCTCGAACTTAAGAATAGGTTTGAGTTAATCAATGGTGAAAATGAACAGAACATTGAAGACAAATGGACTATAATAAAGGACACACTATTGGGGCCATCAAATAGTAGCGCAGGATTAAAGACGAAAGACAGAAAACCCTGGATAAGCGATGACACCTGGACATGTATTCAAGAAAGAAGAAAGATGAAACTGACCATACTTAATACTAAGGATGCAACATATGAAATCCAAGCTAAAGAGGAATATAGACTAAAAGACAAGGAAGTGAAAAGAACGGCTAGAAGAGATAAAAGAGCGTATGTCAATCGACTGGCCGAAGAAGGGGAAAAGCAGCTAAGACTGGAAACAGTAAAATGCTCTACAATACACTACAACAACTTACTGGAACTTTTATTTCAAAGGGTGGCCCAAACAAGAGTAAAGATTGTAAAGTTCTAACATCAGATACCGAACAGAAGAAAATATGGACAGAACATTTTGAAGAAATATTAAATAGATCTGATCCACCAGTACTACTCAAGTTTGACGATGAGGCAAGAAACAGCTCCTCACAAATTAACGAAGACATGATAAGTGTAGCTGAGGTCAAGGAGGCAATCCATTCCTTGATAAACAATAAGGCAGCGGGTGATGACAACATTACTGCAGAAATGCTCAAAGCGGCTGATGATACAACTATTAGCCAGGTGCAAGAGCTATTTAATAAAGTATGGGAAGAAGAAACTGTCCCAGATCAATGAAAAAGGGAATAATTGTTAAGATCTTCAAAAAGGTGATCTCATAGACTGGAGAGGGATCACCCTATTATCAGTAATGACCAAGAATTTCTGCAAAATCATTCTTAATAGAATCAAAGTAGCGGTGGACACAACCCTGAGAGAAGAACAAACTGGTTTTAGACCTGGGAGAAGCTGCTTAGACCATATAATTACCCTACGACTAATTTTGTAGGAACATATTGAGAAGCAACAACCACTCATACTAAATTTCATCGATTTTAAAAATGCCTTTGATAGTCTACAGTCTACACATACTCTCTCTGTGCAATATTATGAGATGCTATGGAATACCAGACAAAATAATGAACATTATTAAGAACCTCTATGATGGTTCACAGTGTGCAGTTCACACTGATGGTGGATACATCGACTGGTTTATGGTTGAAACCGGATTAAAGCAAGGCTGTATTCTATCTCCGCTATTGTTTGGAGTGGCCATTGATTGTGTGATGCAAAAATGTTGCAGGGGCGAACCTGGCATCGATTGGGTAGAAAATGGTCAACTGGAAGATTTGGATTTTGCAGATGATATTGCCTTGTTAAGTAGAAACAACCAAGATATGCAAAGGAAAGCAGACAACTTGCCATCTATAGCATAAAATTTGATTTGGACTGCAGATAAGCTATGGAAAAAAAAATATAATGAAAACACCTATCGCAAGTAATGCAGATATCACACTGGAATCTAAAATTATAAAACTAACAGAGCAGTTCACCTATTTAGGTAGCAATGTTGATTGCACAGGAAATGTTAAAAAGAAATTATGATACGAATTGGCAAAGCAACATCAGCTTTTAAACGTCTGAATAAAATATGGAACTGCAAGTTACTCGTATATAGTATTACAACTAAATTTAAAATTTTCAATTAAAATGATGTATCAATTCTGACATATGCAAGAGAGAGTTGGAAAATGACTAAATATATAGAAAGCAAGTTTAATGCATTTGAAAATAGATATCTGCAAAAAATAATGAATATAAAATGGAACGAATTCAGGAGAAGTGATGAAATCAGAGACATGTCTGTTCAACCACTAGTGACAACTGTTATAAGAAAGAGAAGATGGAGACATGTTGGGCACACACCTTGAGGAGAAATGATCAACGAATATCAAAGCAGGCATTGAAGTGGGATGCAAAGGGTTCAAGAAAGAGAGGTGGAACCAAGGAGACCCTGAAACGAACTTTGCTGAGAGAGGCGGGAAATATCGGTCTCAGTTCCATGGAGGATATTGAACGAGTCGCCCAGGATAGAGAGGAATGGAGAAATTACGTGAATGTCCTATGTAACGTATAACGGTACGTGAGGAATTATTATTTTTATTATTATTATTACTATGTTCTTCCTTATTTCTTTTGTCATATTTGTGTAGACCAACCTATTTTTTTCTTTGCTATTCCCTTTGTCTTTTTCTCTCTTCTCTGTTGTATTAAACTCTAATGTATTGTTTGCAATCCACTCATTCTTTCTGTCTTTTCTTTGTTGAACCATATCTTTTGCTGTCGACAATAGGATATCTCTAGCATGTGTGGTCAAGTCATCTGGTGTCATCTCTTCTTGGACTGTCATCAGTATTTCAAATCTGTTCTTTACTTCTACTCCATATTCCTCTGGAATTTTATTAGCGTCAAAACGTACTGGTTTTAGTTTCTTCTCGAATTTTCTGAGCTTAATTTTTTTCATCGCCATCAACAGTTCATGGTCACTTCCACAGTCTGTACCAGGCAGGGTTTTGGCAGTTGTTACGTTTGATCGTCATCAACAGTTCATGGTCACTTCCACAGTCTGTACCAGGCAGGGTTTTGACCGTTGTTACGTTTGATCGTCATCAACAGTTCATGGTCACTTCCACAGTCTGTACCAGGCAGGGTTTTGACCGTTGTTACGTTTGATCGTCATCAACAGTTCATGGTCACTTCCACAGTCTGTACCAGGCAGGGTTTTGGCTGTTGTTACGTTTGATCGTCATCAACAGTTCATGGTCACTTCCACAGTCTGTACCAGGCAGGGTTTTGACCGTTGTTACGTTTGATCGTCATCAACAGTTCATGGTCACTTCCACAGTCTGCACCAGGCAGGGTTTTGACCGTTGTTACGTTTGATCGTCATCAACAGTTCATGGTCACTTCCACAGTCTGTACCAGGCAGGGTTTTGACCGTTGTTACGTTTGATCGTCATCAACAGTTCATGGTCACTTCCACAGTCTGTACCAGGCAGGGTTTTGACCGTTGTTACGTTTGATCGTCATCAACAGTTCATGGTCACTTCCACAGTCTGTACCAGGCAGGGTTTTGGCTGTTGTTACGTTTGATCGTCATCAACAGTTCATGGTCACTTCCACAGTCTGTACCAGGCAGGGTTTTGACCGTTGTTACGTTTGATCGTCATCAACAGTTCATGGTCACTTCCACAGTCTGACCAGGCAGGGTTTTGGCCGTTGTTACGTTTGATCGCCATCAACAGTTCATGGTCACTTCCACAGTCTGCACCAGGCAGGGTTTTGACCGTTGTTACGTTTGATCGTCATCAACAGTTCATGGTCACTTCCACAGTCTGTACCAGGCAGGGTTTTGACCGTTGTTACGTTTGATCGTCATCAACAGTTCATGGTCACTTCCACAGTCTGTACCAGGCAGGGTTTTGACCGTTGTTACGTTTGATCGTCATCAACAGTTCATGGTCACTTCCACAGTCTGTACCAGGCAGGGTTTTGACCGTTGTTACGTTTGATCGTCATCAACAGTTCATGGTCACTTCCACAGTCTGTACCAGGCAGGGTTTTGACCGTTGTTACGTTTGATCGTCATCAACAGTTCATGGTCACTTCCACAGTCTGTACCAGGCAGGGTTTTGACCGTTGTTACGTTTGATCGTCATCAACAGTTCATGGTCACTTCCACAGTCTGTACCAGGCAGGGTTTTGACCGTTGTTACGTTTGATCGTCATCAACAGTTCATGGTCACTTCCACAGTCTGCACCAGGCAGGGTTTTGGCTGTTGTTACGTTTGATCGTCATCAACAGTTCATGGTCACTTCCACAGTCTGTACCAGGCAGGGTTTTGACCGTTGTTACGTTTGATCGTCATCAACAGTTCATGGTCACTTCCACAGTCTGCACCAGGCAGGGTTTTGACCGTTGTTACGTTTGATCGCCATCAACAGTTCATGGTCACTTCCACAGTCTGTACCAGGCAGGGTTTTGACCGTTGTTACGTTTGATCGTCATCAACAGTTCATGGTCACTTCCACAGTCTGACCAGGCAGGGTTTTGACCGTTGTTACGTTTGATCGTCATCAACAGTTCATGGTCACTTCCACAGTCTGTACCAGGCAGGGTTTTGGCTGTTGTTACGTTTGATCGTCATCAACAGTTCATGGTCACTTCCACAGTCTGCACCAGGCAGGGTTTTGGCCGTTGTTACGTTTGATCGCCATCAACAGTTCATGGTCACTTCCACAGTCTGCACCAGGCAGGGTTTTGGCCGTTGTTACGTTTGATCGCCATCGCGTTGTACTTAATTATAAACCGATTTGCGTTGTTGGTCTTCCCATCGTGCGTATTATATAACGTTTAGGTTATGTTCTTCCATCTGATGACGTCCATGTATATAACCTTCTAGGATGTTCTTCCCATCTGATGACATCCATGTATAAACCTTCTATGGATGTTCTTCCCATCTGGTGACATCCATGTATAAACCTTCTAGGATGTTCTTCCAATCTGTGACATCCAGGTATTAACCTTCTAGGATGTTCTTCCCATCTGGTGACGTCCAGGTATATAACCTTCTAGGATGTTCTTCCAAACTGATGACATCCAGGTATTAACCTTCTAGGATGTTCTTCCCATCTGGTGACATCCAGGTATATAACCTTCTAGGATGTTCTTCCCATCTGTTGACGTCCAGGTATATAACCTTCTAGGATGTTCTTCCCATCTGGTGACATCCAGGGATAAAACCTTCTATGATGTTCTTCCCATCTGGTGACGTCCAGGTATATAACCTTCTAGGATGTTCTTCCCATCTGGTGACGTCCAGGTATATAACCTTTAGGATGTTCTTCCCATCTGATGACATCCAGGTATTAACCTTCTAGGATGTTCTTCCCATCTGGTGACGTCCAGGTATATAACCTATTAGATGTTCTTCCCATCTGATGACATCCAGGTATGTAACCTTCTAGGATGTTCTTCCCATCTGATAGACGTCCAGGTATATAACCTTCTATGATGTTTTCCCATCTGAAGACATCCATGTATTTAACCTTCTAGGATGTTCTCCCATCTGATAACGTCCAGGTAATAACCTTCTAGGATGTTTTTCCCATCTGATGACATCCATGTATTTAACCTTCTAGGATGTTCTTCCCATCTGGTGACGTCCAGGTATATAACCTTCTAGAATGTTCTTCCCATCTGATGACATCCAGGTATGTAACCTTCTAGGATGTTCTTCCCATCTGGTGACGTCCAGGTATATAACCTTTAGGATGTTTTCCCATCTGTGACGTCAAAGGTATAAACCTTCTATGATGTTCTTCCCATCTAATGACATCCAGGAATATAACCTTTAGGATGTTTTCCCATCTGATGACATCCAGGTATAAAACCTTCTATGATGTTCTTCCCATCTAATGACATCCAGGAATATAACCTTCTAGGATGTTCTTCCCATCTGGTGACGTCCAGGTATATAACCTTCTAGGATGTTCTTCCCATCTGGTGACATCCAGGTATATAACCTTCTAGGATGTTCTTCCCATCTGGTGACGTCCAGGTATATAACCTTCTATGATGGTTTTTCCCATCTGGTGACATCCAGGTATATAACTTATATGATGTTCTTCCCATCTGATGACTCCAGGTATTTAACCTTCTAGATGTTCTTCCCATCTGGTGACGTCCAGGTATATAACCTTTAGGATGTTCTTCCCAATCTGATGACATCCAGGTATTTAACCTTCTAGGATGTTCTTCCCATCTGGTGAACGTCCAGGTAAAACCTTCTATGATGTTCTTCCCATCTGGTGACATCCAGGTATATAACCTTCTAGGATGTTCTTCCCATCTGGTGACTCCAGGTATAAACCTTCTATGATGTTCTTCCCATCTGGTGACGTCCAGGTATATAACCTTCTAGGATGTTCTTCCCATCTGGTGACGTCCAGGTATATAACCTTTAGATGTTCTTCCCATCTGGTGACATCCAGGTATTAACCTTCTAGGATGTTCTTCCCATCTGGTGACGTCCAGGTATATAACCTTCTAGATATTCTTCCCATCTGATGACATCCAGGTATTTAACCTTCTAGGATGTTCTTTCCCACTGTGACGTCCAGGTAATAACCTTCTAGGATATTTTCCCATCTGATGACATCCAGGGATTAACCTTCTAGGATGTTCTTCCCATCTGTGACGTCCAGGTAATAACCTTCTAGGAAAGTTTTCCCATCTGGTGACTCCAGGTATATAACCTTCTAGGATGTTCTTCCCATCTGGTGACGTCCAGGTATATAACCTTCTAGAATGTTCTTCCCATCTGGTGACGTCCAGGTATATAACCTTCAGATGTTCTTCCCATCTGGTGACGTCCAGGTATATAACCTTCTAGGATGTTCTTCCCATCTGGTGACGTCCAGGTATATAACCTTCTATGATGTTCTTCCCATCTAGTGACGTCCAGGTATATAACCTTCTATGATGTTCTTCCCATCTGGTGACGTCCAGGTATATAACCTTCTAGGATGTTCTTCCCATCTGGTGACGTCCAGGTATATAACCTTCTAGGATGTTCTTCCCATCTGGTGACGTCCAGGTATATAACCTTCTAGGATGTTCTTCCCATCTGATGACATCCAGGTATATAACCTTCTAGGGTGTTCTTCCCATCTGTGACATCCAGGTATATAACCTTCTAGATGTTCTTCCCATCTGGTGACGTCCAGGTATATAACCTTCTAGGATGTTCTTCCCATCTGGTGACGTCCAGGTATATAACCTTCTATGATGTTCTTCCCATCTGGTGACATTCCCGGTATATAACCCTTCTATGATGTTCTTCCCATCTGGTGACGTCCAGGTATATAACCTCTAGATGTTCTTCCCATCTGGTGACATCCAGGTATATAACCTTCTATGATGTTTTGAACATTGGTGACGTTCCAGGTATATCACCTCATTTCTATTGGATGTTTTCCCTCATCTTGGTTCATCCTTGTATATAACCTTTGGATGACTTGTTTAAAATGTGTTTGATACACCCAGATCATTTTCCTGCAGAAAGTTATCATTTCCTCTGTCTTTATTTCATTGTATTCTTTTTGTATATGTTGTTTTTTTTCTTGTTCTAAAGTTTTCAACTTTGGCATTGTATTCCTATGTATTAGATGTTGCTTTTGTAATATATCCCCGACTGTTTCCTTTGAGATTTAAAACAATTTACTAAATGCTTTTCTCGCATCTAGAATTTCATATATTTGATATGTATTGTTCTATTTTCTATTAACTATCTGATTTTTTCATTTATGGGATTTTATTCCAAGTGTATTATATTTTGTTTTTAATATATCCAACACTTCTTCCTTCCTTCTTTTCCTCTCAGAGTTTTATATGAAACATTCCATGTGTTTAAAGGATCCTTGGGCGCCTCCACTCTATGTTCTAGAAATTCAAATATGTTGGATATTTAGTTGTTCTATTTCTATCTCAACTATCTGATGTTTTCCCTTATTCATCGTTCTCATATTCCACGTTTATATTTTAATTGTCTTAATATGTCCAACGCGGGGGCCTTCCTTGAGAACACATTCAGGCTTTTGGCCGTCATCAGATTTGTTAGTATTAGTGCCCGATTTGGACTGTTCCCCAGTGTGTTTATAAGATCCTCCTAGCCTGGGGGCCTCACCAACGGATCTAGTTTCTATTATGTTATATTCCATATTATTATTGGGGTTTTCTAGGCATTTTTTTGGGAAGGTAGTCTGCCATTGCTTTCCTTCCTGGCAGTGACTCATGTCCATGACTCCTATGACATTACTATTTGATTCATCGTCATATACTTCCAGATATATGGCCAGCATGTAGATATCAATTACATGTACTTTTTGTTATACATTTATTATATTTCTGACGTATTTCTTTCTATAAAAATCGATCTTGCGCTCTTGCCTTCGTGTACACGCTTTTACACCTTGTTATTAGTTATGTTATGTTATGAGATCGACGCATGGAACGTTGGACTTTCGCTTGCTTGCTCCGTCTACAAATTCAGCAGTCATCCGAAAGTTCACTTGCTCCCCGCGCGCTTGAGAAAATTGATAGCCCATATCACATAAATGAGTTTGTACCGCATTGATGACATTTATTATATCAATGCATCTGACCGCTTAAGTCGGGGAGGTGTTTGCAAGCAAGTCAGCAAGTTTGTTGACCTTCACTCCAACATGTCCAGTTGTGAACATCTAAGTCATTGTCTTTAGATGTGATCTGCGAATGATGTCCACCCATTCTGCGAGTACACTTCCAGATTACATCCCTTGAAACATATTCATAGAGTCTGATATGTTTAAGAGTAAAGAGATAGCTTGCCTGTTGCTTAGACACATACGAGAGAGAGAAATCAATGTAGGCAGCCTCAATTTACATAGTCGTGATTTATGTTGTTGTCTTGAAGACGTTACAGTCTTTATGAAACGTGTTACGGTTTCGTTGTGCTGAAAAAAACTAAGGCTGATCTTATTCTGAATAATACATTATCTGAAGTGTACTCTTAGTACTTTTCGCATGCTCCGTATTCTATATATGTATATGTTAAATGTCAAAAATATCAGAATTCAAATATATACCGTATATACTATTAACGTTATTATATATACATTATTTTTTATTACTTCCCACACTTTCATTAGATAGCAAGCTAATCTGTAAAAATACTTATGCCATTTTCATTTGGAATATTTCTGACAAATATATCTTGATAAATATTAGCAATACCAGCATGGTTACTTTATTATCCAATTATTGTCATCATTTTTTTTGTGGACTTTAAAACATCTACAACATGAAAACATATTGTGCCCAAGTTTCTAGAGATGCAACATTGATTATCTTGAATTATATAAAGCTAACAGCAACAAGAATACAAAACAAATTTGACATACTTATGGCGGCTCAAGAGGACATGACACCTGACGAACTGGCAACACAGGCAAGAGATATATTACTCTCCACCGCACAAAACATCGTACCCAGGAAAGTATAGAAGAAACAGGTCTACATAACTGAAAAAACACTGAAGCTAATTGAAGAAAGAAGAAAGCTAAAACAGACGGGGTTAAAACGAAACAGCACTGAATATAAAAACTGCTGAAAGAGAAGTCAAGAAAGAAATCCGAAAAGACAAGAAACAACACATAGTCACCTCATGCAATAAAATTGATAAATTAAAAAAACATGGGAAAGAGAGAGAAATGTACAAAGAAATTAATATAATGACACGTGACTTCAGCCCATCAATACAAGTCATAAACGATAACAATGGCAAAACATTAACAAAAAAGAAAGATGTACTAGAAAGATGGCGTGAGTACTGCAGAAACATGTATGAAGACACATCTAAAAATCCACATAAGATAATAACAGAAAGCGAAGAGACAGAACCAGAGCCCATGTTGGACGAAGTGCGCCTGGCCATCAAAAGACTGAAGAGAGGGAAGTCACCAGGGTGCGATGATCTACCAGCGGAATTGATTCAAGCAGGTGGGGAGGCCAGTGTTCGGGTATATCATAAATTGTGCACAAAGATATGGAATAGCTCCTCCTGGCCAAAGGAATGGAAAAGATCAGTATTTATACCTATTCTAAAGATGGGAAACATGAAACTATGCACACACTACAGAACTATTGCCCTTATAAGTGACGCCAGCAAAATCCTACTAAAAATCATAATGAAGAGGATGGAACAAAAATTAGAAGATGAAATACACGAAACACAAGCAGGTTTCAGAAGAGGTAGAGGAACTAGAGACCATATTTGTAGCATGAGACTCATTATCGAGAAATGCAGAGAATACAACAAAGACCTGCATGCATGTTTCATAGACTACAGCAAGGCTTTCGACCATATACAACATCAGAAAATGTGGAACATCATGAAAGACATGCACTTTCCAACACACACAATACAACTCATAGAATATCTATACCACGAACAACAGGCAACCATTAAAATAGGAGGTGAAATAGCTGAATGGTTCGAGATCCAAAAGGAGGTACGACAGGGATGTATTTTGTCACCAACCTTATTAAACATATATGCGGAGAACATCATGAGGAATGTAAAAGATGATGCCAACTATGTGAATTACGACCCTCTCACTATAGGCGGCAAATGCATACCAGAACTTAGATACGCAGACGATACAGTATTATTATCCACCAGCAAAAAGGTTTGGAAAACATAATCATGACGACCAAGAAACATAGTGAAGACCAACATCTATATTTGAATACACAAAAAACAAAAATCATATCAACTGACAAAGCAAAAGGCTCACCGAACATCCAAGTAAACAATGACGAACTACAATGTGTAGAGAGCTACGAATATCTGGGCTCAATAATTAACAATAACGGTGACTGTTCCAAAGAGATCTCAAGAAGATTGGCAATAGCAATCAAGAAGTTAAACGCAATGAAGAACATGTGGCAAAGCACCTGCAAAATACTAAAATTAAAAATATTAAGAGCATGCATTTTTCCAGTGGCTACTTATGGTTGTGAATCATGGACTATTACACAGACATTAAGAACGAAAATCCAGTCCTTCGAAACTAAATGCTGCAGAAAGATCCTACGAATACCATGGACAGAAAAAGAAAGAACACTGATGTCCTGAAGGAACTGAATGTTAAAGAGAATTGGCTGATAAACAACATACAATACAGAAAAATTACATACTTTGCTCACATTAAGCATCATGATGGCCTGGAAAGAACAATACTAGAGGGCAGGGTCCCAGGACGCAGAGGCAGACCAAGAAGAAGATGGCTACAAATATTAAAGAAACCATGAATATGACCATCGACGAAGTGAGTGAACTGGCAAGAGACAGAGTGAATTTCAGATGTGCTGCAAAGAGAGCAACGTCCTATAAAGGATACGCACCTTGATGATGATGAACAGCAACAAGAACAATAACACATTTATATGTTTATAAATATATTTAAAGAAATCAAAATGAACTTTTACGTTTAACAGCAGCTTGTGTTGTGTTGAGAAAAGCTAGAAGAAGCCATGCACGACACAAGTAAACCAACATTGGTAACGTACAAGTTGTCTTCTACATACTCCGTCTGAAACTTGAGAAACTGTAGGAAACAGAAGTAAATATTACATTTTCTTGACATAAATAGTAACATACACATGTGTGTAAGTGCACATTATAGACATCATATTCACATCTCAATGTGTTATACGTAAAGCATTCATGAATATATTAGATAAACTGTTTGAACTGTCGCGAGAGATTAATTCATGTATCCACATAACAACGACATATTGACAAATAATACGTTTTGTTTTAACAATTCATAAATTTGTTTTTATACGCAGCTCTGTATCTTTCTATATATACGCGTATATAAATATGTATATATATATATATATATATATATATATATATATATATATATATATATATATATATATATATATAAAACTCTGCCAATGCCGGCTCCAGACCAGGATGAAAAGGAGGATGACTTGTGCGTGAGGCCATTTACATCATCACAAACAATTTAAAGAGCTACAGAAACTTGCAAGAAAGTACTACATACCAGTAAATCGACCAGCCAGGTGGTGTGCATCAATGTGCATCAAATTAGTGCATCAATGACGGTTGCTGATGAAAGCCTCATTGCGGAAGTCAGCAACCCGACTCGTACATTACTTGGCACAAAAACACACACTAAATTGGATTTTGGAATGTGAGAACGATGGCCACGGCCACAAATAAGCCCAAATTGCAGAAGAATGAAGAGATACGAATTAGACATACTGGGGTTACGTGAGGTGAGATGGCCTGGAACAGATAGAAGAATAGTTAGTGGATTAACTTTCATATATTCAGGGAGAGAGGATGGTAAGCATTTTTAAGGAGTGGGTATAATGATGACACCTAGCGTAGCAAAGATCATGTGAGAATGGGAACCCATCTCGAGTCGGATAATTAGAGCTCATATCAGTACCAGACATGTCAATATGACAATATTTCAGTGTTATGCACCAACTAACGAGGCCAACGATGATAAGAAAGACATTTTATATGAACAGGTGCAGGATCAAAATAACAAGACCCAAAAACATGACCTGTTATTAGTAATGGGGACTTTAATGCCAAGGTTGGAAGTGATAATGTAGGAGTAGAGAGAGTTACAGGAAAACATGGATTGCACACAATGAATGAGAATTGAGAAAGATTGGCTGAATAATATATGCGGTCAAACATATTAATTGGAGGTACCATCTTTGCACATAACGAAATTCATCAACTTACTTGGCACTCACCTGATGGAGTCACTAGGAATCAGATTGATCATATGGACATACATACACAATTTAGAATATCATTGCTGGATGTCCGTGCATACAGAGGGGCAGATGTAGGAAGTGATCATAATTTATGCATAGGTAAATTGAAACTGAAATTGAAAATTCGTCATACTAAAAAAGAACAAATGCGAATAGACAGTCAAAGACTACACACACATGAAGAAAAAGAGGAATATCTCGAACTTAAGAATAGGTTCTAGTTACTCAAAGGAGAAAATGAACACAACATTGAAGACAAATAGACTAAGATAAAGGACACACTATTGGAGGCAGAAAAAAGTTGCGCAGGATTGATTACAGAACACCATGAATAAGCGATGACACCTGGAAATGTATTCATGAAAACAAGAGATAAAAGAGCATATGTCATTCGACTGGCTGAAAAATGGAAAAGGGCAGCTGAGACTGGAAACAATTAAATGTTATACAATACACTAAAACAACTTACTGGAACTTGTGTTTCAAAGGGTGACCGAATCAAGAGTAGAGATGGTAAAGTATTAACATCAGATACCGAGCAAATGAAAAGATGGGCAGAACATTTTGAAGAAATATTAAATAGACCTGATCTACCAGTACTACCTAAGTTTGACGACGAGGCAAGAAACAACTCTATATCAATTAATGAAGAAATGATAAGTGTAGCTGAGTTCAAGGAGGCAATCCGTTCCTTGATAAACAATAAGGCAGTGGGTGATGACAACATTACTGCAGAAATGCTCAAAGCGGCTGATGATACAACTATTAGCCAGGTGCAAGAACTATTTTATAAAGTATGGGAAGGAGAAACTGTCCCAGATCAGTGGAAAAAGGGATGAATTGTTAGGATCCTCAAAAAGGTGATCTCAAAGATTGAAACAACTGGAGAGGGATCACCCTATTATCAGTAATGACCAAGACTTTCTGCAAAATCATTTTTAATAGAATCAAAGGAGCAGCGGACACAACCCTGAGAGAAGAACAAGCTAGTTTTAGACCTGGGAGAAGTTGATTAGACCAAATAATTACACTGCGACTAATTTTGGAGGAACATATTGAGATGCAACAATCACCTATTTTAAATTTCATCGTTGTTAAAAAAGCATTTGATAGTCTACACATAATCTCTCTGTGAAATATTCTGAGATGCTATGGAATACCAGACAAAATAATAAACATTATCAACACCCTATATGATGGTTCATAGTGTGCAGTTCGCACTGATGGTGGACACAGTGACTACTTTATGGTTAAAACCGGAGTAAAGCAAGGCTTTGTTATATTTCTGCTATTGTTTGGAGTGGCCATTGACTGGGTGATGCGAAAATGTTGCAGGGGGATACTGACTTCGATTAGATAGAAAATAGTCAACTAGAAGATTTGGATTTTGCAGATGATATTGACTTGTTAAGTAGAAACAACCAAGATATGCAAAGAGAAACAGACAACTTGTCATCAATAGCATCACAAGTTGGACTGCAGATAAGCTTTGATAAAAATAATATAATGAAGACACCTATCTCAAGTAATGCAGATATCACCCTGGAATCTAAAATGATAACAATAAATAAGGAAAATAAATGTAACTTGTTTCATAAGCTGTTACAATATGTGTATGTGTTATGGCTACAAATGAATATGATCTACAGGACTTGTTATACATATTAATGAAAGTGAAAAGAAAGGATTTAGCATGTATATACAGAAAGCGGAGGTAATGATTATCTCTAAGATATAGGAAACGTCAAAATGCAATATCAAAATAAATAACACACTACTGACACAAGTCCATCGATTCAAGTCATTGGGAAGGTTCCTAACATCAGGCGAAAGATGTAAATCATATATTAGTAGTCTATTGTCTATTGTGTATTCCCAGGTGGAAGATGTAGTTGGCTGTCCACTCTTGCCGTTAAGGACAGGGATGGGGGCTTTAATTTGCGTTCTACGAACCTATGAGTTGCCCTTGTTGTGTTGTATCCGTGTTTTATGTAGTGTGGTCTTGATATTGTCTATCCATCTTTACTTGGTTTTCCTTAGCTCTAGTACCCGATCTATTTTATTGCATTATGTTATTGGTGGTTCGTTGTATTCCATTCTCATTAAATGTCCAAACCACTGTATTTGTTGTCTTTCGATGTATTCGGTGCATGAAGTTATGCCAACTCTGCTTCTGATGTCCTCATTTCGTAGTCTGTCTTTTCAGGTGACTCCCACTGCCTTCCTCAAGCATTTCATTTCACTCGTGGTAAGCTTTCTGTGATGTGTTGCTGTAAGAGATTAAGTTTGGCACTGGTAACAAAGTGTTGATAGGAAAATAATTTGTATCATCTGTGTTTTCACTTCCATATTGATCTTTGTGTGTTGTAGTAATGGTGCCAGCTGGTAGGTCACTGCATTTGCTTTTGGACACCTTGTCTCTATTTCTCTATCTAGTTTTCCGTACTCTGGGAACATGCTGCCTTAATATTTGAATTCAGAAACTTGCTTTACACTGGTATTATATATTTGCCCTGTAATCTAAAATGATAAAAGTAACAGATAAATTCACCTATTTAGGTAGCAATTTTGCACAGGAAATATCTTAAAAAAAAATTATCATACACATTTGCAAATCACCATTAGGTTTTTAAAGTGTAATAAAATATGGAATTGCAAGTTATATAGTATTAATACTAAATTACGAATTTTTAATTTAAATGTTGTATCAATCCCATCATATGGCAGCGAGAGTTGAAAAATGGCTAAAGATATAGAAATGAGGTGAATACATTTGAAAATAGATGTCTGCTAACAATAATGAATATAAAACAACCACTAGTGACAACTGTTATAAGAAAGAGGAGAGATGTTGGACACAGCTTGAGGAGAAATGAACAACGAATATCAAAGCAGGCATTGAAGTGAGATGCAAAGGTTCAAGAAAGAGAGGACGACATAGGAAACCCTGAAACTAATTTTGCTGAGAGAAGCAAGAAATATCGGGCTCAGTTTCATGGACAAGATTGAGAGAGTTGGCTAGGATAGAGCGGTAGGGAGAAATTACTTACATGCCCTATGCAACGTATAATGGTACGAGAGGAATTATTATTATTATTATATATAAATATATAAAGCAACATAACTAAAGAATGGCAAACCTTCAAAACAAATATCATGGAAATAGTGAAAGAAAATGGTGGACTTAAAAAGTTAAATAAGCACAGAAAAACACACAGCATGGTGGAATGCAGCAGTTAAAAGGTCTATACAAGAAAAGAAAAAATGTTTTCACAGGTGGCAAAGTCAAAATTAGATGAAGACTACACCAAATACAGAACAGCAAGAATGTATAGTAAAAATAAAGTAAAGTCATCAAAATCAGAATCTTGGGCAAAATATGGAGAACATTTAGCTGAACTATGCACTAAGGCACCAAGAAAATTTTACAGAAGCATTAAGGCAATGAGGCTAAGAGAAGAACAATTCAATCCAGTCACCATTATAAATAACAAGTCTAGGAAACCTCTTACCAACAGCAAAGATATTAAAGACAGATGGAAAGAATATTTTACGGAACTGTTAAACTGCGAAACACAAGGTACATAAACATTTCAATTGAAACATGGAAAATACCAACAATTGAATATCTTAGAATCCGAAGTTGAAATGGCACTAAATCAAAGCAAAAGAAGGAAGGCAGCAGGGATAGATGGTATAACAACAGAAATGTTACTTGCGTGTAAGACAACAGCAATAACATGGCTGACCAGAATTTTTAACATAGCCTGGGAGGCACAAGAGGTTCCAGATGACTGGCAGAGAGCTATTATAGTCCCAATATGGAAGAACAAAGGAGACAAAAGAGAATGTGAAACATACAGGGGTATCTCTTTTGAGCCAAATAGGAAAAATGTTTGCAAAATATTGGAGCGAAGAGCAAGACATATATTAGAGCCCCAGTTAAGCAATAGCCAGTTTGGGTTTAGGAGGAGTAAGAGCTGCACAGACGCAATATTTACACTAAGACAGATCTTGAACAAACAATTGAATACAATCAAAGTAAACAGCTTATATTTATAGACCAAGAAAAGGCATTTGATAGAGTAAACAGGTGCAAACTATGGAAGATCCTTGAAGAATATGGCGTCCAAGGACAACTATTAGGTAACATCATGGCCTTATATCAAGATAGCCAGAGTACAGTAAGAACTACAGAAGGAATGACCGACTGGTTCTCCATTACATCAGGTGTTAGACAAGGTTGTGTCATTTCACCACTACTCTTTATCGCATATATGGATAAAATAACTCAAGAGTCGAATTCAGATAATGATGAAATAAATGAACTGCTTTTGCAGATGATCAGTGCCTGATACATCAAAATGAACAAGATCTACAACATCATATTGACACTTTGAACAATAATTTTGTGAAACATGACATGAAAATCAACAACACTAAAACAGAAATAATGAATATGGGAAGAAAACATAATAATCTAGACATCCATGTCAATGGCATTAAAATAAACCAAGTGAAAGAATTCAAATACTTAGGAAGCATATTCACAGAAGACGGAAAACTAGATAGAGAGATAGAGGCTAGAGTACAAAAGCAAATGCTGTAACCTACCAGCTAGCCCCATTGTTAAGGCACCCACAAATTTCACAGGCAGCTAAGAAACAAATGATCAACAGCATTTGTATACCTACTTTGTGTTACCAGAGCCAAACATGGACATTGAGCAAAGCGCAGTCACAAAAATAACTACATGTGAAATGCGTTGCCTGAGAAAAGTTACCAACAACACAAGAAAAGACAGAATCACCAACATCAGCATAAGAAAGAAAGTTGGCACAAAACCGTGCTTGAATTATATAGATAAACAAAGAATGAAGTGGTTTGGCCACTTAATAAGAATGCATCCAAACTCCACAGTATACAGAGTCTTCTACAACAGAACATCGGGAAAGAAGGCAAGAGGAAGACCACGGAAAAGATGGTTAGATGGCGTGGCAGCATCCTGTGAAAGAGCAAAGATAACAATCACACAAGCCACCAGAACAGCGCAAGACAAAACAGAAAACCACGACACTGGGCAACAACCCGGTAGCAGTGTGACGACAAAAGAAGAAGATATATATATATACATATATATGCGAATTATACTATCTCTCGATTCGTCTATCTCTTTCTCTCGCGATCCCGGCCTAGATTGATGAACCAACTTTTATCATGAATTTTACCGTGGTGTTAAGGGACTCAGTTCCACCGTACAGCTTTTCGTGAAGCTCTGTGTTTTGTGGCCTGATTTCGTTTCTTAAACCTGCTATCCGTTGACAATCCTGCAGAACGTGTTCTGTCGTCATGTCCGCCTTATTGCATGGGCACAAGCTAGTTGTGCCTATTTTGAATGTGTTTTACATGATGGCGAGTAGCTAGTTGTGGTCGGTACGGAGGCGAAGTATGGCAACGTGTTCGCTATGAGACATACCATAATATCCGTCGCTGTTGGAATGATGGGGATGGTTTTTTGTCGATTTGTTTATGTAGTGCAAACCGATAGTTGTTCGGGCTTCCTCATAACTGATCTCGTGATCAATGTGAGGTAGTCTCCCGCCTTCTTTAGCTAGTTTGGCTGCACGTTCGTTTCCACTTTTATTACAGTGTGATGGTATCCACTGAATGACGGTGCGTTTGAGTGAGCGCGTTAGTTCATCGAGGGTCCTTTGAGCTCATTCAGCTCTATTTTGCTAACACTTGTGAGTGCCGTGATGACCGATAGAGCATCGGTGAATATCACGACCTTGTTGCGAGAGGTGCCTCTTCTCTCTAGGATCATTTCGGCAGCTTTTCTTATTGCCTCCACTTCTGCTCGGTAGCATGGGGCCCGGCACTCGTCCTGCCCTGCGGATCTTCTCAGGCGTAGCACCATATCGAGATTAAATAGAAGATATATTCATGATAACATTTGGTCCTTACAGCCTTAGCATGGGTAGCTAAATTACAACTTTCAGTCCCATTTTGAACACATGTTCTTTTCTTTCGGACGTGTATCCGATTTCAACTAACGTTTACTGGGTTCGCTCTCCGTTAGCCATTGACTGTCCCCAGCAAAAACCAACAAGGCAGTGAGTTGCCATTTTCTTTCAGGGCAGCGATCCTTAGACGACCTGCCCTCTCGGGCTTATGAGCGCCGTCTTCCCAACACAACTGGTGGTTTTAATGAACACCTTGGTTTGTCGCCCGTTCAGGTTTTGTTACGGTTTGCTCTGCTAGCCTTTGGTTGTCCCCAACCATGAACTACAAGGCAGCAGTTTTTCCCTGCGAAAAGAACAGAGTTTTTAGTTTCATCGGACGCTTTCGTGGTTCTTTTTGAACATTAGGCATATTTTTGCGATCTTCGGCCAGGACGTATGTGCATTGTTCAGGGATTTCCGGCCGTGCATTGCAGTGTTTGCATTTTTACCACTTTTTGTTGTATCGTGTCATCTAAGGAACCTCGACTGCTTTAATGAGCCATTCGGGGTTTCACCGTGAGACAGTGTGAACTTAGACATCCATGGCCTAATCTTTGAGACAAGCATATGACTACTGGCAGGATCAACCAGATAGCTGTCATTGACGAGACTAGACCGACAATGCTCGGGGTAGGGAGACAGCGCTCTGTGCAGAGCGGATACCGACGTTGGCTGCGAATATGCTAAATTAAAGCGAAACGACAGAGCGCTCGCTTCCAACCGTTTTGTCGGCAAGACTGTGCCTTGCCAAAGCAAAGAACGACACCATACTTCTACCTGCGGACCCACAAGCTCGTTGCGAGATCCGGGCGTTTTAACGAGACCACCGTCGAGCTTTTAAAATTTTAGACTGACTGTATCACATCACGACCGAGAAACTTCGATATATGGACACACACACACCACCAGTAAGACAGCGCGCGCGAGCGAGCGAGTCTTAATAGCAGACGCTACATTGTCCCTTATTCGCTGGTAACCTCGTCGGCGTGAAGAAGCGAAGAGGCACGCTCAACCGTTAGAGACTATGCACGCAATTGGTTATCGACACTAGGGAACCACGCTTGCTTACTGACTCGCCCGTCCGGTTATTTTCAAAACGAGGAGGCACAGTATGCAGACGCACAACCCAGATAATCCGTCTATCTATATGTTGTCTGTCTTGATATATATTATATATATATATATATATATATATATATATATATATATATATATATATATATATATATATATATATAGATGTTCTTACGCTTGAGACCTAAGTCTCCCACAAGAGATGCCCGCTGTTTTCGTCGCACGTCATGCAACAGTCGTTAATCTCTCTTTCCACATTTTTGTCCAAGTTTCCTTTTGACGTCCATGCATTCTGTTACTATACGATAATAAGAGGTGAAATCCCATTTCCAATGATCCTACTACTATACAGAAGATATTTCTAATTTATCTCCATCTTCCTATGTTATTAATCGTCTCTAATGTTGTAAAGTTTGTTCGTTTTATACACATATATATGTACATTGGCTTGCGATAGACAGCTATTTGACATCATCAAGAAACGACTACTGTTGGTAATAGAACCCCCATTGATCGAATTACAACTGGGATTTAGAAGACAACAAAGATATGCAAACGACGAAATACTTTAGTGCTACACAGAACCAATATTGACATATGCTTACAGTCTTTGACAATAAATAAGCATATAGCGACTTCTTTGTTTATCACAGAGATGAGATTGTACAAGAGAATGCTATGAACCGATTGTACTGTAAACATTACTAATATTGACATGATGAAAGAGATCAAGGCACATATCAAAATAAGTGTCCGTATATGAACGAGGCGGTCAACATTTGGCATATTTCGAACACATAAATGGCAATCTTCAATTGAATGTGAGGTGAGACAGAGTACACCTATAAAAGAGAGCGCAACTTCTAGACAACCTTGTTTGAAGACACACAAGCCCGTCCGCCCAGCGTGTTCGTAGCGCGTTGGACTACGGGTGACTATCCTCTGTGTGTGTGGGTTCAATTCCGCGGGATGGCACAGATTCCCCAGATTTACGGTGTTTGTGGCACCGAACAGAGGAGTTACGATGTCCATGGCACCGAGCCGAAGAGCTGAAAAGCTAAAGTGCTTCTGGATCGGAAAAAAAGACACACAAACGTACAGATAATCAAACTGATAGTTAGCATGATGAATAATTATATCCTATTGGTTGTTAATTAACAAACTGATGTCATAGCTCTACGTGCAGACACGTAGGTGATCATTCTCCTCAAACAATTGTAGAAGAGAATGCATTTTGTTGACTCTCATGGTACGCTTGTTAAACACAATACTCTCTCAGTTCCCCAGGCATGCCACTTTACATGTACAACGTATAGCTTCAAACTCATTAAATAGTTAGATAGACTAAACATCAATTTTGGTGTCTTCATTTAACAGTAGGTCTTTAAGAGACCAAAAAACACATCCCGCTTATACATCCTAACATTTCAAGCAAGCGGTGTTATCGATGCAAGCACGTTCGCGTTCACATTGCCCAGGGCAATAGATCCATGTGAGAATTTAGAGGTTAGACAAAGTGTAGACGATATCGACTCATACCTTCGACCTGCTTGAATCTCTGAATAATCAACTGTGTGTAAGAAACAACGATGTCCCCAGTGAATGTAGTCTTAGAGAACCATCGATGGTAGCAGAACCGATCAAACACTGCATTCACATAATGTAGGTAGTTGTAAGGACATGGACGTAACTTTAGAAATTGCGCTCGATCAACTATACCCAATAAATGTATCTGCCCTTGACCTGTTACGAGGAGTTAAATGCAATCTTCCGTTGTGTCGTCACGACACGTTGCATCTTTTTGACGATTCTTGCATAGAACTGTAATATTGGGTGCGATCATTGTTTCTAGGGGACGTGTCTCATAGCGACTAGTACCTTGTCACTTCTAACGGTTCGTTTTTATTTATTCAGCTTTTTCCATTCGGCCGGGAGAGACGCGCATAAATAATCATTCTGGGATTATGTTCGTATATGTTGCGAGCAGATCTCATTAAACATAACTGCATCTGCACTACTACTTATACCAGAGTAGCTCTCCCTTGATACCTACCCGCTTAGACAGGATCCTATGTCTGTTTCCAGGGTCATTACGGTGAGGTGGGGTAGGATCGCGCTTATTGCCGGCTCACTAAACCTGACGCGACGTTGTCCCTATCAATGCGCCTATGACCCCATTGATATCCCAATTTGAACGGCTCGAACGAGTTCAGAATAAAGTTTCACGAATAGTATCTGCACTATAGAAAATTCCGTTATGAAGGTGCGATATAAGCTTGACATTATATCATTATTTTCTGACTTACTATCACATACGTCATATATGTTGGTTATTGTGGATAAGTGACATTAACTGCACACGAATACTAAGTATGTTAAGGGCACGAACATTATCATCTATATCTCGTGAATGGTCCAGGCTAGAGCAATTAGCCCGGTAACCCCAGTTGCCGCTTTACAAACAACAAATGAAGATTGGATGCTGGTAAAAGATAAGAAGCTCTACTTTCACAAAGTTACCATTACTCTTGGAAGGGAAAATAGAGATGTTGGGAACATAACGACTGAACTTGAAATTAAGCAGATGATAGCAAATAATGCAATGACGTTTTTGTTCATAACAATGGGTCTTGGCGAGAAGTCAGGATGAGGTTTACTGAATAGCGCGCTTGGTAGGATCATTGCAGAAGCAGAGCATACATGCCCACTACCTCCAATATGAGGATGTAGCCTGAGGCTATTACTTATGTCCTTCAGTGAATCTCTGGAACTATGTTTACTGGGCATATGCTATATATATGATTCTCAGTCGAGGATTCGAAAGGTAGGGCATGACAGGTTGCGGTATGAGTGGAGGTTGTCTATTGTGGTGTACAGCTTCCATGGGTCTTGTATTTACTGTTCTTGACATGCAGCTGTTTGCGGTAATGAGAAAACGGACAAGTTTACACCAACATCAACGGTAACTTCACGACTGCCTGTACAGTGTGCACACTAAAATTGAAATTAAATATATGCAATCAGAGTTAGGAGTTACCAGTTGTGTAAACAGAATTGTACGTTTGAGAGAGCGGGTTGAAACAGCAAGCACATGAAAGCATCAGTATGCATACTGTTAGACATATGGTGAGGAAGATTGAGAACCTTCGGTTCGGCTCGGAGTGCTATACTATCGGTTCAATTACCAGTTGCCAATTATGTCACTACTTTCCCGACATGGTGTCTTCGAATCCATGACATACATGTGAATTTGTTCGATTCAGAGTTACCCATTGCACAAAAATACTAATGATGTTAAGGACCTGAGCGTCAACCGTGGTATTTCAGTAATGACCGAAGTTGAGATAACAATTAGCCATGTGAACGTAGATTTGACTTTATAAAACAACAGGAATATACTGTCCTATAAGGTGATAGCGAAATACAATGACGGAAAAGAATGTAGAAAATACGGCAACATGACAGCTATGCAATTAAACAGCTGATATCAGAGAACACTAGTGATGATCATGTCGTTGTTTTAACTAATGGGACTATGTGTTGTGATGAGAAGTGAGTAAATGGTTTCCTGGTTAGCGTGCAGGATAGTGTCGGTGCGAATCGGAGCGATTCACAAAGAGCACGTATTTCCGGTATGATAACAATGATTGAGACGATTATTGTGGTCCTCCAGTGACTTCATATAAATAGCTGTTGTTGTGTGCAAATTTCAAACACAGTTTCTAAAAGTAGAAAATGACAGGTTGCTTTATGAATGAACGTTGTCTACTTAGGTTTTCAGCCTCCATATGCTTCGTGAATCTACTATTCTGGACCCGTACATGTTCGCGACAATTTAGTTTTTAGTTTTAGTTTAGTCGTCTGATCATCATCACTGCACGTCGAAACAGTTAGTCCATAAGTGCTCCGATCTCCTCCTCAGTATGTCTCTCAGATTCTGGCGACTAACGACCCCGGTTCTGTGTTGGTTTACTATTCTTCCATGGCTACCAGCATAGACTTCTTGTCTACTTGTCTAGCTACATTACACTAGTCTTGGAAATATATCAGGCTAGTAAGTGTTCTAGATTCGACACTATCACTTGAATCGTGTACACGACCTCTCTCCCTTAGGAAACTTAGAATATCAGTCTGGTTTATTTCTCGCCAGCTTTGCACAGCAGACATACCAGCAAGCATATAGGCGTCTTCATTTCCTTGTAATCAAAAATAAAACTGATGTTTGTCACCTTAGATCTCTCAACGATTCCATCCATTGTCGCCGATCCCATCCTGCTTCGATCACCCCAAGCATAGTGATTGAGTCACTGAGAAAATGTACATGGGTAAAAGTTTGTGATTCCAGCTAGACCATAGCCTTAGTTACTGTCAGAATTCCCATAGTAAGACTGCTCGTAGTCATGGCAAAACCAACACTGTCTTCCTTCACAACATCCCCTCCGACCTGAGCAGTGAAAGCCCATGAGCTCCACACATGTCGAATCACCGAACCATCCGTATAAATTATTACAGCATTCTCATATGAGTTCTCAGAAATTATTTCCCCTAATTTCTGCCTTCAAGACCAGTGGGTTGTCTTCCTTGCCTTCTTTATCAAGTTTTATACACATCGAAAATGATGTAATGTTTTCTGTTCTCATTGATTTCCATTCTTCACCGGTTTCAATGTCTTCAAGTGAACACACATGTTGAATACAATCCTCAGCCTGATCCATTCCAGATTTTCCTCTTGTTAGCCTATTTCCTTTCGTCTCTTGATTTTCATGTGCAGAGGATGGTGTGTGTCAGTATTGACTCGAATGTATACCAATGGGCGGCTCATCCATGTTCTAAGCTCCACAGTAGGATAGTCAAGAAGATAGTGCATCGCCTTGCACGGCTTGCCTTTAGTGCACCCAATTATGATGCGCATCGCTTCATTTCGTATTCTTTCCAGTGGTTCTATCTGGCATTGACTGAGAGTCAAGATCGCCAGAAGATTCTCAAGCACAGAAAAGACCAGTTCCTACTATAACAGACAAGAAGGATGGTGATGCTCACAATTTGCCGCAGCCATTACCCTCATCATTATAAAGAGCCTCTATGATGGTTCACAGTGTGCAGTTCGCACTGATGGTGGACACAGCGACTGGTTTATGGTTGAAACCGGAGTAAAGCAAGGCTGTATTCTATCTCCGCTATTGTTTGGAGTGACCATTGACTGGGTGATGCGAAAATGTTGCAGGGGCGAAACTGGCATCGATTGGGTAGAAAATAGTCAACTAGAAGATTTGGATTTTGCAGATGATATTGCCTTGTTAAGTAGAAACAACCAAGATATGCAAAGAAAAACAGACAACTTGTCATCTATATCATCAAAAGTTGGACTGCAGATAAGCTATGAAAAAACAAATATAATGAAGACACCTATGGCAGGTAATGCAGATATCACACTGAAATCTAAAATGATAAAAATAACAGAGCAGTTCACCTATTTGGGTAGCAATTTTGATTGCATAGGAAATGTTTAAAAAAAATTATGATACGAATTGGCAAAGCAACATCAGCTTTTAAAAGTCTAAAAAAAATATGGAACTGCAAGTTATATAGTATTAAAACTAAATTACGAATTTTCAATTCAAATGTTGAATCAATCCTAACATATGTCAGCGAGAGTTGGAAAATGACTAAAGATATAGAAATCAAGTTGAATGCATTTGAAAAAAGATGTCTGCGAAAAATAATGAATATAAATCGGAACGAATTCAGGAGACGTAATGAAATCAGAGACATGTCTGGTCAACCAATAGTGACAACTGTTATAAGAAAGAGAAGATGGAGATATGTTGGACACACCTTGAGGACAAATGATCAACGAATATCAAAGCAAGCATTGAAGTGGGATGCAAAGGGTTCAAGAAAGAGAGGTCGACCTAAGGAGACCCTGAAGAGAACTTTGCTGAGAGAGGCAGGAAATATCGGTCTCAGTTCCATGGAGGAGATTGAGCGAGTTGCCCAGGATAGAGCGGAATGGAGAAATTTCTTGCAGGCCCTATGTCACGTATAACGGTAAGAGAGGAATTATTATTATTATTATTATTACCCTCATCGCAGTCAAATCTTTCCTCGTCTTCATTATCACATGACCTATGTATCCCGATAAAGCTAGACTCCAATCAAATAGCAACTCCATGTATTTCATAGACTGATTTCTCTCCACCACCCATGCACACAAAACCACAGGTTGTGTTGGAGTGTTGACGATACGGTTGTTCAAAGAGAATCATGTCACCGCTGCTTTTGTGAGGTTGACCGATAATCCTGCTTCACCGCACCACCTACCTATGCGGTCGAGTTATGACTGAAGTCCTACAGCAAATTGTTCTCTATCCTTGCCCTGACGATACACCAGCACATTATCAGCATATGACATTGTCCTTCCTCTACCTGTGATCTACTTTTATGTGATTCTCACAGTATATGCGTTAAACTACAGCGGAGATAATGGTGACCCTTGTGGTAAGCCAGGATGTATTGTTGTTGGTGATGAAGCACATCGGCCACACTTAAACACCACTTTTCGCTGAAGAGGGCATAAACACCAGCATACAATTGGATGGCCGCACATCTGATAGTTTCGAGGTTAAGAGAGGAGTCAAGCAGGGATGTGCCCTTCCCCCACTCTCTTTGACATCTTTTCGCAGTCCTTTGTACCCTGCCCCTCGGAGATGATGATAGTGATGTTTTCATTCGCACTAGATATGAAGGTTCACTATTTAACTTGGCTTGCTAACAGATAAAAATTCTTCTCAATTCAAGGATCTCTTTTTCGCTGACGATACTGCCTTAGGTGCCAGCATTAAGCCAACACAGCGCTGCCTAATCAATCATTTGACCACGACATGCGTCCTACTTTCTCTAACTATAAGTGTCTCCAAAACAGTTGTTTTCTGTCAGGGAGGTAACACAACTAATATCACTTTACATGGTAACCATCTAACACCAGTTCAAACATTTTGCTAGCTTGGGTACATGATCACTGCCATCCTTTCTCTTGATGAAGAAATCAACGCTCGTATAGGGAATGCGGCTACTACATTCGACAAACTCTCAAAGGGAGTGTAGAACAACACAAAACTGACATTGCAGACAAACATTTAAATATATATCGAACTTGTGAAATTAATTCTTTACTATATGGATCAGAAACGTGCAAAGCTGCCATTCATCATGGACATGCTCTGCAGTGGAAGACTAAGATGGTTGGACATGTGAGAAGAAAGGAAACTTGTAGCATACCAAAGCAAATGTTGTTCTGTGAACTTTCGGAAGGGAAGAGACACCAGGGCAGACCACTGCTCCGATATAAAGATATATGCACGGCCTCAATGAAAAACATTTATATAAGTCCCAACACATGGGAAAAACTAGCTTCTGACAGAGTTGTGTGGACAGCGATATTGCGCAAGGGTGCATAGTCTTTAGAGAAGAAACGTATGTATGAGATGAAAGACAAGAGAGAAAGCAAAAGAAGTTGACACTGTAAAACACGTACCAAATGACAGTCTGTAAAGACGAAACAGGCCCTGTTTTTGTTGGTGATGACGCCCAGGTGCCACACTTAAACACCACTTTTCGCTGGAAGAGGACTGCAAAGTTCCAAATATTGAAGAATGGGTTGATATTGAATTCCGACAACTGTATCACTAAACTTTGCAAAGGCACTCTCATATATGAATATCCAATATCAATTTCAGCAGCATATTTCTCAATGCATTAGTGGAAACCTTCATAAACATCGTGGGCGAAAAATGCCGCTGCATTACGCCATGCCTCTCTATTTGGACTGTACTCTCCAAGGGTGTGTGCAAGGAGACCCAACATATCTAGTTGGCAGGATATTTTCCTGGCAATAATTTGCTCCAACAACTTGCCTGTTGTATTTTGCATGGTGATTACCTGATAGCCCTAAATTCTTTTGTGATCTTTGTCAGGCTTTAGCAGCACAAGGTAGCTATGCAACCATTCTTTCTTTGATTATCGCAGTCTCAATGCTTTTGTTGAGATGCCAACCAGTTCTTCCCACTCATAATCAGACAACTTGCCAATGTCACCATACCGTACGCCATCTGAACCAGGTGCACTGATTTTTGCTTTCCGCACCACATCTTTGATTCTCTCCATTTTCACCAAATCATCGTCGGCTGTTTCCTGACTCTGGCATTTAGCTTCAATGGATTCTCTCCACCATGTCTTTCTGGTCACTCTGCTCTAGAAAGTGTGCAAACTGAGCCCTACACTTGTTTGCATCTGTCCTCTGCCAGGTCAGATCAGGCTCTGCCAAGTCAGGAATACATCTATTCTTCACTGTACCATTGACACTTCTGTGCAGTCGTCAGAACATATTCAATGATGTGTCATTGCTCTGTCGTTCACATAACGCAGCCAACTTCTCACTTTTAACCGTCATTGCAAGAGTTTTGAAATACCCTATTCTATTATTCATATCTTGTTTCAACTAAAGGATGTCACCAGGATGGGCAGTTCATTTTTTCCTGGAAGTTTGCCACCTCCTGACACCACAACCCATATCTACCCACGCCTTCTCCACCTCGTCACCCCATCAGGGTGGTTGTTTCCAACATTTAGTACTGTTGATGCGCTAGCTCCGTTTGTCACACTTTATCCTTCTTACAAATCCGTGTCCTGGGTTCTTGTACTTGAAAGAGTGCGTTATGGGCTTGTACTTTCTAGATCTACCTTCGTTCAGTATGTTGCAAGGACGGTGGTCACTGCCATGGTGCCCTAAGATACCCCATCTGCACACAGTAGTGAGTGAAAGGGTTACAAGTGCCATATCAATAACACTATCCTTGTCTTTTGTTCGATTCGCAATTCTAGTGACTCCACCGGTATTGATGCAGGACAATTCCGTGGTTTTAAGTGCTAGTTCGAGCTCTTCACTCTATTTGTATTCGATGAATTGTTACCCCATGATCTACCTCTTGCGTTGCAATCACCATAGACAATGACTGAAACTGTCACTCAGAATGCATTTCTGTGAGACAAGTTTACCCATTACATGCATACACATTGACCCATGAACGGTTCCTCAGACTGGACTTAATGGCCTTAAGCTGCAAGTCGTCATTATCCGATCGAGACATATCTACTTCCGATACATCAATGCTATTACGTACTAGAAATGCAATACACGTATGCCTTCTCTCTTCTCTTGTAGAAACATCGGAAACCAGTCATGCTTTTCAAACTGTCGACCAGTTTCGTTTCTAAAAGAGTTACGATGTATGTTTCGAGAACTAGCCCGCGTTGATGAGCACTTACACAATCTATTTCTATCTATCTATTGTCTAACCCTGTTTTGCCTTCAGCGTCATGTCGAAAAAGGAGACATCTGGAGCGAGCCTCTCTTTGCACCTTGCCTTTCTTTCTCTTCTCCAATCCTGATTTGCCTCACAGTTTCAAGATAAGAAGTGTTTTCTAGCACGGACTTTTGTGTGTGCTTCATAAATAGTGTCTTTCGTCGCCTCTTTTATCTCTGAGGTTCATCTTTTGCGTGGACTGCCTTTTGCTTTGTATCCACTGTATCGTAGCAACATTGCTCTCTGTGGTGCACTGTCTGTAGGTAATCTGCTTATGTGGCAAAACAGTTTAATTTGTTGCTTCTTGGTAAAGTTCAGTACTAATGTTGCACCCACTTTTTTCATGATGTCTTCATTTCTAAGCCGGTCTCTTCTTGTTACTTGCACAATTCCAGTAGATAATGCAAATATTATTTAAGCCCAAGCAGGAGTCAAAGGCACATTAGGGACAAAGCCGAGCCAGGATCACTAATCAAGATCCTACCCCACCTATACGTGGTGATCCTGGTAATAGACAACGGTTACTGTCTGGCTAATCGGGTAGGTATCGAGGGAGAACTACAGGTAGTGGTAGTAGTGTAAGCACGGAAAAGCACGGAAAAGCAATGCAGGTCCAAAATTAATGAACAGAATGCACGCATATCATAGCCGCTGTCCGATAAAATGCTGCCCAAATAGTTACTGAAACGTAAGAAACAGTAGTGTACTGTAGTAGTCTGCGAACAAATCCGTACTCCCCCGGAGAAAATTACCGCTAATAAATTGCCAGCTGTGAGGTAAGAATTAATGAGATCAATGAAAAACAAAGCAAAGGTCTCGGCAAGTGTCACTGTAAACACTGTGGCGTATCGTGGAGACACATGGGAAGATTGCGCCATACTCCATACAAAGGCCTAGCGCAGTTACATTTACTGGGTAAGGTTTGCCAAGCGCAAATCATAAAGTTCTCTTGAGTGCATAACGAGACTGTCATCACTATGACAACCGGGCATTGTACTGTTGCATTAACAAATAACATCCCCGGAAGATTTGAGGCGGGTGATGTTTGGCGAGCGCAGAATTTCAGTTGCGTTGTTAGCGACGATTGAAACGACCCTGTAGAATTCCTGTGTACAGCCCCAGGTCAGTGTTTCCGGGACAGGAAAATGCAGAGCCAAAGCTTGCAAATTGCCAAGTGCCGACACGAGCCCCAAAACGCCTGAGAATACTCCTACTCAGGAACAAACTCACCGTGAGTAGAAAAGTAAGACCAATAATGCAATGGCTTTACTGGTAGAAACCCAAACATTGGCTAAATGCAATACGTTTCGGACGCCGATCATTTTACACAGAGTAAGATTACGTCCAAACACCATGACTCAGATCATATAAAGTCTAGGCATACCGCCAAAATATCATCGTTTGCATGACAAGCATAGGCGTCTCCAGTGACTGAAAATGTTCCTTATCGCGACCTCATATAGTCAGAAAGAACGCATATTGTAGACATACTCTTTGGCGAAGATCATACAGTCCAAATATACGGTGAAAATGATCGTAAAAGAGCAATGAATATAAGAAAGGTGACAGTTCCAGTGACTAACCTTTGAAAGGTTGAGAATGCTCCTAAGCCGGTGTGACCTCACCCAAGTCAGCGCAAAGTAGCTAATGCTTATTGGCGTAGATCCAAGATCAAATTTACGGCACTAAATGATCATTAAAGAGTGTTTATCATGTGATGAGTACGGAACGACACTCACCACAGGCAGGACATCCGATAGAGAAGGCGCACTTCACTGAGTAACTCTGACCGTAAAAGTACTAATGGTACGATGACTCAAGGCAAGAGTTACACGGACAACATGTTGCCTGCAACGATCCCACTCGGCGGATCTAAGCTTCGAGTACCTCTGAAGTCAGCGAAGCTGTCTGTATGGTTGAGGGGCGCCTGTAAAATTGTAGTTAAGGCCTCACACAACTCTCAATCAGAAGTGCAATACCAGGCGACATGACTTTTGTCTGAATTGACCGCGGGCGCACGCAAGAAGAAGAAGAAGAAGAAACCCAAGCATACTTACTTAAGCCGTGTTCGTCATGCACCTGCTCGCCGACCGTGCCTTGGCCTTCATCCTCGTTTGTTTCTACGTATGATCGTAATGTTATTACAATCGACATCCGCCACTTTGAACTGAACAAAAACAGCAAGAAAATACCGTCACCACACGCCGATGTACGGATGCACAAAACTCCTTAGCACTGTCGAAGATCTTCAATAAATGAAATTCCTATTCACTTTGCATAACTTTCTGCGTAAGAGGGACGACATTAAGCATCAATCAACCTTACCTTAAATATTATTATTGCACAAAAACAAAGAAAGAACAGTCAAGCTTGCACTAATGACATCAATCGTTGAAAAGTTGAAGATGCACAGAGGTGATGCACTTGTGTTTCTTTGCTATCGTCTATTTAATGAAGACTCTCACACGAATGTAGAATATATCCAGCGATAAAAAAATTTGGAATTGCACGTTGTATAAGCAGAACTATATGTGTATGGGCAACGAGGAGTGTGTTTAGTCAGCATGCATACCCGTGGACACTTGCTAGGGGAGACTGAGCACCTTTGGGTCAGTCCAGAGTGATACGACGCTGGTTCAGTAAACAATAACAAGTAACCAATGTAAAATAGACCATAACGCAAGGAAACTAAAACTAAAATGAACAAATGACGGGAAAGATAATTCATGTATGTTGCTAGTAAACATATCACTAGACGCATTGTGGTAATTACCTTTCAAGTCTTAAGTCCTGTAAATTTCTTGCATTTTTGCCATGTCATATTCTAAGAACGTATCATGGTTTCTGAAATTTGCTTGCATCATTTGAAACTCTCAGTTACAAGTACACATAAATTGCTTACGAAATAATGAAGTGGCGTGTTGGTGCGTTCACGTGCATGGATACAGAAACATGGACTATTGTTTATAGACTTGAATTTTAGTTTAGTTTAGTCGTAAGATCACCATCACTGCACGTCGAACAAATTAGTCCATAAGTGCTCCGATCTCTCCCTCAGTATGTCCATCAGTTGTGGCGACTAACGACACCGGTTCTTTGTTGGTTTACAATTCTTCTTTGTCTGCCAGCATAGCGTTCTTGTCGAGCTACACCACACTTAACTTTGAGTTCTTGCAGTCTGGTTAGTGTTGTGGATTCACCGCTATTACGTGAATCATGTACACGCCCTCTCTCCCTTAAGGAATTTATAATATCAGCCTGGTCCATTGCTCGTCCGCTTTGGACAGCAGCCATACCTGCAAGCCTATCCGCACGTTCAGTCCCCCTTACACCTGCATGCCCTGGCAGAAAAATAAAACTGATCTTTGTCAGCTTAGACCTCCCCAGCGATTCTATCCAATGTCTCCTAGCCCATCCTGTTTCAATCTTCCTGAGCATACTCATTGAGTCACTGAGAAAACATGCATGGATAAAAGACTGTGATTCTAGCCAAATCATCGCTTTGGTAACCGCCATGATTTCCATAGTGAGACTGCTCGTAGTCACGGCAAAACCACCACTGTCTTCCTTCACAACATCACCTCCGACCTGAGCAATGAAAGCCCACGAGCTCCGCACATGTCGAATCACCGAACCATCTGTATAAATGATTACATAGACTTGAATTATACATGACAACAGGAATGTCTTGACGCATTGAACAAATTCAACATCATTTATTCTTCTTCTTCTCTTCCACCATTGACTTCTTTATAGAAGTGTTGGAGGATACACAGTGATCTTGTGTGTGCTTCTTCTTCTTTCCACCATTGACTTCTTTATAGAAGTGTTGGGAGTGATACACAGTGATCTTGTGTGTGCTTGTTCTTCTCTTCCACCATTGACTTCTTTATAGAAGTGTTAGGAGTGATACACAGTGATCTTGTGTGTGCTTGTTCTTCTTCTCTTCCACCAATGACTTCTTTATAGAAGTGTTGGGAGTGATACACAGTGATCTTGTGTGTGCTTCTTCTTCTCTTACACCATTAACTTCTTTATATAAGTGTTGGGAGTGATACACAGTGATCTTGAGTGTGCTTGTTCTTCTCTTCCACCATTGACTTCTTTATAGAAGTGTTGGGAGTGATACACAGTGATCTTGTGTGTGCTTGTTCTTCTCTTCCACCATTGACTTCTTTATTGAAGTGTTGGGAGTGATACACAGTGATCTTGTGTGTGCTTGTTCTTCTCTTCCACCATTGACTTCTTTATAGAAGTGTTGGGAGTGATACACAGTGATCTTGTGTGTGCTTGTTCTTCTCTTCTTCCACCATTGACTTCTTTATAGAAGTGTTGGGAGTGATACATAGTGATCTTGTGTGTGCTTGTTCTTCTTCTCTTCCACCAATGACTTCTTTATAGAAGTGTTGGGAGTGATACACATTGATCTTGTGTGTGCTTGTTCTTCTTCTCTTCCACCAATGACTTCTTTATGGAAGTGTTGGGAGTGATACACAGTGATATTGTGTGTGCTTGTTCTTCTCTTCCACCATTGACTTCTTTATAGAAGTGTTAGGAGTGATACACAGTGATCTTGTGTGTGCTTGTTCTTCTTCTCTTCCACCAATGACTTCTTTATAGAAGTGTTGGGAGTGATACACAGTGATCTTGTGTGTGCTTCTTCTTCTCTTCCACCATTAACTTCTTGATAGAAGTGTTGGGAGTGATACACAGTGATATTGAGTGTGCTTGTTCTTCTCTTCCACCATTGACTTCTTTATAGAAGTGTTGGGAGTGATACACAGTGATCTTGTGTGTGCTTGTTCTTCTCTTCCACCATTGACTTCTTTATTGAAGTGTTGGGAGTGATACACAGTGATCTTGTGTGTGCTTGTTCTTCTCTTCACCATTGACTTCTTTATAGAAGTGTTGGGAGTGATACATAGTGATCTTGTGTGTGCTTGTTCTTCTTCTCTTCCACCAATGACTTCTTTATAGAAGTGTTGGGAGTGATACACAGTGATCTTGTTGTGCTTGTTCTTCTTCTCTTCACCAATGACTTCTTTATAGAAGTGTTGGGAGTGATACACAGTGATCTTGTGTGCTTGTTCTCTCTTCCCCAATGACTTCTTTATGGAAGTGTTGGGAGTGATACACAGTGATATTGTGTGTGCTTGTTCTTCTCTTCCACCATTGACTTCTTTATAGAAGTGTTAGGAGTGATACACAGTGATCTTGTGTGTGCTTGTTCTTCTTCTCTTCCACCAATGACTTCTTTATAGAAGTGTTGGGAGTGATACACAGTGATCTTGTGTGTGCTTCTTCTTCTCTTCCACCATTAACTTCTTTATAGAAGTGTTGGGAGTGATACACAGTGATCTTGAGTGTGCTTGTTCTTCTCTTCCACCATTGACTTCTTTATAGAAGTGTTGGGAGTGATACACAGTGATCTTGTGTGTGCTTGTTCTTCTCTTCCACCATTGACTTATTTATTGAAGTGTTGGGAGTGATACACAGTGATCTTGTGTGTGCTTGTTCTTCTCTTCCACCATTGACTTCTTTATAGAAGTGTTGGGAGTGATACATAGTGATCTTGTGTGTGCTTGTTCTTCTTCTCTTCCACCAATGACTTCTTTATAGAAGTATTGGGAGTGATACACAGTGATCTTGTGTGTGCTTGTTCTTCTTCTCTTCCACCAATGACTTCTTTATAGAAGTGTTGGGAGTGATACACAGTGATCTTGTGTGTGCTTGTTCTTCTCTTCCACCAATGACTTCTTTATGGAAGTGTTGGGTGTGATACACAGTGATATTGTGTGTGCTTGTTCTTCTCTTCCACCATTGACTTCTTTATAGAAGTGTTAGGAGTGATACACAGTGATCTTGTGTGTGCTTGTTCTTCTTCTCTTCCACCAATGACTTCTTTATAGAAGTGTTGGGAGTGATACACAGTGATCTTGTGTGTGCTTCTTCTTCTCTTCCACCATTAACTTCTTTATATAAGTGTTGGGAGTGATACACAGTGATCTTGAGTGTGCTTGTTCTTCTCTTCCACCATTGACTTCTTTATAGAAGTGTTGGAGTGATACACAGTGATCTTGTGTGTGCTTGTTCTTCTCTTCCACCATTGACTTCTTTATTGAAGTGTTGGGAGTGATACACAGTGATCTTGTGTGTGCTTGTTCTTCTCTTCCACCATTGACTTCTTTATAGAAGTGTTGGGAGTGATACACAGTGATCTTGTTTGTGCTTGTTCTTCTCTTCCACCATTGACTTCTTTATAGAAGTGTTGGGAGTGATACACAGTGATCTTGTGTGTGCTTGTTCTTCTTCTCTTCCACCAATGACTTCTTTATATAAGTGTTGGGAGTGATACACAGTGATCTTGTGTGTGCTTGTTCTTCTTCTCTTCCACCAATGACTTCTTTATAGAAGTGTTGGGAGTGATACACAGTGATCTTGTGTGTGCTTGTTCTTCTTCTCTTCCACCATTGACTTCTTTATGGAAGTGTTGGGAGTGATACACAGTGATCTTGTGTGTGCTTGTTTTAAGGCACTTTGTAAGCTGATATTCATGTTCGTAAGGCTCTTTTTGATGCCGTAGCTTCATCTGTTGCGTGTTCTTCCTCTTGCCTTGTACTAATTATACTTTTTCTATGTGGCTCTCTGTGGCAGGCGATACCAGGGCATTCTGATCAGGGTGTCCAAACCATTTAATATGTTGTTCTTTTATGAATTGAATGACTGGTTTCACATCCAGTCTCCTTCTGATTTCTTCATTTCTAATTTTGTCTCTTATTGTCACACCTGCAGCTCTTCTAAGACACCTCATCTCTGTCGTTATGACTTTCCGCTCATTAGCTGCTGTTATTGGCCATGTTTGACACTGGTAACATAGTATTGACCAGAAAATCGTTCTTATGAGATTTGATTTAGTTGTTAGCAGTATATATTTGTGTGACACCAGTGGTGTTAACTGTCCCAGTACTTGGTTAGCTTTTGTGCAACGATTGCTGATTTTGCTATCGATACTTCCATCTGCTCTAAAAATTGCTCCTAAATATTTGGCTTCAATTGCGCTTCTGACTGATTTTTTCGTCAACCTATATTACCCTTTTACAGGCATCCCTCAAACATATGGACATTCTTGTCGAATTCAGAGATACGTGATGCTTAGACCCGTCAAGGGTGATTGTTGCTGGAGACCTGGTGTTTTTGTAACCTTTGTCGGACAGAGTTAGTTTAGTGAAGGCAGAACGGATGACTTCTCTATCGGCTTTCCTGCTTTTGGTGAGGTCGTTCCGTACTCATCGTATGATAAACACTCTTTAATGATCTTTTGGTGCCATCAATGTGGGCTTGGATCTACACCAAAGAGCATTAGCTTAAATGCGCTGACTGGATGAGGTCGCTCCGGTAAAGACCCGATCGATCTCAACTCTTCTAGGGCTAATCACAAGAACTGTATCCTTTCTTGTATTCATTGCTCTTTTACGATCATTTTGCGCCGTATATTTGGGCATTATGCTATTCGCCAAAAAGTATGTCTACAATATGCACTCTTTCTGACTATATGAGATCCTTCTGGATTAGGGACATTCTCAGGCATTGGAGACGCATGTGCTTTGTCAAACAAACGATCATACGTTGGCGGTATGCTTAGCCTTTATGTGATCTGAGCCATGGTGTGTGGACGTCATCTGTGTAGGATGACCAGCGTCCGAAAAGTATTGCCCTTAGATAATGTTTGGGTTTGTACCAGTCAAACCTTTACATTATCGGCCATATGTTTCTATCCCCGGTGAGTTTGCTCCTGAGTAGGAGTATTCTCATCCGTTCGGGACGCGTGTCGTTATATGGAAATTTGCAAGAGTTTTACTTTGCATTTTCCCTTTCTCCGGGAAACACTGGTCTGGGACTACGCACATATATTTAAGAGGGTCGTTTCAATCGGTGCTAGCAAAGTAACTAAATTTTTCCGCTTGCCAACTTCACCCACCTCAGTTCTTCCTGGGATGTTGATTGGTATTGCAACAGTACCCGGCCCGATTGTCCCAGGTAGGGCAGTTTCATTAGGCACTAAACGCCACTTTAGGATTTGCACACAACGAACGTTACCCAATAGGTTTGTCTGCGCTTGACCTCATGTACGGAGTTTGCCGCAACCTTCCCATGTATCTTCACGACGCTGCGTTATCGTGTTTTTCTTCGACACTTGTCGAGACTTTTGAGTTGTAAAGGATGCAAGTCTCTGCTAAGCTTTCCTGTCTGCAGCGTCTCCCCGTCGCTTCATCACCATCGCCTTGCATATATGCCCTGCCTTTAGGCTCGCCTGTGTATCGTCCGCATGCGCGTTCGCTTCCTCTTTGGTGATTACCCAACCATGTTTATCATGTCTCTCACTGTGCTCACATTTACCGTGCCTCGAGATTATCATGACACGAGCTCGACTCAGCGCAGAGTTTCGACCCTTGTGGACCCACGTCTCTGCTCTGTATGCACCTCTCATCCCCTCATGTTCATTTTCGTGCTTATAGACTCTTGCCCCTTAGATGACAACTTTAGTGCTGTCATTTGCTCCAGGGGAGTTAGCATTCGTTCGCTGACGACTCGTACTGCTGTTTTCTTACATTTCTGCAAAATTTTGGCAATTTTTTTATCGGACATCGGCCTTTTCATTCGTGCATTTTGTTCAGATATTTTTGACCCTGCATTGCTTTTCCGAGCTCGCACTACTACCACTACATGTAGTTCTACCTCGATCCCTGCCCTCTTAGCCAGGCCGGAATCAGTGTCTTTTTCCAGTATCACCACGAGGAGGTTGGGCAAGATCTTGATTAGTGCCAGCTCACTAATCCTGGCTCGTCGTTGTTCCCACGCGCCTTTGGCCTCAGATTGCCAGATATGTGTTCACTTGGTGAAGGCACTAGCTTATATAGCAATACGAGAGTTTATTTCATTCATCGTGTCTCCGTTATTTGACATTTTACTACCCAAATGTGTAAAATGTTTAACTTTCCCCAGTTTGTTGCCATTTATGACGATGTTGTCTGTCAAGTTTCATACTGCCTGCAAACAATTTCTGCAGACCGCTCTATCCTGAACAACTCGCTTAATATCCCTTCCTGCCTCCCTAAATTATCATCTCTTACCTAAATCGTTTGCATCTATCTTCAATGCTTGTTATGGTATGTCGTTATTTTATGACTGTTCCAATGTCGACACCCATCTCACCGAGTGAATGTGGTGTGCGCGTGGGAACAAGTTTAGTCTAGTTATGTCATGGATCACCATCAATGCACTTTGATAAAATCAGTCCACAAGACATCCAATCTCTTCATCGGTATGTCTCAGTGTGTGGTAACTAACGACACCAGGTGTATGTTGGTTTCAATCAATCAAGTGCCCAGCCTGTCGGCGTAGGTCATCATGTCTCTCCACAACTCGCTCTCTCACTCTCCTTGGTATATGTATTCAGTTCTGAACTCGATTTTTTGTTTAACATTGATGTTAGACCACGTCTGATCTCTCCTTCCCTGACTTTTATCTGCTGTTGCCAAATGTTACAAACCTTCGATACGCATTATATGCCAGAAGAACCTTGACTGCCTGATTCTTATTCTCTTGATAAGGTTACTTTGCTGGTTTACTATTATTATTTGAAGTCCAGTAGAATTCTTATCTCTAGCAACACCAAATTTTAATTGAGATTCTTGCAGTATGGTTACGGTTGCATATTCATCACCATTACTTGACTAATTTACACGTCGTTTCTCCCTCAGAATACCGGTCTGATTCATTGATCGCTTTTTTATTTACAGCAGCCATACCAATACGTCTATCGGCACGGTCATCTTGCTGTAAACCTACTTGCCATGACAAATAGGAAAACGTATTTATGTCAACCTATAACTCTTCAGGGACATTGTTTTTGAGTCCAGTTTGTTTAAATATTCATGAGCATATGGATTGATATGGGAGAAGCTACTTAGACCAAATAATTACCCTATGACTAAATTTGGAGGAACATATTGAGAAGCAACAACCACTCATACTAAATTTCATCGATTTTAAGAAAAAAACCTTTGATAGTCTACACAGAATCTCTGTGGAATATTCTGAGATGCTATGGAATACCAGACAAAATAATAAACATTACTAAAAGCCTCTATGATGGTTCACAGTGTGCAGTTCGCACTGATGGTGGGCACATCGACTGGTTTATGGTTGAAACCGGAGTAAAGCAAGGCTGTATTCTATCTCCGCTATTGTTTGGAGTGGCCATTGACTGGGTGATGCGAAAATGTTGCAGGGGCGAAACTGGCATCGATTGGGTAGAAAATAGTCAACTAGAAGATTTGGATTTTGCAGATGATATTGCCTTGTTAAGTAGAAATAACCAAGATATGCAAAGAAAAACAGACAACTTGTCATCTGTATCATCAAAAGTTGGACTGCAGATAAGCTATGAAAAGACAAATATAATGAAGACACCTTTGGCAAGTAATGCAGATATCACACTGGAATCTAAAATGATAAAAATAACAGAGCAGTTCACCTATTTGGGTAGCAAGTTTGATTGCACAGGAAATGTTAACAAAGAAATTATGATAAGAATTGGCAAAGCAACATCAGCTTTTAAAAGTCTAAATAAAATATGGAACTAAAAATTATATAGTATTAAAACTAAATCACAAATTTTCAATTCAAATGTTGTATCAATCCTAACATATGCCAGCGAGAGTTGGAAAATGACTAAAGATACAGAAAGCAAGTTAAACGCATTTGAAAATAGATGTCTGCGAAAATAATGAATATAAAATGGAACGAATTCAGGAAAAGTGATGAAATCAGAGACATGTCTGGTCTACCACTAGTGACAACTGTTATAAGAAAGAGAAGATGGAGATATGTTGGGCACACCTCGAGGAGAAATGATCAACGAATATCAAAGCAGACATTTAAGTGGGATGCAAAGGGTTCAAGAAAGAGAGGTCGACCTGAAGATACCCTGAAACGAACTTTGCTGAGAGAGGCAGGAAATATCGGTCTCAGTTCCATGGAGGAGATTGAGCGAGTTGCCCAGGATAGAGCGGTATGGAGATATTACTTGCAGGCCCTATGTAACGTATAACGGAACGATATTAATTATTATTATTATTATTATATGGATTGATTGACTGAGAAGTCATGCATTGATGAAAGTATCTCCAATCAGACCATCTTGTTAGTTTACTGAAATCGAAGTCGTGCAAAGATGAAAGTATCTCCAACCAGACCATCTTGTTAGTTTACTGAAATCGAAGTCGTGCAAGGATTAAAGTATCTCCAATCAGACCATCTTGTTAGTTTACTGAAATGGAAGTCGCACAAGGATGAAAATATCTTGTCCTGAGCCAAACTTTGCCACCACAACAGCCCTCTGGAATTAATCTCTCTCATATGCTAGATGTCATGCCTCTGTAGCCGTAATGTTCAAACCATTAGTTACATCCTGAATCCATCTTCTCCGTGGTCTTCTTTTCTTTTCCGATATGCATCTTTTCATGATGGACTTATCCAGACCTTCATGTCTTTTTATATGTCCAAAATATCTCAATTTATTTTCTCGTTCGTATTTGAAGCATCAGTCAGTTTTCTTTGATTTTGAGTTCTTTCTGGATATATATATTTCTTCTCTTCTCTCTCCAAGATATACGGAGGACGTTTCTGTAAAACTTATATTCGAAAGCAAATATATGTTTTTGCACTGGCTTATTAAATGTCCATGCTTCACAACCATACATTGCTACTGGAAATATGCATGCTCTTAGTATTCTGATCTTTGTTTTCTTATCATTCCGTTCCATACTGTTTTTAGTTGTTTAATTTTTTGCAAAGTCATGTGTGTTCTTCTTTTAATCTTTTTCATCCCATTTCCATCTGTTCTTAGCAGTGAACCAATCAGGGGCGGCTCGTCAATAAAGGCCAGTGGGGCCCGATCCCACCAAAAATATTGAGGAACGTGTACTTATTATTTTAGACATTATGTGTTCATAATTATTCCTTGCAATATGATACTGTTAAGCTTTGAAAGTTGATATATAACGCTAAAATATCACACAGTCTGAAATCTGAAACTCAGCATATTTTCTACCTAAGTAGCATACGCCCCTGGTCATTAAAGGGCAGCAAGATATCGGCCACACCTAACCAAAAATAAATAACGTTTTCTTATTATTTTATAAATTATTTATTCGTAATTATTACATGTAACTTGACACCGATTAGCTTTGAAAGTTAAATATATAACACTAAAATATAAATAGTATATGATAATAATATAATAACCGTAATAATATATAAAATATAATATTTAAATATATTTTATACAGTCTGAAACAAAGCATATTTCCTCTCCTAATGCTTCACGCAATGTGCAGCGCCCTATTTATGTGGTCAATCTAAAAGATACCTATCCAAGATGTAAGATTGCGAACTCTGACCTTTGACTGCTACATTCAATGCTAATTACAAAAACAATTATATCATTTTCATTCATCCGGATTACAAATTCTTACACGAACAACCAATTAGAAGGTTAAACGGGAGGTCTTGATTAAATAGTACTGTTTCTAATGATTGATTGAATCCCGAATTATATATAAAATAGTAGAAAATGGTATGAAATAATAGAAGTAAGTAAGTAACCATCATTAGAATAGTCTACAGTAATCGCCCGTTTCATATTCAATATACGTATGTCTTCTGCAATGCACTATTTCACTTTAACAAGGTGTAGCCTACATTTGAAGTGGTGCCTTATTCGAAATCACAATAAATCAAGTAGATTATTTATTACAAAATCCGTTTCTTTCATTAAACATAGAAGAAAAGCTTGAAATTAAACGGCTAGGCGCACACAAACATCGAAAACAAACAGACAGCGAAAACAGAAAAGTGTGAAATCAAACAGAGAAAAAATAATACACAGAGAAAGCAGACAGACAGAGATTGACAGATAAAACAGACATAAAGAAAAACATACAGAGAAAACAGAGAGACGATAAAAACAGACAGACAACGAAAAGAGATATATAAACAAAATAAATAGGAATAAAAACTGACAGAATAAGAAAATAGCGACAATAAAATATACAGACAGCTAAAATAGACAGAGAGAGAAAACAGAAAAACAGAAAAACAGAGATAAAGAAACATTACTGACAGAAAAACAGACATGCATCGAAAACAGACAGACATAAAAAACATACATAGAAAACATACAGACTGAGAAGACAGTATGCGAAAAAATAGACTGACATATAATACAGACAGGCAGAAAGACATACATAAGTCAGTAAGACAAACATGGAAACCAGAGACGATAGACAAACAGAGTAGACAAACTGACAGAGAAGACATATAAAACATACATACTGAGAAGATAAATAGAGAGGAAAGACATGACATACATAACAGACCTGAAAGAAAGACAAAAAGACAGATATAACAGACATAAAGATAAAACAGACAGGCAATGAAAACAGGCAGGAAATGAAAACTGACATACTGCGAAAAGTAAAAGACAACGAAAACAGACAGAAATCGAAAACAGACAGACATGAAAAAGACATACAGAGAAAATAGACAGAGAAAACAGACGCCAAAGAGAACAGACATATATCAAAAGCAGACATACATCGAAAGCAGACAAACATAGAAAAACAACTGACAGACAACGAAAACAAACAAACATCTCAAACTGATAGACAAAGAAAACAGTCAGACTGAGAAACAGACATACCGAGAAAATAGACAGACAGAGAAGACAGACATACACAGCTAAATCAGGCAGAAAGGGAAAACAGACTTTCAACGAAAACAGTCAGACAGAGAAAACTGTCAGACAGAGAAAACAAGCAGACAGAGAAACCAGACATACATCGACAACAGACAGACGTATAAAGGAGACAAGGCAGATAAGACAGACATACAGAACAGACATACATACATGGAAGACAGACAAACAGAGAAGAAAGACAGACAGAGAGAACTGACGAACAGATAGGGCATACAGTCAGAGAGGACTGACGAACAAAATGGACATAAAGCCAGAAATCACAGACGAAGAAAGAGGATATGCAGACAGAGAGGATATACATAAAGATAGGGCAGACATAACATACATGACTGATAGTACAGGCATCACAGAAAAGAAAGAAAAGGCAGAGACATCTAGAGAGTTGAGACACTCCGTAGCCCCCATCCAGACTACTAATGGGCATCAGATCCGGATACATCTAGAGAGTTGAGGCACTCCGTGGCCCCCATCCAGACTACTAATAGGCATCAGATCTGGAAACATCTAGAGAGTTGAGGCACTCCATGGCCCCCATCCAGACTACTAATGGGTATCAGATCTGGAGACATCTGGAGAGTTGAGGCACTCCATGGCCCCCATCCAGACTACTAATGGGCATCAGATCCGGAGACATCTAGAGAGTTGAGGCACCTGTGCCCCCATACAGACTACTAATGGGCATCAGATCCGGAGACATCTAGAAAGTTGAGGCACTCCGTAGCCCCCATCCAGACTATTAATGGGCATCAGATCAGGACATCTCCGAGAGGCAGTGTAGGCGCGCATGGATGCCGACTATGATGTCCAAGATGTCTTGGAAAATTATAACGTACTCATTTTTACAAGTGCTCAGACGCAATGGGTCATTGCAGCCAGGAATTCAGCGCATGCTTCATCTCGGCCCTTCTGTATGAGTGACTTCTCTGGCTCGGAGTCTAACGCTGTCGAGACTTTACACAATGAAGATCTTTTTTCATGTACTGATATTTCTCCACCTCGTCAACAGCAAGATGAAATTACATATTCAAATATCGTCTCATCTGGTAAGGTTGTGAACACCATATCGGCGATAGTATTTAGTTTACTTTCAGCCAAAACATGAATCGAGTCATGTATTTTTTCGCCTTCACAGCCAATCGACGTGATATCAGCTTGTCCGCCCCACCCAAGGCAGCACAGACAAGTGATCATATCTCAAGCCCATAACCACTGGGGCTGCGATTATAGCTGTTAGACGCTCAATTCCGCCTATTCTCAGCCCAGCACTGGCTGTGAGAGATCTGGAGTCAAGTTCATCAAAATCATTGACACCGAGTCGGTTTTTCTTGTATAAGGCATCACGTTTGTCTCGCTCACTCTCCAATACCTCTACAATATGAAACTCAATGTCACAGCCCGCAGCATGAAAGGCCTTCTGATGCTTTTACAGAGAAGAAGCTGCTGGCCGTACACGGCACAATGAAGCGTTCTACAATCCCCAAATCACTAAAGTTGAGGTCCGTATAGAAGGGGTACCCAACATACTCGACTCACAGGTGATGCATGCCTATCAACAATGGGATGAGACCCGGAAATACGTCGCAGGTGGAACTGCGTTGATGTGGCGACATCCTGAATTTGCATGTATCGCAAACGATTTTCACATCGCCCATGTGGGTGTTATCCAATTCTATACCTCTAGATATGCTCTGTGGCTAGACTAGCGGACGAATGATGTTGACCAGTTGCACGGATCGGGTAGAAGGGTGGAAAGCGAGGGAATAACTCCCCATATCACCAAGAAGGTAGAGGCAGCCGGCCAGCTGAATATGTTCATCTATGTCGTCACAGATCACCAAGAAGGTAGAGGCAGCCGGCCAGCTGAATATGTTCATCTATGTCGTCACAGATCACCAAGAAGGTAGAGGCAGCCGGCCAGCTGAATATGTTCATCTATGTCGTCACAGATCACCAAGAAGGTAGAGGCAGCCGGCCAGCTGAATATGTTCATCTATGTCGTCACAGATCACCAAGAAGGTAGAGGGAGCCGGCCAGCTGAATATGTTCATCTATGTCGTCACAGATCACCAAGAAGGTAGAGGCAGCCGGCCAGCTGAATATGTTCATCTATGTCGTCACAGATCACCAAGAAGGTAGAGGCAGCCGGCCAGCTGAATATGTTCATCTATGTCGTCACAGATCACCAAGAAGGTAGAGGCAGCCGGCCAGCTGAATATGTTCATCTATGTCGTCACAGATCACCAAGAAGGTAGAGGCAGCCGGCCAGCTGAATATGTTCATCTATGTCGTCACAGATCACCAAGAAGGTAGAGGCAGCCGGCCAGCTGAATATGTTCATCTATGTCGTCACAGATCACCAAGAAGGTAGAGGCAGCCGGCCAGCTGAAATGCATCTATGTCGTCACAGGATCACCAGTGATGTAGAGGGACCTGGCCAGTATCGAATATGTTTTCCATCGTCACAGATCACCTATAAGATAGCTTGAGGCAGCCGGCCAGCTGAATATGTTCATCTATGTTGTCAGCAGAAAACACCAAAAGAAGGTAGAGGCAGCCGGCCAGCTGAATATGTTCATCTATGTCGTCACAGATCACCAAGAAGGTAGAGGCAGCCGGCCAGCTGAATATGTTCATCTATGTCGTCACAGATCACCAAGAAGGTAGAGGCAGCCGGCCAGCTGAATATGTTCATCTATGTCGTCACAGATCACCAAGAAGGTAGAGGCAGCCGGCCAGCTGAATATGTTCATCTATGTCGTCACAGATCACCAAGAAGGTAGAGGCAGCAGGCCAGCTGAATATGTTCATCTATGTCGTCACAGATCACCAAGAAGGTAGAGGCAGCCGGCCAGCTGAATATGTTCATCTATGTCGTCACAGATCACCAAGAAGGTAGAGGCAGCCGGCCAGCTGAATATGTTCATCTATGTCGTCACAGATCACCAAGAAGGTAGAGGCAGCCGGCCAGCTGAATATGTTCATCTATGTCGTCACAGATCACCAAGAAGGTAGAGGCAGCCGGCCAGCTGAATATGTTCATCTATGTCGTCACAGATCACCAAGAAGGTAGAGGCAGCCGGCCAGCTGAATATGTTCATCTATGTCGTCACAGATCATCAAGAAGGTAGAGGCAGCCGGCCAGCTGAATATGTTCATCTATGTCGTCACAGATGTGCATATGAATATCGAATTCGTTCGCTATGTGAGTGATGTGTATTAGTCGTGAAAGATGTATCCACGTACTGGCCACTCGACAATGTTGTTAGGGTAAACAGGCTGCGGAAAACCCGAATATGTTTTAGATCTCCTCGAGGAGTCTATAGCGGAGTCTTTCAGCACATTGTGATTTGTGTCCAACGGTGCAATATAACTCGCATAAGACCAACGTTCCTGGATCTGGAGTGATCCTAAGATCTTATTTGTCAACGTCGAAGAACATCTACACAAGTCGATTCGGTATTTTTACACACGCTTTAAATGACAGCCTACCCTCTACATAACCGATGACATGGCTGCAAGAGAGACTCTGACTAAGAAGAAGAAGTACATTCTAAGCGAGCTGGCGTTTTCCGAAAGTACATCTAGCCATCATAGCCGGTATCCATGCGCACCTCGTCCTAAGGCTAGCCCATTGGAGGTCGAGTGTCTCAGATTCGAGATCTCTGAGTCTGAAACTGTTATTCTTGAGGGGGACCACGGAGTGTCTCAGACGCGGAGAAACATTGTGCAATGGAATGCCGAAGGTGTTCATCACAAAAAGCAAGCACTCGCAATAAGACTTGCAGAAGAATAAATTGATGTTGCGTGCATACAAGAGACCCATCTAAATGAACAAAATAGATTCGGGATCAGAGGTTACCAAACCTTCAGATTAGACCGAGAAGGCCTGAGTATGAAACGGCATTCCAGATAAGCAAACGAAAGTAACCACAGGAAGTGTCGGCGTAGTAGAGATCGTAGGCGTTATAATTACATGTGATGAAATGCAGATGCTTCTGTACCCAAGTGACATCTCCCTGTCAATCCATGCAATGATTATCAATGATGCAGCATGCATGGTGGTTGGTGATTATATCAGCCACTCAGAAAGATGGGGCGACCTCGAAACGAACCCCAATGGCGTGGAAGTGGAAGACTGGGAGATAGAGAACAGACTGTTCCTCATCAATGCCCCAGACGATCCGCCAACCTTCTACTCGAGAAGGTGGCATAATATTAGCACCCCCTAGTTGGCCTTCGAACAAGTGACCTCTTCACAAAAACATTACTTACTGTAACAAAACAACTAAGAGATAGTGAACATAGGCCGGTCAAACTGCAAGTAGACCTAAAATTTGTACCTGAGCCCAAAATGTGGTTTCCACGGTGGAACTACAAAAACGCAAATTGGAAACAGTACGGGACACTGACAGAAGCCAATGTTGAACGCATCAACATGAATGAAAAGAAACACATGCGATCCGTGGCAAGAGAACTCTCACAAGCAATCCTGAAAGTGGCACGGAAACCATTTCTAGAGGCGCACGGAAGGATTACAAGCCATACTGGACAGCAGAGGTTCATAAGCTTGAAAATGACAATGAATTGGCAAGGAGTGAGGCAGAACAGACACATTCAGTAACGACTAATACTGCTTACAAGACGGCAGCAGTATAGTATAAGTGGGAGGGCGAACGATCAGCACAACAGCGTTGGGTTGATAAGACCGAATCCCTGAACCTTGATAGGGACGGCCATAAATTGTGGAAGCTAGCAAAAGCGCTGAGTGATGAAAACAAAAGTCGACCCGCAACAGTCCTTGAACAAGATACAAAGATGTCCTCCGGAAGGGAAGCCGCAAACATTCTAATGAAAAAATATGCCGAAGTCAGCAGAGTAAGCATAGCAAAAGAAAAAGTTGATAACACGAAAAGAAAAGAGAGAGCCCTCAAAAGCTAGCCAAGAAAAGCTGATAGTCACCTAGCGGATATATTCACAAGTAATGAGTTGGAAGAGACATTAAAGGAGATCAAGCTTAGAAAGTCGCCCGGAAAGGATTGGATCACAAATGAAATGCTTAAATACTTGGGTACTAGAGCAAGGACAGCTCTACTGGCCGTCCTAATATATCGTGGAGGACAGTCATAGTACGACGTGAATGGAAGGAAGCGATCATGGTGCCCATCCTAAAACCAGGCAGAAATAAACTCCACCTGGCGAGTTACAGACCAATACGTCTCTTAAGCTGCATGGGCAAACTCATGGAACGCATGGTGAATGAAAAGCTATCTAGGCACTTGGAGAGCAAAGGGCTTCTCATGGAACAACAGGGAGGCTTATGGAAGCATCGATCTACAGACGATCAAGTAATCTATATCGCCCAGGAAATCGAGGATGATTTCCAAGAAAAGAAACAGACACTGGCAGTTTTGATAGAGATGGAGAAGGCGTTTGACACAGTCTGGAAGGAAAGGCTAAAACTAAAACTTCTCACCCTCAGTATATAGGGAATAATGAACAAATGGCTTGATGGATACCTAGAGAACACTAAACAGCAAAAGTTCAAGTACAGGGGTACACTATCAAAAAGGCCACATTAGAGCAAGGAGTCCCCCAAGGAGGAATGTCCTCACCAACTCTCTTTCTAATATTTGTCAATGACATAGCCACATGCCTACCAAAGCGAATACACTCTGCCATGTATACCGACGACCTGGCAATATGGGAGAGGGAAGTGTCAATGCTGATAGCAACAAATCGACTACAAGTGACGCTAACAAACCTGAAACCACTTGAGAATCATTTTAAGATCAATTTTCTTCTACATGAGATGAAATTTCTTTCAGATCTAACATCAGCAATCCAATTACTTCAAGTCATAATCTTGCCTGGTCTACAGTCCCAATTGCTTCAATTGTGCAGCAAACGTTACGTTGTCATGTATTGATTATCAGAAAAAAATTGTAGATGAGACTAAAACAAAATGAATGTGCTGCAGATATGTAACATAATGCACATGTTACATTAGTAGAAACGAACGATTGTCTTCACTCTCCGTTACTTCTATTTACATTTAAGGTGTGCATTACTAATAGCAAACTGGGCATTGTAAAAGTTTGTATAATAAAATCTAGTATTATATTTCGGTTTAGTAAATCAAATAAATGATCGGGGTCAAAGGCGCATGTGGACAACGTCGCGATCGGATTAGGGAACTGACACTAATCAAGAGCCTGCTCCACCTCCTCGTGGTGACCTTGCAAACATACATTGGTTTCGGTCAGGCTAAGCGGACAGGGATCGAGGGAGAGCTACATGTAGTGATAGTAGTGCAAGCACGGAAAAGAAATGCAGTTCCAAAAATGCATGAACAAAATGCACGCATCTGCTTGCAGATGTCTGACAAAACAAATTATCCAAATTTTGCAGAAACGTAATAAAATAGCAGTGTACGAGTCGTCAGCGAACGAATGCTAACTTCCCTGGAGCAAATGACCGCACCAAAATTGTCCCATACGGGGCAAGAGTAAGCACGAAAATGAACATGGAGGAATGAGAGGTGCATCCAAAGCAGAGACGTGGGTCCACAAGGGCGATACTGGAACCCTGCGCCGAGTCAGGCTGCTTGTCATGAAAGTCTCGAAGCACGGTAAATGTGAGCACGGTAAGGAACCTGATAAACACGTTGGGACAGGCACCAAAGAGGAGCCAACGCGCATACAAACGATACACAGGCGAGTCCAAAGGTGGGCAGATACGCAAGGCTCTGGTGACGAAGCGACAGGAAGGTGCAGCAAACGTAGAGGTGAGTAAACCACCCAGACAAGATGTGAAAAATAGAAAGCTTATCACAGGTTTTAATCCATTACAAATCAAAGTCTCGGCAAGTGTCTCGGAAAACTCGGCAACACATCGTGACGACATATTGGAAGAGTGCGGTAAATTCTGAATAAGGGGCCAAGTGCAGATACATATATTAGGTAAAGTTGGCCGCGCGCAAATCCTCAAGTTGCGTTTTAGTGCCTAACGAAACTGCCGTCCCTGGGACAACCGGCAGGATACTATGCATAAACAACTAACATCCCCAGAAAAACCGAGGTGGGAAAGTTTGGTCAAGCGCAAATCTTAAAACCGCGTTTTAGTGCCTAACAAAAATGTCCACTCTGGAACAACCGGACAGGTACTGTTGCATTAACAACTAACATCCCCGGAATAACTGAGGTGGGTGGTGTTGGCGAGCGCAAAATTTCAGTTGCGTTGCTAGCGCTGATTGAAACGACTTTCTAGAATATCTGTGCGCAGTCCCAGTCTAGTGTTTCCGGGGACAAGCAAAATGCAGAGTAAACACTTGCAAATTGTCACGTGCCGATATGCGACCCGAAACGACTGAGAATACTCTACTCAGGAACAAACTCACTGTGAATAGAAAAGTAAAGCCGATAAAGCAAAGGCTTCACCCAAACATTGACTAAGAACAATACTTTTCGGACGCCAATCATCCTACACAAAGTGAGATGACGTAAAAACACCATAGCGCAGATCAGATAAAGGCTACGGCAAAAATATGATCGTAAAGGCGTAGATCCGGGCCACAATATACGACAGAATGAATCGTTCCCTAGGGATAGCTACCCTAGTAAATAAACAGCAGGCTGAAATCGGGTGGGCGGGCCTAGTCACCATGAACGCATAATCGTACTAGACTCGTTTAAAAAAAAATTGACACACTCAGTACAGGCGTGGCCAACGTAACTACTGGCCTAAGCGCTATATTATTCAAGATGGAGGGTGAGGCGGATTATTCAAACGTGTTTAGTAAACATATGGACATTTTAGTAAACATACGAACTCAAACAGACTTCTTTAGTAAACATAACAACAAAATAATGATGCCTAGTAAGTGCTGTGTACCAAAATGTAGATCAAATTACGATTGTAATTATATATGTATAATATAAGTTAATTTAACAAGTACCTTCTTCAGTAAACCTAACTGTTGTCAGTGTTGTAAACATAACAATAAAATAACGATGCCTAGCTAGTAAGTAATGTGTACCAAAATGTAGATCAAATTACGATTATAATTATATGTGTATAATTTAACAATTACCTTCTTTAATAAACATAACAACAAAATAACGCTGCCTAGAAAGTGTTGTGTACCGAAATGTAGACAAGGAACATATTCTATTGTATAATTATTGAAAGCACCAGCTATAGGACTCAGTATTAAAATAGATCAAGACATGTCTTTTACTGTTCACCTAAAGAAAGTTTCCATAGATAAGAGTTCCTTTAACTGGCTGTCAAATAGTGACAAATTGAGAGATGGTTTCTTGTTGAAAACCTTTTGTCCATGCAAATCATGAAAAGATTTAGAAGAGCACCAACTATTGACTATTACATGACAATGGCACATGATAATCTGGTTGAAGCAATTAGTTTATCATCCACAACAAGCATTAGTTTTGTGCCAGAGAAAACACTCCAATTCCTCGCTGAGCAGTTGCATCTGGTCAGAACTAAAGATAACAGAAAATGGTATAACACTCAGTGTTTTGCATTTATGACATATTAAATTGAACCTGATCTGTCCTCATATCATCTGGATATGGAGATAAGTTCTTAGCCACGACAAACCATAAGGAGACTGTCATACAAATTGTAACTACCAGTTACATGAAATTCTCATTAGACAGTACTGTATGTTTCTGCGGAGCTCAAAAAAGAAATATTTTATTGTCTGCGGTTCCAACATTTTCCTCAACAGTGATATAAAAATCAGGAATGTGCAATGCAATGTTCAGCAAGCTGCTTTTTCACAAAAAGGAAAGAAGCAAAATTCAGTAGTAGATAAATATATTTGTGTAATACTGTTTAGTTATGTGCTAATAAGTTGTAGTGTTGTGAAATTGATTGGCACATCATTTTGTTTTCCTTGTTATCCTGTATCACTAGTGATCTCTTCGGACATAATGTATCAAAAGTTGTCATGTAGACTTGATTTCATTCGATATAATGTATCAAAAGTTGTCATGTAGACTATTGATTTCATTCGACATAATGTAATAAAAGTTGGTATGTAGACTATTGATCTCCTTCGACATAATGTAATAAAAGTTGGTATGTAGACTATTGATCTCCTTCGACATAATGTAATAAAAATGGTGTTTCATTTAACTACACATATTTAATAGATAGGTGGACTGAAGTACCTATCACAAGATCTCACTGTTCTCTGCTTCATATCATATATAGTTGTTCAAAAGCCGATATCATCTGACTATGAAGATAAGTTCTTGGTCACGACAAACCAGAAGGAGATTGTCATACAAATTGTAACTGCCAGCTACATAAAATTCGCATTAGACAGTACTGCATGTGTCTGCGGAGCTCAAAAAGAAAAACTTTATTGTCCGCGGTTCCAACATTTGCTAACATTTTCCTCAACAATTAAGGAAAAATAAGGAATGATCAATGCAATGTTCAGCAAACTGCTTCTTCACAAAAAGGGAAAGTAGCAAAATTCAGTAGTAGATAAATATATGTATGTAATACTGTTTAGTTTCTGTGCTAATCAAGCTGTGGTGATGTGCAAATTTGTGACTGACTAATTCGTGGATTACTGATAAGTGATGTTAGTTTATGTGCTAATCAAGATGTGGTGTTGTGCAAACATGTAGCTTACTTATTCATGGATAACTGAAGAGAGACTACCATAAGCTGATGTAAGTACAATAGTTATCATATTTAAAATTAATCTAAGTATTCTGTATAAAATTAAACTAAAATAGTATGTGAGAGCAACAACTATAGCTACTTATCAGAAAACATCTTCTGTAATACACACATGCATCCAACAACACGTTTCTAACATCTGCAAGATGTATTGTCTAGATCAGCGTTTCCCAATAGTAACAGTCAATAGTTAGTCTGTGAGAATACACCGCCTCAGCCTGTGACGTCACATGGCAATATTGCCGTCCGCGCTGTGGCCAGTTAGTAACGTTGGCCACGGTACAGGACACATTCGACTTCACAGTCACGATTATACACGATTGATTATTGATAATTCTGACATGTGTAAGGAACTCCTAGACTGTTTGTGTTTCGTTGTCCTTACATGTCTATTGTTTGAGGTACAGTTGTAAACGTATATATTCATTGAGCTCTCAAGTACAAATATAACGATAATTAAAAGATGTATATCTCCAGTGTGTTCTGTGTTCTCTATCTAACGCATAGTTTCCCAACCTGTTTTGAATGAACGCCCCCTTTTCCAGTGAACAGTTTGCTATAGCCCCCGTTGGGAAAACTATATTGTATATACAATAAATTGAAAAACCAGGACACACTTTTAAGTTATTTTACTAGAAGATAATACCAATATTACTGTATTCCTCACAATATCACTGACAAACTTGTGTTTATAATGTATTAATTAGATCTGAGCTTGATGTGATGAAACTAATTTGTCGATGTTTCGTGACATTTTTGTCACCAATAATCTTAAACCGCCACATTACTCTATTGACAATATGTTTCATTTCTTTGTGAATAGTCTGGTGACCATGTTGACTCCTCTTTCAGCTAAATAGGATGATGGGAATACAATAAACAACTTCTTACTGCAGTCTATAAGCGTAGATATAATAAGGAGATTTTACTTTGTAGCCACAATTTTTGATATATGTTATTCAATTTTCGTTTGCAACACTTCATTTGTTGACGATTCTATCAACTCTTTCTCCAGTGGTAATTATGTTATTTGCACATGTTCTTCTTCTTCAACTGCGTGACCGCTAGACTGGGTTTTTGGATTCTCTAATAAATGTTCATTTTAGCCACACCACACAGTTTTCTTGGACGCTGGTATAAGTGGGCCACCTCTTTCTTCTTATTTCTGCATACTGAGGGCAGTACTGTAGGATATGCTCTGTCATCATACCCCAGCCACAGGGCACATGTCTTTAGTGCCCATATTGAATATAATTCGGTTCTCATTCTGTTGTGACCCATCCGGAGGCGAAGTATGATACTGTGGTCTTTTCTGGACAGTTGGTAATACCCATCATGCTTGTTGTGTTGTGCGTGTTCTTTCTCCCACTTTGTAGTGTAGTGCCCTTTGGCGATAGTGTTTGCTTCTCTCCAGGTTGTCATCTTGAGGCATCCCTGCTCCCTCTTCGGCCATTCTGTCAGCATCTTCATTCCATTTGAACTTGCAGTGTGAGGATGTCCACTTGATTACTACACGCTCGTAGTCATGAGAAAACAGGGCTACGGTTGACTTGAGATACATAATTATGTGCTCCTTTCAGATTTCAGAGTTGATATAGCAGAAAATGCGTCTGTCAAAAGCACTGTTATTTTTTTTTTTTTCCGATCCAGAATCACTTGAGCTTTCAGCTCTCGGCTCGGTGCCATGTACATCGTAACTCTTCTGTTCTGTGCCACGAGCACCGTAAATATATGGCACCTGTGGCTTTTCTGTCATCCCGCGGAATTTAACCCGCACTCTTATAGGGCTAGTCACCCGCAGTCCAACGCGCTACGGACACGCTGGGCAGGCGGACATGTTTTTGTTTCATATGTTGTACTGCCTTTTTTGCAGATGCATTGAGGGCATATGCATGACCAGGGAGGAGAAGTGATGGCTGGTTGTATGTGTATTTGTTGAGCCAAGTGCCAATATTGGGTCTGTGTGAGCAAGTTCTTTGGAGTTTGCCTCCTATGGCTGTTTCCAGTATTTCTGTGGAGGTAGACTTACAGTTCCATTGATGATCCGTGCGGCCAGACTTAACACTCAGCTTGCCTTTGTGCAGTGTATCTTTGAGATTATGAGCCAGCCTGGTATGCAATACTAAAGTACTGGTCGGACTCTCCCAGTGTAATGACTTTTCAGAATGCTACCACCCTCACCCCAGTTGGTGTCTGCTAGTTTGTTCATGATCCACATTCTCTACTTTGCTCTTTTTTCAGCTTTGTTTCTGTGTTTTCGACGTCCGCCTGCTGTCCATAGTGATTTCCAGATATGCTGGACATTCGTCTATTGGGAATAGGTGGTCATTGAACTTGAGTTTGAGCATTTATTTCTTCTTAGATAGGCTGAAGCCTGTGAAATTAGTTTCATTTTCATTTATCAAAGGCAGTCAAGACCTGGTCTATATACCTAACTTTTTAATTAAAATGAACATCCTTGTGATGGCTACTGCTATTCATTCACATCGTGTCCACAGTGTCAGATCATCAGCGTAGATTGCACTATGCACTCTGTTGTGGATGTCTTCCATAATTATTTATAAACAAAAACTTGAAGTAGCGTGGGAGACAGGACCACTCCTTGGGTAACAACTTGTTCTTCTTCTTCTTACGCTGGATATGGACCACTTGTCAACCACTCTGTGTGATTTGTATGTGATGTGAGCCTAAGAACGATTGTACTTTGGGCCAGTTATGCGCCTACAAGTAGGCCAGCACATCCGGTTTCTGCGCTGTGTTTTATTTACTAGGGTAGCATCCCTAGTGCCTACATCAGTCGCCTCTTACGACATGCATTGTAGTTCGCAGTGGTACTATGTGTTGCTTCTCTTGCAGACCCCGACACCACACTGACGTACAACTTGCAGACCCCGACACCACACTGACGTACAACTAGCAGACCCCGACACCACACTGACGTACAACTAGCAGACCCCGACACCACACTGACGTACAACTAGCAGACTCCGACACCACACTGACGTACAACTAGCAGACCCCGACACCACACTGACGTACAACTAGCAGACCCCGGCACCACACTGACGTACAACTAGCAGACCCCGGCACCACACTGACGTACAACTAGCAGACCCCGACACCACACTGACGTACACCTAGCAGACCCCGACACCACACTGACGTACAACTTGTTCAATGATTGCCTTCCTGCTATGATTTCCCTGGTCCTGTACTTTGGCTTTTCTATTTACCAGATAGGGACATATCCTGAAATACAAGCGCCTTTTGATTCCGAGTTTGAGCAGTTTGATTGTGAGTCGCTCTCTTCAAACAATCTCCATATCAACCCCTACTGTTAGTGTATGTTTCTTTTCTTGAAATCCCTGCTTCGATGTTCTGAGCAGTGTAAGTTACTTGGTCTTCTGTTGATCTATACTGACGGAATCCGCTCTACTGTGCTAGTATCAACTGTTTTCCTCCAGGTGCCACGTGAGTCTTCTATTAAGAAGCATCTCCATGACTTTTCCAATATACCTAAAGAGGCTAATTGGTTTACAATTAATTATATACAATCTGTCTTTTCCTTGTTTTAGATTGGATACTGTGATATCTTCTTTCCATTCACTGGGTATTTCCCCGACTTTTCAGTTAACATTCAAACCTTTTAGAAACTGTTTCTTGGCTTTCGGCTCTCATTTGTAATGCCATCCTTTGCTGGTGACTTATTAATGTTAAGACCATGGAGGTCTTCTTCAAATTACCTATAGTAAAATGGGATGTAATATGTTCTTCTTGTGCCGTGGGTGAGTACTCGATGGATTGCCTCTCTTCAATTACCATATCCAGTTTTTCATGTGGTATTCTGACCTGGCTTACTCGGGCGTAGTTTTAAATAAAAATGTTTGCAGCTCTTTTACCTTTTAATAATGTTTCATTGCTCTCTATCGATATTGGAGGACGGTTGATGTTTTCATTACTGAGGGCTTTCGCTTGTTTTCATATCTTGTTTCTGTCTCTGTCCATGTTCAGACGTCTTGTCTTTACAGCTCAGCCTTACGGACTGCTTACCTGCACTCCTATATTTAACTGAGGCTGGCTTGAGTGATATGTTGCTGTCTATGCTTTGCTCAGTTTCTATTCTTTCTCTGACCTGACTCACTTCATCTTAAAATTTGTGGACCTCTTCTTACCAGTAAGGTTTGTAGTATCTTCTTGCACTTCTATGAATTGATTCTCTAGCTGCCCTCAAAATGGATATGGTGAGTATATCTGTCACGTTCCTTATCTTTTTGGTGTGTCTTTATGGGGTCACAGTAGATGTCGCTGAACCTCGCAAACTGCAGCGACAGCTCTTTTATAGATGTACTGGAACATTGGTTTTTGGACTTGGGTGAAATATCTAAGGTTGACAGAGACCTTGGCAGGTTTCAGTTTCACTTTCAGTTTGGAATATCTCCATTGCACTCCGGACATGTCCATAGGTGCTCCGATCTCCGCAATATCTCCAACAGCGTCCAGCGACTGACCGTACCAGTTCTATTTTGATTGATGAGCCTACTCGTAGATCTGTTGTACCGTTTTTTTTCTTGACACACCACTCTTCAAACCCAGTTCTCGCAATCTAGTAGTTGACGTGGATTGGTTTAGATGAAGGTCTTCTTCGCGGCCACGCTCTATGAGGGCGTTCACGATGTCAGCTCTGTCCACTGTCTGACCCTCTGATATAGCGGCAGAGTCTGCCCTCTCATTGCCAACGACACCCATGTGCCCCGGACCAAAGACAAGTATAATTCTGCAAATTGTTGATGCCTGCAGTGATTCAGTCTATTGCCTGCGCATCGAACTGACCTCCACCTTTCGGATCATACTCAATGAGTCACTCAGAATGCACGCATGAGTGTAGTTTTGTGACTCTACACAGAGTAGTGCATTGTTCACCGTCAGTACCTCCCTCCATTGTCATGCTGCTTGTTGTCATACTGAATGCACCACTGGCTTCATTGACCATTCAAACAACTTGGCAGGTTTATGATCACTTTCTCCTAGTTGTTCCATAAATGTTCGATCCAAGTTGGGGGCTATGTTACCGGTCGCAAGGACGAGGTCTGGGGGGATATATTTTTATATCTTCTTGAGAAGACGTTTGGTAGGTCATCGAGTCCATTCATGAGTTGCAGTTGATAACTATTTCTCCCTGTTCTACCTACCCCCACCTCACCCTTGCATTGGTGACTTGGTATCCTCACCTTTCAGAGTGACTTCAGAGCGAGTTGCCCAAGATAGAGCGGTATGGAGAAATTACTTGCCTGCCCTATGCAACGGTACAATAGGCATTATATTTATACATATATGTATATATACTTTATATATATATATATATATATATATATATATATATATATATATATATATATATATATATATATATATATATATATATTGATTGATTCACCTAGAAAACGTTGATGGATTAAAGTATCTCCAACCAGACCATCCTGTTATTTACTGAAATTGTTAACATAGTGAAATTGTTTAGAGACACGGCAAAACAACACTGTCTTTCTGCACAACATCCTCTATAGTGCGTTTCACAATATTTGTCCGCTGTTTAATATCAATATCTCTGCAACCGTATGGACGTAATTGTTGTAAGTTTGCATATGACCTAATGTTTGGTGTGTATCGATGTAGATATGGTTCTACTCAATAACAAACTTATGGGTTAATATTTTCTTTATGTAAAGTAAATGATTGTGACCATCTGTTTGGTCAATATGTAATGAGAAGTATTACCTCTTCATATTTGTGACTTATTTCAATTACGCCATTAATAAAAATACAATTCGCGTATTTTGTTTTCGATTTTCATCGCTCTATCGCATGTGTATATTTCAGAGCATAGATGTGTCACAATACTTGCAGTGTTTCAGATTTGTATACAATGAGTATGAAAATATGGTTCCTTACAGTGTACACAGTGACAGTGAAAATGTATAAATACTTTGAAAGATAATCAAAGCGTGAAAACTGTATCGGGCTATCTCACATCCTGAAAAGAGAACTGTGCACGTTTTGTGTTTAAGTAAACGCTATTTTCATCAATTATTCAATAATAATTGCATTTTTAGTACATTTAATACCAGGCCGGAAGGTAGAAAGGCAGTAATAGATAGTTTTGACAGAGATGTTATTAGAAGAGAGATTTGAAGAATGTTGAACTGCCAAGAAATTGACACTATAATAAGCTGAAGAATGCAACTAAGAATACACAATGCCATTGATGTATTGAAATCAAAGTAAAGGAGAACTCATAGAAGCATCGGCTTTACTTTGATGAAGTACGCTGCTAGAATAAATGTCATCTGTGAGAAGCTGCATTTAGTATGTTCATAGTTCATAGTTCATAAGTACGGTTCCAACTTCACTGCAACGGGTCACCCCATAATTGCTCCGTTCCTGTGCCAATGAATATCACACGAAATGCTAACACCTGTGAAAAGTTTCTTGTGTGAACTAATTCCAGAATGAAACAGTCGCGTACCGCCACAAAAAGCAACCTGCACCGCATAATATGCATATTGCCGTCGCGAATGTAGCAACACAAAACTGTTCATCACTTGAATAGCAATTCTTGTCGAAGGGGACATCAATCACGTCAAAATCCAGTTTTCTGCACTCGCAATATAACTGCGAAGACTATCTACGAAGCGCATACTAGGCCCGTTTTAGAAATCTCTTCCTGACCTGACGCTGTGAGGCATACAGGATTCGAGAAAGAAAGAAAAGAAAGAATATAACTGCATACGACAGATTGAGCGTGTTCGTCATAACCGCTGTCCGCCATTTTCTGAATACACACAACAAACGCACGGTTGACACTTGACACAGCAAAAAGCATTACTTTTAACAGTCACAGCTCACAGCGTTGCTCAAGCACTAACTCAGTAGCTCGGCAAACGAAACCGGAAAATACCCGACCAAACATGGCGGGAATGCGCTAGCAAAGTCGTGTTCAGAATCAAACCGTTCTGACTCTGAATGGTCCTCCCGCATTCCGCTATTGTTGGCCAGATTTATTGAGTATGTATAAGAAGTAAATATTTACGAGTGAAGTATGGGAAACGCGTACTCAAGATTACAACATTGTGTATGTGGATGGAACTTGTATCAATGCTTACTTACCACACCAGTGAAAAATAGTGGCAGTTATCAGATGGAACTATTAAAACATGTGTACCCAGTGAATAAGACAACATCTAATTAGGGCGCATGCAGACAGCAGACAAAATGGGCTGGTTTTTTAGATGCTGGCCTTATTTTCATATCCAATTATACGGACAGCCGGGACTATCATACCGAGATAAGCGGTAACATATTTAAAGAGTGGATTAAAAATACTCTTCTTCTGTCCCTAGACTGACCATCCTGTGTGATAATAGACACTACATCATATCACAACACTGTGGCAGGAGAAGACAAAATCACGATATCTCAGAGTACAAAAGATGTTATAAAATTGATTTCACTCAGAAAAGAAAACATTACATACCATAAACGATGGGTTTATGAAGCCTGAATTAATATCCATTGTAAACAAACATCGCAAAAGACCAGGTTATTCCAAATAGACAAGTTGATCCATTTGCGTAGCAATATGTCTTTGAGACTGACACCTTATACTTCACACTTAAACCCAATTAAAGCCCGCATGTCTGCCCAGCGTGTTCGTAGCGTGTTGGACAACAGGCGACAAACTCGCTGTTAGTACGGGCTCAGTTCCGTGGGCTGGCACGAACCGATGGGTTATGATGTCCATGCACCGAGCCTAAGAGCTGAAAGCTCAAGTGCTTATGGATCGGCCCCCAAAAAAAATTATTTATTTAGCCAAGGTTAAAGAAGAAGGTTAAAGAAGAAGGGAAATCAAACTTTCAAACTGTGCAACATGAAAGAACAAAAATGTGCCGCCCCGTCGAAGATATACCGAAAAAGGGGGAAGACTGCAGGAAAACTTGGTAAACTAGTGAAACACGTACAAACAAAGTACTATAGTTTTACAAAATACAGAAACATTTACGATAAACAGCAACGTTTCGACCAAAAGGCCTTTATCAAGCAAACGATACAACATGAGTAACGAATTTCACAGAACACTTACAAATGGACGATTACGGAAACATTCAAACGTATCAAATGAAAATCTGGGAATAAAAACGAATAACGAAATGAGTGCAACATAAGAAGTGGAAATAAAGAGAAACAATATACAATCAAGTGAAGAAATAAATTATATATATGAAGCAAATACACATATAGATTACAAAGCATGAGATGAGAAAGTACTAAGAAGCATAGGAATGTAATGCGTTGAGTCCAAGAGACAGCATGGTTCCATATAACAAAATAAAACGGTTCTCCAGAGCTAATCGACTACGATCATCAGAGGAACATGATCGGATGGCTGTGACCTGGACATCGCAGCTCCTGAATGGCCAGTATCATTGAAATGAGTAGCTACAGGGGTCATAGAGCATTGGCGTATATCGCGCAAGTGTTGGACGAATCGGTCACTGAGCCTCCTGCCGGTTTCCCCAAAATAGGCCTTGTTGCACTGCTTGCAGGTGATGGCATAGATAATATTCCAGGACTCGCACCTGAAATTGTCTTCAATAACAAACGTGGCTTTTGGAAAAGACACAGTGCGGGTCTGTATTACATAAGCACACGTGTTGCAGCGCGGACGGCCACACTGGATGGTGCCAAAATGACTCTGGATATTAGGCTTGAGGCGACTGTGAACCAACATATCCTTAAGACTTCTGTCCCGTCTGTACGCCACCAAAGGATAGTGTTGGAATACTGAACATGTCTCACGATCAGACTGAAGAGTGGAGAGATGACGGAATAGGACTTTCTTCACAAGAGAACTATGAGGGTGGAAAGTTAAGATACGTTTCACCCTGTCAGAATTGGAAGCTCTATGCTGGTTAGAGAGAACCTCCTGGTGAGAAATTTGCTGAACGCGCTGCATAGCAGATGCAAGCACATTCTCCGGGTATGGCGCTTGCGGAAGAAATCAAGCATCTCGTGAGCTCTATCTAGAAAATCATCGTCTTCGCTACAGAGGCAACGAATGCGCAAGAGTTGAGAGAATGGTAAAGTCACGACAAACTTGGGAATGCGAAGAAGTATAAAGGAGAAAACGATGTGCATCAGTAGGCTTGTAGTATACTTATGTAGTAATGGTGGATAGGCTGATGGTGATAGTGATGTCAAGAAAGTTGACACAAGAGGTAGAGATGTGAGATGTAAACCGAATAGCCGGATTGAAGACATTAATGAAATTAATGAAGTGTGACAAATTGGCTTCAGGCATATCGGTAATGCCAATACAATCATCAATGTATCTATGATACACGGACGGAAGAGGGTCATCATAGGAATTTCATACTAGGTGTTCAAGATGACCCATGAATAGACAAGCATAACTGGGTTCCATTTTAGTACCCATGGCGACCCCACTGATCTGCTCAAAGAACTGGTCATTGAACTGAAAGGAGTTGAGAGTGAGAACTAGGAGAGATTGAAGTCCGTTGGAATGAAATATAGAGGTGTACAATGAGCACACATCAAGGAGGAAGAGACGATAAGTCTGCCAGACTGTAAGAAAAACAGACAAAGTGTGGTTCGTATCTTTCAAGAATGAAGGTAGTGTGGTGACTATAGGATTGACGATACTGTCAAGAAATTCGGAGATGTGTTCAGTAGGGCAAGAGCAAATGACAGTGTTTGAATGCAATTTTAAATCATGAGAGCAATGTCATTTTCTGTACGCAAAAGGAAGATGATGGGGAAACATTTCCTAGAATGCAAAGGCCGAAGAGCTTGAACTTGAAACCATTGGTTGGTTGTTCATTAATAGCCATATTGTAACTAGAATTGTGTGTCGACAGGAAATGTGTACAGTGTCATTTATTTGGTAGTTGCATTTCTTTACACTCACTATTTGATGCAGATCGGATATCTTAGAAAGTCACCACCGATCTTGCACAATACTGATTAAATAATGGTAGTTTTATAAAAAATATCACAGTACATGGGAAGCCATTGTAAGTAGGATACGGCTTGTTAAACGTAGCTATTATCTCATTAGACGAAATGCTGGGGTAAAACAACCCTAAAATTGCAGAAATTAGTCCTGCTACCATTTATTGGAAACTATTTTCTCTTTTACGAAAATGTCGCAGCAGACGTCTTCTGGACAATCGTTCTAGCAGCTTGTAACATCCACAATATGCCGCGTTTGATTCTCGAGCTTCCGCACTATATAAGCTATGAAAAGACAAATATAATGATGACATCTATAGTAAGTAATGCAGATATCACTCTGGAATCTTAAATAACAAACAACATATATTTAGGGAGTAGTTTAGCTAGCAATTTTCATTACACAGGAATGTTAATAAAAGACATATTGCTACGAATTGACAATGTAACATCAGCTTTTAAAATTCAATATAAAATATGGAACTGCATGTTATATAATTGTGAAACTAAATTACGAATGTTCAATTCAAAGAAATGCTTGATCAAACACTAGTAACAATGCTTGATCAAACACTAGTAACAATGCTTGATCAAACACTAGTAACAATGCTTGATCAAACACTAGTAACAATGCTTGATCAAACACTAGTAACAATGCTTGATCAAACACTAGTAACAATGCTTGATCAAACACTAGTAACAATGCTTGATCAAACACTAGTATAACATAACTATTATAAGAGAAAGAAAAAAGAGATATGCTGAACATACCTATATGTAAGTGTGACCTTATTCTTCTTTACAAACGGTCAACTGACAAATGTTTTTCTGTGACATCCTCTGAGTTTTCACTTTTCTTTCTTGTATTTCAGATCATTCCTAAGTCTCTTTTCCAAATACTATGCGCCCTTGCGCAATATCACTTTCCACACAACTCTGTCATCAACTATTTTTTCCTCATGTGCTGTCACAAAAAAAGAAGTTATTCATTGAGGCCTTGTAGACATCGTTGTATATGAGTAGTGGTATTCGTTGTTGGCTCTTCCCTTACCAACCTTGACATAACAACATTTGTTTTGTTATGCGACAATTTCCATTTGTTTCACATGCATGAACCATCTTTGTCGTCTACTTCTGAACATGCCAATGATGGAGGTAAATTTGCACGTTGCTGTGCTTCAGTATTGGTTATCATGTCATAACCACATGATGTTCACAATATAGGGGTGAAATCGTAGGTGAAAGATATTAAGCTTGCTCTCTTGTCTTGAGTAGACTGTCCATGTTTCTTAGCCTTATTGTAAAGAACAATTTACAAATGTTCGATATATGTGAATCTTCGTTTGCAATGTTAGTTTTGTGTTGTCATAGCTGGATCTGATAGTTTGTCGAATGTAGTAGCAGCGTTCCCTATACGAGTTTGAATTCTTTATCAAGAGAAAGGCTGCTAGTAACCATGGTCACACAATGTTTGAACATGTGTTAGATGGTTCCATCGATATAGGAATAACTCAGTAATATCATGAAGCAATGTGTTAGATGGTTCCATCGATATAGGGAATAACTACAGTAATATCATGAAGCAATGTGTTAGATGGTTCCATCGATATAGGGAATAACTACAGTAATATCATTGAAGCAATGAAAACACGTTAAAACAATTTAGATGGTTCCATCGATATAGGGAATAACTACAGTAATATCATGAAGCAATGTGTTAGATGGTTCCATCGATATAGGGAATAACTACAGTAATATCATGAAGCAATGACACGATAAGGATACAAGAACTAGAAGTGAAGAATTAATCCTCGACAATAGTCTTTATACAGTAACGAACATATGCTTTATAAAGTTCGAAGCATTACACTTTATACAGTATCGAACAATTTCCACGATTTATAAACAGTCATGTTTAATCACGATAAGGAATAACAAGTTTCATAAGCAAGTCGAGACATTAGCGCTTTATACAATCGAAACACGTTAAACAATTTACGTTTATACATCGAACATACGCATTTATACAGATCGAACATAGTTTCATCCTCGCCATACGCTTTATACAGTCGAACATACGCTGTATACAGTCGAACATACGCTTTATACAGTCGAACATACGCTTTATACAGTCGAACATACACTTTATACAGTCGAACATACGCTTTATACAGTCGAACATACGCTTTATACAGTCGAACATACACTTTATACAGTCGAACATACGCTTTATACAGTCGAACATACGCTTTATACAGTCGAACATACGCTTTATACAGTCGAACATACGCTTTATACAGTCGAACAACAAGTACCTGACAAGCTATACAATGAAAAATTTATGACTAAAACGAATAACGAAATAAATGCAAAAGATTTTATAAGTAAAAGATAATCAATACAAAGATAGATATATATATGTGTATGTATACTAGCAGTTTTACCCATCCTTCGCACGTCGAATTTAGTATAAAAAAAAAGTAAAGGAACCCTTTCATACCTCGTGGTCAATACAGTGTTATGCCTGTATTTTTCATTGACCGTCGACCCGATTGGTGATGTGATCAGCATCACGCCGGCCGCCTTTACTTTCCCAGAGCATGTCTGGTACCCAGGGGAGGCTGGGTCGACCTGAGAGCCGTCGCTGTCGGGAAAAATTCCACGCGCATTGCGGGAGCTGAACCACCAGCCTTGAGAAGCGAGTTCACTAACAACTACGCTACAGCGGCTCTCTACAACGGGGAATTTAGTTGCATATTAAAGAAACATGCCCCGTTGCCTAAAAAATCGGCTTCTTTCCATTAAAACACTTCCCTTTGTACTCCATGCTTGGGAAAACAATGTCGACTGACCACATAAGATTAAAATGTCGCTCATTCCGATTGCCAGAATTCCCGTAATTATCCCAGATTACAATAGAATTTTCATGAAAGTTGAGAAATAACATATTGCAAATTGAATTTATTCAGAGTCAGTTATATCGATGCAAATGACATGTACTTCTCATAATCAACGTTGTAAATTTTAAAAAAACATGTTTATAAAAATTGTTGTCGTTTCACGTGAATTGAACACGTTGTCTCCAGTATAGCAGCCGATAATGTAATAATGTTGAAGTACCAATATATATGATTGTATTAATGTGATTGCTTTAATTCCACGTCATCGAAATATAACAACATGACCGTTGTGAGTATCACGTGATTGGAACTTTAAACATTGATACAGTTATTCCGCGATTTCTGTACATGACCATTTGGGTTAAAATATTTTTATAGAAACAAACAAATAATCCAGTTTTATGATTGTTGCATATTCCTATGTATGAAAGATACCCTCTTGCCAAATTACATGTCCGTATGATGTCCACATATCTTCAAACATTTGTGATAGATAAATTTACAACTGCATTCAACTTTCGTTTAAGTATGTATATATATATATATTTGACGTTTGAACGCAAATGCTACACAAGAGTACTTAGAATATCATGATCAGAAACAAGAACAAACTCTTCTGTTCTGCAACAGCTTAATATTAAAAAGAGTTTGCTATTAAAGAGCATGAAACAAAGAAAATAAAATATTTCAGACACATCAAACGACATAAGTGCCTAGAGAAAATAATTTTGGAGGAATGGTGCCTGGAAGAAGAATGAAAGGAAGACCTAGTAGACGATGGGTGCAAGATGTCATTGACGATCAGAGAATGATTGCTGCTGACGCTGGTCAACTTGCACAGAACAGAGAGTTTTTCAGGACTGCTGTCATGGAAGCAAAGTTCCGGTAGGGACGAGTTTCTTGATGATGATACTATACAATTAACATATACACATATATAATATGGAGCAAGATAACAGGCAGATGAAAATACAAAACGATTCCTTAGATCAAATCAACTTCGATCATCAGATGAACATGATCGGATGGCTGTGACCTGGACATCGATCGCTCACACATTGTCAGTTCCATTGAAATGGGTAGCTACATGGGTCACAGAGCATTGACAAATATCACGTACGTGTTGGCCGAAACGATCACTAAGCATTTTGCCAGTATCTCCGATATATATACCTTGTCATATTTCTCTTTCATTCAATTTTATCTTGATTCTTTCACATTATTTCATTTTCAAATGTATTCAAATTATTTGATATATATTTCGTAAATGTCCAACTCTCACTGGCTTACGTTAGAACTTATAACCCTTAGAACTGAAAGTTCATTATTTTGTTCGTATTGTATTTAGAGACTTTCTAAAGAAGATTTTACTCGGACAATTCGTAGCATGCGTTTTTAAAAAGTATTTCTAGTGCTGTACAATTGCATTCTAAATCTACTCTTTTATTGTTACCATTTTTAATTCCAACTTCATACAAGATTTATGTGTCAGTTTTCATTACATTTGTCTGATTCAAAGTTTATCTGCTTATCAACTGTTGACATTACATTTGTTTGATTCATAGCTTATCTGCATATCAACTGTTGACATTACATTTGTTTGATTCATAGCTTATCTGCATATCAACTGTTGACATTACATTTGTTTGATTCATAGCTTATCTGCATATCAACTGTTGACGAAGACAAGCTGTCGTTTATCTTTGCATTTATTATATTGCTAACTTACTAAGGCAACATCATCTCAAAAGTCATTTTTTCTAGTTTGGTTTTCACCAATTCGATGCAAGTTTCGCCCTTGCAATAGTTTCTTTTCATCCAGTTAATGACACTTCGAATAACAGTTGATATACAATTCGCCATTGTTTTACTCTGGGTTCATTATGAACCATTTGCGTTGGCCATCGTTAATGATAACTGAAGACTGTGAACAATCATACATGTATTTTGAAAACGTATATTATTTTGACTGATATTGCAAAGAATCTGAGAATAATCTACCAGGAGATTCTATTTAGGCTAACAAAAGGTATTTTTGAAATTTATGAAATGTACTATAAAATGTTTTTCCTTTTCATTATTTAAAAAAAAAAAAAGACCTATCATAATTATTTGATGTAATCATCTTTTCTAAGACTTATATCCAAAATCAGCTTGTTTTTGTTTCTAAAAGCTGGGTAGTTGTGCTGTTATGTGCATATTAGCTTTGATAGAATAATGTATGCCCATGTTCATAGATAGATAAATCATATGTTGACTTTGATAAGATTACGGCTAGCATTGTGTAGTACAATGTTTCCAATAGAACAACGTATATAAATCAGTTTATACTAAATTAGTTTCATATCAAGTACTGACTACAGCTTACTTTTCATATGTATAATTTATCTAGGTTTGTTCAACTGCTAAACGTTCATGGGTTTTTACGGTTTTATTGTTATTTTTGAAGGCCTGCTCTATTACCAAAAGCTATATATACTCCATGTATTGAACATAGGCATGTTATATATGGTTAGAAAGCTAATTGAATGTACTATCAAGATATGTGATTTTAATATCAGTGTCATGTAATATTTTATGTTAGCGACCTCATTTTGGTGATGCTAAAAATTTCAAATAATGTTACAGTCACAAAGAAGAAAAGAATAAAGTATGAAATATATCATGAAAACTATTCATACAGTTTATTAGTAGCTTCATATTTACACAATATATCCAAACATGAAGTTGATTGGACAATAACTAATGCAGTAATTAGGAAATATGTAACTTCTAAATATTTCTATATTTTGGAGAAACCAATTAAAATATAGTCAATACAATAATAGAGAAAATGATGCAGAACTGGTCTAGTAAGCAGCCCATAAAGAACTAGCACTTATAGTCTTGATTAGGACAGTAATCTGAATCATTAGATGCCATTTTATAAGCAAATGTGTGGTTTTTTTACAGGAGCAGGTGAAAACACATCTGCAGAGATTATCCCAAAAAGGTGGGGCGTTAGGAAATGTCGGTGTAATTCAAGCATGTTCTTACCACTGAAGTGGAAAAAAGGTTCTCTTGAATGGCTAGGGACACCATAGAAACAGTAAGTACGTTTTTATCCAAAAGTCAGCAAGATGCGCCATACCAGGCTTCCTGACTACGCATTAATTCATAGCGTACGATCCAGAAGAAGAAGAACAAAAAACATCTTAAAAATAAATAATAAATTTGTTGGTTAATTTATTATGGTAATATCATATGTTTTGCATTATGAAACAAATATTATATGCATTTAAATTTCTTAAATAATACACAAATATGACTAGTTCTGGAGTCATGTAGCCATCTCATTTATAAATGAAATGTTCTTAGTACCCGAACGTTACAGGGTTAAAGTGGTTGCCAGTAGCCTTCTGACAATTATTAGAACTGTAAAATTCTTCATATTAAACGTTTACCAAAGTTTCCAATGGGATTGCTCTGCACTGCAATTCAATGTCTTTGTGAAAACTCGTCAGTGGGATATAGTATTCGACACAGTCAACTCTAATTATTATAGAGTATTCGACACAGTCAACTCTAATTATTCGAGTTGACTGTGGTATTTGCCAAAGACAACTTCCGTTAGGGTCTCTCATAGGTTTTGTTTGAGTTTAATTGTCTGATCATCATCACTGTAAGTCGAACGAAGAAATTCATAAGTGCTCCGAGTTCACCCTACAATCACACAAGAGACAGTTGTTAGCATTTCATGTGATTTTCGTTGGCACAGGAACAGAGCAAATAGGGGTGACCTGATGCAGGTTATGTGCGTAGAGTGTCTATGTATATGTTACAACTGATGGCACCGTCAAAAAAAGAATGATCGTTTTTGTGATAAATCACACCAGACAGTGACCGTCGTTAAATTGTCTCCATTGTTCATGTGAACGAAGATATTTTCTAGTACACAGTACACTTAGTTTTCAGCGATTGACAATTACATAGCTTAATTAAGCTTAAGTTGTGCGTCATTAGAACAAACCATCTTAATCACAAATATTGTAAAGTGGCCCATCACATTTGATAATGTTGTTAATAGTGACAGTCAATGGACGCGTGCATTTGTGACAGAAACGTCAGCACTCTTGATAATTATAGTAATTATATACAAGTTAACATCTCAAAGTGATATTTATGTACATGAATTTAGTGACAGGAAAAATGTATGTTTTATCAGTCGCAGAAATACAAGTTCATGAATAGGAATATAAAGTTTCAAATTATACATTAATTATTCTGCCTCGAGTTATGTCTAATCATATCGTTCAAAAAATTACATTTACTGTAAATCTTGACACATTCCTCTCCGCTCCTCGTGTAGCGTAGACATCAACAGTTGTTCGACACTTGTTCCGATATTTGGCTGTTTTATTGATGGCTTCCCATGAAAAACCGACACCCTTCAGTTTTTAAGAAGACTGTTTTCAGATATGTATAGAATATCCACTTGTATGTATTTCTAGCTGTATCCTATCATGTGCTTGTCTAATGACATGCGGATGTGTTTTCCACAGTGTATGCCCTACCCATCACCATTTTCTCTTTTTAAATCTGGGTCATCGTGTGTTTACGTACTGTTCATATTCATAGGTCTGTGTTTGCAGCTCGATCCTACCATCTCGGTCTGAAAGTACCACCAAGATATCCTCTGACAAATATCGAGAACATAGACAGAAGAACGGAGTTAAACTATGCGTATATGTTGTGCACGAGACGATCAGGTGAGGCGGATAAATAAATGAGTAGAAAATATACATTTAGATCAGGAAAGATTTTAAATTAAAATCAAGCATAAGCTCAACAAAATGTATATAGAAATGAAGGAAGAACAATAACATTGACATAACTCGATTAGTTAAACAACCAGATGCACATATACTAGACTAGATCATATCCAAGCATTTTGAAAATAGAAAAATTGACGAAGAGAGAGTAGAATTTCATTGAATGTATGTCTGTTACCATTGTTTCAAGATATCTGGACATCCGTCGAATTTGAAATTTGGCAAGAGAGTACCTCTCATAGATGGAAAGATATAAAATTATAAAATCGGACTATTGAAACCCCCAGGGCAATAGTGGTAGGGAAGACTCAGGGACATCTGGAGACGGAAAAAGGAGACGGAGTGCAGGAAAACGGAGAGAGAGATGGAAAAGATGTCCTTTAATGCCGGCTTGAAGGCCTTGGTTGCAAACCTATGATTGTCTAGGTTGCGAAGGGTGAAGAAGAATTGGTTCGTCTCTATATCTAAATTACCAATTAGCGAAATGACCATGTAAAGGTAAAACAAAACGAAATATTGTATCCATGTCTCAACGTACCGGTCACATGTTAAAGCAATGATAACTATTATTATAACTTATTTTAAAATCATTTGCTTAGAAGTGCGTGTAGCGTAATTAATAAGAGTACCATCTACCATGAGGTTGATTATGCGTTCGATTCACACTCCGGCCAAATTTATTTTTAATAGGCTTGACTACAATCGTGGAAGTAAAGGCGATTGATAAGGGAACTAAAGAGAAACGACTTGAAAGATCAGCGGACAAGAATAATAAATACGACAGTGAAAGTGTTGAAATATTGCATCCATATTTAAACTAAATTCCTCATGCGAACAACGGGTACAACTGATAGTCGTATAACACGAGAACGAGATTCTGGTGTACCATAATATGGTGGATTTTTGTATTTCATAAGTGTGTTAAAGGGGTATATGTATTGTACAAAAACGAAAGATGATATACTAGACATGTGTCTTAAACAAAGTTAGTTTATAGATTTGAATTGTTGGCACTAACTCAACACGGCCCTTCACTCATATCCTCCCCGCCACTGGCAATCTTTAGATATATTGTTAATTGTGAAGCACATTCGTTCTGATGTGGTACTGATACAATTATGCGATTAGACACGTTTGAGTAATACATACTAGAGTTAACAATACCATAGCTTGATGTCAGATTTGATTGGTCATAGTGAAGGTAGTCATGGCTGACACAGGCAGGGTGTTAGAATGAAAGAAATGTAATATAGTAGTGATATTAGTTAAACATCCCTGCTAGATGATACATCTAGTACAAATGTGCACCTATAACATAAGACATACACGTTGTTTGAAGTACATTTAGCAAATATATCTATAGAAAACATATTTAAAAATATATACATCACTCTTCAGACATCCTGAGAGAAGAGATGAACATGTTACACTGGATAGACATAGCTACAAGAGTTTTATTGTTTAAGAAAGACTTTTCTATAGCAGCTACCGTAACATATAACTGTGATGCATGAACATTTAACAAAGCAGCTATAGTTCGTTCCAAAATTCGTGAGCACAGTGTTTTGCTATTTTCAAGCAAACGACATAATGAAAACCAGGGGTTTTTTTTTTCAAGTGGTCTAATAATGTCTATGACATTACAAATGTATAATAAAAAATAACAAATACAAGACTGATTTTGCATGCAATCATTTTTTCTACTGTAATTGTCGGTTATCCACAAAAACATAATGTATGAATAAATGAGTTTTACAGTACAGTGTATAACATTTGTAACAAGGGGGTATCCTCGCGCATTCTTGGTTTAAATTATAAATTATGTAAACATTGCCAAAAATGGACGTTGACAACAAATGATAGCAGACAACTAGTAACGACAGATATGAAGTGTCTGCGCAGAATACTGGGGGTAACAAGAAGAGACCGGTTGAGAAATTAAAGTATCCGGGAAAAAATGGGTACAACATTAGTACTTAACTTCTTTAAGAATAAACAAATTAAATGGTTCCGCCACATACGGAGATTACCAACAGACATTGCGTCTCAAAGAGCAATGCTGCTCCGATACAATGGGTGCAAAGCAAAAAGCTGGACAGGTAAAATATGGACCTCAGAGATAACAGAGGCGACGAAAGATAATATCTACAAAGCGCACACAAAGGCCCGTTTTAGAAATCTCGTCTAGACATGACGTTGTGAAGCAAAACATAATTGGAGAAAAGAAAGAAAGAAAAAAGAAAGGATAAATAAGCTCAAGATGGAGAATAATAATAATGGTATACTAATTTGATGACCTAATTCAGAATCTGATGTATCTAAGAGGTTAATAACTGTTCAAGGTTGGATAAACTGCAAGCCATCTCTCTTCCAGTAATCTTCCTCTTCATGAAGCACATGATCTTCAAATTGTTTCCAGTATTCAATGTCTATCTTTGTGAGGAATTCACGCAGCAGGGCTTTAATATCACACACTTTAAATGTTGTGTGCTGGGCAGCTACTTGTCCTTTCACACTAGACCACACAAATTCCATTGGAATTAGATGCGAATGGTAAGTTGGGAGTCGTAGTGAAGTGTGGACATGTGCTTGAATAAATGTTGTCGATCTGAAATATGTTTAATTTCTTCGTTTGTCTGACAATTGTGCAATAACTCTGGTTTCAAATAAGTGTTTTCAAATGAAACTTTTTCCTTAAACAGTCACATCTCAATTTCAGCATGAGTGCCTAATATTGTAGAAATTGTGTCTTCCAGTAGTAAATTATGCTATCAAGCATTGTCCATTATCAGACACGAGAGTCGATCTAGAGTGGGTAGGAGAGTGTTCTCTAACAAAATCTCTGAAAATGTTACAATTTATTTCGGTTTGAAGTCCCTACCATCTGTAGAAATTGCGTGAACATGTAACTCTGGCTTCATTGACGAGTCCATTCTCTCTGCTACCAGCATGCGCTATTACAATGTGTTCACCCTTAATGCTAGGAATGTATCTTTTCTGTTTCCCATCTACTGATTGCCATTCGTTGTATTTGTGGTGTGCGCTCTCCAATGGTTCATCTAAATATACCAGATCACAGTCGTTCTTCCTTTATTCGCGAATCTGCCTCAAGTATTTTCTCCGCGCTGCAATCAAATGTGGTTTCTCACAAATAATATCTCTCCCACCTACAGTTTTTCTGAAAGTGAATCCAACGCTTCGCAAAGTTCTCCCCAAATTAGTTTTCCAAATTTCAATATCGCATTCTGATTTCAGTTGTACTTGCAATTTACGAAGAGTAACAAGTTGATTTGCCTTCTTTAATGTATGAATAATCTTACGTCTAATACCATCTTTATCAAAATCATCTACTTTTCTCGACCTCACCTACTTCTTGCTTCTTTTAGTTGATTGCAAGCCTTGTTTTAACAAGAGGGAAAAAGACTACCTGTTTAGTACGAGATCATGCTTTGTTCTTGCTACTCACATGATCAATGATTGTGATACAAATAACCTCTCTTGGCTTTCTGACAAAAATGTTTGTACAATATACTTGTAACTTTTTGCATCGTAATGATTTTACAACGAAGATTCCTAATTTGGTTGTCACAATAAAAGACCATTAATTTATCACTTAACTTTTCTATAGTTCATTTGCACAACCAAAAGTACAGTCCCTCATATTTTTCAAATCGCCTCTGGCATAACGCATAGTTTACGTCATAGACCATTGCGTTCAGTAACAGTATGAATTTGAACTAAAACAAAATCGAACAACAATGCTTTCCAATTAAAAAATGGGTAAATCCGTTTCTACTTATTTTTTTTTCATTTAGAAACTTTGTGAATGTAAATGCCCTCAATTTCTACCAATTCAGTTTGATGACAAAATTAAAGATAATAAAGAAGGACAAATATTCATACAATATGTTCCATTGGTGAAATATAAATCTATTATTAACGTCATGGATATCTTCAACTAGCATAACCAAATTTGATCAGAAACGATCATATGATTGTACAATTATAAAATTCTAACGATGCTCACGAATTAAGGGAACGAATTATAGGAAATTCATCAGTATCTTTCAGAACAAACGGAACAACATATCTTTTAAAATGTCAAATACAAAGATAACCAACAAGCCATATTACAACTATCGCAATAGCTATTCTTTTTAGATATTAAACAAACATTGCATACCATAACTAAATTGTTTTGGTCGAATAAAATGTCAAAATCTTTAGAAGAAAAATAGTCAATTTTAAATATGGATGCCAGTTAGAAGTTGGGTGTATGATTTGTTATATGTGATTGCATTGAATGCGTCGCATGGAGATTAGGAGATATTTCACCTGACACATGTTGATATTGAAAATCGTATAATTTAATTACAGTTTATGCATGTGAAAGCAACTGGAAAAAAATGATATACCACTGCTACTATGTACGCGTCAACTGGTTAAACATACGATTTGGCATCGTTGATGATATAGTCGAGAACTAAGTTATTTTATGTTGAAATGTGAAGTCTGGGACACGTATATGGTTTTATTAAACGTTTATTGATGACAACAGTATAGACTTATCTGATTATAACAAAAACGACATACTTCATTTTCTAATGTCTGCTCACACATTGTCTACGCTCAGTAATGTACGGATCATGATATGTAACATATAACTTAAAGCATTGAATAAATGTGCAGCAATCACCATATCAACATTTACTCAGGTCTTGACAGAATATTACATCTAATTAAAATGTATATCCACCATAGTCTAAGAAGAATCGGATTCGCTCAGTGAAGAATCATCATCATCATCGAAAGTTTCCCATTCAGGCATGAAAATGAACAGTAGAAATAAAAAGGGAATAAGTGAGAAGGGTGCAACCCACGCTATTGGTTTCTCTACAACTGCAAAATAAAATATACAAATATTTGAATTAAATCAGTGCAGAAAAATAAATAATACAATAAAGTAATTGTTCAACGATTAAATGATAGTTACATTCCTCTATTTTGCAATTTTCACTTTGTAATTGCTCTAGAAATAATGTTTCAGTTTCAGTTTCAGTTTGGAATATCTTCATTGCACTCCGGACATGTCCATAGGTGCTCCGATCTCCTTCGCATTATCTCCATCAGCGTCCAGCGACTGACCGTACCAGTTCTAGTTTAGAAATAATGTAACTTTACATAGCACATTTCATGTGCTTCCAGGACATATCAATCATCGTGCCTGCCGGTGTAGGCGATCATGTATCTCCACAACTTTCTCTCCTTGGTTCATGTCATCAGTTCTGACGTCGATTGTTTGTCGAATCATGGTGTCAGGTCATCCAACCCTTGCCATCCACGGTCACTCCTTCCCTGAGTTTTACCTGTAGTCACCTAATGTTCTAAACGTAGCATTTGGATTATATGCCCGAAGATATTTGATTGTCTGATTCTTATTCTTTTGATAATGTTTCTTTGTGTGCTGGCCTGATTTAAAACATCCTCATTTGTTTTCTTCATTGTCAATGGAAATTTCAATATTCTTCTGTAAAACCGCATCTCATTGGCTTCCAATAATCGTATTACTTGTTTGTTCATTGTCCATTATTTGCTGCCATACATACGTATTGGTTTAATATAGAACTGGAGTACTTGTTTTCGCAATGTCATTGGTAGTGAAGACACGCATATTGTGGTTTTTATTTTCATAACAGCTGCTTTCGCTTGAGTTATTCTACTCCTAATCTCTGTTGTACATATTTCATATGATGGTAGGAACGTTTCCAGTGACACGAATCGATGGACTTGTTTCAGTATTGTGTTATTTATTATGATATTACAGTTTGGTGTTTTCTGTTTCTTGGAGACATCCATAACCTCTGATTTATGTATATTCATGCATAGTTATTTCTTGTCACTTTATCTCACTAATATGTCTATCAAGTCGTGTAGATATTGTTCATTTGTAGCCATGATAACTGTGTCATCAGCGTATCTTAGATTGTTCATGTGTTGTCCGCCAATTGTTATTCTTACCTTTTCTTCTATATGTCGCATGATGTTTTCACTGTATAGGTTGAACAGGTCTGGTGAGAGTACGCATACTTGTCCTACTCCTTATCTTTTTTCTCATGATATTTACCACATTGATTCTCTAGTCGTATGGCTGCATTTTGTTGCCAGTGCATATTCTTTATCAGTCACAAATATTTCCAATCAATATTTACATTTTCCAACATTCCAATTAGTTCTCCATATTTTACTTTATCGAAAGCTTCGAAAGCTTTTGAGTAGTCTATGAAACATAGCTATAACTCTAATTTCATTTCTATTGAATTTTCCATTGAAGTTCTTATTGTATACATTGTGTAGTTTGTTCCCCTGCATTCAACAAAGCCACATTGTTCTTCTTTAACTTCTGGTCTTATTTTGTTTCTTACTATTCTCATAATAATGCTGAAAAGTATTTTTTGTATGTGACTCATGAGGATGATGGTGCGGTGTACTTCGCATTCTATCGTTCCTGCTTTCTTTGATAGTGTTATAAAAATGTATTGTAGTAAATATTTGGGTTGTACTTGATGTTTAGTTTGTGTCTGTTATCACTGTATACGTCATTAATGTATTTTGTCCATCTCTCTATTTTCTTGTCTGTTTTCATTAAGATATTTTCCTGTTTTGATTTTTGTAAACATCCAGTAGGTGCGTGCACGTCTGCCAAGCAAGTCATCTACGATTTCGTATATTGATGTGGTGTCTTTGCATTCTGTTTCGATCAGTTTGCATTTTTCTTTTAACCATTGTTCTTTTGCTGTTTTACATTTTTCTATTATTTCTTTATTGATTCGATTACATTCTGATTTATTCTGTTTATTGTTCCTTCTATTTTCCGTTACCCATTTCTGTTTGATCCGTTGACATGTTGTTGGGGTCAGTTTCTTTGATGTATTTTCGATTGATTCTTTAAGCATCTGCAATTGTTTTTCTATTGTTTCTATTTTTTGTAGGATTTATATGTGATGGTAATACTATTTGTCCGGTCCTTTTTACACTATTATTATCTTTTGATTGTAACTACATTACTGTACATTATTGTGTTTTGATTGTAACGACATTATTGTACATTATTGTGTTTTGATTGTAACTACATTACTGTACATTATTGTGTTTTGATTGTAACTACATTACAGTACGTTATTGTGTTTTGATTGTAACGACATTACAGTACGTTATTGTGTTTTGATTGTAACTACATTACAGTACGTTATTGTGTTTTGATTGTAACTACATTACTGTACATTATTGTGTTTTGATTGTAACTACATTACAGTACGTTATTGTGTTTTGATTGTAACTACATTACTGTACATTATTGTGTTTTGATTGTAACTACATTACAGTACGTTATTGTGTTTTGATTGTAACTACATTACTGTACATTATTGTGTTTTGATTGTAACGACATTACTGTACGTTATTACTCATGTGGTGGCCTCTGTGGCTTAGGGGATACTGGCTCGGTATATTAACCCCGACGTTTTGAATTCGAATTACGCTGTGGACAGTTTGGCTGCAAATTGTTTCACGTGTATTTATACAAAACACCGATGGCACCACCCGTTCAGAAAGCAATGACAAACTACTGAAAGTAATAAGGCTTAGAAAAATCACAGAGTTAAAAAGCTGGGATTAATTCGCAAAGTCCTGTAAAGGGTATAATAATAATTCATTTCGTACCGTTATACGCTACATAGGACCTGCAAGTAATTTCTCCATACTGCTCTATCCTGGAAACTCGCTCAATTTCCTCCATGGAACTGAGACCGATATGTCCTGCCTCTCTCAGCAAAGTTCTTTTCATGGTCTCCTTAGGTCGTACTTTCTTTCTTGAATATTTTCCATCCCACTTCAATGCCTGCTTTGATATTTCTTGGTCATTTCCCCTCAAGATGTGTCCAACATATCTCCATATTCTCTTTCTTATAACAGTTATTACTAGTGGTTGGCCAGACAATTCTCTTAATTCATCACTTCTCCCGAATTCGTTCCTTTTTATATTTATTATTTTTCGCAGACATCTAATTTCAAATCCATTCAACTTGCTTTCTATATCTTTAGTTATTTTCTAACTCTCGCTGGCATATGTTAGGATTGATACAACATATGAATCGAAAATTCGTAATTTAGTTTTAATGCTATATAACTTGCACTTCCATATTTTATTTAGACTTTAAAAGCTATGTTGCATTGACAATTCGTATCATAATTTATTTTTTAACATTTCCTGTGCAATCAAAATTGCTACCTAAATAGGTGAACTGTTCTGTTATTTTTATCATTTTAGATTCCAGGGTGATATCTGCATTACTTGCCATAGGTGTCTTCATTATATTTGTTTTTTTCATAGCTTATCTGCAGTCCAACTTTTGATGCTATAGATGACAGGTTGTCTGTTTTTCTTTGCATATCTTGGGTGTTTCTATTAACAAAGCAATATCAACTGCAAAGTCCAAATCTTCTAGTTAACTATTTTTTATCCGATCGATGTCAGTTTCGCACCTAAAACTTTCTTGTATCAACCAGTCAGTCGTCATTCCAAACCCCGGTTTCAACAGTAAACCAGTGTCTGTGTCAACGTAATGGATAAGCAATTTACCCTATTTTTATTACTCTTGTAGAACAACGTTATTGTATATTTGAAATGTTTTTATTATACAACTGAAATCTACTAACAATTTTTTTTAAATATTATTAATGGAAACATATGTTCATTGATTTCAAAAATTATATTAAGACTATATTCTAGCGGCACAATATATATATGACACACAGGAGCCTATACACAGAGAAGATGTTTTTATGCTATGCATCGCGTTCAGAAAATCACTCGCCAGCAAGCCCTTACCAGCCAGCATAGGACTACTAACTCTGACAGAGTAAAACTTATCTTGACTTTCCAACCCCACAGTTCACTGCTGAAAAATGTTTTAATTTGTCATCTGTTTATCTTTAAGTCAGATCCTCAGACCCGTTCAGTCTTCCCCAACTATCCTATGGTGGTTTACAGACGGGATCCAAGTCTTAAGGATATGTTGGTACACAGTCACATTAAGTCCATTATCCAGAGTCATTTTGGTACTGTCCAGTGTGGCCGTCGGCGTTGCAATACGTGTGCTTATGTGATACAGACGCGTACTGTATCTTTCCTTTAGCCACGTTTGTTATTGACGATGGTTTCACATCATAGTCCCGTAATCTTATCTATGCCCTTATCTGTATGCTTTGTAGCAAGGTTTATATGGGCGAGACAGGCAAGAGACACAGTGACCGATTCGCCAAACACTTGCGCGACATACGACAATGCTCTGTGACCCATGTAGCCACCCATTTAAATGATACTGGCCATTTAGTAGCTCCCGATATCTAGGTTACAGCCATCCGATCATGTTCCTCGCATGATCGCAGTCGATTTGCTCTGGAGAATCGATTGATTTTGTTGTATGGTACCTTGCGACCACGTGGGCTCAAAGTATTACATTCCTATGCTTCTTAGAACTTTCTCAATGCATGCCTTGTAATATATATGTGCATATGTTGCACGTATTCAAGCTATATATTTACTTGATGTGTTATTGTTTCTCTTCTTTTCTATTTCTAGTTTGTATGTGTGGTTTTGTGTTACATTTATTTCGTTATTCGTTTTTATTCCTAGATTTTCATTATAAACCTTTGAATGTCTCCGTGTGTGGTCATCCATATGTAATTGTTTTTTTTAATTCGTCACTCCTGTTGTTCGTTTGCTTGATAAAGTCTTTGCTGATCGAAACTTTGCTGTATATTTTCATTGTTTTTGTAATTTATAAAATGACAGTACTTTGCGATTATGTTTTTCGTCAATTAAATAGTTTTACTGCAATTTAATCTATATTGTGATTATTACAACACAACACCATTACAACTATTAAACTTGACTAACACATATACAGCGAAGAAAACAAATGAGGTTTTCAATAAGGACTGCTCACAAAGAAACGTTATCAAAAGAATAAGAATCCGACAATCGAGGTTCTTCGGGCATATGCGAAGAGAAGGTTTAGAATATTTGGTAACAACAGGTAAAATTCAAGGAAGAGAGGTCGCGGAATACAGAGGAGAAGATGGTGGATGGCCTGACATGGTTCGACACAAGGTCGACGTCACAACTGATTACACGCACCAAGCATAGAGTTTTGTGGAGAGACATGATCGTCTACGCCAATGCACTTGATTGATTGAAGCCATATTCATCATAACCATTACATCTATTAAAATTGACTATCACATACATATCATAGCCATCACAACTAATACAATTGACTAACACACACATCACAGTCATCACAACTGATACATTGACTAACACATACATCACAGTCATCACAACTGATACATTGACTAACACATACATCTCAAAGCCATTAATAATAATAGCAATTCCTCTCGTATCGTTATTCGTTACAAAGGGCCTGCAAATAATTTCTTCATACCGCTCTATCCTGGGCAACTCGCTCAATCTCCTCAGTGGAACTGAGACCGATATTTCTAGCTTCTCTCAGCAAAGTTCGTTTCAAGGTCTCTTTAGGTCGTTCTCTCTTTATTGAACCCTTTGCATCCCACTTCAATGCCTGCTTTGATATTCGCTGATCATTTCTCCTCAAGGTGTGCCCAACATATCTACATCTTCTCTTTCTTATAACAGTTGTCACTAGTGGTTGACCAGACATGTCTCTGATTTCATCACTTCTCCTGAATTCGTTCCATTTTATGTTCATCATTTTTCGCAAACATCTATTTTCAAAGTCATTATAACTATTAAACTTGACAAACTGATACATCTCAAAGCCATAATAACTTTGACACCGTATTTAATATATGGTGGGTTGGAGAGACAATCTTAAAATCACGATCAAAGCCATAATGCCATTTAAAATCCAAATATAATTTGAAAATGTGCATATGTCCAGTCAAACTAAGGGCATACAACAACATATGTGCACTCAGAAGTCAAACTAAGGGCATACAACAACATATGTGCATTCAGAAGTCAAACTAAGGGCATACAACAACATATGTGCACTCAGAAGTCAAACTAAGGGCATACAACAACATATGTGCATTCAGAAGTCAAACTAAGGGCATACAACAACATATGTGCACTCAGAAGTCAAACTAATGGCAAACAATATATGTCCACCCAGAAGTCAAAATAAGGGCATATAACAACTGTGTAATGTATGTGCGTGTCTACTAGATCTGAATACTCAACAAGGGCAACATATAATGCATTTACACCTAGACTATCATTGTTTTCTAAATATAGCCAAACAAAATTGATCATGATTTGTGAATAGAAGACAACTAGAGTTACTGGACATATGCAACTGATAGAGAATGCACATGTGGATAAAATGGGGTCCCAGCACATGGACATTCAACGTGATCATATATAATAGGAAAACAATAACACCCATTTCAAGCAATGAATGGACTACGGATGAAATATTAAAGAGAAGCACATTAAATAGAACGGTGTGACAAGGTTCTCGTTTATACTGTGTTTATTGTCTAGGAAAATATGTGTCGTGACACTTTGACAAACATTGATATGCAACTGTAATCAATGTTCTTACCATAAAAACAAAATGTTCCTTTGAAGCCTTTTTTACAAGCGGTACAGTGCCCAGTTAAATGATTGCATGTCTCATTCAAGCAGTTGGTAGAACAATATAACTCACAATGCAGTCCATAAAATGTCGCATTACATTCTAGGAATGAAATATTACAGTTGTAATGAAAAATGTATGTATCAAAATTAGGCATCAATAGCTTTGACTATTACTACATGTGCTAATATTTTGTCTCAGTGGATACACACACCACAAGAATAATACCTAAGATCATAGAATTCCATTTCAAATTTGTTATAAGAGTAATGGTAAACTAACAGACAGTTTGCTGTTAAATTAATTCGTTCCAAAATTCGTGCGCATCGTTATAATTTAATAATTGTACAATCATTTGATCGTTTCTAATCAATTTTGGTTAGATAAATGTATTATTAACGTCATGGATGCCTTCAACTAGCATAACAAAATTGACAACATCCATGATGTTAATAATAGATTTACTTTATTAATTAAACATATTGTATGAATAATTTTCTTTCTATATGATCGATAATTTTGTCATCAAACTGAAATGGTAGATATTGAGGGCATTTACTTTCGCAAAGTTTCAACTTTTTTTTCAAAATAAGTAGCAACGGGTTTACCCATTTTTTAATAGGAAAGCAATGTTGTACGACTTTATTTTAGTTGAAATTCAAACTGTTACTGAACGCGACGGTACATGACGTAAAAATGTGCGTTATGTCAGAGGCGTTTTAGAAACACATGAGGGACTACATTTGGTTGTGCAAATAAACTATAGAAAGTTAAGTGATGCATTAATGGTCTGTTATTGTAACAAGAAATTATGGATTTCCGTTGCAAAATCATTTAGATGCACAATGTTACAAGCATATTGTACCAACATTTTTGTCGGGAAGCCAAGAGAGGTTATTTGTATTACCACAAGAGTGATCCTGTGAGTAGGACTAAGTGTGCACACGAACTAAATAGGCAGTTTTTCTCTCTCTGGTTAAAAGAGGACTTGCAATCAACAAAAACACACGAGAAGAAAGGGAGATCGAGAAAAGTAGATGATTTTGATAAAGATGATATTAGACGTATGATTATGCATACATTAAAAGCAAATCAACTTGTTACTCTTCGTAAATTGCAAGTACAACTGAGTCAAAATGTGATGTTGAAATTTGGAAAACTACCTTTGTGGAGAACTTTGCGAAGCGTTGGATTCACTTCCAGACAAACAGTGGGTGGAAGGAATATTGTTTGTGGAAAACCGCATTTGATTGCAGCGAGGAGCAAATATTTGAGGCAGATTCGCGAAGAAAGGAATAACGACTATGGTATAGTATATTTGGATGAGACATGGGTAAATGCAAACCACACATACAACAACGAATGGCAATCAGTGGATGGGGAATGGAAAAGGGAAATTCCTAGCATTAAGGGAGAACGCATTGTAATAGCCCATGCTGGTAGCTGAGAGAATGGACTATTAGCCTTTATGATCTGAGCCATGTGTTTGAACGTCATCTTATTCTGTGTAAGATGACCGGCGTCCGAAAAAGTATTGCCCTTAGCCAATGTTATGGTTTGTACAAGTCAAGCCTATCTATTATCGGCCTTACGTTTCTATCCACGGTGAGTGTGTTCCTGAGTAGGAGTATTCTCATTCGTTTCAGGTCGCGTGTCGGCCATTGGCAATTTGCAAGTGTTTACTGTGCATTTTACCTGTCCCCTGGAAACACTGTCCTGGGGCTGCTCACATATATTCTAGAAGGTCGTTTCAATCGGCGCTAGAAATGCAACTGAAATTTTGCGCTCGGCAATATCACCTACCTCAGTACTTCTGGGCATGTTAGTTGTCAATGCAACAGTACCGTGCACGGTTGTCCCAGAGAGGGCAGTTTTGTTATGCACTAAAACGCAACTTTAGGATTTGCTTTCGGCCAACTTTATCCAATTGGTTTATCTGCGTTTGACTTCTTGTACGAAGTTTTACAGCAATCTTCCCATGTGTCGACACGGTGCGTTACAGTGTTTTTCAGAGACACTTGCCGAGATCTTTGATTTGTACTGGATTCAAGCCTCTTAAGGGCTTTCCAGTTTTTCCTTCTCATCTGAGTTGTCCGCTCACCCCAATTTGTGCCATGTCTTTTCGTCGCTCTGACACCAGTACATAACGTGTCTGCCCCGCCTTTGGGCTCACCTATATGTCGTCCGTATGCGTGTTCGCTCCACTTTGGGGACTGTCCTAACGTGTTTGTCGGTTTTCTCACCGTGCTCACATTTACCGTGCCTCGAGACTGCTATAACATGCAGCTCGACTCCGGTTCAGGGCTCAGAGTTTCGCCCCATATGGGCGCACGTCTCCACTCTGGTTGCACCTCTCATCTGTTCATGCTTTGTACTTCCCTTCTCCTCGACCGGGAAGCTGAAAATTGTGGAGCAACCGTTGGCTTGCACTTCGTGCTTAAGGAGTCTTGTCCGGTGGATGGTAATTTTGGTGCGGTCATCTAATCCAGGAGAGTTAGCATGTGCTCGCTGACGACTCGTACAGTGCTGTTTTCTTACGTTTCAGGAATAATTTTGGCAGTTTTTCATCGGACATTGGCCAGGAGATGCGTGCATTTAGTTCCGGGATTTTTGGACTTGCATTGCTTTTCCGTGCTGGCACTACTACCACTACCTGTAGTTCACCCTCGATCCCTAATCGCTTATCCAGACCAGAACCAATATATGTTTCCAGGATCACCACATCTGGAAAGAATGTGTGGTAGGATCTTGATTAGTGCCAGCTCACTAATCCTGGTGCGGCTTTGTTCACATGCTCCTTTAACCCCTTTTCCAATATGAAGAGAAGCACCATAATGATGATACACATGTAAGTATGTGCTCACAATAAAATATTGTAAACATATACACATAGAATCAGACATACGTCTCTACGGAATGTGAAACTGCACGCATCTGATGGAAAAGTAGTAATCTGATAAAATGAAGGAAATATAAAATTAAGGAAATAACCATGCTTGCCTTTAGAGACAAGAATATCTAAAGCAATAGGCAGACATGAATATCTAAAGTAATAGGCAGACACGAATATCTAAAGTAATAGGCAGACAAGAATATCTAAAGTAATAGGCAGACATGAATATCTAAAGTAATAGGCAGACAAGAATATCTAAAGTAATAGGCAGACAAGAATATCTAAAGTAATAGGCAGACAAGAATATCTAAAGTAATAGGCAGACAAGAATATCTCAAGTAATAGGCAGACAAGAATATCTAAAGTAATAGGCAGACAAGAATATCTCAAGTAATAGGCAGACAAGAATAGCTAAAGTAATAGGCAGACAAGAATATCTCAAGTAATAGGCAGACAAGAATATCTCAAGTAATAGGCAGACAAGAATATCTAAAATAATAGGCAGACAAGAATGTCTAAAGTAATAGGCAGACAAGAATATATAAAGTAATAGGCAGACAAGAATATCTAAAGTAATAGGCAGACAAGTCGTAGCGTCGCTCCAAGGAAAACAAGTCTACACACATAGTTAAAACTGTTTTTTTTTTCTATAAACACCACTAACATTGTCTTCTGTTTGGCTTGGGCACTAAATATACTTTAGTTTGTGCTTCCTAGACTTACACCATCCTAAAAATTGTATATGATTTTATTTAGTAATATAATTAGGTTTTCATAATTCTAATTTTTTTTTTACATTATTGTTGTTATTGTTGCAATTGTAAATTTAAGTTTTATTATTTGAGCTGTTCTAAAATTCGCATCTATTTTCGTTATGAGCACACTTCTATCGACTGGTTACAATTCTAATATCGTCTGCATAATGCATATCGCCCAGTAAAGAGAAATGTATATTAAATGCTTCTGCTTTTTTTATGTTTTGACTAATCAGCGGGTATATTGCACAGTTCAACAATTAGAATTTACGGAACAGTGGGTTTAAAAATGTGTCATTTATTTGTAAAACTATACATTGAAGGAATATAAGTATTAAAGCTTTGAAAAGTTGATTATGCTTTTATAATGCATATAATAATTACTTATTTAGTACCTCGTTATCTCGTGTGCAGTCAACATTATGTCATGTAAATGATTACCCTAAATTCACAAAGCTGCTACACATTTTATCCATATCCATCAATGTACCAACTATATTTGTATAGCTCGTTCCAAAATTCATGATCATCTTTACCAACCGATATAAAATCATCCACTTCACAGATATTCTTTGTTTTTGCATTTTTATATAGGTAACAGTGACGACGTTACAAAAGTAGTTTTTGCCCACCCAAACCTTTAGTTCTGTAAGATTGTTATTATATGTTATTACTAAATTTACCGCGATGTTGATCTGGTATACTTGTCGACATTTTACAGTACGATTGTCACGTTTGTCTATAACTAAGCAATGATGTGTTCCAAATGCAATTCAGTGCACGTCAAAATCAGGAATCCCGTGGAATTAATCAGTTCACAATTAATCCCACCAACTGTCATTGGCGTATGTACACAACATTAGCTTTCATTTATAGAAGTGGAAGGTATCATTTATTCACTATGTGACCTTTCTTTTTATAATATGTAATAGTTATAGCAGCTAGTGCCTTCACTAAATTAACAAATATCTGGCAATCTCAAGACCTTAGTATATGCACAAAAGTGACATTGTTTAAGTCATTTGTGATTCCGGTACTGACCTACGGTTGTGAAAGTTGGAAATCAACAAAGAGTGATAAGAAACTAGACAGCTTTGAGAATAAATGTCTCCGAAAATTATTAAAAGTAAAATGGAGTGATTTTGTTTCTAAAAACACAGTGAGAGATAGAACACACCTATCAAATATTATAAGGAAACGAAGGTGGAAATATTTAGGTCATGTTCTTAGATCAGACGAAAAGAGACTAAATCGACAAGTCCTTATGTGGTCACCAGTTGGGAAAAGAAAACGTGGAAGACCAAAGACCACTCTTCGAAGAACAATCCAACAAGAAAGTAAACTATTTGGATGTAAAACCATACACGATCTCCAACTGCTAGCAAAGAACCGCATCACATGGAGATCTAAAACCTCTGCCCTATGTGCCGCCTTTGGCACGAAAGGAACAAACTAACTAACTAATATGAATACGCCTTTGTAATCATTCGCCTTCATTTTGTGTATTACTGTAAGTTCTAAACTTCGATTATCATTTTGTTGTACTTATGCAAAATTATATAACAAAAAACGTTTTTTCATCAACCAAGCTACCTACTAATTACTTAAACATGGATTCGTAACGTCGTGCGGTATATAAGACTGCATTCAAAAAATCGCTGGTATGCATCAGGTAGATTTCGTACAAATTATCCTTAGTGTAATCACGAATTTTGGAACGAACTATAGATGTTATATTAGCACCTCATTTCTAAAACACATTATGTATATATCGCATTATGACAGCGGACATGATCAATATGACAGTAATAATTCCAACACTACCATAACTAGATCAATCTCAATAATATTACTCAACCTTGACAGTGAGATCCACTACGGTTTCCCATGCACGCCAAACATTCTCCTGTAGATCTATTACATAGTTTTTTGTAACAAAACTGGGGGCAAGATGTGTCACAACTCTGTCCAAACAATCCAGAGAGCACTCTGAAAGATAACACAACTATTCACATGATCTTGTACAATATTATCAATGCATGCTATTGTCAATATAAACAATACACACATTATATAAGACTATAGATATAAGGGAAGACTGCAGTAAAACTATGTAGCAACGGCGAAACATTCACCTGATCTTGTATAATATTATCAATGCATGCTATTGTCAATATAAACAATACACACATTATATAAGACTATCGATATAAGGGAAGACTGCAGTAAAACTATGTAGCAACGGCGAAACGCATAAGAACAAATTACTGTGTTAGGGCAGTTAGAAATGTACTGTTCGATTTGATATGTTCTGAGCCGTGTAAGAAGAACATCTCTTCGCTTCTGTTGTTTTCTTTGTTAGATAAATGACTTTCAGTCAAAACGCTGCTGTTTATCGTTATTGTGTTTGTATTTTGTAAAACTACAGTACGTTGTGTTTACGTGTTTCGTTGTTATCTGAGACTAAATATTGACATGCATTAGAATTGACGGCATACATATGACTAATCAGATGTGATAAATCATGATATCGTATAGTTTCAGATGTGGTATTTTATGATGGAATATTTATGTTTGTCAAATTTAGTTAATCGTCTCTTACAATTGTGTGTCCCATTGGTTAATATGCATACGCTTTGACCAAAATTTGAATCTGAATGCTGCAGCTTTCTAATGTACACTTAATGTACTCACGTTCTTAGCAAAGACCGTGCATATCACACCAGCAGGTTGTTAAATTGCATATCACAACAGCAGGTTATTAAATTGCATATCACAACAGCAGGTTGTTAAATTGCATATAACAACAGCAGGTTGTTAAATTGCATATCACAGCAGGTTGTTAAATTGCATATCACAACAGGTTGTTAAATTGCATATCACAACAGCATGTTGTTAAATTGCATATCACAGCAGGTAGTTAAATAGCATATCACAACAGCAGGTTGTTAAATTGCATATCACAACAGCAGGTTGTTGAATTGCATATCACAACAGCAGGTTGTTAAATTGCATATCACAACAGCAGGTTGTTAAATTGCATATCACAACAGCAGGTTGTTAAATTGCATATCACAACAGCAGGTGGTTAAATTGCATATCACAACAGCAGGTTGTTGAATTGCATATTACAACAGCAGATTGTTAAATTGCATACCACAACAGCAGGTTGTTAAATTGCATATCACAACAGCAGGTTGTTAAATTGCATACCACAACAGCAGGTTGTTAAATTGCATATCACAACAGGTTGTTAAATTGCATATCACAAAAGGTTGTTAAATTGCATATCACAACAGCAGGTTGTTAAATTGCATATCACAAAAGGTTGTTAAATTGCATATCACAACATGTTGTTAATTGCATATCACAACAGGTTGTTAAATTGCATATCACAACAGGTTGTTAAATTGCATATCACAACAGGTTGTTAAATTGCATATCAAAACAGGTTGTTAAATTGCATATCACAACAGGTTGTTAAATTGCATATCATAACAGGTTGTTAAATTGCAATCACAACAGCTGTTGTTAAATTGCATATCACAACAACAGGTTGTTAAATTGCATATCACAACATGTTGTTAAATTGCATATCACAACATGTTGTTAAATTGCATATCACAACAGATTGTTAAATTGCATATCACAACAGGTTGTTAAATTGCATATCACAACAGGTTGTTAAATTGCATATCACAACATGTTGTTAAATTGTATATCACAACAGGTTGTTAAATTGCATGTCACAACATGTTGTTAAATTGCATATCACAACAGGTTGTTAAATTGCATATCACAACAGGTTGTTAAATTGCATATCACAACATGTTGTTAAATTGCATATCACAACAGGTTGTTAAATTGCATATCACAACAGGTTGTCAAATTGCATATCACAACATGTTGTTAAATTGCATATCATAACAGGTTGTTAAATTGCATATCACAACAGGTTGTTAAATTGCATATCACAACAGGTTGTTAAATTGCATATCACAACAGGTTGTTAAATTGCATATCACAACAGGTTGTTAAATTGCATATCACAACACGTTGTTAAATTGCATATCACAAAGTTGTTAAATTGAATCAACATGTTGTTAATTGCATATCCAACAGGTTAAATTGATATCACAACAGGGTGTTAAATTGAATCACCCAACAGTTGTAAATTGTATCAACGGTTTTAAATTGATATCACAACAGGTTGTTAAATTGCATTCAAACAGGTTAATTGCATCACAAAGTTGTTAAATTTCATTCCTGGTTGTTAAATTGTTGATTGAACACAACATTAACAAACAGCGAATAATCACCATAATGGGATAGCATGTTATAATGAATTATTCAGTGTCGATATCATTGATCTTGTCTCTGACATGTGGCTAGATCAATGATATAATACGGAAACTCGTTTCCAAATATTTCGCATTAGTTCGGAGTTTCTAGAGATACTAGCACAGTGTGTGTTAATCTCTCACTGAATGAACATGAGTCTTACTAGCTAAACAATTGTATATAGGATCCTTCTGAGATCAAATCTGATGTAGATATGATACTTTAATCTGAACAGAAGCAGATATATATATATATATATATATATATACCGTTTTATTCTGTCCTGTGACGTCTATTGCATCCAACCTTATTAATTATAAATATCTCTCGAACCATATCTTCTGTTATTGTTACATTCTCTAATTAATGTTACATACTGATCTGGAATCGGTATGTTTACAAATATGACTCTGGATCAGATCATATCTATTTTCTCATGTAGCCGTCACCGCTACCTCTCCTTTGAATATCACGTCAATCAGAAAAAGTCTAGGTCTCTGTAGACATGTCTCTTACTCTTATAATATTCGGCCACGACACCACTGGTATATGTACCAGAGTAGGATAGTAGTATGCTACTATCTCAATTCTGATTTATGATTATATACTGTCCAGGACACAAAACTAATAAAAGAGAGGTCGTGTAGCTAGGAAGTTATGTGCATTCCTGTACCAGAATACAACACCTGAATCCGCCCCACTGCGACAACATGGGTCTCCATTTTGTTGAACTCCTCCACTCCTCCTTCTATATAGATAAATAATGACATCAGATATTCTTGTGTAAATATCAACTTATAACTGTTATAATGACATCAGATATTCTTGTGTAAATATCAACTTATAACTGTTATTGTTATTTCTCAGTTCATTTGCTGTGGACTTGTTCATTTGATCACCAAAGAAATATATTGTTAATCATATATGAATCACATTTAAAATAAATAATTACGAGCGTAATAATGCTGGAGATATCTTCATTACTTCAAGTAACTGTGTCCTGTACTTCCCTCACCTAATTAATAAACATACTACTAATTATATCTCAGTATTTCAGTTGGACCATTATGTCCATTAACGAATATTCCTCTTCTCATGGAAACAATTACATGAACTACAAAACTGTTCGTCTTCTCCTCTGTAGCACTATTATAGTTCTGACCTATTTTATGCCATCGAATTGCCTGTCCTATACAACTCCCGACTTATTCTGCAATTTATATGTCAAATAAATCTCCTCTAAAACCTGGAATACATGAACTCAAAAAGTCCTGCGATATATCCAATCAAATGCAGTCCATCTTGAATCACTAGACACTGTTAGATCATGTTACAATACATTCGTGTCCGATTGATTTCAGATCTTGGCTACCTTCTACTGTGACTGTCTACCATTTCACTTCAGACCATGGCTCGCCTTTCACTGTGACTGTCTACCATTTGACTTCAGATCTTGGCTCTCCTTCCACTGTGACTCTCTACCATTTGACTTCAGATCTTGGCTCTCCTTCCACTGTGACTGTCTACCATTTGACATCAGATCTTGGCTCTCCTTCCACTGTGACTCTCTACCATTTGACTTCAGATCATGGCTTGCCTTCCACTGTGATTGTCTACCATTTGACATCAGATCTTGGCTCTCCTTCCACTGTGACTCTCTACCATTTGACTTCAGACCTTCGCTTACCTTCCACTGTGGCCGTCTACCATATTTCTTGACATCCATAATAGGAACTGCACTTCTGATCTGTCATATCTCCTTCCATGTCTATCGGATCTCTAGCTACAGGTATACCATGAACGGCCTACCCCTTTGCAATTGAGCAGACTGGTCCCTGTTTGACAGAAGCTGCTCTACTTACGAATCCAGCCTGGCGTGTCTGTGTTTGTGTACACTTCTCAGTGATATTTATACCAGGCTGGTATTATGCAATTCATAACTTCTTCTCGCAACGTTCTAAACTACGTTGTTGTTTCACAATAAACTACGCCTAACCTCACTATTTGAATTTCATTGGTCCAGCCATTCACTGTTTACTTACACGCCAGTCCAGGTCATGGCGGTTCATGTCACAATTACGACATCCTTCTCGAAGTTCCACAAAGTAATAAACATGGACATTTCCATATTTTTCTTAATTCATCGTCAATTCCCAACATCCTTTGCGTTATACCAGCGAATCAGGGACTTCTTGTCATTAAGGGCCAGTGGGGCCCGGCCCAACCAAAAATAATGAGTAACCTGTACTTATTATTTTAGACATTATTTGTTTATAATTATTACTTTCAACGAGATACTGATTTGCTTTGAAAGCTGATATATAACGCTAAAATAGCATACACAGTCTGACATTTGAAATTCATAATCTTTTACCCCTAAGTAGAATACGTCCCATGTCATTAGGGGCTAGTAAGAAGCGGTCCTACCAAACCAAAAAGAATTACCGTGTAGTTATTATTTTATAAATTATTGTTTCGTAATTTTTACTTTTAAATTGACACTGATTAGAGTTGAAAGTTGAATATATAACACTAAAATATAATTATTATATCAGAATAATATAACAATCATTTTATTTATATAATATCTCCTTATTTAAAAAATATTATATAAACTGAAGCTCATTATTTTGCCTCTAATACTTCAAGCATTGTGCCGTGCACTATTTCTGAGGTTAGTTTACAAGTTCCTACCTAAGATGTAACATTGCGACCTCTGGCATTTGATAGCTATTGCAATGATAATTGCAAAAAATAATGACGTATTCATTCTAACGCGGCCAAAGCACTTCTCAGAAAAACGAGAACTCTAGCTCAAATAGTCCGTTTAATTATCGATTGAATCCCCAATGTTATATAACAATAGTATAAAATTATAGAAAATAATTGTACTAAATAAAAAACCATCTTAGAATAAGATTATTTGTATGGAATTGTCCTTTGCATTAGTACACCTTGTCTACAGCAGAAGATGTCTTTACATTCGTGACCTTTGTGCTTGGTTCCCCTGTACGTCTACTTCCGTGAACTCTGACCGGTCGACTGACGTCACTTGATCTAGTTCAGCTAGTTCACCCTTGTTAATGGCGAAACACGTAAAACAGAGTATTGTAGTTTTGCCTATTTTAAAACAATGACATTATACACCAACGTGTCGATCAACAAGGCCTTTATCAAGCAAACGAGCAAAAGGAGTGACGAATTTTAAAAAAAAACTAACATATGGACGACTACATACAGAGACAAAATGGTAAATGTTTACGATGCACTGATCTCATTCACAAGTTCGTGATATTTTGCCATATGGGTGCCGCATTTTCACTTTGCGTTGCAGACACGTTTTAAAAAAAAAAAATATTCTTTAGGCGCTCCTGTCGTTTAATGTATCCGAAATATTTAATTGTTCTTGATTTTATATTATTTAATAGTCAACTCTCTTTAATATTGTCCTTGATTTTATATTATTTAATAGCCAACTCTCTTTAAAATCAAACTGTTGCACAACAGAAGCGTTTGTCCTTGATTTTATATTATTTAATAGTCAACTCTCTTTAATATCAAGCTGTTGCAGAACAGAAGCGTTTGTTTTTTCCTAAAAGGGGTAATGCGGTCTAAGGCGCTAACGACAGCGTCGCGCCAGGATTAGTGACTTTGCCGTAACCAAGATTCTACCCCACCTCCACGTGGTGACCATAGAAACGGACAACAGTTCCTGCCTGGCTAAGCGGGTAGGGATCGAGAGAGAGCTACTCTGGTATAAGTAGTGATGCAGACGAAGTTACATTTGATGAGATCCGCTCGCAACACAGACGAACAAAATCCCAGAGTGACTATTAATGTACATCCCGGTCTCCCGGTCGATGGAAAAGCTAAACAAATAAACATAAAGGAATGAAGGGTGCATCCAGAGAAGAGACTGGACCCATATGGGGCGAAACTCGGAGCCACGAGGTGGGAGCTCGAATTGAATTGCGTGTCATAACAGTCTTTAGGCATAACAAATGTAAGCACGGTGAGAAAACTGATAAACACGTTGAGCAGGTACCAAAGTAGAGCGAACACGCATATGTACGATACACAGGGAGCCACCGGTGGGGACAAAATACACGGTTCTGATGATAGAGCAACAAAAAGACGTTGCAATCGTAGGGGTGAGCGAACGACCCAATTGTGCAGAAAAACTGGAAAGACCAGCAGAGGCTTGAATCCAGTGCAAAAGTTCCTACCGAATGGTGATAAACTGTGCACAGTGAGATATAAATGGGTAACATATGGCCCAGTAGAACAATGGGAGAAAATGTGACAGGAAGAAAAGCGACATGCCCAGTCGGTGATCGAGGGCACAAGTAGAAATGGTCGAATGTGCACCAAAAAGAAACGCGAGGTGGCGAGCCTCGAAGACGGGGTCTTCTTCCAGCGAGCAATAACCGCGTTTCCCCATGCAGATAACTACTATTGCCTTGCAATTGTTTGGGGACAATCAAAGTCAAGTGTAGCAAACGGTACACAAAACAGGAAGGCAGGCAAACCAAGCATTCCAAAAAAAAACAACCGGTAAACTGGGCAGATGACGCTCAACAGCCAGGGAGGGAAGGTTGTCTAATGGTGGCTAACCTAAATTATAATAGCAACCTACTGTCTTGCAGGTTGCTGGCTAAAAAGCAAACACATCGCCAAAGGATAAGCATAGAGCTCAAAATGGCGCTAAAGATGTGACGAAATACACCCATGCTAAGGCTGCATGAATAAGATTAACACCGAAAGCAGAATTTTAGGGGAAATCTGGTACATCAGTCTAAGCGGTGATCGCGCGCTCGAGAGAAAGAGAGAGAAATAAAGAGAGAGATAGAGAGAGAAAAAAGAGAGAGAAAGCGGTAATAACTTCACGGAATAGACAAGAAATAGTAAATACTAAAAAATCCAAATTTTTCGAAGTTTTTGCCGGCCCCACCAATAAAAATGACCACGAGCCGCTACTGCATCGAATAGTTCAAACTAGTACTCGAATATCACGTGATGTTTACTTGATCATGCGTTCTCGAATGTCATTTTTAATTATTTACGTTAAATTTTCTTGAGTACACATTTATTTTGTTTCTTGGATCTCTGAGATTTTAAATTGCAGCATGTCCTCCCTTCCCAACTTTTTCTTTGCTTGAAATCCTTTCTTTTTTCATCGCTATCTCTTAGGGTGAACATAATAATAGCCGTCCATCGCAAGCGATGATGACAACAATCTCAGACGTGCGCTGTTGCACCTCTCTGGTGTGTGCGGAGGTGACTGTAGAGTCCAATCCTAGAACAGAATCTCCTACCACAGGTGGGGCATACATGATCAAGTTAGACATGTGCGTGTTGTGTGCTCTGTCTTTTCGTGCTGCTCGTTTTCTCTGTGCCTCAACAATACGATGATTCTCAGCTATTCGGGTTCCTCTTTTGTTGTTACAGTGCCACATTTGACGATCTTGCGCAAGGGATTCCCAGCACGTGGTGTCTATATCGAAGCATTTCAGAGACACTTTAAGAGTGTCTTTAACGCTTTTTTTTCTGTCCACCAGCTAAACGTCTGCCTCCATCAAGCTCGCCATACATCATCTGTTTTGGGATGCCTTTATCAGGCATTCGAGCAACGTTACCAACCCCTCTCATTTGCACCTTCTGCAACAGGGTGTTTGCGCTTGGGATCTTTGGTCTTTTGAGGACTTCGTTGTCTGAAATTTTGTCCTGCCAGTTTATTTTTAGTATTCTGCGTAGACAGCTTGTATGGAAATGGTTTAATTTTCTTGCTTGTCTGCTATACAATGTCCATGTCTCACTTGCGTACAGCTGCGTGGTTAGCACTATGGCCTAGTAAACTTTCAGCTGTGTGACTATGATTATCCCCTTCCGATCCCACACAGATAGACTTAACCTTCCGAACGCATCACTGGCTTTGGATATCCTATTGTTGACCTCAGAATCTATGTTTGCCGATCTGGATAGGAGGCTGCTAAGATAAGCAAAGTTGTCCGTTGACTGGAGACGCTGGTGTTTAATGTTGATGACTGGATTGTAATGCTGTTCTCTAGGGGCGGCTGGAACATGACCTCTGTTTTTGGTGTTAATGGTGAGGCCAAACCTATCACAGGCCAATGAGAACGTGTTCATGTAAGTCTGCATTTCTTCCTCAGAGTTGATAGCGAGGGCGCAGTCATCAGCAAACAACAGGTTTGAGATAGTTGATTATTTTACCTTGGTGAAGGATTTTAGCCTCCGAAGATTGAATAAATTACCGTCTGTCCTGTATCTAATCTTTACCCCATGTTCGTCGCCTTCTCTAAAGACATCCGTGAGCATGGCAGCAAAAATCATGCTGAAGAGTGTTGGGGCCAGTACCTACAGGTTAGGGTGAACATAACCACACTGTCACACTCATTTCAATATGATTAAAACTTTTGTATTGATTAATTGATGTGACATCATCACTGCACTTCGGTGAGTAGTAGTGTGTGTTCATATATCCTTCTTACACAGGAATATCCCAACGACAGTGTACGAACCACGTAGCATCTGCAAGGACTCCAGTGTAATTTAGAAGATTGTGAATGATCATTGTGCATGAATTGTGTTTATTAATATTTGTAGGGATTTTTGCCCGGAAGCGGCTTTCTAGTCTGCTCTTCTTGATTTTGAACTGCCAAAAGTTCTCTTACATGCTACACTTGAAAACGGGACCTACGTTTTATCGTTTGTCTGCTATATGACTAAAAACTCGATCTCACCTACACTGAGATCTGTAATCTCTGAAAAAATATCCCAATGTCTCCATGCGGGAGAGAACCGAATACCATTCAAACGAGAGGCGAACACCCAGACTCTACGCCACAGAGACACCTGACATATGTAACTATGATTTACCACTGCTATAAAACCAAATATGTCCTCACAAATTCTAAGTATCGACATTACAAAAGTATTTATATTTTAACAACAGCAAATACATTCCACTTAGTTCACAATCTATTTGGATAATTTAGCTGGGCATGAATTGTATAGATAAGTTGTACGCAAGTTACGACAATTTTAACTGACCTCTGACATTTATAAAGCATAGCTAATACACACAAGTTGCTGTTATAATTATCACTAAATCATGAAAAAACACATGCGCTAAATAAAATATTTATTTTGAAAACTTTTTATATCCGAGATTTGTTGACTGAAAAACAATAGCACAGATTGACAGTCTGTCGTTAACAAAGACTATGTCTGGCATTGCTCCTGCAGCTTCTGAATTAAGATATTCCAATATGTGTTAAGAGACACATGTTATCTATGTTGAAGAGACACATGTTATCCTTATATGTGTTGAAGAGAAAGATCACATATGTTTGAAGAGAACATAGTTATCCTTATAAGTGTTGAAAGAGAACATATGTTATCTATTATGTGTTGAAAGAGAACATATGTTATCCTTATATGTGTTGAAGAGCATATGTATCCAATGGAAAGGAACATATGTTATCCTTATATGTGTTGAAAGAGACCATATGTTATCCTTATATGTGTTGAAAGAGAACATATGTTATCCTTATATGTGTTGAAAGAGAACATATGTTATCCTTATATGTGTTGAAAGAGACACTATGTTATCCTTATATGTGTTGAAAGAGAACATATGTTATCCTTATATGTGTTGAAAGAGAACATATGTTATCCTTATATGTGTTGAAAGAGACCATATGTTATCCTTATATGTGTTGAAAGAGAACATATGTTATCCTTATATGTGTTGAAAGAGAACATATGTTATCCCACTATGTGTTGAAAGAGACCATATGTTATCCCAATATGTGTTGAAAGAGAACCCTATGTTATCCCATTATGTGTTGAAAGAGAACATATTTATCCTTATATGTGTTGAAGACATATTTCCTATATGTGTTGAAGAGAACATATGTTATCATTATATGTGTTGAAAGAGAAATTGTTATCCACATATGTGTTGAAAGAGAACATGTGTTATCCCAATATGTGTTGAAAGAGACCATATGTTATCCCAATATGTGTTGAAAGAGACCATATGTTATCCTTATATGTGTTGAAAGAGAACATATGTTATCCAAAATGTGTTGAAAGAGACATATGTTATCCTTATATGTGTTGAAAGAGACCATATGTTATCCTTATATGTGTTGAAAGAGACCATATGTTATCCTTATATGTGTTGAAAGAGAACATATGTTATCCTTATATGTGTTGAAAGAGAACATATGTTATCCCAATATGTGTTGAAAGAGACCATATGTTATCCTTATATGTGTTGAAAGAGAACATATGTTATCCTTATATTTGTTGAAAGAGAACATATTTATCCTTATATGTGTTGAAAGAGACATATGTTATCATTATATGTGTTGAAAGAGAACATATGTTATCCTATATTTGTTGAAAGAGAACATTTGTTATCCATATATGTGTTGAAAGAGACATATGTTATCCCAATATGTGTTGAAAGAGACCATATGTTATCCTTATATGTGTTGAAAGAGACCATATGTTATCCTTATATTTGTTGAAAGAGAACATATGTTATCCTTATATGTGTTGAAAGAGAACCCTATGTTATCCTTATATGTGTTGAAAGAGACATATGTTATCCTAATATGTGTTGAAGAGAACATATGTTATCCAATATGTGTTGAAAGAGAACATATGTTATCCCAATATGTGTTGAAAGAGACCATATGTTATCCTTATATGTGTTGAAAGAGAACATATGTTATCCTTATATTTGTTGAAAGAGAACATATTTTTTCCTTATATGTGTTGAAAGAGAACATATGTTATCCCAATATGTGTTGAAAGAGACACTATGTTATCCTTATATGTGTTGAAAGAGACCATATGTTATCCTTATATGTGTTGAAAGAGACATATGTTATCCTATATGTGTTGAAAGAGACATATGTTATCCTTATATTTTGTTGAAAGAGAACATATGTATCCTTATATGTGTTGAAAGAGAACATATGTTATCCTTATATGTGTTGAAAGAGACCATATGTTATCCTTATATGTGTTGAAAGAGAACATATGTTATCCTTATATTTGTTGAAAGAGAACATATGTTATCCTTATATGTGTTGAAAGAGAACATATGTTATCAAAGAGAACATTCCCAATATTTGTTGAAAGAACATGTTACCAATATTTGAATTTTATGATTTATGATCCAGACATTTGACAAATTATAATTAACAATACGTTTTAATATGTATTTTAATTTTGGGTGGACTTAAACGGAAAACTGTTTGCGTCTGCACGCTTTATTTTCAGAAACACACATAACAATTAGATTAAAGGAGAGAGTGTACATAATGTTCAACTGATGTTTAGGTCCTGTTAAAACTGTGTGACAGGCCAGTACAGTCCTTCAGGTCGTAAGTTTCCTAGAACTGCTATAGTAGATCGGCAATAATACTTGTGATGCACAGAGAATATTCACGTTTTATATTTGTGAAATATTCGTGTATTCTCAAATAGTATCTATACCCAATTCCCAATTCCCCCAATTATCATTTAGTTTAGTGCATGTGACATGACTACAACAACGATTTTAAATTATGATCCAAGTTTGAACAGAGCAAGATTGAATATACTCACTCCACATGTTCCGAGCAGGTGAATTTAATACGTCGTATTTGGAAAATGACAATAAATGTAATGATGGTGAAGTACAAACGTGTACAGTATATCCAATTTAGTGAAGCAACTATCAATCAACTACAATACACATAATCACATGATATTGAGTAATTGTAATACAAACTTAAGCAGTGATGGCCTATGTGATTTGTTTTGCAGTTGCACCGGCCATCTTTGGTGTTACATGTGTCAATACAGTCTTTAGAGCAATTTGATTGACATTTTGATCCGAAAGTTCCCGGCCGACATTCTAAAGATTAGATCAATTGTTGTATATAAATAATCAAACACAGACATGCGCATCTACACACACAGGAACACGTATATATTTATGTATATATTTATGTATATATTTATGTATATATTTATTTATATATGTATATATAAGACAGCAAGTCATTTGTTTTCATAAATAAAAAATGCCTTTTAGTGTGACGCCTCGTAAAAACGTCACACCCAAAGAAACGTATTGTGTCGTTTGGTTAGCAAGGAGTGGATGTGTAAGGACACATGATAGTGAAGATTATTTTGTTTACTTGGATTATCTGAAAGTAGTTCATTCTTATTTTTTCATGTTTGGTGGCATATACGATCTGATGTAACCAATCCAATATTCGCCTTAGGTTGAAAGAGCCGTGCCTCGACTTAAAGAAGCTTTAATTCCCTAACTAATACACAACAAATAACAAATGCAGATTATTATTTGTATAAGATGCATGCACACACTATAACAATTCTTGAGATTATTATTCGTATAAGATGCATGCAGACACAGTAACAATTCTTGAGATTATTATGTGTATAAGATGCATGCAAACCACTGTATCAGTTCTAGAGATTATTATTTGTATAAGATACATAACAAGGGCGACTCATCTGGCACTAGAACGCAAATTAAAGCTCCCATCCCTACGCCTAAAGGCAAGAGTGGACAGCCAACTCCGTCTTCCACCTGGGAATAACAATGACAAGAGAATAGACAAGACAGAGGAATAGACAATAGACAAGCAAATACTGTAACACTTCTTGAGTACAGTCAATTATTTGTGAATATAATAGAATACCTGATATCACAAACCTGAACAATCGAGTCCTTTGAATGTATTCTTACATTTGCAGTACCCATTTGTTTTGTTACATAGGTTAGCGCATCCAATAGAACATTTTGACTGACATTTTGAGCCGAAAGTGCCTGGATGACATTCTACCAAATATAAGATGTAATATGTCTGTATATATATATATAAATTATTCACAATCAATCATTCTGTTATACGTGTATGCGAATATAGCTGTATATGTCGTATTTTTGTAACAGATACTTGCTATTTACTATTGTTTTTTGTACAACTATCTTTTGTGCAGACGCAATATAACTGAATAATATGCCGTTACTGGAATACGCAGTCATCTCATTATGCAATTATCTCAATATGTAATTATCTCACTATGTAGTTTACTCACTATGTAGTTATCTCACTATGTAGTTATCTCATTATGTAGGTATCTCACTATGCAAGTTATCTCACTATGTAGTTATCTCATTATGTAGTTATCTCACTATGTAGTTATCTCACTATGTAGTTATCTCACTATGTAGTTATCTCACTATGCAGTCCATGGAATTAATAGTCAATGGGAATGGGTTTTTTTACAAAATGGCAATGGTACATACACTTGTAAGAGAAAAAAAACATGAAGTTGCATGCAGTTACTAAATTATGCTAAAGTAAGAACGATGTATCAGTAAATGTATTAAATGAAGTTATTACTTTCAACTATATGTTCTGTTGAAAGCGAGATCAAAAATAATATACAAGCAATAAATAACATAAGGGATGGCAAGAGAGAGGAAGAGGTGGAAGAAGTTTGTTGAAAATATGTGCTCAATTGGTAGTTAAAAGCTGAAGAGAGAGAGAGAGAGAGAGAGAGAGAGAGAGAGAGAGAGAAAGAAAGGATACTTGACATACTGTTTATCACATATTATCCGTAGCAGTTTGGTTATGTTGTGACATACATAATAATAATGATTAAAATATCATAATCATTAATTCTCAGCACTTAATGAATGTAGCCAAACAAATAGCACATGAAAATATTGTCACATATTTACAATGTAGCAGAATGTGCTGTTAAGTGCATCGAGAGTACCATTAAATTCCCGTATATAAATTTGTCAGGAGAAGCTGTATGGAATGACATATCCCTACTCAGCTACATCTTGCAAGGATGTTATAGTGACCGGTATATCTCTCAAGCCAGCTACAACTTGCGAGGATGTTATAGTGACCGGTACATCTCCCAAGCCAGCTACATCTTGCAAGGATGTTATAGTGACCGGTAATCTCCAAGCCAGCTACAACTTGCGAGGATGTTATAGTGACCGGTACATCTCCAAAGCCAGCTACATCTTGCAAGGATGTTATAGTGACGTATATTCTCAAGCCAGCTACAACTTGCGAGGATGTTATAGTGACCGGTACATCTCCCAAGTCAGCTACAACTTGCGAGGATGTTATAGTGACCGGTACATCTCCCAAGCCAGCTACAACTTGCGAGGATGTTAAAGTGACCGGTACATCTCCCAAGCCAGCTACAACTTGCGAGGATGTTATAGTGACAGTAACATCTCACACGACAGCTATAACTTGCGAGGATGTTATAGTGACCGGTACATCTCCCAAGCCAGCTACAACTTGCGAGGATGTTAAAGTGACCGGTACATCTCCCAAGCCAGCTACAACTTGCAAGGATGTTATAGTGACAGTAACATCTCACACGACAGCTATAACTTGCGAGGATGTTATAGTGACCGGTACATCTCCCAAGCCAGCTACAACTTGCGAGGATGTTAAAGTGACCGGTACATCTCCCAAGCCAGCTACAACTTGCAAGGATGTTACAGTGACCGGTACATCTCCCAAGCCAGCTACAACTTGCGAGGATGTTATAGTGACCGGTACATCTCCCAAGCCAGCTACAACTTGCGAGGATGTTAAAGTGACCGGTACATCTCCCAAGCCAGCTACAACTTGCAAGGATGTTAAGTGACGGGACATCTCCCAAGCCAGCTACAACTTGCGAGGATGTTATAGTGACCGGTACATCTCCCAAGCCAGCTACATCTGCGAGGATGGTATAGTGACCGGTACATCTCCAAGCCAGCTACAACTTGCGAGGATGTTAAGTGACCGGTACATCTCCCAAGCCAGCTACAACTTGCAAGGATGTTATAGTGACGGTACATCTCCCGAGCCAGCTACAACTTGAGAGGATGTTATAGTGACAGTGACATCTCACACGACAGCTACAACTTGCGAGGATGTTATAGTGACCGGTACATCTCCAAAGCCAGCTACAACTTGCGAGGATGTTATAGTGACCGGTACATCTCCCAAGCCAGCTACAACTTGCGAGGATGTTATAGTGACCGGTACATCTCCCAAGCCAGCTACAACTTGCGAGGATGTTATAGTGACCGGTACATCTCCCAAGCCAGCTACAACTTGCGAGGATGTTATAGTGACCGGTACATCTCCCAAGCCAGCTACAACTTGCGAGGATGTTATAGTGACCGGTACATCTCCCAAGCCAGCTACAACTTGCGAGGATGTTATAGTGACAGTACATCTCCAGCCACTACAACTTGAGATTTTATAGTGACAGTATACTCTCAATAGCTGCTTAACACTTGCTAGGATGTTATAGTGACATTATCATCTCAATAGCTAGCAAACAATTGCTAGGATGTTATAGTGACAGTATCATATCCTTAATCAGCTAACATTTGCGAGGATTATAGTGACAGTACATTCCTACCCAGCTACAACTTTAAGTCGATGTGGAAGTGACAGTGTTATCTAGCAAACTACAACTTGCAGGGTGTTATAGTGACAGTATCATCCTCCTACCCAGCTACAATTTACGTTGACGGTAAAGTGGCAGTGACGTCTCCCTAACTAGCTAAAATTTGCGTTGATGTGGTAGTAACAATGTCATATCCCGGAACAGTTATAACTGAAGTTGATGTGGTAGTTACAGTGCCATCGCACTATCCAGCAACAATTTGCGAAGATATTGAAGTGACTGTCATCTCCTTACCCGTCTAAAATGTGCTAGGATGTGGAATTGACAGTATTTTATTATACATACGGAAGCTCTTCAGTGGCTACAATGTCATTTTCCTACATCCGCAAAAACATATCGGAAGTTGTGTGAAGCAAAGTCATCTATATATCATGTACAAACGAGTCGGACGATGTTACAATAACTCATATGACTGAGACAAACAGCACATAATAGGTAGCTATATCACTATCAGATACACAATGAATTATACTTGCAGAAGCTTGCATCAACACGTGTGTGTGTTGGGAGGGGGTGGATGTGTGTGCGTAATGTTCTGACTCATTAAAAAAGCCTACACGTGAATAGGGATGAATAAACGTTTTTTTTTCAATTATAACTTAATAGTTGCCATGTCAACGATATTGTTTATTGAACGTGATATATACACAGACTGACCCTGATTGCACCAAGATCCAACGTAGCCAGGAGTACACTGAACACACTTGCCATATCGATAGTTACAGTATCTATAGAGACAGTTCTCACTACAACGGGATGAACAGTTGATGCCATATAAGCCATGTTTGCATCCCGCAGAACATACACCAGTTAGAGAATTGCAGATTTCAGTCACGTTACATGTACACCTTTTATCACATAAAAGTCCGTAAGTGGCTTCTGGGCAAATTGGTACTAGTTTTGTAAAATAAATCATGTTTGAGCTGTTTCAAATGATAGAGAACATATGGGATTCATAAAATGATATAACCATGACATGCGATTGTGTGTCAAATGTTTGTTTAATTTTTATAGTTGTGAATGTGAGAATGAATAAAGTATGGAAGCTCAAAGTCATGTTTATGATTGTGGTTAGTATTACGTGTGGTGAATCATATCGCTGTGCTAAATACAACATTTCTCAAATAGAGTAATATAGTCTGGTTATAGCATACATTTCATACTGTAGTAGATGGGTGATACATGACTCATCCAACACAAAGTTGACAGCACCATAATTAGAACCGTGTGGCTATAGTTATTATGTGCATCGGATAAACATATTTAAACAATAACATGATGTATCTTGCAAAGCAGGCACGGGATAATGTTCTCCTCAGCTATATACCAGCTACATTATATATGATATATACATATATATTTTATATATATATATATATATATATATATATATATATATATATATATATATATATATTATATTTTTAGTAATTTCTCTCTGGAGTCTAACACATTCACTCATCCAATTCAATAACTCTGCTCTGGTAGATTATTGACTATATACGTGTATCTATATATATATATATATATATATATATGGGGCGTTCAGAAAGTTGTGCACAACATCGGTTTTCTACCAATTTTGTGATTCTTTCCCGTATTGTCAGACTTGAGTGAGAACGTACGTTGTCGTGAAGGAGAAACAGGTCTGCTGAATTCTTGTGGTGTTGAATTATGCTTAAACGTCGATTGAGTTCTTTTAATGTGTTAATGTAAGCTTGTGAATTGATTGTTTCTTCTCTGGGCACAACATCAACAAGAGTCACACCCGCAGTGTCCCAAAACGACAGTCATCAAGACCTTTTCAAAAGAAGTAGTTGGCTTGAAGTTATTTTTTAGTTGTGATTGCGAATGACTGCCTCTCCAATGACTGTCTTTTTCTCTGAGGTTCAAAAAGATGATTCCAGGTCCCGTCGTGTACGACAAGAGTTGACAGTTTTGATTTCAATATATCTCATCAGTCTCGCGGGTAGAGTCAACACAATAGACCGTTATCTACTTAATTACGTGGCTATCTAATTTGCTAAAAAATTACGCTATTGTTGGTGTGTTATTGTATCAAATAAATGATTTAAGAATACAATTTACATAATGTGAGGATGTTAGGCTACTATTTTTATATATATATATATATATATATATATATATATATATATATATATATAATTTAATTTATTTTCTCAAGTTTAGGTATGATGAACTGTATGGTAGTGCACATTGTACTTGTATTTGGTAACCTTAATTTAAAAAAGAATATGATTGATTCCAATATGTCAACACCACATACAAAATAAATGTCTCTCAAAGTTAATGAATTTTAAACAAACAATGTTGTGTATAGCAATTTATACTCTCTATTAAAGTTTAATTGCAGTACTCAATGTTTGTATTCTTGCATCGAGTTTGTAGAGAATGAAATAATATGTATATATATATATATATATATATTTAGTACTTTACAACAGCTTTAAGAAATTAATTTAGATGATATCCACTTATGTCAATATCCGAAATCATTATCTAAGTAGAAATACTGATGTAGACGTACAGTCACATTTATTGAGATTTTCTTGTATAAGATGCATATAAATATAGTGTAACGATGCATGAACAAATTGAAAATAAAACTATATAAAGATGAAAGAGTAATTGAAACTGACTCTCACAAACCTGAGCAATCTAATCCTTGGAATTTATTATTACAGGTACAGACTCCATTTGTATTGTTACATATGTTAGTACATCCAATAGAACAGCGTGAGTGACAATTTGCTCCGAAAGTTCCTGGACGACATTCTAAAACGAATGTTATGCAATTAATGTTATGTCGTATCTGTATGGAATTGTAAGAGTATCCTTGATCAAACGTGTCATTATAGTTTTATGTTCATATTGGTTTATAGATGTCATGATTTATCTCTAATGTATGCTTGCTATTTGAAATGTTAACTTGTCTTCATTAAACGAACGAACTATAACATACTAATATGTAGTTCTCAGAATATGCAATTAGCAGATTATGCAATTATATGATTATGCAATTATCTGATTATGCAATTATCTGATTATGCAATTATCTGATTTTGCAATTATATGATTATGCAATTAGCAGATTATGCAATTATCTGATTATGCAATTATTTGAGTAGTATATATATCGTGACTCTGGTGAATTGGTTATCTGTATAGCAGTTAGTTGTGAACGTTTACAGTTTGCTAGATATCAGTCATAAATGTGTATGAAATCAGCTGTATAGTGTATCCATCTGCAAGTGGTTGTAAGCTTGTTATTTGCCAGGCTAAATTGAAAACCGTCACTGTAGCTATAGCAAGTTGTCATATGTATAACTACTAACACTGAATGGATATGTATGACTACTCACCAAGATGCACCTTCACACCGATTTAAACAACATCAGTACTTGCATTATCTTGTGTCAGCTGCCTAATTTCGAGTTCAACACTTATGTTGCACCAATTTCGAACAATATCTTTTAAAAGTAATTGATGCCATCTAAGTATTTTGTCACGTGAAGAGATATGTCTACGTCATAATGCAATCTTCTTTGTAAACTTCGTCGGTATTGCGTCAGCATTAGGTATCGTTCTGCTGTACATCCGACTTGTTTCTTTCTTTGTGTATTTTAAGCCCCAGTTGGGACATCAAGCATATTATTAATTGTAACCTGAGACATGCGTTCTATAGTTTCTCACATTTGTGGGAAGGACGATTGAGGACTGCAAGGAAGTGTTCTCCCAACAATTTAATATCTCATGTATGTCAGTTAGCAACTATGCTACATCTCAGTGGCGGCTCGTGGTAATTTTTTGGTGGAGCCGGTAAAAATTCGGAAATATTGGGGTTTTTGGAATATTTACTACTTCTTGCCTATTACGGAAGCTATTACCCTTTCTCTCTCTCTCTCTCTCTCTCTCTCTGCTCTCGCGAGCGCAGGATCACCGCTTAGACTGATAACCAGATTTCCCTATAATTGTTCTGCTTTCATGTGGAAATCTGATTCCTGCAGCCTAAGCATGAGTGTATTTCGTCACATCTTTACCGCCATTTGGAGCACTGGTGCTTATCCTTCGGCGATGTGTCAGGTTTTAGCCATCGTTTACTGGGATCGCTCTCCGTCGCCTCGGGCTGTCCCCAGCCGACCTGCAAAGCAGCAGGTTGCTATTTTCTTTTAGGGTAGCAAACCTTAGACAACCTTCCCTCCCGGGTTGTTGAACGTCATCTGCCAGGTTTACCAGTCCTTTTTTTGGATTACTTGGTTTGCCTGCCGTCCAATATTGTGTACGGTTTGCTCCACTAGACTTTGATTGTCCCCAATCAACTGAAGGAAAAGTAGTAGTTATCTGCGAGGGGAAAGACGGTTAATGCTCTCTGGACGGAGACCCCATCTTCCAGGCTCGGCATTTCGCGTTTCTGTATGGTGTCCATTCGCCCATTTCTGCTTGTGCCCTCGTCCACCGACTGGGCCCGTTCCTTTTTTTCCCGTCAGTTGTGCTCACATTGTTCTATTGAGCGATACGTTACTTATTTATATCTCACTGTGCACAGTGCACAGTTTATCACCATTCTGTAGGGTCTTTTGCACTGGATTCAAGCCGCTGCTGGGCTTTCCAGTTTTTCTGCACAATTGGGTCGTCCGCTCACCCCTACGTTTGCCACGCTTTTTCGTCGCTCTATCATCAGCACCGTGCATGTCTGTCCCCACCGGTGGGCTCCCTTGTGTATCGTCCGTATGCGTGTTCGCTCTACTTTGGTGCCTGCTCACCGTGTTTATCTGTTTCCTCACGGTGCTAACACTTTCTATGCCTCGAGACTGTCATGACACGCAACTCAATTCGAGCTCCCACCTCGTGGCTCCGAATTTCCCTCCATATGGGCAGTCTCTTCTCTGGATGCACCCTTCATCAATGTATGTTTTTTTTATCACATTTTCCCATCGGTCGGGGAGATATGCATTAATAGTCACTCTGGGTTTCTGCTCGTCTGTGTTGCGAGCGGATCTCATCCAATGTAACTGCGTCTGCATCACTTCTTATATCAGAGTAGCTCGCCCTCGATCCCTACCCGTCTAGCCAAACAGGAACTGTTGTCTGTTTCCAGGGTCATTAGTGGAGATGGGGTTGGATCTTGGTTAGTCCCAGCTCACTAATCCTGGCTCGACGCTGTCCCTATTCGCCTTGGACCACATTACCCCTTTTAGGAAAATAAAAACGCTTCTGTTGTGCAACAGCTTGACACTAAAGAAAGTTGACTATTAAATAATATAAAATCAAGGACAATACTAAAAGAGAGTTGACTATTAAATAATATAAAATTAAGAACAATATTAAAGAGAGTTGACTATTAAATAATATAAAATCATGAACAAACACTTCTGTTGTGCAACAGCTTGATACTAAAGAGAGTTGACTATTAAATAATATAAAATCAAGGACAATACTAAAGAGAGTTGACTATTAAATAATATAAAATCAAGGACAATACTAAAGAAAGTTGACTATTAAATAATATAAAATCAAGGACAATACTAAAAGAGAGTTGACTATTAAATAATATAAAATCAAGGACAATATTAAAGAGAATTGACTATTAAATAATATAAAATCATGAACAAACACTTCTGTTGTGCAACAGCTTGATACTAAAGAGAGTTGACTATTAAATAATATAAAATCAAGGACAATTAAATATTTCGGACACATCAAACGACAGGAGCGCCTAGAGAATATTTTTTTGTTAAACTTGTCTGCAACGCAAATTGAAAATGTGGCACCCACATGACATAAACCACGAAATTTGTGAATGAGATCAAAGTATCTAACAATATTTCCAGTATGTCTATGTGTGTGGGCGTCCATATGTTAGTAGTTTTTTTTTATTCCCATTCCTGTTGTTCGTTTGCTTGATAAAGGTCTTATTGGTCGAAATGTTGTTGTATATTGTCATTGTTTTTGTAATTTGTAAAACTACAGTAATTTGTTATTACGTGTTTCACCTTTAGAAAGGGTAAACTAGCTAACCTAGATCAAGTGACGTCAGTCGACAGGTCAGAGTTCACGGAGAGGACGTAAAGGGGAAGCATGCTCAAAGGTCACGAATGTCGTCGCATTTATTGCAGGAGACAAGATGTATTAAAGCGAGGGACAATTCCATAAAACTAATCTTAATATAAGATGGTTTGTTATTTAATACTATTGTTTTTTTATAATTTTATACTATTTTTATATAAAATTGGGGATCCAATTGATAATTAAACGGACTATTTGAGCTAGAGTCCTTGTTTATCTGGGAAGTAGTTTGGCTGCGTAAGAATGAATATATCTTCCGGCTGAATGAAAATTACATTGTTTAGGTAATTATCATTGCAATAGCGATAAAACGTCAGAGGTCACAATGTCACATTTATGTATTAGCTTGTAAACTAGCCCCTGAAATAGTGCACAGCTCAATGCTCGAAGTAGATGAGCTTCAGTATATATAATGTTTTTTATTAAGGAGATATTCTATAAATAACAGGAATATTATATTATTCTGATATACTATTTATATTTTAGTGTTGTATATTCAACTTTCAAAGCTAATCAGTGTCAAGTTAAAAGTAATAATTACTAAAAAATAATTTCGAAAATAATAAGTACACGTTAATTCTTTTGGTTTGGTAGGACCGGTTCTTACTGGACCATAATGACCAGGGGCGTATACTAATTAGAGGTAAAAGATTATGCATTTCAAACCTCAGGCTATGTATGCTATTTTAGCGTTATATATCAAGTTTTAAAGCTTATCAGTATCTCGTTGAAAGTAATAATTAGGAACAAATATGTCTAAAATAATAAGTGCAGGTTACTCAATATTTTTGGTTGGACCGGGTCCCACTGTTCCTTAATGACGTGCCGCCCCTGCTACATCTGCATCCAGTACAGGGGTAGAGTGAGAATGTTAAGGAACATAACTAGTTTTCAGATCATCATTTTTTTTTTTTTTTTTAATCCAGAAGCACTTGAGCTGAAAGCTCTTCGGCTCGGTGTCATGGACATCGTAACCCTTCGGCTCGGTGCCACGAACACCGTAAATCTGGGGAACCTATAGCTTTTCTGCCAGTCCGCGGAGTTGAACCCGCACTTACAGAGGACTAGTCACCCATAGTCCAACGCGCTACGAACACGCTGGGCAGACGGGCTCAGATCATCATAAAAACGTTAGAAGTAATTTCCGTCTGCATACACCTGTACTCCATAACGTTATTTGCTCAGACAAACGGTGCACTTGTTTTGAAGCCCATATTTGTCTGTTCTATGTATATGTATGAAGGCTGCTTTTATAGAAAATGATGATTATTAATTTTGATGGACTCGGTACTCATCATGTTTTGCAAGAAGAATAAACTTTATTTCTTCGTTGTTCTTATCGAACCAGTCGTGGCTCGTGCGTGCAGTGTGTCATATAAGTTTAAATGTATATGAATACACAGTGTCTCTGAGGTTAGCCCATTCTTTGTCCACCTTGGTCTTACCAAACTAAAGCTTTTAAGCTTATCATCCAGGTCCTTGACACGTATTTGTTGACTGCTGAGCTTTTAAATTTAGAGATTGCTACTTGTTTTTGGTTGATTTACCCTTCTGATGACCTCTGCTATGTTTGATACGAAGGTTGAATTTTGACTCGATCGAACTATAATCGATCCAAAACGCTGCTCCGCTTATAGCTTTATTAACTTTGATACGAATATTGACACGATAGAACTATAACTGATCCAAAACGCTGCTCCGCATATAGCTTTATTAATTTTGATATGAATATTGACACTATAGGACCATAATCGATCCAAAACGCTGTTCCTCATATAGCTTTATTAACTTTGGTATCCCCATGTCTATTACGTTTTCTCTCATGATACTCTCATTAATGTGATGCCGCTGTTGGAAACGAAAATGTTTACATGATGTTTCGTGTACGTAGACGAATCAATCAATGTGTGCTTGTTAGGCACCGTGTTCCACATTGTCTGAAAAATAGAAGTACATTACTATTGCATTTGACAACGTTATATACTCCTAGTATTCCATCCCCGATCCGATGGTCTGTACCAACACTATCAATACTTTTATAGAGAAGGATAGTCTTCTCAGACCTTACGACAGCTAAGTCAAGGTATTCGTAAAAAAAACTTCTTTGACTGCAATATGACTTGTCATTATTGTGCGTAGAAGCAAATGAAATTAACTCTTTTTGTATCCCTTAGTGAGATCTGCAGTCATAAACAATTTACTGATGCCTACTAGGGGTTGGAAGTATAACAAAGTCGAGCAGAGAAAGACATTTGACATTGTTTTGTAAAATAGATCGATGCCGTCGATAGTATGCTCTATCTACCATGTACAATCATGACAGAGATGTTAGTGACATGTTCACCTACCATGTAATCACGCCAGATGTTGTGGCATGTTCACTACCATGTACAATCATGCAGATATGTTTAGTGGCATGTTCATACCTTTACAATTGTTGTACGAACCTCATTTGTCGTACGTTGTTTTAGGTGTTGTTATTTCATCCCTATTCTGAATTTGTTAGTAGTAGCTCATTTACTATTAGTGATAGTATGTTTCCTAGGTAGTAGTATTTCTACTTATTATGATGTTCCTAGTAGTAGTATTTACTACTTATATGATAGTATGTTTCCTGGTAGTAGTATTTACTACTTATATGATGGTATGTTTCCTATTAGTAGTATTTACTACTTATATGATGTATGTTCCTGGTAGTAGTATTTACTACTTATATGATGTATGTTTCCTAGTAGTAGATTTATACTATATGATGGTATGTTCTAGAGTAGATTTACACTATATGATGATAGTTTCTAGTAGTAGATTTACACTTATATGATGATGCTCTAGTAGTAGATTTACTATCTATATGATGGTATGTTCCTAGAGTAGCATTTACTCTTATATGATGGTATGCTTCATAGTAGCATTTACTACTTATATGATATGTTTCTAGAGTAGCATTTACTACTTATATGATGTATGTTTCCTAGAGTAGATTTACTACTTATATGATGGATGTTCGTAGTAGTAGCATTTACTACTTATATGAGTGTATATTTCCTAGTAGTAGTATTGACTACTTATATGATAGTATGTTCTAGTAGTAGCATTTACTACTTATATGATGAGTATGTTCTAGTAGTAGCATTTACTACTTATAATGATGATGTTTCCTAGTAGTAGCATTTACACTATATGATGTATGTTCTAGAGTAGCATTTACTACTTAATGATGTATTTTCTAGAGTAGATTTACTACTTATATGATGGTATGTTTCTAGAGTAGTATTTACTCTATATGATGTATGTTCCTAGTAGTAGTATTTACTACTTATATGATGGTATGTTCTAGTAGTAGTATTTACTACTTATATGATGGTATGTTTCCTAGTAGTAGTATTTACTACTTATATGATGGTATGTTTCTAGTAGTAGATTTACTACTTATATGATGGTATGTTTCTAGTAGTAGTATTTACTACTTATATGATGTATGTTTCCTAGTAGTAGATTTACTACTTATATGATGATAGTTTCTAGTAGTAGTATTTACTACTTATGATGGTATGTTCTAGAGAGTATTTACTCATAGTGATGTCAGTAGATTTACTACTTATATGATAGTATGTTTCCTAGCAGTAGTATTTACTACTTATATGATGGTATGTTTCTAGTAGTAGATTTACTACTTATATGATGTATGTTTCCTAGCAGTAGTATTTACTACTTATATGATGGTATGTTTCCTAGTAGTAGTATTTACTACTTATATGATGGTATGTTTCATAGTAGTAGTATTTACTACTTATATGATGTATGTTCTAGCAGTAGATTTCCTTATATGATGAGTATGTTCCATAGTAGTATTATACTTTATGATGATGTTCCTAGAGTAGTCATTTACTACTTATATGATATGTCTAGTAAGATTTACTACTTATATGATGGTATCTTCCAGTGTATCTTTACTACTTATATGATGTATGTTTCTAGAGTAGTATTTACTACTTATATGATGGTATGTTTCCTAGTAGTAGTATTTACTACTTATATGATGAGTATGTCCTAGAGTAGTATTTACTACTTATATGATAGTATGTTTCCTAGTAGTAGTATTTACTACTTATATGATAGTATGTTCCTAGAGTAGCATTTACTACTTATATGATGGTATGTCTCCTAGTAGTAGCATTTACTACTTATATGATGGTATGTTTCCTAGTAGTAGTATTTACTACTTATATGATGGTATGTTCCTAGTAGTAGTATTTACTACTTATATGATAGTATGTTTCCTAGTAGTAGTATTTACTACTTATATGATAGTATGTTTCCTAGTAGTAGTATTTACTACTTATATGATGGTATGTCTCCTAGTAGTAGTATTTACTACTTATATGATGGTATGTTTCCTAGTAGTAGTATTTACTACTTATATGATGGTATGTCTCCTAGTAGTAGTATTTACTACTTATATGATGGTATGTTTCCTAGTAGTAGTATTTACTACTTATATGATGTATGTCTCCTAGTAGTAGTATTTACTACTTATATGATGGTATGTCTCCTAGTAGTAGTATTTACTACTTATATGATGGTATGTTTCCTAGTAGTAGTATTTACTACTTATATGATAGTATGTTTCCGTGGCATTCTTCCTCTTTTTCCCGCCTTAGTAGATTCCATACTATTTAGGTTAAATATATTAATGATGTTCCATATTGATGGTGATGGCTCCTCATTTACACATTGCATTCATACAGCCGCAATATATTACACGACCAATGACTTCGTTTATACATGTTTATTTTGATGTTAATTGTTTGGACAATCACAAACACGTCCATCTGTGTTGAATGTGTATATGTGTCTCCCTATGTTTACTAGCGTTGCTACGCCGTCACTGCACAATTCTACGTCAACTAGTTTCACTACATAAATATCTCGTTTAGTGTTGTCACTCTGCTTATGATGAACAGATGCATATTAAATGCGCAACCACTACAGTCAACTAATAAAATATCTAAATATCTACAAAATACACACTAAAGCTAACTGTCTGGTTCATCAGCTGCCCCCTGAGGGGACTGGCTTCTACACAATCAAGACACAGATGCTAGTGACAGGTTCACCTACCAACCATATACAAACATGCCAATGATGGTAGTGACAGGTTAAACTAACATGTACAATTTTGCAAAATATGCTAGCGACATGGGCATCTACTAACCATTTACAATATTGTCAGGAAGATTACAGCAACATCACAATGTTTGTCATACGTCCTCATGTTTTCAAAATATGCTAGCGACATGGGCATCTACTAACCATTTACAATATTGTCAGGAAGATTACAGCAGCATCACTATGTTTGCCATACGTCCTCATGTTTTCAAAATATGCTAGCGACATGGGCATCTACTAACCATTTACAATATTGTCAGGAAGATTACAGCAGCATCACTATGTTTGCCATACGTCCTCATGTTTTCAAAATATGCTAGCGACATGGGCATCTACTAACCATTTACAATATTATCAGGAAGATTACAGCAGCATCACTATGTTTGTCATACGTCCTCATGTTTTCAAAATATGCTAGCGACATGGGCATCTACTAACCATTTACAATATTGTCAGGAAGATTACAGCAGCATCACTATGTTTGCCATACGTCCTCATGTTTTCAAAATATGCTAGCGACATGGGCATCTACTAACCATTTACAATATTGTCAGGAAGATTACAGCAACATCACTATGTTTGTCATACGTCCTCATGTTTTCAAAATATGCTAGCGACATGGGCATCTACTAACCATTTACAATATTATCAGGAAGATTACAGCAGCATCACTATGTTTGCCATACGTCCTCATGTTTTCAAAATATGCTAGCGACATGGGCATCTACTAACCATTTACAATATTGTCAGGAAGATTACAGCAGCATCACTATGTTTGTCATACGTCCTCATGTTTTCAAAATATGCTAGCGACATGGGCATCTACTAACCATTTACAATATTGTCAGGAAGATTACAGCAGCATCACTATGTTTGTCATACGTCCTCATGTTTTCAAAATATGCTAGCGACATGGGCATCTACTAACCATTTACAATATTATCAGGAAGATTACAGCAGCATCACTATGTTTGCCATACGTCCTCATGTTTTCAAAATATGCTAGCGACATGGGCATCTACTAACCATTTACAATATTGTCAGGAAGATTACAGCAGCATCACTATGTTTGTCATACGTCCTCATGTTTTCAAAATATGCTAGCGACATGGGCATCTACTAACCATTTACAATATTATCAGGAAGATTACAGCAGCATCACTATGTTTGCCATACGTCCTCATGTTTTCAAAATATGCTAGCGACATGGGCATCTACTAACCATTTACAATATTGTCAGGAAGATTACAGCAGCATCACTATGTTTGTCATACGTCCTCATGTTTTCAAAATATGCTAGCGACATGGGCATCTACTAACCATTTACAATATTGTCAGGAAGATTACAGCAGCATCACTATGTTTGCCATACGTCCTCATGTTTTCAAAATATGCTAGCGACATGGGCATCTACTAACCATTTACAATATTATCAGGAAGATTACAGCAGCATCACTATGTTTGTCATACGTCCTCATGTTTTCAAACATTTCCTCATTACTCGAGTACTTCTGGGCGTCCGCAAACGATATGGGTATTCGCAAATAAATGTATGAAACGCATTATACCTATCTCAGATTTCAGCATACACATTATGTTACTTTTCTAGTCAAATTGAATCTGTAGTTGATCTTGGTCCTGAATTGTACAGTCAAATTCATACTTGAATAGCTGGTACAGACTAATAAACATTTGTCACAAAAACAAACCTATTAGTACGAATGTTAACGACATTGCAGGTAATCTAACTCATTTTCACACTATTTGTAAATTAAGGATTACTGTCCTTAAAAATCATGTTTCATTAAGCATCGACCCATTATATTAGATGGGGTCAACATCACGACTGATGTCTTTACTTTGATGTGCTTCTATTATATGCACTTTAATCTTGGTTGACCTGGGAGCTATTGTGTCAGAAACAAGTGTTACTATTTAAGATATATACACATACTGACTTTGATTGCACCAAGATCCAACGTAGCCAGGAATACAGTGTAAACATTTGCCAGATTGATAGTAACAGACTCCATAGAGACAGTTCTTATTACAACGAGATGAACAATTAATGCCGTATAAACCAGGCGGACATCCTGGAGAACAATCACCAGTGAGAGAATGACACTTTTCAGTGACGTTGCAGGAACAACTTTGATCACATAAAAGTCCATAAGTAGTTTCCGGGCAAATTTGTACTGGTAAAATAAAATATAATATTTCAAAAACAGTTAACGATTAAAAATGCATGGCATGGAACTGGTTGAATAACATAACATATAATAATACGAGCATACATGTTATACGTATAAATATATAAGTGTGTATTCATAACTATATATATATGTGTGTGTATGTGTGTGTATGTGTAAATATCATTTTTTTTCTTTCCAGAGGATTAATTGGCAAGTTTGTTACTGTGTCAGCATTTAAGTTTTCACATTCCTCTCCTCTCATTCAGATCATCCTTAAGTCTCTTTTCAAAGAGTCTTCACCCTTACGGAATGTCGCTTTCCACACAACTCTGTCATCAGCTACGCGCAGCTGCTAGTGTGTATATATATATCATCATTCAGCAGAATTCATCATTGGCCTTCATTAGTTCGTTTTGCGTCACGTAGTTTGTTCTGAGCTGAATCACAACATTTCATGTGGCTGTAATGTGCCGTAGTTTGTTCTGAGCTGAATCACAACGTTTCATGTGGCTGTAATGTGCCGTAGTTTGTTCTGAGCTGAATCACAACGTTTCATGTGGCTGTAATGTGTCGTAGTTTGTTCTGAGCTGAATCACAACGTTTCATGTGGCTGTAATGTGCCGTAGTTTGTTCTGAGCTGAATCACAACGTTTCATGTGGCTGTAATGACCTATTTTTGGATTGGCAATCATTTCCACAGTTGCTGCATGTCAAGTTGGAGATTACAGCTGATACATAGGATGCACTCGCTGCTCTCCACGCGCTGCATGTCAATTTGGGAGATTACAGCTGATACATAGGATGCACTCGCTGCGCTCCACGCTCTCTTTTGCCTCCATATGTGATGTTGTTTTTATTCTTTACTTTTTGAGCCGCCAGTCACTGCCGTTCGGAATGTTTGCCTGTCTTTGGCCAGCCGCTCCTAATGTGCATCTATGTTGCATGAGGTTAGAACACGCTTGCAGGTATCAATGAAACGTAATAATAGGCGCCCATGCTGTCTAGTACCAGTTTCGTGTTGATCATATCGAATCAATACCAATGTTAATAGATTGGGATCTGCTAATATTCTGGAACATGATATTTTAGTTATTCAGGCTGATGAGGAAGCCGAATGAATTTGATGCTGTAGCAAATCTATCCATGAGGTGTTGTAGCCCTTTGTGTGATGTTGATGCTGCATCATCAGCAAAAGGAAGTTCCCTGATGGTGTCTCTTTGAACTTTATTTGTTGCTTTAAGTCTCGCCATGTTGAAAAATTGTCCGTATGATCTTCTGTAGAGAAATATACATTCTTCGGCTGATTCGAAAACATGGAAGAGAAGCAGGGATACAAATATGCCAACGAGTATATGTCAACAAATATAATCACCTTTAAAATAATCACCGACAAAAATTGTTAATCATCGATTTGTTTTTTTTTATACGTCAACACTATAAAAATAACTAACAAACCAAGAATTATTTCCCTCCTAATATATTCTTTGATAAATGTATAACACCTAACTAGTGATGTACTTCTACAAGACGCGCATTATATAACGTCTTTTTCTATATGTTTCTCTTCTGTCCTACTACACTAAAGCGGACGAGCAATGGACCAGGCTGATATTATAAATTCCTTAAGGGAGAGAGGCGTGTACATGATTCACGTAATAGCGGTGAATCCACAACACTAACCAGACTGCAAGAACTCAAAGTTAAGTGGGGTGTAGCTCGACAAGAACGCTATGCTGGCAGACAAAGAAGAATTGTAAACCAACAAAGAACCGGTGTCGTTAGTCGCCACACGCTGAGGGACATACTGCGGGAGAGATCGGAGCACTTATGGACTAATTTGTTCGACGTGCAGTGATGGTGATCCGACGACTAAACTAAACTAAAACACACGCTGGCTTTAATATTTTTGCCGATTTTAGGAGCCCCACTCCATTTTCAAGCGTTGATTTCTTCATCAAGGGAAATGTTAGCAGTGACCATGGACCCAAGATGGTACAATTGTTGAAATGGTGTTAAATGGTCGCCATTTAAAGTGATATTTGTTGATTTGTTACTTTCCTGACCAAACGTTATAATACATTGTTGTCTTCTTAGATTGTAACATGTATTTTACATAAGACAAGCATGTTTGTTTTATTTAATTGTTATATCAAGAGATAGCATGTGATCTATATATTTAGTCTGTCTAATTATGTTCCAGATTTTTACTTCTCAGTTTAATGACTATTAACATTTCTCACTGAATCTCTCTTATCTAGTTTATGTTGATCTTCTAATCACTGATGTATACTGTCTTTTCCCAGGTAGATGGTGGAGCTGGTTATCCAGTCTTGCCGTAAAGCGTAGGGGGTGGGTTCCAGGAACAGATAAGTCGCCATTGTTGTGTTGCACCCGTTATTTAGTGTGGTGGTGATATTCATCATTTTCTCGGTCTTCTCTTGGTTCTATAATAAGATCTCGTTTTGTTATATGCTGTTATTTGTGGCTTTCTTGTACTCTATTCTTATTCAGTGTCCGAACCATGATATTGGTTATATTTCAATGTATCGGGGCATGAGGATATAATCTCTCTGCTTCTGATGTCCTCGGTTCATAGTCTTCCTTTCCTGGTGAATTCCCCCAACACACCCACCCCTCCCTTTCACCTTCCTAAGACATTTCACTTCACATTTCACATCTAGTCAAATGTGTTGTTCAATAATTATTTCTGATGTCGTCGTTCGTTCTGTTTTCTAATTATTTAAATCTTATATTGATGTGTGATCTGTACAGGAACTACTTCTGTTGTGTCTTACTCGTTCATATTTTCAATTGTAAATGTCTGCCCTGGATACACGATACAAAATGTCCTCTCATGACTGGATCATTATATGATCTTTTTTTGTCTTTACAGACGGTCGAAATAATTTCTGAGTTTTGGCTTTTCTCTCTTGTCTTTCAGCTCATCCCTAAGTCTCTCTTCAAAAGATTGTGCACCTTTGCGCAATGTTGTTTTCATATCTTTCAGACATTTTTTCCCATTTGCTGGTACCGATAGAAAAGTTATTCATTGAGGCCTTGCAAACATCTTTATATCTGGGCAGTGCCCTGCCTTGGTGCCTCTTCCCATCCGAAAGTTCGCAGAACAAATTTTGTTTTGGAATGTGGCCATTGTCAATTCTTCGCACATGCCCTAGCCATATAAGTATTCTACTGTTAAGCATAACCATCATGGAAGGCAAGTTTGCAAGTTGCAGTACTTCAGAGTTGGTTATTTTGTCGTATCACCTGATGTTCATAATCTTGCGAAGAGATCGATGGTGAAATATGTTAAGTCTTCTCTCGTACCTTGAAGAGGCTGTCCATGTTTATGAGACATACAGAGATAAATACACAGGCTCGTTATATTTGAATCTTCGTCTGCAATGTTAATTTGGTGTTGTCCCACGCTCTCTTTTCCTTGATCACCTGAACTATATCGTACGTTGTTCTCTACCCGGCTCCCTCCTATCTCGTTGATTCTACTGTTGTCTTATTGTTTGCTTTAAATGTTTGCATAACGAGTATGTGGAAATACACTTTCCATGCAGATGATCTATATTTGTTTACACATGTATTTATTTACTTAACGCAGGTACCCCGGTAAATGCAAATGTATGACTGCAAGTGTTAACTGTTAAAGTATGCACATCATATGCGGATGTTATTATACAAAACCTTACATATATTTTTTTCCAGAACAGCTTCACTTCTCATAGCTAATTGTCATCTTTTCCAATTATAATAGTTGTGTCTACTAACCGTGTTGTATGTTCTCTCACAGAAACCAAGTATATATGTATATATGAATTTAATCTTTAATTTAATTTAATTTTAAGTATGATGGATTGTATGTTAGTGCACATTGTACTTCCATTTGGTAACCTCAATTTAAAAAAAAAAAAAAAACATATAATTGAATAAAAATTAAATGTCTCTCAAAGTTAATGACTTTTAAACACATAATGCAAGTTATAATATCTATTAAAGTTTAATTGCAGTTCTCAAATGTTTGTATTATTGTTTTCCAGTTTGTAGAGTGAAATATTTCACACACATATATATATATATATGTGTATGCTTTAGCTTTACAACAGCTGGTATAGAAAGTAATTATAGATGATATCCACTTATGTCAATATCCGAAATCATTATCTAAGTAGAAATACTGATGTAGATGTACAGTCACATTTATTGAGATTTTCTTGTATAAGATGCACACAAATATTCTGTAACGGTGTATGAACAAATAATAATTCTTCTCGTCTCGTTATAAGTTGCATATCATAGGGCATGCAATTAATATATTCCATACCGTTCTATCCTGGGCAACTTGCTCAATCTCCTCTATGGAACTGAGACCGATATATCTTGCCTCTCTCAGCAAAGTTCGTTTCAGGGTCTCCTTAGGTCAACCTCTCTTTCTTGAACCCTTTGCATCCCACTTCAATGTCTGCTTTGATATTCATTAATCATTTCTCCTCAAGGTGTGCCCAACATATCTCCATCTTCTCTTTCTTATAACAGTTGTCACTAGTGGTTGACCAGACATTTCTCTGATTTCATCACTTCTCCTGAATATATACATGGCCAAAGTGAACAAAAATATAAAAATGAATGGATAAAAGTAAATCTCTCACAAACCTGAGCAATCCAATCCTTGGAATTGATTATTACAGGTACAGACTCCATTTGTAATGTTACATATGTTAGTACACCCAATAGAACATTGTGCCTGACAATTTGCTCCGAAAGTGCCCGGACGACATTCTACAAAGAATGTGATGCAATTAATGTTATTGTCTTGTCTGTATGTAAATATAAGAGTATCCTTGATCAAACTTGTCATTATAGTTTTATGTGAATATAGGTTTATATATGACATGCTTTTGTCTCGAATGTATGCTTGTTATTTAATATGTTTATTTTCTTCTTCTTTGCGTTCCCGGCCTAGACTGATGAACCAATTTTTATCATGAATTTTACAGTGGTTTTAAGGGACTCCGTTCCTCCGTACAGCTATATGTTTATTTTGCTTTTCTTTATATCATTTTTTTTCCGATCCAGAAGAACTTGAGCTTTTCAGCTCATCGGCTCGGTGCCATGGACATCATAACCTTTCGGTTCGGTGTCACGAACACCTGGGGAATCTGTGGCTTTTTCTGCCATCCCGCGTAATTGAACCCGCACACACAGAGGGATAGTCACCCGTAGTTCAACGCGCTACGAACACGCTGGGCAGACGGGCTTCTTTATATCATAAAATACAAGACTGTCTTATCCATAGGCACGCCTCTGAAAATTTAGATGAAGTGCACAGTTAATTATTATGTATCTCTCTCTCTCTCTCTCTCTCTATGGCGATCACCGCTAAGACTGATGTACCAGATTTCCCCTTAAATTCTGCTTTAATGTGGAAATCTGATTCATACAGCCGTAGCATGGTTATATTTCGTCACATCTTTAGCGCCATTTTGAGCTCTGGCGCTTATCTTTTGGGGATGTGTCCGCTTTTTAGCCAGCGACCTGCAAGGCAGCAGGTTGCTATTTTCATTTAGGGTAGCTACCCTTAGACAACCTTCCCTCCCGGGCTTTTGAGCGTCATCTGCCCAGCTTCCCAGTCATTTTTTTGTACTGCTTGGTTTGCCTGCCTTTCTGTTTTGTGTACCGTTTGATCCACTAGCCTTTGATTGTCTTTTAGCCTTTTTGGTGCCCATTCGCCCATTTCTAATTGCGCCCTCGGCCGCTGACTGGGCATGTCCCTTTTTTTCCTGTCACTTGTGCTCACATTGTTCTACTGGGCGATACGTTACCAATTTCTATCTCACTGTGCACAGTTTATCACCATTCGGTATGAACTTTTGCACTGGATTCAAGCCTCTACTGGACTTTCCAGTTTTTCTGCACAATTGGGTGGTTCGCTCACCCCTACGTTTGCCACCCCTTTTCTTCCCTTCCTTACAGCACCGTGCATGTCTGCCCCATCGATAGTCTCACCTGTGTATCGTCCATATGCGTGTTTGCTCTGCTTTGGTGCCTACTCACCGTGTTTATCAGGTTTATCAGTGCTCACCTTTACTATTCATCGAGACTGTCAGGACACGCAACTCAATTTCTCCCCCACTTCAGGGCTCTGAGTTTTGCTTCATTTGGGCCTACATGTCTTCTCTGAATGCACCTCTCATCGCATTATGTGTATTAATTACGTTGTTCCCATCGGCTGGGAGAGACGTGCATTAATAGTCAATCTTGGATTCTACCAATCTGTGTTGCGAGTGGATCTCATCCAACGTAACTGCCTCTGCATCCCTACTTATACCAGTGTAGCTCTCCCTCGGTCCCTACCCGCTTAGCCAGAGAGGAACCGGTGTCCGTTTCTAGGATCACCAAGTGGAGGTGTCGTAGGATCTTGGTTAGTGCAGCTCATTAATCCTAGCCCGACGTTGTCTATGTACACCTTTAACCCCAGTTAAAGATTCAAATTATGATTAGCTCTGGGCAGATTAATGTCTCCATTCCTTATATTTATATTGATTACGAAGGACAAGTTAAGCCAAGCGAAGTACTAGAACTTATAAACACAAGGAGACTGTTCAAGGGCGATGGCAAAGTCGTCCTATGACATAGACACGACCTTATGAAGTCAAAGTCACATACACTTGCCACAGCACATACACTTTCCACAGCACATACTGTGATACTATGTCACGTACTAGTTATCAGTAAAGTCAAAGTACTACAAACAAATAATCGTACAGCTAGAACACTATCCACAACTAAAATCACAATCATGAGAATATGGATGCAGATAATATGGATTTCTTCATAAAGTAGTATATTGATATCTCGGAGAATGAAATTAGAAAAATAGCATAGTTCGAACCGGAAACATACTTCAAACTAGCATGCATCACTGTCATTTATTTCTTTGATATCAAGAAAGTCTCCAACAAAGACTAGTTAGAAACAAAATCAATAGCAAGACAGGGTTGTCTGATCTCATATATTCTCTTCAAGATATGCATTAACATAATAGTGAAAGATGCTTATTGTGGCAATTATCTTATCGACAGGGAGAATGTAAAGTAGGATCAATGAAAAAGCCAACTCAATAAATTACTTTTCGCAGACGATCAACGTCTAGTCTATGAAGATGCAGATTAGCTACAAAATAATATATCATTGTTAGCAGCATGCAGGATGTACAAAATGAAAATCAACAGACGAAAAACCGAGACAATGAAAATCAGCAGAACACCAAGACAAACAAACATACACATAGAAAACACCAAGTTAATGCAAGTTTATCACTTCAAATATGTAGCAGCATTTTCACAGAGGACAGGAAACTCGATAGAGAAGTAGAGACACTATGCCAAAACGTATTGCATCGACCTACCCGTTGGCACTAATACTGCAACACCCAAAGATCAAGATGGAATGGAAAAGACATGATAATAATTATTTTTCAACCCCACTTTGTACCAGTGTAAAAAAAACTTGGACTCTGCCAGCAATACACCACAGAAAGCTCACTAAATGCGAATTGAAATGATGGAGAAAAGCGATTGGGCTTCAACCCAAGAGATAGACTACGAAACGAGGACATCAGAAGCAGAGTCGGCATAACTTCATGCACCAGATATTTTTTAAAGACAACTGCAGTTGTTCAGACATTTAGTGATAATGTAATCCAACCAACCACCAATACCAGCAAACAATAAAAAAAGAGATCAGGTACTAGAAGCAAGTGCAGACAAAGAAAAAAGATGGATAGATAATATCAAAACCACACTTAATAAACGCGGATATAAAATAATAAGGGCGACTCATCTCGCTCTGAAACGCACAGTAAAGCTCCCACCCCCACGTTTAACGAGAAGAGAGGCCAAACAATCCCATCATCCACCTGGGGACGAACAACAATTACAAGAAACATACTGACCCTGATTGCACCAATATCCAAAGTAGCCAGGAATACACTGTAAACACTCGCCATATCGATAGTAACAGACTCCATAGAGACAGTTCTCACTACATCGAGATGAACAATTAATGCCGTATAAACCAGGCGGACATCCTGGAGAACATGCACCAGTAACAGAATCACACTTTTCAGTGACCTTGCAGGAACAGTTTTGATCACATAAAAATCCATAAGTGGTTTCTGGACAAATTGGATCTGTTAACAAATCAAATCTTGATTGAGTTGCATGTGATCATGTAAAATGGATTTATATGAGAAAAATACAACATTTTCTCCTTCGAACGCGTACCATGTCGATTACTTGTTAAACCATTCTTTGTTAGTACAAACACAACATTTTCTCCTTCGAACGCGTACCATATCGGTTACTTGTTAAACCACACTTTGTGAGTTGTATGTAATCTGTGCCTAAGCGCGATTGTACTGTTGTGTCCAGTAATGCCTCCACAAGTAGACAAGCACTTTCGAGTTCTGCGACGCTTTTTTATTTACTAGAGTAGCTTTCCTATGTCACTAGCCACGTCGCTTCCTACGACATGCCTTGAAGGTTGCGGTGTTACTATTATTTGTTCCCATTGCGAACCCTGGCAACACACATGCGAGAAAAAAACTAATTATTCATATTAAAAATTGTATGTTTTCTAATTAGTGTAATCTAATACACTAAATCATTCATTCATAAATATTCCAACGTTCAAACTCTGATGACTTTCCAAATTTGTTTCCTCAAAATGAAATAAAAAGATGAAAGAACATTGATTGATAATGTAATCTATATATCTGTAAGAATGACAATAATTTTTTTGAATCTATATATGTTCCCATTTTTTCAAGATATCTGGACATCCTACGGACTTGAAATTTGACAAGAGGAAAACTGTTATAGATGTGAAGATATAATATGAGGATGAAATATTGTTCAGAACAACCAAATCAACAATTGCTTTTTCGGACGACCAAAGTTTAATTTATGAATATGAAGATCAGCTACAACATCACATGAATTCATTGCTAATAGCATGTAGAAAGTGCAACATGAAAATCAACAAACAAAAGACCGAGACCATGGAAATCAGCAGAATACCAAGCCAAGCAAACATACATATAGATAACACCAGAAAAAAACACGTTTCTGAATTCAAATATTTAGGCAGCATTTTCACACAGGACGGAAAACTAGATAGAGAAATAGAGACAAGGCTACACAAAGCAAATGCGGTGACCTACCAGCTTGCACCATTACTACATTACCCAAAAAACAAGATGGAAGGGAAAAGACAGATGGTACAATGTATTTTCCTACGTTAAAAGTGCTAAACTTGGTCTCTTACAGCAACACATCACAGAAAGCTCACCACGTGTGGAATGAAATACCTGAGGAAGGCAGTCGGAGTCACCAGGAAAGACAGACTACGAAATGAGGATATCAGAAGCAGAGTTGGCATAACTTCATGCACCGAATGCATCGAAAGAAAACAAATGTGGTGGTTTGGACATTTAATAAGAATGAAATACAACCAACCACCAATAACAGCATACAATAAAAATAGATCGAGTACTAGAGCTAAGGGAAGACCAAGAAAATATGGATAGACAATATCAAGACCACACTACATACACACGGATACAACACAACAAAGGCGAATCATCTACCCCTAAAACGCAAATTAAAGCTCCCATCCCTACGCTTAACGGCAAGAGTGGACAGCCAACTACATCTTCCACCTGGGAATACACAATAGACAATAGACTACTAATAAATGATTTACATCTTTCGCCTGATGTTAGGAACCTTCCCAATGACTTGAATCGATGGACTTGTGTCAGTAGTGTGTTATTTATTTTGATATTGCATTTTGACGTTTCCTAGATCTTAGAGATAAGCATTACCTCCGCTTTCTGTATATACATGCTAAATCCTTTCTTTTCACTTTCATTAATATGTATATCAAGTCCTGTAGATCATATTCATTTGTAGCCATAACACATACAAATATTGTAACAGCTTATGACACAAGTTACATTTATTTTCCTTATTTATTTTTAACGAAATAAATCATTTTACAAACCTGTGCAATATAATCCTTGAAATTGATTATTACATGTGCAGACTCCATTTGTACTGTCACATATGTCAGCGCATCCAATAGAACAATTTGACTGACAATTGGTTCCGAAAGTGCCTTCACGACATTCTACAAACAGAAAGGATACACTTCATGAGTCAATCTGTGTCTATGTAAAATGTATTAAAACTAATATTATCGATAAAAGGGAAGACTGCAGTAAAACTATGTAGCAATGACAAAAAATCGTAATATTACAACATACAAAAACAATAACGATACACAGCAACGTTTCGACTATAAAGGTCTTTATCAAGCAAAGGATACAACAGAAGTGCAGAAATCCACTTCTTACACCTTACAGTACATATAAAATAACACAATCAATTACTAACAGATCTAAAATTAAAATATGTGACTTTAAAAAGGTAAAAAAATAAAAAAATAATTAAAAGACAGGGATGCCTGTTATCATAATTCCTGTTCTTATTGGTCATAGATTGGATTATGCAATCAACAACAACATATAACAGATGGGGAATACAATGGGAACTTATGAAACAACTAGAGGACCTGAATTTTGCAGACGATTTGGCATTGCTGTCCCACAATCACGCACAGATTAAAGATAACAAGAATACCCTAAATAATAAGTCTCAGCAACTAGATTTGAAAATACACAGGGAAAGACCAAGGTCATGAGAATAAATGCAGTAAATGTAAACCAGATTATGCTAGAGGAAACAGCTCTATAAGATATATAATTATACACATACCTTGGTAGCAACATAGACACAGAAGGAGGAACAAACACAGATGTCAAGATAAGAATACAAAAACAAGGGAAACGTTATTGCATTGAGTAAGATATGGAAGTCAAAGGAAATCAAAACAAAGGCAAAGTTGAGAATATTTAAATCAAATGTGAAGGCAGTGCTGTTCTATGGCTCGGAAACATGGTGGACAACAAAAGAAACCATAAAAAAACTGCAAACCTTCGTGAATAGAAGTTTACGTAGAATAGAGGGACTGAGATGGTATGATAAGATTACAAACGAGGAACTCAGAGAAAGAACTAAGCAGTTACCAGTGGAGAAAGAGCTCAGGAAGAGACGCTGGCGATGGATTGAGATCGACCTGAAGCATTGCAAGACAGGTACTGTTTTGGAACCCACAGGGAAAGAGGAGTAGGGGAAGGTCTAGACAAATCTGGAGAAGAGAGCTGGAGGCTGATATTAAAAGGATAGGTAAATCAATCACAAAATTGGATGGGATGGCAAGAGAGAGGAAGAGCTGGAAGACTGTTGTTGACGACATGTGCTCCGTTGGGAGTTGAAAGGTGAAGAAGAAGTCACATATATATCATCCTCAGTAACCCACATATTGTAAAGTATATATTTTCATCCTCAGTAACCCACATATTGTAAAGTATATATATATATCATCCTCAGTAACCCACATATTGTAAAGTATATATATATCATCCTCAGTAACCCACATATTGTAAAGTATATATATATATCATCCTCAGTAACCCACATATTGTAAAGTATATATATATATCATCCTCAGTAACCCACATATTGTAAAGTATATATATATCATCCTCAGTAACCCACATATTGTAAAGTATATGTTTCATCCTCAGTAACCCACATATTGTAAAGTATATATAGGTAAACACGTAAAAACAAAGTACTACAGTTTTACAAAATACATAAACAGTGACGATAAACAGCAACGTTTCGACCAAAAGGCCTTTATCAAGCAAACAATACAACAAGAATTACGAATTTCGAGGAACACTACAAATGGACGATTACATGTGGAAACATAAACCTATCTAATGAAAATCTGGGAATAAAAACGAACAACGAAATGAGTGCAACACAAAAACGAAAGTGGAAAAGGAGAGGAACAATAAACAATATAGTGGATAAATGACACATTTATGGAGCAAACACACACATAGATAACAAGGCACGAGATAAGACAGTACTAAGAAGCATAGGAATGTAATGCGTTGAGTCCAAGAGGTCGCAAAGTGCCATAGAATGAAATAAAACGGTTCTCCAGGGCGAATCGACTGCGATCATCGGAGGAACATGATCGGATGGCTGTGACCTGGACATCGTCAACTCCTGAATGGCCAGTATCATTGAAATGAGTGGCCACAGGAGTCACAGAGCATTGGCGAATATCGCGTAAGTGTTGGGCGAATCGGTCACTGAGCCTCTTACCGGTTTCACCAATATAGGCCTTATGGCATCGTTTTCAGGTGATAGCATAGATGATATTGCGGGACTCACACGTGAAACTGTCTTGAATGGTATAGGCAGCTTTTGGAAAAGAGACAGTACGGGTCTGTATTACATATGCACATGTATTACAGCGCCGACGGCCACATTGGATGGTGCCAAAGTGACTCTGGATGTTAGGCTTGAGGCGACTGTGTACCAACAAATCCTTGAGGCTTCTGTCCCGTCTGTACGCCACCAAAGGATAGTGTTGGAAGACTGAACGTGTCTCAGGATCAGACTGAAGAATAGGGAGATGATGGAATAAGACCTTTTTCACCAGGGAACTATGAGGGTGGAAAGTTAAGATAAGTTTAACCCTGTCAGAATTGAGGGTTCTAAGTACGTGAGAGAGGGCTTCCTGGCGAGCAATTAGCTGAACCCGATGCATGGCAGATGTAAGCACATTCTCCGGGTATAGGCGCTGGCGGAAGAAATCAAGCATCTCATGAGCTCTATCAAGAAAATCGTCGTCCTCGCTGCAGAGGCGACGAAGGCGTAAGAGTTGAGAGAAAGATAAAGAGTCACGACAAGCCTGGGGATGGGAAGAGGTATACATAAGAAAGCTGTGTGTATCAGTAGGCTTGTAGTATACTGATGTAGTGATAGTGGATAGGCTGATGGTGATAGTGATGTCAAGAAAATTGACACAGGAGGTAGAGATGTGAGAGGTGAACCTAATAGCAGGATTGAAGGCATTGATGAAGGTAATGAAGCTTGACAAATCAGCTTCAAACATATCGGTAACTTCAATACAATCATCGATGTATCTATGATACACGGACGGAAGAAGGCCATCATAGGTGTTCCATACTAAGTGTTCAAGATGACCCATGAATAGACAAGCATAGCTGGGTCCCATTTTAGTACCCATGGCGACCCCACTAATCTGTTCGAAGAACTGGTCATTGAACTGAAAGAAGTTGAGAGTGAGAACTAGTTCTGCAAGACGAAGGAGAGTCGAGGTGGAGACAAGAGGGTTAGTTCTCCTGTCGAGAAAAACTGGAGAGCTTGAAGTCCGTCAGAATGAGGTATAGAGGTATACAGTGAACAGACATCAAGGAGGAAGAGACGATAAGTCCTGCCAGGCAACAACTTAATAGAAGTAAAAACAGACAAAGTGTGGTTAATATCTTTCAAGAATGAAGGTAGTGTGGTGACTATAGGGTTGAAGATACTGTCAAGGAATGCGGAGATATGTTCCGTAGGACAAGAGCAAGCAGATACAATAGGCCTACCAGGAGTGTGGAGTTTATGAATTTTGGGGAGCATATAAAATGCGGGTTTGCCCAAACAACTGTCGATGACACATAGTGATGATGCGCCGGTAGGAAGGTCTTTAGAGGCAATGAGGTTCTTGATGACTGTACGGACCTTACTATTGTTGGATAGTGTGGCATCAGAAGGAATATTTTTGTAGAATAGGGTGTTAAGTAGTTGGTTGTGGCCTTCCTGAAGATATAGTTCTTTACTCCATACGACTATGGCACCACCTTTATTAGCGGGTTTGATAACAATGTCATCACGTCGACGGAGGTGTGATAGAGCACGAAACTCGGACGGTGACATGTTAGAACGCCCTAGGCGTTTAGGTGGAGAAGTCCAATATCGTATGAAGTATTCCTGATGTAGAGATCAAGAGCGTTAGAGGCACCATGTTTAGGAGTCCAATCATGTTTGCGAGTGGAATACTGGGAGAACATACTCGAGTCGTGATGTTCTAGAGGGTCCTCCTGGTTGTGAAAATGGAATTTGAGTCGCAGGCCACGGTGGAAACGGTTGACATCCTGAAGAGTAGAGTAGTGGTCAATGGAGGGACGGAGAGGAACAAACTTGAGACACTTACTTAAAACACATCTCTCGCTGTCAGATAAGAGAAGGTCTGGAGGGATGCAGACAGCCTGGGTAGGAGAAGATAGTCGTGGACAATTGAGAGGAGTAGTAGAGGGCACAGGGCGAAGAAGGTCAAGTTTTTGTTGATGATGCATGCAAATAAATTCATGCACTTGTCTGTTGAGAACGTGGATGGTGAAACGAATAAGGGAGTAAAGGAGCATATTCGTAGTATATATATATCTCATCCTCAGTAACCCACATATTGTAAAGTATATATATATATATCATCCTCAGTAACCCACATATTGTAAAGTATATATATATATCATCCTCAGTAACCCACAGATTGTAAAGTATAAATATATATATATCATCCTCAGTAACCCACATATTGTAAAGCATATGTTTCATCCTCAGTAACCCACATATTGTAAAGTATATGTTTCATCCTCAGTAACACACATATTGTAAAGCATATATATATATCATCCTCAGTAACCCACATATTGTAAAGCATATATATCTTCCTCAGTAACCCACAGATTGTAAAGTATATATATATATCATCCTCAGAAACCCACAGATTGTAAAGTATATATATATATCATCCTCAGTAACCCACAGATTGTAAAGTATATATATCATTTTCACAAAGGGAATTTTCTCTAGTGCAACTGTGCACTATAATCGTGATTTCTATCGGAAACTGTTCCTTACTTTCACAAGATTCGCAACTGTGAACATCTGTCCATTTGTTCTACAATCTTAGACCACCAGAGTGTTGTGGGTGCCTCTAATGTAAAGATAAACAGATGACCTAGCATATGAAATATCGAGACAAATCGTCACACGAGAGCAGACAAACATACACTTAGATAAAATGATATATATATATATTTGCTGCGATATCGTTAATGACCATTGCAACGTAATCCCGTGTATTTGTCCGTACATCGGCAGTATCCAGTTGTTGTGTTACATATATCAGAGCAACCAACAGAACAATTCAAGCAGGGGAATGTTTCTCCGTAAGTACCTGAGACGCATTCTGTAATGAAGAAGATATGTTTTACGTGACATCAACATAGTACATTCACAATACGCAATATATGCAGACATAAAAAAATACTTGATAGCATAGTTTCAGACGTGCAATGCATCTCACATATCAGTACCGCTTGGCATACATACATTTTAATGTGAGTGTAATACATACGTTGTCATGTCAGTGTCATGTGATAAACAAATGTTTTCATGTCAGTGTCACATTTCATACATACGTTTTTATTTCAGAGTCGCATGACATACGTATGTCTTCATTTCAGTGTTGCATTACATACATAGGTTTTCATTTCAGTGTTGAATTACATACATAGGTTTTCATTTCAGTGTTGAATGGCATACGTAGGTTTTTATTTCAGTGTTGAATTACATACGTAGGTTTTTATTTCAGTGTTGAATTACATACATAGGTTTTTATTTCAGTGTCGAATGACATACATATGTTTTTATTTCAGTGTTGAATGACATACATAGGTTTTCATTTCAGTGTTGAATGACATACATAGGTTTTCATTTCAGTGTCGAATGACATACATAGGTTTTCATTTCAGTGTCGAATGACATACATAGGTTTTTATTTCAGTGTTGAATGACATACATAGGTTTTTATTTCAGTGTTGAATGACATACGTAGGTTTTTATTTCAGTGTTGAATGACATACGTAGGTTTTTATTTCAGTGTTGAATTACATACATAGGTTTTTATTTCAGTGTTGAATTACATACATAGGTTTTTATTTCAGTGTTGAATTACATACATATGTTTTTATTTCAGTGTTGAATGACATACTAGGTTTTATTTCAGTGTCGAATGACATACTAGGTTTTATTTCAGTGTTGAATGACATACATAGGTTTTATTTCAGTGTTGAATGGACATACGTGGTTTTTATTTCAGTGTTGAATGACATACTAGGTTTTTATTTCAGTGTTGAATGACATACATAGGTTTTTATTTCAGTGTTGAATGACATACGTAGGTTTTTATTTCAGTGTTGAATTACATACATAGGTTTTTATTTCAGTGTTGAATTACATACATAGGTTTTTATTTCAGTGTTGAATTACATACATATGTTTTTATCTCAGTGTTGAATGGCATACATAGGTTTTTATTTCAGTGTTGAATGACATACATAGGTTTTTATCTCAGTGTTGAATGACATACATAGGTTTTTATCTCAGTGTTAAATGACATACATAGGTTTTTATCTCAGTGTTAAATGACATACATAGGTTTTTATTTCAGTGTTGAATGACATACATAGGTTTTTATTTCAGTGTTGAATGGCATACATAGGTTTTTATTTCAGTGTTGAATGACATACATAGGTTTTTATCTCAGTGTTGAATGACATACATAGGTTTATATCTCAGTGTTGAATGACATACCTAGGTTTATATCTCAGTGTTGAATGACATACCTAGGTTTATATCTCAGTATTGAATGACATACCTAGGTTTATATCTCAGTATTGAATGACATACCTAGGTTTATCATCCGTCTCATATATTTTCTTCTTCTTCTTCCGCGAACGCTCGATATCGATAACTCATTATACAACTCGTTGTGGTTTGTATGTGATTTGAGCCGAAAAGCGATTGTACATTGTGCCAAGGTATGCACGTATGGTGGCTAGACGAGGACATCCGATTTAGTGCCAGCATTTTATTTACTAGGGTAGCTATCCCTAGGACTGTGTGAAGGATGGGTTTGCCACTTGGACGTCATTTTGCTAGAGAAGGATGATCGGTGTCCGAAAAGTATTACTCTTAGTCAATGCTTGTGTGTGTCGTGCACAAATCAATACCTTACATTATCGACCTTTCTTTTCTATATAAGGTGAGGTTGTTCCTGAGGTGGCGTCTGTGGTTTAGGGGATAGTGACTCGGTCTATTAACACCGACGTCCTGAGTTCGAATCACGCTGCTAACAGTTTGTTTGCAAATTATTTCACGTGGATTTTTACAAAAGGACGATGACACCACCCGTTCAGAAAGCAATGGTAAACTACTGAACGTAATAATGTCTAGAAGACTCACAAACAACGTTACAAAGCTGGGGTTGATTCGTAAAGTCCTGTAAATGATATGCAATAAACTTTTAGTAGTATTCTCAGTTTTTTCGGGCTCGTGTCGGCACTTGGCAATTTGCAATGTCTACTCTGCATTTTCCTGTCTCCGGGAAACACTGGACTGGGGTTGCGTACATATATTCTAGTGGGTCGTTTCAATCGGCGGTAGCTACGCAACTGAAATTTTGAGCTCGTCAACATCACCCACCTCAGTGCTTCCGGGAATGTTAGTTGTTATTGCAACAGTACCTTGCCCTGTTGTCCCAGAGAGGGCCGTTTCGTTAGGCAATAAAACGGAACTTTAGGACTTGCACTTGATCAACCGTACCCAGTAACAATTTCTGCGATAGGTCTTCGATACGGAGTTTACCACAATCTTTCCATGTGTCGACACGACACGTTACAGTGTTTCAGAGACATTTGCGGAGACTGTTGATTTGTTACGTATCGTTCTAATTGATTCATGCCCCACAGCTTACGTTTCAGAATCTATTTTGACAACTTTTCATCGGACTTCGGCCAGGTGATGCGTGCATTTTGTTCAGGGTGTTTGAACCTGCATTACTTTTCCGAACTTGCACTACTACTACTACCTGTAGCTCTCCCTCGATCCCTTCTCGCTGAGCCAGACTTGATCCACTGTGTTTCCAGGGTCACCACGTGAAGGTTGGGTATGATCTTGAATAGTACCAGCTCACTAAATCTGGCTCAACGTTGTCCCTAGAACTGCTCCTTTGGATCCGTCTTCGATATAATTAGGAACTAAATCTTATCTACACTGAGATCAATGATCTCTGGTAAAAGATCCAGATGGCCAGATTTTCCTTACGTATTCTTACTACGAAAATATCTAAAAAATATAGACAAATTAATAGTAATGATTTACTACCATGCCATATAACAAAGCAGACACAATGTCAAAATGTTGTGCTTATATACGTATTGTAATGTTGATTATTAACCTGTACATTGAAGTCCAAGGTATCCATTCATGCATGTACAGTATCCAGTTGTTTTGTTACATATATCTCTGCAACCTCCAGAACAATTTAAGCAGGGCCATTTTGCTCCGAAAGTACCCGGCAAACATTCTGAAAGGAAGAAGATTTGTAGCATATGACTTCAGTTTTGCACCGATACGATCAGCGACCACATATCATCACGACAATATCAGTATTGTCTTTAATACCAAGCATCGTATTAATTTGTTTCCAACCGCAATGGCTCTCAAATCACCTCACTTGACACTGAGTGCAAGAGAAACACTAGAAGAAACAAAAATGACTGTCACGATGTTTATCACAGCCCACATTACATGTCAAAGAACAATAGGGACAACAAATCATCTTATTCCATTATATTTAACACAATTAAATTGAAAAGAAAATGTTTGAAAGATGGAGAAAAGTGGACAAATATATTTATCTCGTTCGTTTTGACATGTAAAACACTTGTTCTGATTTGTAATTGCTACTCCCTGTTCCCAAATTAGGCAACTGGGAATTACCTAACTTACAGCTGCACATAAGCAGTGACATAGTATATAATATGACGGAACATACCATAAAAGTATCTTTTTTTTTTACTTTAACCAACTGCAAAAATCTCCAGCAGGTCCTTTGTAACGTTTAACATGACGAGATGGATTTAATAACAATACATGCCCTAAGTTCTGCAAGTTCAGTAGGCAAATCAAGTGTTGGAGTCACATGGTGTGTGTGGATGATACAATTGGAACAGGAGATGTATGGAAAGAATAAACATCTATACGTATTGCTGACACGAAAACGTTGACACATATGTGGATGATGATATATAGAACATATTTACACGATTTGTCAATACTTATTCAAAACTAAAACACATATTCGCAATCCATTCCAGTTTTTTTTTCAGTTTTGCTGCAGCTCTCTAGTTCAGATCAGTTATAGTCAACTGATTGTTTGATTTAGTAATTTCTTCTTTCTGCTAGTATTAGTTAAGGGTCTAATGTTTTGACACCAAATATTCGACAATCTTCAGAGCCGTTTTCCATGAAACAACCGACATTATATGCAATTTAGGACTACTCGAGATGGTAAGCTTATCTTAGCTATAGGCATTTATCCTATCTAAGATCAGATGTAGAATACCTTATTTACATCGGTTCATTTAACACATTAGTCAGTGTGTACAACTCGAAAGTGAATGTACCTGTTATTGTTTTTAATAGTAAACATAAACACTATGAGAACAATATATAAACAGCGAAATGAATAGAATATGTTACAATAGTATAATACAAGAAATAAGAAAGACCATAAGAAGAGATAAAAACAATGCCTACACAATGTTTGTTCAAGGTTAAAAGAACAACAGAAACAAGGGTGAGAGTAGGAAATGTTCACACACATAAATGTAATGATCAAAACGTTTAAACCAACACTAAATGCATCAAAAGATAGGTGGAAGAACCCAAACAGAAGAAGAGGAAAATCTCAACATATAGACAGAATATTGCAGCGAAATGTATGTGGACATTGGCGGAAATGTCACTAAAGCAAACACTGAAATAATCACAGAGTAAGAGTCAGAACCATTGTTAGAGGAAAACTGAATGGGCAATAACAAGTGTGAAGACAGGAAAATCACCAGGATGTGATAATACATCAGCAGAGTTTATAAATCACCAGGATGTGATAATACATCAGCAGAGTTTATAAATCACCAGGATGTGATAATACATCAGCAGAGTTGATTAAAACTGGAGGAGAATACATCATACAAATATATAATACAATATGCAAAAAGTTATGGGAAACATTAATATGGCCAAACGAATAGAAAAGATCAATATGTATCCCATTACCTAAAACAGGAAACAACAAATAATGAATAAACTACAAAACAGTGAAATTGATCAGCAATGGAAGTAAAATCTTACAAAAAATAATTATGTGAAGAATGTATAGGAAAATGAAAGAATATACAAAATAACACAAACTGAGTTTAGACGGAAGAGTGGTACACGTGATCATATATTTAACATTAGAACAATCATAGAAAAATCTGGGCAGACAGGACACAAGGTTGCTAACTTCCTTATTGCTCGGTCAAATGAGTTACTAATTTTAGGTAGTACCAGGGTGGTCTGAGATTAAATATTGTATAACGTTTAAATTAACTACTTGTCGGGTTGTCATGGAAATGACGGCTATGTTGAATTATAAACACTGTCGTAAAGTAGGTAAGTACTCGCTCGCAACTAGTTCATATTATTTCTTTTATTTTTAAATTGAAATATGTAAATAAGCCAAATTCTAGATACCTAGAAACTTTAACTTGTTCTGTGACATATAACAAACCGATAGAAGTGCAATGAATAAGACATACCGCCCGAGTGGTTACCGGGTCTCACATTGGTGTGTAAAGAATAGAACTACTGTTACCTGTCACGCATGTCGTAAGAGGCGACTAAGGAGGTTGGGTTTGGGGCTAGTTATCCCACACCGTAAAACATACTAGATGGCTACATAACGGAGAGCGAACTGAGTAAACGCTGGTTGAAACCGGACACATCGTCAAAGAATAAGCAACAGAGCTCCAAATGGTGCTGAAGATGTGACGTAAAAGACCCCAATGCTAAGGCTACACGAATCAGATTTCCACATGAATAGAATGTATGGGGAGATCTGGTACATCGGTCTGGGCAGTGATCATGAGATAGAGAGAGAGAGAGAGAGAATAAGACATCCTTTTACCCCCAAAAAAAATAAATAATAATGGCATTTGGTTTTAAAAATATTTGTTTACAACATATTTGTCAAAACGTGTCTATCTGTAACTGAATACCCTCAGTATTGATAGATCTATATGTGTGTGTCAAATGTCTTATTGATATCTTGAACGGTTACTGAGACTAACCTGCTAAACACTTCCTATATTAGTGAAAATCACAATTGTGTGAAAACTGCAATTTAAAAATATTGTTGGTGAAATATGAAAAGATCTTTAACTTACTAGAGAATTTTCTCATAAATCGCGTGTATGATTGACAAAAAATTCATCCAGTATGGTTATATGTTAAATTCACATGAATTCTATGTATCTCTTTACCTCTGAGTTATTTCATGCTCCTTGATGTGGAGCATGAGAGAACTACAATTTTTTAATATAGTCAAATACTAAGGTAGACTAATGAGAGACATTTTGTTAGCTATGCAATAGATAACATCATTGACAGTTTAAATATCATAGTTGGAAGATTTATTTGACTCTGCAAAAGCTTTGGAATCTTCATCACAGAGCATCCAGCAATAAACAAGTTGCCTCTTTCACACTGACCTTGCAAAAATAAGCTTGGCAGCTTCAGCTTCCATAGAATTGGATGAACCAACAAAGTTGTTTTTTCGACACTGTCACTTTACAATGATATATACTTCGATATGTCTTATAGAAAAGAGATGTCAATCACTAAGTACCAACGGTATTTCTAGACATTGCCTCTTTAAAAAAAAAACATTAAATCGCCTAGGGGGGTCGCCTGCTTAAAAATTCATTTTCAATTTTATTTTTTAAATCACATTTTTTTAATCGCTTTCGATTCTGAAGATATAAAACTAATAAAATACAACACATTTGAAAAATCGATATTTTAAAGAAAATATGTAATTTCGTGAGTTCTGAATCGCCCTAATACAGATCATAAGATAGCTTTATAATGTTCAATTGGCGGCTGTAAGAACATGTGAGGATAGATCAGATTGCTGTAACATAAGCAGGAGGTCAGACAATGCTACATTGTGTCGCCGTGTCTGTTTAACATATATGCAGAAAACATCATGAGGAATGTTACAGAAGATAGTGGAACAAAATAATACGATCATGTTATAATCGGAAGATAAAAAATACCTGAACGATAAGATTTACAGACGAAAGAGTGTTACTATTGACATCGCAAAAGGGAATGAAAATTAATAAGGGAAGTGCAAAGAAAAGGAAAACAAAATCAATATCTTAATCTGGCACAAACAAAATAATGACAACAGGTAAAACTAGCATTACAAAAGATATTTTTATCAACAGAGAGAAAATGGAAAATGTGAGCAGTTTTGAATATCTTGGTTCACGGCTAGCAACAGATGGCAATGGGATGAAGGAAACTAAAAAATTAAATAACTAAATACAGTATTGAATGGAACTGATAGAAAACAAAGATTATAATACTAAGAGCATACATATCCCAGTGGCAACATATTTGTGTCAAGCACGGACACTTAACAAGACAGTGGAATAACATATACGTGTTTTTAAATATAAGTATTACATAAGTGTCATCCGTATACCATGGACAAAGAAGAGAACAAATATTTCAAGAAAGAAAGAACACACAATTAAATAAATCTGGATAATGATACAGATAGGAAATAGAGCATTGAAGTATTTTGAACATAAATAGAGAGAGAAAGCATACAAGCAAAAAGGAAAATAAAAAAGATCATATAGAAGAAGGATTTATGTTGTAACTGATGGTTTGAGCATGGCGACCGCAAAGGCAGGACATAGGTCCTATGAGAAAGATACGTTCCGACAGACTGTTAATGTGACACAGTTTTACTCAGGACAAGCTATTGAATGAAGATAAACCATGTGATACATTTGTGAGGAGATTGATTACGTTAAACTCATTTAGTGAGACATAATGAGTATCACAAGCAATGTAACAACTATGTTAAACTCATTTAGTGAGACATAATGAGTATCACAAGCAATGTAACAACTACGTTAAACTCATTTAGTGAGATGTAATGAGTATCACAAGCAATGTAACAACTATGTTAAACTCATTTAGTGAGACATAATGAGTATCACAAGCAATGTAACAACTATGTTAAACTCATTTAGTGAGACATAATGAGTATCACAAGCAATGTAACAACTACGTTAAACTCATTTAGTGAGATGTAATGAGTATCACAAGCAATGTAACAACTATGTTAAACTCATTTAGTGAGACATAATGAGTATCACAAGCAATGTAACAACTACGTTAAACTCATTTAGTGAGATGTAATGAGTATCACAAGCAATGTAACAACTATGATAAACTCAATTAGTGAGATATAATGAGTATCACAAGCAATGTAACAACTATGTTAAACTCAATTAGTGAGATATAATGAGTATCACAAGCAATGTAACAACTATGTTAAATTCAATTAGTGAGACATAATGAGTATCACAAGCAATGTAACAAATATGTTAAACTCAATTAGTGAGATATAATGAGTATCACAAGCAATGTAACAAATATGTTAAACTCATTTAGTGAGATGTAATGAGTATCACAAGCAATGTAACAACTATGATAAACTCAATTAGTGAGATATAATGAGTATCACAAGCAATGTAACAACTATGTTAAACTCAATTAGTGAGATATAATGAGTATCACAAGCAATGTAACAACTATGTTAAACTCAATTAGTGAGATATAATGAGTATCACAAGCAATGTAACAACTATGTTAAACTCAATTTGTGAGATATAATGAGTATCACAAGCAATGTAACAACTATGATAAACTCAATTAGTGAGATATAATGAGTATCACAAGCAATGTAACAAATATGTTAAACTCAATTAGTGAGATATAATGAGTATCACAAGCAATGTAACAACTATGATAAACTCAATTAGTGAGATATAATGAGTATCACAAGCAATGTAACAACTATGATAAACTCAATTAGTGAGATATAATGAGTATCACAAGCAATGTAACAACTATGTTAAACTCAATTAGTGAGATATAATGAGTATCACAACCAATGTAAAAACTACGTTAAACTCAATTAGTGAGATATAATGAGTATCACAAGCAATGTAACAACTACGTTAAACTCATTTAGTGAGACGTAATGAGTATCACAAGCAATGTAACAACTATGATAAACTCAATTAGTGAGATATAATGAGTATCACAAGCAATGTAACAAATATGTTAAACTCAATTAGTGAGATATAATGAGTATCACAAGCAATGTAACAGCTATGATAAACTCAATTAGTGAGATATAATGAGTATCACAAGCAATGTAACAACTATGTTAAATTCAATTAGTGAGACATAATGAGTATCACAAGCAATGTAACAACTATGTTAAACTCAATTAGTGAGATATAATGAGTATCACAAGCAATGTAACAAATATGTTAAACTCAATTAGTGAGATGTAATGAGTATCACAAGCAATGTAACAAATATGTTAAACTCAATTAGTGAGATATAATGAGTATCACAAGCAATGTAACAACTATGTTAAACTCAATTAGTGAGACATAATGAGTATCACAAGCAATGTAAGAACTATGTTAAACTCAATTAGTGAGATATAATGCGTATCACAACCAATGTAAAAACTATGTTAAACTCATTTAGTGAGATATAATGAGTATCACAAGCAATGTAACAACTATGTTAAACTCATTTAGTGAGATATAATGAGTATCACAAGCAATGTAACAACTATGATAAACTCAATTAGTGAGATATAATGAGTATCACAAGCAATGTAACAACTATGTTAAACTCAATTAGTGAGATATAATGAGTTATGTTATGTTATGTTATGTTATGCGATCGACGTCATGGCACATTGGGCATTCCCATTCGTGCTCTGTCCTCCGTTGCAGCAGCCATCCCAAAGTTCATTTGCTCACAGTACCCATGAGAAGTTGATTACTATATCTCTCTCTCTACCACGAAGGCGACACTGTCTGGCATGTTATGTTAAACTCAATTAGTGAGATATAATGAGTATCACAAGCAATGTAACAACTATGTTAAACTCAAATAGTGGAACATAATGTGTATCACAAGCAATGTAACAACTATATTAAAAAACTCAAATAGTGAGACATAATGAGTATCACAAGCAATGTAACAACTATGTTAAACTCAATTAGTGAGATATAATGAGTATCACAATGTAACAACTGCATACCTTTATTACAATTATCTCCAACGTAGCCATCAACACATGGATAACATGAACCAGAAAAAAAGTTGCATATTTTAGGTACACAGTGCGGACTACATGTCTGTGAGCAGTTGAATCCATACAAGCCTGGAGGACATCCAGGTGCACAAGCACCGGTCACGAAATTACACGCTTCAGTTTTGTCGCAAAGACATTTTCCTTCACAGAAAACTCCATAAGTATCATCAGGACATACTTGATCTGTTTGCAATTTTTTTATAAAACCAGAAGTCATTATTTACCTCTTTATATATATACATGGTGTTCAGCAGCCCGTGAATGGAGCTAATTTGGCATATATGTATGAAAATGAAAGTTTCATTTATGACGTAGTATAGGTCAAGGTTGTGTGACGGTGTGTAATTGTAGTGCGGAAGGGGCGATGAACAAATGTGACGTAGTCAGAACCGATTTAAATAGTAAATAAACACAACTCAATGTGTACCTGGTAACTTTCGAATTGTCAATGGGGCTGCAATTATCTTGAACACCCTGTATTACACACAAATTAGGAACGAAAATCCAGTCCTTCGAAACTAAATGCTACAGAAAGATCCTACGAATACCATAGACAGAAAAAAAAAAGAACACTGATGTCCTGAAAGAACTAAATGTTAAAGAGAATTGGCTGATAAACAACATACTATACAGAAAAATTACATACGTTGGTGACATCAGGCGTCACAGTGGCCTGGAAAGAACAATACTAGAGGGCAGGGTCCCAGGACGCAGAGGCAGAGGCAGACCAAAAAGAAGATGGTTACAAGATATTAAAGAAACCATGAACATGACCATCGACGAAGTGGGTGAACTGGCAAGAGACAGAACATTTTAGATGTGCTGCAAAGAGAGCAACGTCCTATAAAGCATATGCACCTTGATGATGATGATATATATAATCATCAAGTAACTGGATGCATTCAATCAGTAGAAATGAAACAATGTAATGAAGATGTTAATAAGTAGAAGAATATTTGAACAGAAGATACACCGTTAAGTAGAGCACAGCGATGAACCTGCACGTCATAGGTTGAATTGTTTAATATTTGTTGATGTTTTATGTTTTGTACAGAAACATATGGTATTTCTTATGGTTAATAATAGTTAAACCACGATGTAGATGAAAACATCATGATTCCACTATTATGTGATGGATGTTGTTCGGATAAAATTCATTAGAAAATATTTAAAAAAAATAAAACTTCGACAAAATATCTTCACCATATTCAAAGTTACATCGGAGAGTCCTTCGACGGTGCTATGGATTTCGTCTACTATCGCTGAAATCATTCTTTTAAGAAAGAGATCGAAGCGCACATGGTTACTCAAGCAAGTGCACATATGATGGCCAATCAATCAAATCAAACACTCTTGAAGAAATAATTAAGCGAACATACCCAAATAAATGCATTAAAAAAATAAAGAAAACGCAATTTAAAAAAGAAATTAACCATAGTTAACTGCATATGAATAGAATAAGATATTGAAATTAACCATAGTTAACTGCATATGAATAGAATAAGATATTGAAATTAACCATAGTTAACTGCATATGAATAGAATAAGATATTGAAATTAACGGTAGATATAAAACACATCGACAACAGAAAGGATTGCTACAACACACAAACTGCACACGTGATCTCAAATAATTATGTGGAACAAAATAGAGCAGTAACATCATAACATACGATTGGTGGCTGAAATGTTAAAGTTTTAGTAACATCTGACATATCTGCATAAATCTGCTTCTCTATTAATTCATGTAATCTTCTCTCCAACCATCACTGACATTGTGCATAATGAAGCTAGCAATTTTCTGTACAATGCATATCGAATTGAAATAAAATTCAGATAATAGTTTCCAACACAGCGTTGTTATTGAATTCTTAAAACATGTTCCTGCAACTGTTATTCCCAAATGTATGCATGTCATGTATGGTGATCAGTGTGTGCTAATGTGAGTACAGTAAGACTCAAAACGTTCAAAAACTGAGTAACGCTCAAAAATGGAAAAGTAGATTTATAAGATTTGAATTTTTTAAAAACCACGTAGCGGAAAATGTGTTTCTGAAAGCGATCAGTGTTATCAAGATCACGTTGTTCGTGCACGTGAACCTGCTATTCTTGCAGACTTCATAAAAAAAAAGGAACAACAATAAAATATGAACGTTGCATTGAGACTTCTACTGTATTAACAAGGAAAAAAAAACGGACTGGGACAAAAAATGAAACACTTCATTAACATGACAACGCCAGGCCTCACAACAAATGTAGCAATAATGGATGCAATTCAAGTGTAGGAATCGAAAGACAATAACCGAGACAATCATGCAGAAGTGCAGCACATGAAGTGTAAGCTTACTTTGTTATTGAAGTTGCAGATAATGTAATTAATTATTTAGTGTTGTGTGTGGTTTTTGTGATACTTATGTCATGCATTATGTGTTTGCTGAATCAATTCTAGATCATAATTCAATGATACATGTATATATATATATATATATATATATACATATATATATTGAAAATTAACTTGGATATAGTACTCGTGTTGGTTTGTCGTATTCACGTCTGTAGTGTACTCAAGTTGTGTCAGTGAATTGTTTCAATAGATTGGCTGCATCCATCTCAAGTGTGAATGACTCTACCGAGTATATCGCTAGACAAATGTGTTATATTATTATATATTATGTAATGATGGAGAATGATATATATATATATATATGTTCTCAACGTAACCACAAGTCAACAATTATTTGTAACCTTCTGATCTAACATAATATTAATTATTAGATATCTTTTAGAAACAACTTTAGAAAGCACGGACACTGATCCCAATTGAAATATGTAGAACATGCTACCAGTTTGAACCCTGACATACCTGTTAAATTATCAACTCGTGAACACAAATGGGAAAAAGACATACATTATGTCTTCCTTTCGTTCGTTTCAACTGATTTCTAAATGAACAATAGTGTCTCATGAATACAGATTATTGAATTTTGAAGCTGCACATTGATCTGTACAGTTTTCTTTACAGTGCTGTTTCAAATGGCCATTGCGTTTTTTATTTCATATCTAATTCGGCTATGTCTTGAAGTATGTGCTATAGATTATGTGGTGCTTGTACGTATGGCTGAATTGTAAATCTTCTTCTTCTGCGCTCTCACTAGAATGGGATTTCGGATTCCCTAATAAAGGCAGCCGCTGCCTCAGATTATCAGCCACGCCTTACAGTTTGCCTAGGACGATGGTGTAAGTGGGCCACCTCTTTCTTCTCATGTCTGCATACTGGCGGAAGTTCTGTAGTCATTCTTGCCAAACCACAGGGGCACAGGTCGTTGGTGTCTATCTTGAATTTAGTGTACAGATGGTGTCTCATTCTGTTTTGACCCGTCCGGAGGCGAAGTATGGCTGTCTGGTCCCTTCTGGATATTTGGTATTATCCATCGTTCTTGTTGTGTTTTGGGTGTTCTGTATCCCATTTTGCTTTGTAGTGCCCTTTGGGGATGGTTCTTGCTTCTTCATAACTAACCATGTTGCCATCTTGGGGCATTCCTGTTCCCTCTTTAGCCATTCTATCGGCATCTTCATTCCCCTTGACCATGCAGTGTGATGGTATCCATTGGATTACTACCCTCTCAGAATCATGGGACAACTGGGCTAAGGTTGACCTGAGATCACTTAGTTATGTGTTCCTTTCAGATTTCAGTGATGTGATAGCGGCTAAGAATGCGTCAGTCAAAAGCACTATTTTTCTATGTATTTGGTTCATAGGCTGTAGTGCCATTTTGCAGCTGCACTGAGTGCCTATACACCACAGCCCTGAAATAGGTTGATAACTTACCGGTGACCAGAGCAAAGGTTAGTTTCATTCAATTTTTTAGTCTGAGGACAACTCCCCCTCCTCCATTGTGGGTGACATCTGTAGCCGAGCCATCCGTGTATGCATGTGTCCATGAGTTCATTTGGTAGTTTTCTTTTATGTGATATTCTGCGATGTGCCTTTTCTCCAGGTCTGTGTTCCTTTCTTGCCAATGCCACTTATTTCATGTGAGATATCTAGGAGACTGCATGCACAAGGAGGGGAGTTGCTGGCTGGTTGAATGTGTCTTGGTTGAGCCAGTGGCAATATTGCATCTTTGTGAGCAAGTTCTTTGGAGTTTGCCATGAAGTTACGTCTTTTTAATCTGCCCTTATCGTACCTGCTGATTCGGAAGTACATTGCATAGTTCGTCCGTCTCTTGAATTTTTCTCCTTGTTGAAGTAACTTCATGTCCCGTCTGTCCTTCATTGGCTCGAGCCCTGTTACACATTCCAGTACTTCTGTGGTGGTAGACTTCATGGCTCCAGTGATGATCCGTGAGCCCTGATTTTGAACTATCCTTAGATTTACAAATTGTGTCTTGGTGGCTGTGGCCCAGGCTGCTATGCCATACTCAAGTACTGGTCGGACTCTTCCTGTGTATAACTTTTTCAAGATACCACAATCTGCACCCCAGGTGGTGCCTGCTAACTTGTTCATAATCCTCATTCTCTGCTTTGCTCGTTTTCCAGTTTTGTCTAGTTGTGTTTTCCAAGTCAGTCTGCTGTCCATGGTGACTCCCAGATATGTTGGACATTCCTCCGTTCAGAGTAGGTGGTCATTTATCTTGAGTTTCACCATTTATTTCTTCTTCGAAAGGCTGAAGACTGTGAAGGTGGTTTTCTTTTCATTTATGGTGACCAGTCAGGTACTGGTCTATTTTCTAGCTTTTGAAGTGCAACTTGCATCCTTATGGTGGCTACTGCTATCGATTCTTCTTGTGTTCACGGTGCTAGATCATCAGCGTAGATTGCACCGTGCATTCTGTTAGGGATGTATTCCATAATGTCATTCATTAAACAAGAAATTGTGTGGAGATAGGACCCTCCTTGGGGAACATCTTGTTCCATAATAGCCTTCCTGCTAAGTTGTCCCTGGACATGTACTCTGGCTGGCAGATGGGATTGTGTTCTATTTTGATGCATATAATGTCAAATAGTACAAATTTGCTCATTTTTCTAGTATTCGTCCTCGTGTTAGTACTGATGGCTTTCTTATTGATTTACTTTTCATTTCCCTTCACCGATACATAAATGGTACTTTCGTTTGTTCTCCTGGATCATATTTCTTAGTAGTCGGTCTCTGGTTTCATTTAAATGTCATCGAAAGTAAGAATGTAATGCATTAGTTTCAGTTTCAGTTTCAGTTTAGCATATCTTCATTGAACTCCGGACATGTAATAGGTGCTCCGATCTCCTTCGCAATATCTCCAACAGCGTTCAGCGACTGACCGTACCAGTTCGATTTTGATTGATGAGCCTATTTGTATACCTGTTGTACCGTTCTTTTCTTGCCACACCAATCTTCAAACCCAGTTCTCGCAACCTAGTAGTTGACATGGATTGGTATAGATGAAGGTCTTCTCTGCGGCCACGCTCTATGAGGGCGTTCACGATGTCAGCTTGTCCATTGGCTGGCCCTCTGATATCACGGCAGAGCCAGCCAGCCTGTCTGCTTTCTCATTGCCAACGACACCCTTGTGCCCCGGAACAAAGACAAGTGTAATTCAGCAAATTGTTGACGCCTGCAGTGATTCAGTCGATTGTCTGCGCACCGAACCGGCCTCCATCTTTCGGATCATATTCAATGAGTCACTCAGAATGCACGCATGACTGTAGTTTTGTGAGTCTAGCCAGAGTAGTGCATTGGTGAAGAACAAGTACGACTGGGATATAAAATGATTAAATATACAGCTTGTCTCTAGATCAGAAACACTGCGCCAAAGTCAGTAAAATACAAGGAAGCATAGCGAAGGCATACTGTTCTGAAGAATACAACGATAATTATATAACTAATATAGCATTCCTGCGTCAACATTATTGTTTGTTGCCCATGATGGCTGCTAAATATTCTGGTCAATTATGAATGAAAATCGTGGCATATCCTTTACAGGACGTAGCCATCAACCACGGTAAACGAGTCGTTGATTTTCTAGGCACCACTTATACGTTCAGTAATTTTTCATGGCTTTTAAAGTGAGGTCTATTTTTACGTTCTGTAAACATCGAAAGGAACACAATTTGCTTCCAAACGTGCCCACCGTGGAGTTTGAAACATGTACGCTTGGGTTTGTGATCGAGCTAACTACCGCTTGAGCTACAGATGCTCACAATAATGTTCTGTATATGTCAAATGTGAGCTTCTATAGCTCAACCGTAGTTTGCTTGATCACAACCCAAGCGTACTTTGTTCAAACTCCACGGTTGGCACTTTTTGAAAGAAATTCGTTTCCTTGGGATGTTTACGAAAATGTAAAACTAGACCTCAACGTTCAGAAAGCATTGGCAAACTACTGAACGTATAAGTGGTGACTATACAATCAACGACTCGTTTACTGTGGTTGATGGCTACGTCCTGTAAAGGATATGCCAAGATTGTTCTTTTTCAAAGGTCTAATAGGGATAGTATGTGGCTTAGGAGATAGTGACCCAGTCTATTAACCCCGACGTTCTGAGTTTGAATAACGCTGCTGAGAATTTGGTTGCACATTGTTTCGCGTGAATTTTTACAAAAGGTCGATGGCACCACACGTTCAGAAAGCAATGGCAAACTACTGAACGTTATAATGCCTTAACAAATCTCAAACAGCGTTAAAAAGCTAAAGCTGATTCACAAAGTCCCGTTAAGGATATGCAGCAATTAACTTGTATAGGTCAAATATAACCTGTATTAATTTAATATTCCCACAATCCTCCATTGATGTATGTACACTGTTTCAAATTAGCACGTTATACCATAAACTATTATACCTCAGTAAACTATTATACCTCAGTAAACTATTATACCTCAGTAAACTATTATACCTCAGTAAATTATTATACCTCAGTAAACTATTATACCTCAGTAAACTATTATACCTCAGTAAACTATTATACCTCAGTAAACTATTATACCTCAGTAAACTATTATACCTCAGTAAACTATTATACCTCAGTAAACTATTATACCTCAGTAAACTATTATACCTCAGTAAACTATTATACCTCAGTAAACTATTATACCTCAGTAAACTATTATACCTCAGTAAACTATTATACCTCAGTAAACTATTATACCTCAGTAAACTATTATACCTCAGTAAACTATATACCTAGTAACTTTTACCTCAGTAAACTATTATACCTCAGTAAACTATTATACCTCAGTAAACTATTATACCTCAGTAAACTATTATACCTCAGTAAACTATTATACCTCAGTAAACTATTATACCTCAGTAAACTATTATACCTCAGTAAACTATTATACCTCAGTAAACTATTATACCTCAGTAAACTATTATACCTCAGTAAACTATTATACCTCAGTAAACTATTATACCTCAGTAAACTATTATACCTCAGTAAACTATTATACCTCAGTAAACTATTATACCTCAGTAAACTATTATACCTCAGTAAACTATTATACCTCAGTAAACTATTATACCTCAGTAAACTATTATACCTCAGTAAACTATTATACCTCAGTAAACTATTATACCTCAGTAAACTATTATACCTCAGTAAACTATTATACCTCAGTAAACTATTATACCTCAGTAAACTATTATACCTCAGTAAACTATTATACCTCAGTAAACTATTATACCTCAGTAAACTATTATACCTCAGTAAACTATTATACCTCAGTAAACTATTATACCTCAGTAAACTATTATACCTCAGTAAACTATTATACCTCAGTAAACTATTATACCTCAGTAAACTATTATACCTCAGTAAACTATTATACCTCAGTAAACTATTATACCTCAGTAAACTATTATACCTCAGTAAACTATTATACCTCAGTAAACTATTATACCTCAGTAAACTATTATACCTCAGTAAACTATTATACCTCAGTAAACTATTATACCTCAGTAAACTATTATACCTCAGTAAACTATTATACCTCAGTAAACTATTATACCTCAGTAAACTATTATACCTCAGTAAACTATTATACCTCAGTAACTATAACCTAATTATACCTCAGTAAACTATTATACCTCAGTAAACTATTATACCTCAGTAAACTATTATACCTCAGTAAACTATTATACCTCAGTAAACTATTATACCTCAGTAAACTATTATACCTCAGTAAACTATTATACCTCAGTAAACTATTATACCTCAGTAAACTATTATACCTCAGTAAACTATTATACCTCAGTAAACTATTATACCTCAGTAAACTATTATACCTCAGTAAACTATTATACCTCAGTAAACTATTATACCTCAGTAAACTATTATACCTCAGTAAACTATTATACCTCAGTAAACTATTATACCTCAGTAAACTATTATACCTCAGTAAACTATTATACCTCAGTAAACTATTATACCTCAGTAAACTATTATACCTCAGTAAACTATTATACCTCAGTAAACTATTATACCTCAGTAAACTATTATACCTCAGTAAACTATTATACCTCAGTAAACTATTATACCTCAGTAAATATTAAAGAATTATACTCTAGTAAACTATTATACCAGTAAACTATTATACTAGTAAACTATTATACCTCAGTAAACTAGTTAGTACTCAGCTTAACGTACTATTATACCTCAGTAAACTATTATACCTCAGTAAACTATTATACCTCAGTAAACTATTATACCTCAGTAAACTATTATACCTCAGTAAACTATTATACCTCAGTAAACTATTATACCTCAGTAAACTATTATACCTCAGTAAACTATTATACCTCAGTAAACTATTATACCTCAGTAAACTATTATACACTCAGTAAACTATTATACCTCAGTAAACTATTATACCTCAGTAAACTATTATACTCAGTAAACTAAGTTATACCTCAGTAAACTATTATACCTCAGTACAAGAACTCTCTATTATACCTCAGTAAACTATTATACCTCAGACGATAACAAAACTATTATACTCAGTTTCAAACTATTATACTCAGTAAACTATTATACCTCAGTAAACTATTATACCTCAGTAACAACCTACTTTATACCTCAGTAAACTATTATACCTCAGTAAACTATTATACCTCAGTAAACTATTATACCTCAGTAACTATATACCTCATAAATTTATACCTCAGTACATATACCTCAGTAAACTATTATACCTCAGTAAACTTTTCCTCATAAACTTTTACCTCAGTAACTATTATCCTCAGTAAACTATTATACCTCAGTAAACTATTATACCTCAGTAAACTAATATACCTCAGTAAACTATTATACCTCAGTAAACTATTTACTCAGTAAACTATTATACTCAGTAAACTATTATACCTCAGTAAACTATTATACCTCAGTAAACTATTATACCTCAGTAAACTATTATACCTCATAAACTATTACTAGAATTTACCTAGTAAACTTTAGTACTCATAACTATTATCAACGTATATTTCCAACTCGCAGATTGTAACGCTCGTTCCGCAATAGGTACTTTATTGATTGTTTGATTGTCGCGTAACTGATTGGTGTGATTGATAACGAGGTCAGTTCTACATGAACTTGTCTTGTTTATTATTTGTATACTGTCCAGGTTGCCATCTACATCAAACATCCTGTACTCAAGTCCGAAGTCGGACTGATATACTGAGGTTGAAGATATTACAAACGAATTAGATCTTCTGAGTGTTTTATTGAATAGAATATGTTCAGTTAGATCCAAAGAGAGAGTTGATATTTAGTGAAGTAGTCTCCTGAGATGTCCAGACAGTTAGTTGAGCTTGAACGTTAGTTTTGATACCTAGCATAGAGAGAGTTAGTCCTATAGAATGAGTGCAGTGAGTAAAACGAAATGTTATTTGTAAGAGAAGACGTGAGATTAAAGCAGACTTTATAATAGACTGTAGAATGAACTTATATTGCAAGTGAAAGAATTGATTGAAATATGCACAACTTCAACTAATAAACACATCCATGTATATATTATAATGCACACATATCAGTGATCTTCATTTAACGACCCAGTATACGGTTTGATATATGGTGCATAGTGAACATTATTTTAGAAGTGGTTATCATTGCAAATTCTTGAAAGTTATTCAACTGCCTTGACTTCTTATCTGAGGGTGGGAAATTACAAGGAATTCTCTTTCTCTCTCTCTCTCTCTCGATCCCCGTCTAGACCGATGAACAAAATCTTTTCATGAATTATGTTGTTGTTTCGAGGGAGCTCCGTACAGCTGCTATAGAAACTCGGTGTTATCAGGCCATGTTTTGTTTCTAGGCCTGCTAACAACTGGCAGTCTTGCAGTATGTGCTCTGCCGTCATGTTCGCCTTTTCACATGGCACAGACTAGTTGTGCCATTTTAAAATTTGTTGAACATGTGGACCTGAAGTCTGTAATGGCCGGCACGGAGGCGGTACATAACAACTTGTTCGCTACGGGATATACCATAGTACCCATCTCTGACGCTATGTTGAGGGTGGTCTTTCGACCACTTTTCTCTATACTACCAACCGGTGTTTGTTTTGGCCTCCTCGTAGCTGATCTCGTGATCGGTCTGCGGTAGTCGCCGCCTTCTTTTGCTAGCATGTCTGCTATATTACTTCTGCTGTTATTGCAGTGTGATGGAATCCACTGAATGACTGGGCGTTTAAGGTAGTTTACTAGTACACAGAGGATCGATTTTAGCTGATTGAGCTCTGTTTTGGCAACCCTTTTCAGTGCCGTGATGACAGACAGAATCGGTGAAAATCACCACTTTGTGCGAGAGGCGCTTCTTCTCTCTAGGATCATTTCAGCGGCTGCTCTTATTGCCTCTGCCCGGTATTTGTTTGAAAACATGGCGGTGGCAACCGCCTTCGTGATCTTCACTTTCTTTAAGAGTTTAAGCACTCTTTCTCCTCCACCATCGCTTATTGCCTTCTTTGCCGATCTATCGGTATATACGTGTGTCCACTCATTATCAGGGTACTCAGTGTCTATGTATTTTTCGGTAGCCGATCTTCTTTCGCAGTTCTCTTGCTGCACTATTTTTGTATTTGTGGGATTCATTCCCTTAATTCTGGCATTTTGGTCTCCAACGGCGGGCTCTTATCGGTTGCCGGTATAAGTTTGGGTTGGCAGTTTGCTAGGACCGAGTGGTCTTTGATCAGTGCTTTGACACATTTTGCGAACTGGTTCTCTTTAGCCTTCTCTTCCTAACCCGTTCATTCTGACACACATAGGGTGGGAGTTGAGGCGCTTTAGTTTCTCCGTCAGCTGCATAACCCTTTTGTCTCTGCTTTCAGAACCTTGATGGGCGTGAAATTATCTTCTTGTGATAATGCGTTCTGCTCGCTTTTGACTGCTGCTCATTTTGTCGAATTTCTTATTATATTCACTACTCCATGCCCCAGTGCCGTACGCCAGGACCGGTCGTACTCTTCCAGAGTAGAGCAAAACGATTTACGGTTTGCTCCCCACGTGGAGCCTGCACGTTTTCGCATTATACTGAGCCTCTGTCTAGCCTTTACCGTAGCAGTCTGTTTGGTAGCACCATGTCAGCCTTCGTTCTAGTGTGACTCGCAGATACGTTAGGACTTTGCTTTCAGGAAGATATTGCCCGTTTATTTTAAGCTTAAGTTTGTAGTTCTGGTTGTTCTGCGAGAACACAGTAAAAGTGGTTTTTGAGGCGTTAATACTAATGAACCATTGTCTGTTTTGATTTCCAGTTTGGTAAGCGTATCTTGCAATCGCTTTGATGCTATGGGCATTCACTCCTCCCTCGTACAGACTGTCAGATCGTCGTTATACATGGCTGACTGTACTCGCTTGGCTAGGCATGTATCCATGTCGTTGACAACGATTAGAAAGAGGGTTGGTGAGAGTACTCCTCCTTGGAGGACTCCTTGCTCTAGCGTGGACTTCCTGCTTGTGTACCCTGAACTTGAACCCTTGCTGTTCTGTTCTCTAGGTATCTATCAAGTCATATGTACATTCTTCCATTAATACCGATGTTCAGCCGTTTGAGTTTTAGACCGTCTTTCCAGACTGTGTTGAACGCCTTCTCCATGTCTACCAAAACCTTATGTTTACCATGCGTTCCATGAATCTGCCTGTGCAGCTTACGAGACTTATGGGTCTGTACTCGCCAGATTGAGTTTATCTTTGCCTTGCTTTAGGATGGGTACGATGACCGCTTCTTTCCACTCTCTTGGTACTATGCCTGTCCTCTACGATATGTTTAGTGTGGCCAATATAACTGTCTTTGCTTATTTACCAAGTGTTTGAAAAATTATGACTTAGAAGAGTAGAAAGAAACAGGTACGTTTACAACAAAATGTCAAAGATTGCTAATGGAAACAATACAAAATGTCCTCCAAACATATAGATTCAAATCCCTAAGGCTCTGAATCTAATGAACGTAAATTAATTATGTTTTCACTCGATGGTTAGCAATTGTAATATCTAAATTATAAAACAAGCTTTTTAGGATATATTAAATATTACATTTTTAATAAATATTTGGGTAAAAATACACTAACAATTTGGCCAAGTAAAGCTTTTTAAGGGTGTGTTTACCAAAATTGATTTTTAAAAATGTAATATTTAATATATCATAAAAAGCATGTGTACTATTTTAGATATTACAATTGCTCACCTTAGAGTGAAAACATAATTCATTTATACTAATTAGACTCAAAACCTTAGGAATTTGAATTTTTTTTGTTTGGTGGTCATTTTGTATTGTTTCCATGGCAAAGCTTTGACATATTTTTGTAAACTAAACTTGTTCTACTCTTTTAAGTCATAATCTCTCAAAATTGTTACACACATTCTACATTAATATGAAAGCAACGAAAAAGGTTTCCCGACCAGAGTCCCCTTAACGGACGACATAGCACAGTTGTCGCACACTAAGAAGGAAACACAAGAGTAAACAGATTAAGACGATTGGTCAAATCAGTAAGGCTAAATATTATTACTAATATAATCAAGGTAATGAGAAAACATGATGAACAAATTCTGATAGGATTATGATAGAGGGGGGAAAGATAAAAACATATAGAAGAGTGCAAATATTTGGGCAGATGAGTAAATAAAAATGGTGATGTCGAAAAAAAATCATCTCAAAACTTGGAATGACTGCTGCAGCATTGAGAACAGTTGACAACATATATATATCACCAGCTTACATGGAACACAATTACACACATATATATGTATATATATATATATATATATATATATATATATATATATATATAATTCACTGGGTCCAGAGTATACCAAATACTAAAATCACCTGGCGCACTTACATCAGCACAGCAAGGAAATAAAACGTAGGTGATGGGAGTGGTTGGAACGTGCATTGAGAATGCAGAAAACCAAACATGCTACTTCGCTACTTTGAAATGAAATCCGAAGACAAGAGAGGTAGGGACGACCTCAAGAGACATGGAGACGAATTGTAGACAGAGAATGAGAGGAGGCGGGACTGACGTGGAATGAACTAGCCTGTCTTGTTCCAGATATATACTGTTAGAGGAAATGTGCTGATGCCTTATACTTCAAGATGAGTTAGGAGAAGAAGAAAAATAAATGTTGGTAATGAAACGTATAGGTACAAAAAGAGAAAGTAATGAAACGTATAGGTACAGAAGAGAGAAAGTAATGAAACGTATATGTACAGAAGAGAGAGAAAGTAATGAAACGTATAGGTACAGAAGAGAGAGAAAGTAATGAAACGTATAGGTACAGAAGAGAGAGAAAGTAATGAAACGTAAAGGTACAGAAGAGAGAGAAAGTAATGAAACGTATAGGTACAGAAGAGAGAGAAAATAATGAAACGTATAGGTACAGAAGAGAGAGAAAGTAATGAAACGTATAGGTACATAAGAGAGAGAAAGTAATGAAACGTATAGGTACAGAAGAGATAGAAAGTAATGAAACGTATAGGTACAGAAGAGAGAGAAAGTAATGAAACGTATAGGTACAGAAGAGAGAGAAAGTAATGAAACGTATAGGTACAGAAGAGATAGAAAGTAATGAAACGTATATGTACAGAAGAGAGAGAAAGTAATGAAACGTATAGGTACAGAAGAGAGAGAAAGTAATGAAACGTATAGGTACAGAAGAGAGAGAAAGTAATGAAACGTATAGGTACAGAAGAGAGAGAAAGTAATGAAACGTATAGGTACAGAAGAGAGAGAAAGTAATGAAACGTATAGGTACAGAAGAGAGAGAAAGTAATGAAACGTATAGGTACAGAAGAGAGAGAAAGTAATGAAACGTATAGGTACAGAAGAGAGAGAAAGTAATGAAACGTATAGGTACAGAAGAGAGAGAAAGTAATGAAACGTATAGGTACAGAAGAGAGAGAAAGTAATGAAACGTATAGGTACAGAAGAGAGGGAAAGTAATGAAACGTATAGGTACAGAAGAGAGAGAAAGTAATGAAACGTATAGGTACAGAAGAGAGAGAAAGTAATGAAACGTATAGGTACAGAAGAGAGAGAAAGTAATGAAACGTATAGGTAAAGAAGAGAGAAAGTAATGTAATAAAAAAAAATGAATGAAATTTTCCATTTCTGTTTATTATATTAATTACAGAAATCACAGCCGGATTGCTAAACCTGACGCCCCACTCTGATCCTGCTGGCTCTACTTGTGTTCGAGTGCAGGTACCAAATTCATACTTATTTCTACCATCGCCATCAACAGCGTTACTTGATCCGCACATGTTAAGATCTTGTTCATGGTTACTTGTTTGCCATGTTTCTTGTCTGAGTGCTAGGTTGCGACCTGCGAATAGATGTACATATTTGTGTTAAGTGTGTTAAGTTAAAATTGATACCATTCCTTAAATATTTGTGTATGTTAGAGTGGTCCTGTCTGTGATGGTGAGATTTGCTGGTTTGTATGTTTGTGTGTATATATATTTGATTGTGAACATGTTTTCATGAGAATGCGACCAGTGTTTGTATGAAATGTGCGTCCACTACTTCATCAAATATCTTGTCTTCAGCAGAAATGTATTACCCTTAATATCTTTGGTATGATTCCCTCCCATAGTCCTTCCTTATGTCCCGTCTGTGCAGATGGCATGCTGAAATCATCAGATACATCCTAAATCCATATTCTCCGTTGTATTAAAATTCTCATTTGTGCCGTATCTCCTATTGCCATAACACATTTTATAAACAGCGCCTTGTCTCTTTACATCAGCAAAATATTGCAATATCCTCACTATTATTTTGCAGCATTAGCTAGTTTTATTTTATTTTGAGTTCTTTCTATGTAGATTTTGTTGTTCTCTTCTTGGTCAATTATATACGGAGCACTCTTCTTTTAATATTGCACTAGTCAATCTCACAAAAGCAGCCGTGACATGTTCTCTTTCAACAACCATAGTATAAATACTCTAACACTAACTGTGATTTTGTGTTTGGAGGATGTGGAGAGGTTTCGGCTAATGAAGTAACTGTTGTTTCGGTTTGATTGTTTGCATTTACAGAACTTATAGTCCATGTGGTAATGCATGATGTGAAGGGTATGACCACGATCAGAATAGTGGCTGTTGGAAAATGAGATATGTGTCATTGTTGTCTTTTATGCCAGAGTTGAATCATATCTACTACCGTATGACTGTAGAAGGTACAATCTGCAAACTTTTAATCCACTGCATTGTGGAGGGATGCTCGGCAGAGCTAAAGGTTAGGGGAGTAAACCCTGATAAGAAATGCCCACTGTTTTGTGGGTAGGTACGGTTATGTAGAAGGGCAGAGGAGTAAACCGTAACTACATATCCGGTGGGAGGGTCATTAATGCAGTTGATGGTTACGTGTGTATTCCATTGCATCTTCTGGTACCCGATTCAAACCCTGCTTGATTCCAAACACATGAACTTTGTTTTTCCTTTGGATGAAACAATGGGATAGAAAGTGGACTTGGGTAAAATGGGCAAAGAACATGTTACATATCATCAGCCAAGGAAAGACATATATGTAGAGAACACGTCATGTTTTCTTTTGGATGGGACACAACATCAAAAGCAACAGTCATGAGATACTCTGTGATGTGTTAAAAAGCAACAGTCATGAGATACTCTGTGATGTGTTAAAAAGCAAGAGAGACAAACGCTAACTCAGAAGTACTCAAAGTAAAACAATTGTCACTTGACCAAGTGTAAAGACAAAAAAAAGATCATATACAGACAGTCCTATCTGTGATTGAGTATGCTCTTGCGATTCTTACTCTTAGCAAATTTAGACGGTACGACTTGAAATAATACATACGTATGCAATGATTATCATGCTTGTGTGCACTAATGATACGTCGTTAAAAGGGTTTAAAGCCGAAGTATTGACTTCATTGCACCGGGTTTTACCCCATATGGCTCAGTTCCTCTCCGCAGAAATGGCACGCCACCTGCCGCGAGTATTGCAGAAAGCACGAACTCCGTAGCTCCGGCAACAATCCTAGGGTCTCTGGAAAAACTACACTCGTGAACAGAAGGTCGCGGTCCGGATTCGAACCCACGACCTTCGACTCGCAAGGCAAAGGGCTTAACCACTCAGCCACAGATACGTCGTGCATGGCTATACATTACTATTTTGATTATGTTATACAGTAAGATTTAATAAATGTGTGCCTTGCACGGGCAGGTCATTGCTGAAACTTCACGTCTGCTGCACAAGGAAATAAAGAGAGAAATTGGATATAGAGTAACAAGATAAATCGTCTTGGATGTATAAAGATGTCTACAGAAGTTGCGTTCACGTGCAGAAATTGATCTCTGTGTAAAATGGATACAAAAGTCAACAGGATTATAAGTATGTTTCAGGCTAGATTGAGAATGCAGACAAGAAAACCCATTGGTCGTTTAGACAGAAGCTAAATCGTTAATTTCTACAAGCTCATCTAAGGAGATGTAATCATTTACACAGATAGGTCAGTGATTCGACACGTGTGGAGGAGCACATGTGCTGTGACTGCACAAGTCAGAGAAGATTATGTGAAAAAAAGACACTGGTAGTTTTGCCCTGACTACAAACAGTCTCACTATGGAAATCATGTTCTCTGTGGTAGGAGATACCTGGGCATTCTTGTCAGGTGTCCAAATCATTTAATCTCTCCAGAACCATTTGAGCTTAGTTAATATCAAGGAGAGCCGCGAAGCGTAGTTGTTAGTGAACTCGCTTCTCAAGGCTGGTGGTCTGGGTTCAACTCCGCAGTGGGCGTGAATTTTTCCCGACCGCGACGGCTCAGCCTCAAGTGGGTACCAGACATGCACTGGGAAAGTAAAGGCGGCAGGCGTGATGCTGACCACATCACCCATCGTGTGCAGACAGTCAATGAAAAATACAGACCTAACACGGTATTGCCCCATATACCACGAGGTATGAAAGGGTTCCTTTACTTTTACTTTTACTTAACATCAAGGATGAGGAGTACACAATGAAAATAAATATAATAAAGACATAGACAATGGCAATAAGTAGACAACCAGAAAGCTTTACAATAAAACTTCAGAACGTAGACATAAAACAAACAATTGAGGCCAAATACTTAGGAGCAATTTTACAGCAGATGAAAGTATCGATAGCGAAATCAGCAATCGTTGCACAAAAGCTTAATGAGTTTAAGCACCATTCCTCCTCCGCCATCGATGATGGTGTTCATTGCCGATCCGTCAGTGTACACGTGTGTTCACTTGTTTTCAGAGTATTAGGTCGATATGAATGTTTCGGTAGCCGCTCTTCTTTCAAAGTTTTCTTGCTGCCATTTTTTCAGTATGCCTGGTATTGATTCCCTTAGTTCCGGCATTTTGGTTTTCCACCGCGGGCATTTATCGGTTGCGGGATTGATTTGACTTTGCAGTTTGCTAGGACCGAATGGTCTACGGTCAGTGCTTTGGCGTTTTTGCGAAGCTGGCCCTCTGTATCCTGCCTCTTTCGAATCCGTTCATTCTTTCGTACATAGGGTGGGAATCGAGCCATTTAAGTATATCGGCCAATACCATGACTTTTCTGTCCCTTCGATCTGCCATTGGTTGGTTTCCCGTGATTGTTTCCATCACCTTGATGGGCTGGACTTCATGGCTCCTGTGATAATGCGTATTGCTCGATCTTGGCTATTGCTTACTTTGGCGAACTGCTTGTTGGATGCACTACTCCACGCTGAAATGCCGTACCTCAGGACCGGTCGCACTCTTCCAGAGTAGAGTGTTTTGAGGACTCTGGTGATTGCTCCCCACTTGGAGCCTGCGAGTTTGCTCATTATCGTGAGCCTGTGTCTTGCTTTTGCCGTGGCATTTTCGATTTGGGGGCAACAAGTCAGCTTTCAATCGAGTGCGACTACCAGGTACGTTGGGATTTTGCTTTCTGGAAGATCCTGCCCATTGACTTTAAGCTTAATTTTGTGATTCTGGCTGTTCCGTGAGAACACAGTGTAGGTGGTTTTTGAAGCATTTGTTCATATTCCACTTTTTTGACCAGACTTCCAAGTTATTTAGCGTAGCTTGCAATCGATTTGTTGCTATGAGCATTGACTCTTCTCTAGCCTATATTGCCAGGTCGTCGGCATACATGGTAGAGTGTACTCGCTTTGGTAGGCATGTTGCTATGTAAATGACAAAGATTAGAAAGAGCAATAGTGAGAGCACTCCTCCGTGGGGGACTCCTTGCTCTAGTGTGGCCTTCATACTTGTGTACACCTGAACCTGAACTGCTGCTGTTCTGTTCTCTAGGTATCTATCCAGCCATTTCTACATTCTTCCCTTTATACCGAGGGTGAGGATTCTCAGTTTTAACCCGTCTTTCCAGACTGTGTCAAACACCTTCTCCATATATACCAAAACTGCAAGTATTTGTTTCTTTTCTTAGAAACCATTTTCGATTTCTTGGGCGATATAAGTTACTTGATCTTCTGTAGATCGGTGCTTCTGAAAGCCTCCCTGTTGTGCCATGAGAGCCCTTTGCTTTCCAAGTTCCAAGATAGCCGCTTGTTCACCATGCGTTCCATGAGCTGGCCCGTGCAGCTTAGGAGGCTTATTGGTCTGTAACTCGCGGGTCGAGTTTATTTTTGCTTGCTTTTAGGGTGGGTACCATGATCGCTTCCTTCCATTCTCGTGATACTATGCCTGTCTTCCACGAAATATTTAGGACGGCCAGTAGGGCAGCCTTTGCTCTAGTACTTAAGTTGTTAAGCATTTCATTTGTGATCCCATCTTTTCCCGGCGACTTTCTGAGCTTCAGCTCCCTTAATGCTTCTTCCAACTCATTACTGGTGAATGTATCCGTTAGGTGACTATCAACTTTTCTTGGCTCGCCTTGAGGGCTCTATCTTTTCTCTTAGTATCATCGACGTTTTCTTTTGATATGCTTATTCTGCTGATTTCGGCATATTTTTGCATTAGAATAATTGCGGCTTCCTTCCCGAGGACATTTTTTCGTCTTTTTCGAGAACTATTGGTGGTCGGCTGGTGTTTTCATCACTCAGCGCTTTGCAAGCTTCATAATTGATGGCCGTCCCTATCAAGGTTCAGGGATTCGGTCGTATCAACCCAGCTCTGTTGTGCTGATCGTTTGACCTCCCGCTTGTACTTAGCTGCTGCCGTCTTGTAAGCAGTATTAGTCGTTACTGATTGTGCCTGTTCTGCCTCACTCCTTGCCAATTTAAGGTCGTGTTCAAGCTTCTGAACCTCCAGTATGGCTTGAACCTTCCCTGCGCATCTAGGAATGGTTTCCCGTGCCGCTTTCAGGATTGCTTCTGAGAGTTCCTTGCCACGTATCGAATTTTTTTCTTTTCATGCATGTTGATGTGTTCAACATTTTTATCTGTCAGTGCTTCGTACTGTTTCCAATTTGCTATTTTGTAGTTCCACCGTGGCAACCACATTTTGGGCTCAGGTACACATTTTAGGTCTACTTGTAGTTTGACGGGCCTATGGTCACTATCTCCGAGTTGCTTTGTGAACGTACGAACTGTTTTTGTGGAGAGGGCACTTGTTGCAAAGGCCAAATCGTGGGTGGTGGTCGTATGCCACCTTCTCGAGTAGAAAGTTGGCGGATCATGTGGGGCATTGATGAGAAACAGGTTGTAGCCAAATCTCCCAGTCTTCCACTTCTACGCCTCTGCTATTCGTTTCGAGGTAGCCCCATCTTTCTGAGTGGCTGTTGAAGTCACCGACCACCATGCAGATGTATCATTGATAATCAAATGACAGCGAAATGTCATTTGGGCAGTATAAGTTATACAGAAGAATCTGCATTTCTTCACATGTAATTAGGACACCTACGATCTCTGCTGCGCCGACGCTTCCAGTGGTTACATCCACAGCTTTGCTGGAATGTCGTTCCGTACTAGGGTAATGACTTCCACTTTGTGCTCTTCTCGGTCTAATCTGAAGGTTTGGTAACATTTGATCCCGAATCTATGTTGGGCATTTAGATGGGTCTCTTGTATGCGAGCAACATCAATTTAGTCTTCTGCAAGTCTTATTGCGAGTGCTTGATTTTTGTGATGAATACCTTCGGCATTCCATTGCACAATGTTTAATCGTCTCTGGCCAGTACTTTGCCGTATTGAACCAGTAGCTTTTTCCCTCGGCCTCGCTTGCTGCTTTGCCGAGTTGGAGGGCGGGAACCGTCGGTTGCAAACAACGGGCCCCTTCGAAGCATGGGGCCTGGCACTCGTCCTGCACGACGGATCTCCACAGACGTAGCACCATATCGAGATTTTTTTAAAAAAATATTCATGAAAAAATGTGGTCCATGCAGCCTTAGCATGGGTAGCTACGTCACAACTTTCAGTTCCAATTGGGGCTCAGGTGCTTATCCTTCGGCTGTGTGTCCAATTTCAACCACCGTTTACTGGGTTCGCTCTCCGTTAGCCTTTGGCTGTCCCCAGCCAAAACCCACAAGGCAGCGAGTTGTTATTTTTTTTTCAGGGCAGCGACCCGTAGACGACCGGCCCTACCGGGCTGATGAGCGTCATCTGCCAAACTATACCAGTTTTGTTAATGGACTGCTTGGTTCGCCTACCGTCAAGTTGTGTGTGCGGTTTGCTCCGCTAGCCTTTGGTTGTCCCCAACCATAAACTACAAGACAGCAGTGGTTCCCTACAAAGAGAACAGAGTCATGGGACGCTTTATGGACGCTCGGTTCAGCACTAAGCAATTTGCGTTTACTCCATCGTTTCCTTTGATCCGGGAAACCCTGGGCTGGGGTCCAGCACATCGTAATGTATGGGTCGTTTCATTCGGCGCTATCATCGCAACTTTAGATTTTGCACTCGCATGTCATCACCCGCCCTGATATTTCCGGGGATGTTAATTGCGTGAACAATCGTACCCTGCCTGGTTGTCTCAGGGAGGGCAATTTCGTAAGGCTCTAGAACGTAACTTTGGGGTTTTGAGCTCGTCCAACGTTATCCATTATCTTAGTCCGCGTTTGGCCCCATTTACGGAGTTGTATCGCAATCTTCCCTTGTGCCACCGTCACCTGATGTACCACAGTTACCGTGCATTGGTAGTGCCACGGCACTCTGCCCAACTTGCGCTCGTGGCTGCGACTTTCCCCTATCACGAAGCACCTCTCATCCCTTTGCACGAAGCCTTTCACATCTGCTGGGAAGCTGATACGACCAACATGTTCACGCACAGCTGCCGTTTTATGTTCCGTGCCTCGAGATTACTCCGACACTCAGCTTGACTCATACACATGGCACCGAGTTTCACTTCATGTCTCGGCTTTGGGATGTACCTAGTTCGGTCATTTACTCCGGGGGGAGTTGGTGTTTTGTTCGTGAGCGTTCGTACTCTGCTGTTTCGTAGTCGTTCTGGAACTTTGGATATTTTTTATCGGACTTCGGCAAGAAAATGTGTGTATTGTTCAGGGATTTCCGGCCCATTGCTTTTCAGTGTTTGCTCTTCCACCACTGTTTTGTTCGCAAACGCTTGCACTCCGTTGTTTCATACTTTGAACTAGGGCATATTTTGGCGGACTTCGGCAAGGAGATGCGTGCTCTTTCAGGGATTTTCGGCCCCTGCATTATTTTCCTTGTTTGCACTACTACTGTTACTTGTAGTTCTCCCCGATCTATGTCCCCCTTAGCCAGACTTGTAGTACTCCACGATCTATGTCCCCCTTAGCCAGACTTGTAGTTCTCCCCGATCTATGTCCCCCTGAGTCTGTTTCCAGGGTCACCACTTGGAGATGAGGGGCAGGGTCTTGATTAGCGAGCCCCATCGCTAACCCTGGAACGTGTTGCCGCCATGTGCCTTTGACCCCACCCGGGATCTAAGCCGCGTCTTCCGAATGGGAGCCCGATTCGACATCCCAGGTGATGTTGATATTTGGTTGATACATAATAACCGACATGGAGTCATTACACGAAAAGGAAAACTAAGGGAAAGTAGCTCTGCCAAGAACATAAATTTACACGGAATATGAGTGAACTAAATTTCGTTTCAATATTGTTGAACATACAAGGTTTATTTTTTTACGAAATTACGTTATCGATAACAGTAGTTTTTTACAGGCAGTTTCAAATAGCTCGCGACCCTGTGTTCAACTAGTTGGTATGTAGCCAAATTGTATGAAATCTAGATGTATGCAGACAGGCATGATTCTAAACGTTTCTATGATGCCCTGAAAACTATTTATAGCCCTCAACATTCTCACCCCATCATTATTCTCGATGCAGATGGAGCAAGATTGCTAACTGATAAGCCGCAGATACTAAACCGATGTGCAGAACACTTCCGTTCTGTCCTCAACCCTTCATCCACCATATATGATGAAGCCATAGAGCGCAGGTCCCAATCAATACCAAGCTTGATGTTTCACCTACCTTAGAAGCGATCAAGAAGGCAACAAGCCAGATGTATAGTGGGAAGGCACCTGGTGCGGACGCAATACCAACCGAAGTCTACACAGAAAGAGGACTAGCTAAACATGTAAAAACAAAGTACTATAGTTTTACAAAATACAGAAACAGTGACGATAAACAGCAACGTTTCGACCAAAAGGCCTTTATCAAGCAAATAATACAACAAGAATGGCGAATTTCGAGGAACACTACAAATGGACGATTACATGTAGAAACCTTCAAACCTATCTAATGAAAATATAGGAATAAAAACGAATAACGAAATGTGTGCAACACAAAACCGGAAGTGGAAAAGAAGAGAAACAATAAACAATATAGTGGATAAATAACATATATATGAAGCAAATACACATATAGATTACAAGGCATGAGATAAGACAGTACTAATGCTCATGGATGTCTTTTGGGAAGATAATGAACATTGTGTTAAGATTCGAAACAGGACAGACGGTAATCTATTCAATCTTCGGAGGTTAAAATCCTCTACCAAGGTAAAAGAATCAATTATCTCAAATCTGTTATTTGCTGATGACTGCGTCCTCGCTACCTACTCTGAGGAAGATATGCATACTTACATAGGCAAGTTCTCAATGGTCTGTGATATGTTTGGACTTACTATTAACACCACGAAACTGAGGTCAAGTTTCAGAGCTCACCTAGAGAGCAATATTATGATCCATTCATCAACATTAAACATCAGCGTCTCCTGCCAGATGACAACGTTGCCTATCTCGACAGTATCCTATCCAGATCGGTAAACATAGACTCTGAGGTCAACAATAGGATAGCCAAAACCAGTGCCGCTTTCGGAAGGCTACGTGTTACTGTGTAGGAACGGAAGGGATACACGTAGCTCCAAAGCTGAAAGTTTACCGGGACATAGTGTTAGCCACACTGCTGTACGCAACCGAGACATGGACAATGATAGCAGTCACGCAAGAAAACTAAACCACTTCCACTCAAGATGTCTACGCAGAATACTAAAAATAAATTGGGCCAAAATTCCAGATACCGAAGTTCTCACAAGAGCAAAGACCCCAAGCGTCAACAAACTGTTGCATAAGACCCTAGTGAGATGGGTCGGTCACCTTGTTCGGAAGCCATATAAACTCATCTCAAAACAGTTCATGTATAGCGAGCTTGAAGGGGGCAGTCGAATAAACGCTTTAAAGACACTCTTAAAGTGATCCTGAAACGCTTCAATATAGACACCATGTCCTGTGAATTCCTGGCGCAAAATTGCCAAATGTGGCTCTGTAACAACACAAGAGCAACTCGGATAGCTGAGAATTGTCGCTCAGACACAGAGAAAAGGAGCTGTGCAAAAAGACAGACCACACATCACTCACATGTCTAACCTTGATCGTGTATTGTGCAGGGTATTGTGTTTTAGGATTGAAGTCTACAGTCCTATCCACACACACAGGAGAGGTGCAAAAGCACACGTCTGAGGCTGGTGTTATCATCGCTTGCGATGGACGGTTATTATTATGCAGCTTAGTTGATGCAAAAAACGTATTTTCAAAAAGTTTAGAATTTACAGTAATATACAAAATGGTGGCGAATGTTTGCAAATGTGTATCCATAGTGCATATTATAAAAATAAAGGTAACATAGTGAACAAATGATACCTTATACTTTTATTATTCTTATTATTTCACATCTCACATGTTTTACTAATTATTTAATTTAATTCAAGTTACAACAAACGATTCAGCTTTAAAAGACGATATAAAAAACATATTGTTTTGTTTTGTGAGGATACAAATATCTCCTGATGATGATTGTTAGACGACGACATTATTCTAATATTGGTAGATAAATAATAATGTGGCATAAACTAAACATTGAATGTTACACATCAAACCTGCACTGATGAAGATATCACATACATGCGGTACAATATCTCCTTCAATTCGTAGTTTGACAAGAAGAACTTGTACATCACACGTCACGTCTACAGTGTTACTATTCACTACATACTTTTTCTCATTCCAACATTGTTGTCCAGTATTAAATGACGTTGTAAAATTAGTTAGTTTACCTGAATAATAAAATATCAGATGAATTGTCTTTAGTTATTAGAGCAGGTGTCGTTAGTTATCAGAGTAGATATCACAATTCTACGTCATAGATAATTGTTCAAGTCCAAGATTGACGTGTTACACAGTGTGTTTATAATGATATCATCTTGACACAAGCTTAAAAAAATAACACATCTCAACTACACGCATTCTTTATTAGAAAAGTTGTATCTCAATCGTCTTCGTTTCTTTCTCTCGTGTGAAATATATGTATATATATATATGGTTTAATGTAAATATATATATGTTTGCTGTAGTTCACACACACTGGTTTGTGTAATTGTTTTCTTGTCAGTACGTGTTTTACTAGGACAGGTAGACATCACTATATAAATAGCTATATACATTGCTATAAATGTTATGTCGCTTTTACTATTCTTGTCAAGTTAAGAATTTATTCAACGTAAAAATGCGGCTCATATCTACGCAAGAATTGATTCGGTATTATAATTCGTTTTACAAAATCGGTCGACGAATGGTCTATAATATCTCAATATTCCTTTCTTTCATGAACATGATTAATTGCACGTGGTATTGTATTTTCGATGCCCCAAAGAGTTTATAACATTCGATAGAGACACGATATTCAAAATACCGGACGTTTTGGTGGTATTCATCATTGATGGACACATTGGCTTTGCATATATATATATATATATATATATATATATATATATATATATATATATATATATATATATTATTTGTACTAATTGTAAAAACAATAAAGAAAACACACGATAGCGTAAAAAGTAAAATATATGCGTGTTTTAGAGACTACACTAAAGCGATCGACAAAGTAAATCATGAGAGAGGTTTCCAAAATGTTAGATTGCGTAACAGTATTACTGTTCCTGGGGATAAGGGGATAAATTCCTGCTTATATTGTAGTTGTTTGTTCCCCTTTGATTTATTCCCTTTTTGTGACTGTTTGTTGTAATGACATTTGATGACAGCTCATCAGTTGTCACGAAGGTTACCTGAGTGGTGAACGAACTCAGGGTTTTGATATTCTTGAGTGAGTCAGATAGTAGATTGAGTCTGGGGCTGTACAACGAGCGGTACTGTTTTGGCAATCTGCGTGATGTATTATATTCTACAAGCCTGGAAACGTCGTGAGTTACTGTGTTTGCATCTGTGTGTTATATTCTACAAGCCTGAAAACGTCGTGTGTTACTGTCCTTTTGATTAGACAACGTAGTTTGTACTGTTTTGGCATCAGTGTGATATTTTTATACTCTGTTTGCATATGTGTGATGTATTATATTTTACAATACTGAAAACACGTCGTGAGTTACTATCTTTTTCGCTAGACAACGTCATTTCTACTGTTTTGGCATCTCATGTATTATATTTTACAAGACTGGATACACGTCGTGAGTCACTGTCTGTTGGTTAGACAACGTCATTTCTACTGTTTTGGCATATGTGTCATGTATTATATTTTACAAGACTGGATAAACGTCGTGAGTCACTGTCTGTTGGTTAGACAACGTCATTTCTACTGTGTTTGCATCTGGGTGATGATATATATTCTACAAGCCTGACATCGTCGTGAGTCACTGTCTTATGTCGTCAGCGTGATTGTTGTACTATTTAGGCCACGGTGTGATCCTAAAGTTCTGCAAGACTGGTATTTGTTGTTGTGAGGCTCTTCGTGCTACGAAGGACAAGGAATACGGACCAGATTAAATTAAGGTAATATTATTAACTGTTAAATTTTGCTATTTTCAATAAGTTTGATTTATGTGAGATGTGATTGATTATTATCGTATTATGGTGCATTATATTTATGAATAATGATGGTGTACATTTCAATTTGCAATAGATGCTTTGTAATTGCTGTTCTTGAATCGTGACGTTGGTGTTAGTTCTTTTGTGTAGTTGGTAATTAGAGTGTGTGTTGATTTATGTGAGTGGAGTTACTAATAGGTGTGTTCGTTTGTTGAAGCAGGCATTAGGGGTGTTCGTTTATGTTGTACCAGCTTGGCATGAGCCTGGTATCACTGTATAAAGGCTGGTATCACTGTATAACATCCCTTCAGAAAGTACTGGTACAATCACATATTTAAGTGACATTCAGAATGCATACTGGTAACAAACAGGAGAAACATGAAACAGGCATGGCCTTTTCTGCAGATGAAAACGGGTTTAGACAATTTTGAACCGCAATATTATGACTCTCATCAAGGTCTGCAGGTGTTTATACTTTTCAAATAAAAGTTACATAAGAACAAAAGCCGGAACATCAAAAACATTCACAGTAAACTCAGGAGTTAGACAGGGATGTGTGTTCTCCCCACTGCTGTTTATAACATACATGGACAACATAAGTAGAGAAGCAGGAATAGAGAAAGGAAATAGTATTTCAGAACATTTATTTGCAGATGACCAAGTACTGATTGCAGAAAATGAAGAATCTCTCCAGAACCATTTGAGCTTAGTTAACATCAAGGGTGAGGAGTACAACATGAAAATAAATATAATAACGAGAGAGACAATGGCAATAAGTAGACAACCAGAAAACCTTACAATACAACTCCAGAACGTAGACATAAAACAAACAATTGAGGCCAAATACTTAGGAGCAATTTTCACAGCAAATGGAAGTATCGATAGCAAAATCAGCAATCATTGCACAAAAGCTAACCAAGTACTGGGACAGTTAACACCACTGTTGTCACACAAAAAGATACCGCTAACAACTAAAGCAAATCTCATAAGAACGATTTTCTGGCCAACACTATGTTACCAGTGTCAAACATGGCCAATAACAGCAGCTAATGAGCGGAAAATCATAACGACAGAGATGAGGTGTCTTAGAAGAGCTGCAGGTGTGACAATAAGAGACAACATTAGAAATGAAGAAATCAGGAGACTGGATGTGAAACCAGTCATTCAATTCATAAAAGAACAACAGATTAAATGGTTTGGACACCTGACCAGAATGCCCTGGTATCCCCTACCACAGAGAGCCACACAGAAAAAGTAAAATTAATACAAGGCAAGAAGAAGACCACGCAAAGGATGGAGCGACGGCATCAAGAACAGCCTTACGAACATGATTATCAGCTAACAAAGTGCCTTAAAAAAGTACACACAAATCACTACATTTCACCCCCAACACTTCCATAAAGAAGTAAATGGTGGAAGATAAGAAGAAGAATAGTATGACTTAGTATCACATGTGAATTAGTATGCTTCTCGTCTTATTTAGGTGTTTATTGGCGTTGTGACTGACTTAATCATTTTGTGTTTGTTCTGACTATACGTTACTAATATATTCAGTTCATCATTAATAATGGTTCGGTCTGTTGTATTCTGCAGTTATATGGCACCATCTTTATGTCAATTTCGGTTTAATGTCATAGTTAAAACATTAATAAATACCACTTTCTAGAACAGTCAATATGTAACATCTTTAGTTTCCATAACAACGTGCTGAAGTAATAATATTACATATTTCATAGTTTGTGGATTGCGAATGTTGTTCATGATTGTCTATGTTATCAACGGAATTAATTGCAGTTATGTATTAGTTTTTGCAGAATTTTCCAACTGAAAATTTGACCATATTCTTAACATTCTATATATATATATATATATATATATATATTATAAACACTAATGCTCTCTATGTTTTTCTGCGTTATACACACACACAAAGATATGAGTAAACACGGAGGCAGATGCGCTGTAGATATTATTATTTCATAAAACTGAATGTAACTATAATATGCTGGACAAATATTCTGCTTATCATTGTTGTATGTTTCTAGTAGTTACTCTGGATGTGTACATCTGATCCAGGCTTGTCTCTAAAATGGATGGTTCTGTCATGGAAGCTATTCTGACGTCATTCTCACATAAGTTGACGGTTTTCTTTTTTAAAGCATTTTATGTTATAATAATAATGATTCATATTGTAATCATTATGCGTAACATATTGCCTGCAAGCAATTTCTCCACCCTCTCTATCCTGGGCAATTTGCTCAATCTCCTCTTTGCAACTGTGACCGATATTTCTCGCCTCTCTCAGAAACGTTTGTTTCAGGGTCTCCTTAAGTCGTCCTCTCATTCCTTAACCCTCCGCATCCCACTTCAATGTCTGTTTTGATATTCTTTGATCATGTATTTTCACGGTGTGCTCAATATATCACCATCTTCTCTTTCTTATAACAGTTGTTACAAGTGGTTCACCAGACATTTCTCTGATTTCTTCACTTCTCCTGAAATCGTTCCATTCTATATTCATTATTTTTCGCAGATATCTATTTTCAAATGCATTGAACTTGCTTTCTATATTTTTAGTCATTTTCCAACTCTAGCTGGCATATGTTAGGATTGATACAACATTTGAATTGAAAATTCGTAATTTATTTTTAGCACTATATAACTTGCAGTTCCATATTTTATTTAGACTTTTAAAAGCTGATGTTGCTTTAAGAATTCGTACCATGATTTATTTTTTAAATTGTTCCTGTGCAATCAAAATTTCTACCTAAATATTTGAACTGCTCTGTTATTTTTATCATTTTAGATTTCAGTGTGATAGCTGTATTACTTGCCATAGGTGTCTTCATTATATCTGTTTTTTCATAGCTTATCTGCAATCCAACTTTTGAAGTTATAGATAACAAGTTGTCTGTTTTTCTTTGTATATCTTGATTGATATTACGTAAAAAGGCAATATCATCTGCAAAATCAAAACCTTCTAATTTGACTATTTTCTACCCAATCGATGCGAGTTTCGCCCCTGTAACATGTTCGCATCACACAGTGAATGGTAACTTCAAATAATAGCGCAGATAGAATACAGTCATGCTTTACTCTGGTTTCAAGCATGAACCAGTCACTGTGTCCATCATCAGTGCGGACTACACACTGTGAACCATCATACAGGCTCTTGATAAAGTTTATTATTTTTGTTCTCGTATGTTCTAACGTATGTGATCTTTTCAAAAATAAACAGAAAACATGACTCCGACATTTGCACAACTTACTAGGATTGTCAACGACTACCCTAAACCAGGTGAATGGTGCCTTTCTTAACAATCCCACTTCAATAAAACTACTATTTGAATCTGAATTGCATGTTCGAGGATTATCATCGTAAAAATAGCTTGGCACGTACGAATCATAGTTCCACGATAATATGTCCACTGAAATAAAGTGTAAAAAAATATTGATCATACAAATGTTGAAATGTACAATTATTCATGAAGGACAACTCTATGAAAAATGTTGAGAAAAGAATGTGTGTACAACCGAGTTGTCTCGTCATTATTTCTCTTAATGATAACTAATGACTTTGTATTCTTTTGTCGTCACACTGCCACCGAGTTGTTGCCCAATGTAGTGGTTTTCTGTTTTTGTCTTGCGCTATTCTGGTGGCTTGGATGATTGTTATTTTTCTCTTTGACAGGATTCTGCTATGCCAACTAACCATCTTTTTCGTGGTCTTCCTCTCACCTGTTTTCCTGATATTCTCTTGTAGAAGACTTTGTATACTATGTAGTTTGGAAGCATTCTTATTAAGTGGCCAAACCACTACATTCTTTGTTTCTCAGTGTAATTCAAGCAAGATTATGTGCCAACTGTCTTTCTTGTGCTCATGTTGGTGACTGTCATCTCTGGGGTTGTTGGTAACTTTTTGCAGACAGAGCATTTCACATGAAGCTAGTTTTTGTTACTGCGTTTTCCTCATTGTCCATGTTTGGCTCTGGTAGCACAACGTAGGCATGAAAATGCTGTTGATCATCTGTTGCTTAGCTGTCAGTGAAATTATTGGGTGCCTTAACATTGGGGCTGTCTGGTAGGTTACAGCATGTCTTTTTGCACTCTAGCCTCTATCACTCTAACTAGTATTCCGACTTCTGTGAATATGCTTCTAGCCTCTATCTCTCTATCTAGTCTTTCGTCTTCTGTGAATATGCTTGCTAAGTATTTGGATTCTTTCACTTGACAATAACTAATGACTAGATTATGAAAGTAACAATATAAGATAACATGAATTCAATGGAATTATATCTTGTGGTTAGTTTGAGTATCTAGATTGTACATATCATGTGCTTCTTGTGTTCTATATTCTTTCATGCATGTAACATACAATGTACGTGTTTGAGAAAAGTAAGAAACAAAAACAGACGTTACGTCCTGTAATATCGTTTTTTAAGACAGTCTAGAACAGATGCAGCAAGGGACTGAGGAATGTAATGACCACATGGCTAGTGCAGTCGTCAGGAATCTGTTGAGGCTAAAATTGTAAATTTATGCCCACAACAGAAAAGTCATACTTGACCTTACCGTGAATTGAAAACGGGTCTTAAGCATAAGAGCTGTGCTCTAATCCATTAGTTCAGACTCTCCTCACGTGCTAGAGACATGGTACAATCAAGTTGGGTTAAACATAGAAAGAAAATATTGACATATTTGTTTTAGATGTCTTTTCTTTCTGTGTTACCGCTTAATGCATGTGTTACCGCTTACTGCCTGTGTTACCGCTTACTGCCTGTGTTACCGCTTACTGCCTGTGTTACCGCTTACTGCCTGTGTTACCGCTTACTGCCTGTGTTACCGCTTATTGCCTGTGTTACCGCTTATTGCCTGTGTTACCGCTTACTGCCTGTGTTACCGCTGCTTTACGCCTGTGTTACCGCAGTTCTACTGATTACTAATTCTTCTCTGTGATTTACATCCGTATGTCAAATATATGTTTTGCACATGACGGCAGTACTCTCTTTCTCACTTCTAATCATACACTTTTATTACACATCATATTTTCAGTTTTTAGATAGCTGTCTTAGACTATATGATTTCACCAGGGGCGGCTCGTATTTAAGGGCCAGTGGGGCCGGCCCCACCAAAAATATTGAGTAACCTGTACTTATTATTTTAGACATTATTTGTTCATAATTATTACTTTCAACGAGATACTGATTAGCTTTGAAAGTTGATATATAACGCTAAAATATCATACACAGTCTGACATTTTTAATTCATAATCTTTTACCCCTAATTAGTATACGCCCCTTGTCATTATAGGCCAGTGAGAACCTTCCTACCAAACCACAAATAATTAACGTGTACTTATTATTTTGAAATTATTTTTAGTAATTATTACTTTTAACTTGACACTGATTAGCTTTGAAAGCTCAATATATAAAACTAAAATGTAAAAATTATAACAGAATAATATAACAATCCTGTTATTTATATAATATCTCCTTATTAAAAAATGTAACATTTACTGATGCTCACCATTTTACTTCTAATATTCAAACATTGTGCCATGCACTATTTCTGAGCCTAGTTTATCTAGTACCAACATAAGATATAACATTGCAACCTCTGACCTTTGATCGCTATTGCAATATTAATTGCCAAAACAATATATTTTACATTCAGCCGGAAGATATATTCAATCTTACGCTGCCGAACTACTTCCCAGTTAAACGAGGACTCTAGCTTAATTAGTCCGTTTAATTATCGATTGCATCCCCAATTTTATATAAAAATAGTATAAATTTATATAAAATACTAGTACTAAATAACAAACCATCTTATAATAACATTCGTTTTATGGAATTGTTCCCTGTATTAATACATCTTGTCTACAGCAATACAGACGGCTTTCGTGACCTTTGAGCTTGGTTCCCCTGCACGTCCGCTGTAATTGAACTCTGACAGGTCGACTGACGTCCCTTGATGTAATTTAGTAGGTCACAGTTAAAATGAGTAATGGGGTCTAAGGCGCATAGGGTCAACGTCGCGCCAGGATTCGTGACCTGGCAATAACCAAGATCCTACCCCACCTTCACGTGGTGACCCTGGAAGCAGACCACGGTTCCTGTCTAGCTAATCGTGTAGGGATCGAGGGAGAGCTACTCTGGTATAAGTAGTGATGCAGACGCAGTTACATTTGATGAGATCCGCTCGCAACACAGACGAGCAGAATCCCAGAGTTACTATTAATGCACATCTCTCCCGGCCGATAGGAAAAGCTGAACAAATAAACATAAAGGGATAAAGGGTGCATCCAGAGAAGAGACTGGGCCCAAATGGGTTGAAACTCGGAGACACGAGGTGGGAGAACGAATTGAGTTGCGTGTCATGACAGTCTCGATGCATAGTAAATGTGAGCACGGTGAGAAAACAGATAAACACGGTGAGCAGGCACCAAAGTAGAGCGAACATACATACGGGGATACGCAGGGAGCCCACCGGTGGGGATAGACATGCACGGTGCTGATGATAGAGCGACGAAAAGGCGTGGAAACGTAATGGTGAGCGGCTGTCCCAATTGTGCAGAAAAATTGGAAAGCTCAGCAGAGGCTTGAATCCAGTGCAACAGTTCCTACCAAATGCGGATAAACTGTGCACTGTGCACAGTGAGATAGAAATGGTAACGTATCGCCCAGTAGAACAATGTGAGCACAAGTGGCGGAAAACAGGGACGGCCTAATCGGTGGACGAGGGCACACACAGAAATGGTCAAATTTGGCACCAAAAAGAAACGCTAGGTGGCGAGCCTCGAAGATGGGGGTTTCCATCCAGAGAGCAATAACCGAGTTCCCCCTTGCAGATAACTACTACTGTCTTGTAGTTAATTGAGGACAATCAAAGACCAAAGGCAAGTGGAGCAAACCGTACACAAAACTGGACGACAGGCAAACCAAGCAGTCCAAAAATAAAAAGACTGGTAAACTGGGCAGATGACGCTCAACAACCCTGGAGAGAAGGTTGTCAAAGGGTAGCTATCCTAAAAGAAAATAGCAACTTGCTGCCTTGCAGGTCTGTTTGGTACAGCCCTAGGCGACGGAGAGCGAACCCGGTAAACGCTGGCTAAAACCGGAGACATCGCCGAAGGATAAGCACCAGAGATCCAAATATTGCTAAAGATGTGACGAAATACACCCATGCTAAGGCTGCATGAATCAGATTGCCACATGAAAGCAGAATTTATAGGAAAATCGAGTACATCAATCTAAGCCGTGATCGCGCGCTCGAGAGAGAGAGAAATAAAGAGAGAGAGAGAGAGAGAGAAAGAGAGAGAGAGAAAGGGGTAATAACGTCCCGGAATAGACAAGAAATAGTAAAAACTACAAAAATCCCAATTTTTCCTTATTTTTTGCCGGGCCCCACCCAAAAAATGACCACGAGTCGCCACTGGATTTCACTACTCATTTCCTGTATTGCATTAACCATCAGATGTAAGTATTTAAATTGCTTTCAGTTAAAACAGTTATTGTATTACTAATTATGTATTTCTGAATTAAGTTTTTGTGATCTCTCTCTCTCTCTCTCTCTCTCTCCTCCCCGCGATCACCGCCCATACCGATGTACCAGACTTCCCACAAATTCTATTCATGTGGAAATCGGATTCATGTAGCCTTAGTATTGGTGTGTTTTACGTCACATCTTCAGTACCATTTGGAGCTCTGGTGCTTATCCTTCATCGATGTGTCAGGTTTCAGCCAGCGTTTACTCGGTTCGTTCTCCATTCTGTAGCCATCTAATGTTTTACGGTGTGAGGTAGCTAGCCCCACTACAAACCTCCTTAGCCGCCTCTTACGACATGCATGGCAGGTAACAAAGGTTCTATTCTTTACACCTCAATTTCCGCTCCGATAACCACTCGGGCGGGCGGTGTTTGTGATATAAGTAAGTATCACTGTTTTCTTGTTCGTATTAATACTCATCAATGTCTGCTGCGTTTTTTCTTGAAGTATTTGTTTCATGTTCTGTTCAGTCTATCTATTAAAAGAATATCATCATCTTATCTTGAAATGTGTTTGTTATATGCAACAAATACTAGCTATGGCTTGTTGTAGAAAAGGGTGGCTGTATTGTGAAATGCATATTAAAAAAATGATGGATATCTAGTCGCAGGTGATCAGCTTAAGCTTTATTTAAGCAGTATTGTCTGTGCATACCGATTTGCTTTGTCGTGAGGATGTTCCTTAGGAGCGAACTGCAAACTCAAAGTACGGAATGTGGTGTTGGCACTCTAACGGCTTCCTTAAGCAGTTAATGAGTGTGCAATATGCTGGTTTGTGTCGAAACACAACAGAAACTGATCACAAACACATGCATTTCCAGTGTACGTGGTCACTAGCATTTAGTTTTATCAACTTTCCCAGCGGCGTCTCTATTAAGTAATGAATACTAGTATAGTTATTAATAAGTAATCAAGTATCTTACCATACTAACATCCCTAACAATAATGTCAATGTACAATAACGAGTACAATAGATATGTATCTTACCATACTAACATCCCTAACAATAATGTCAATGTACAATAACGAGTACAATAGATATATATCTTACCATACTAACATCCAGAACAATGATGTCAATGTGCAATAACGAGTACAATAGATATATATCTTACCATACTAACATCCATAACAATAATGTCAATGTACAATAACGAGTACAATAGATATATATCTTACCATACTAACATCCATAACAATAATGTCAATGTACAATAATGAGTACAATAGATATATATCTTACCATACTAACATCCCTAACAATAATGTCAATGTACAATAACGAGTACAATAGATATATATCTTACCATACTAACATCCCTAGCAATAATGTCAATGTACAATAACGAGTACAATAGATATATATCTTACCATACTAACATCTCTAATAATAATGTCAATGTACAATAACGAGTACAATAGATATATATATATCTTGCCATGCTAACATCCAGAACAATGATGTCAATGTACAATAACGAGTACAATAGATATATATCTTACCATACTAACATCCATAACAATAATGTCAATGTACAATAACGAGTACAATAGATATATATCTTACCATACTAACATCCAGAACAATGATGTCAATGTACAATAACGAGTACAATATATATATATATATATTACCATACTAACATCCCTAACAATAATGTCAATGTACAATAACGAGTACAATAGATATATATCTTACCATACTAACATCCCTAACAATAATGTCAATGTACAATAACGAGTACAATAGATATATATCTTACCATACTAACATCTCTAATAATAATGTCAATGTACAATAACGAGTACAATATATATATATATATCTTGCCATGCTAACATCCAGAACAATAATGTCAATGTACAATAACGAGTACAATAGATATATATCTTACCATACTAACATCCAGAACAATGATGTCAATGTACAATAACGAGTACAATAGATATGTATCTTACCATACTAACATCCTAAAATAATGTCAATGTACAATACCAGTACAATAGATATATATCTTACCATACTAACATCCAGAACAATGATGTCAATGTACAATAACGAGTACAATAGATATATATCTTACCATACTAACATCCAAAACAAAGATGGCAATGTACAATAACGAGTACAATAGATATATATCTTACCATACTAACATCCAGAACAAAGATGTCAATTTACAATAACGAGTACAATAGATATATATATATCTTACCATAATAGCATCCAGAACAATGATGTCAATGTACAATAACGAGTACAATAGATATATATCTTACCATACTAACATCCCTAACAATATTGTCAATGTACAATAACGAGTACAATAGATATATATCTTACCATACTAGCATCCAGAACAATGATGTCAATGTACAATAATGAGTACAATAGATATATATCTTACCATAATAGCATCCAGAACAATGATGTCAATGTACAATAACGAGTACAATAGATATATATCTTACCATACTAACATCCAAAACAAAGATGTCAATGTACAATAACGAGTACAATAGATATATATCTTACCATACTAACATCCAGAACAAAGATGTCAATGTACAATAACGAGTACAATAGTTATATATATTACCATACTAGCATCCAGAACAATGATGTCAATGTACAATAACGAGTACAATAGATATATATCTTACCATACTAGCATCCCTAACAATAATGTCAATGCACAATAACGAGTACAATATATATATATATTACCATACTAACATCCCTAACAATAATGTCAATGTACAATAACGAGTACAATAGATATATATCTTACCATACTAACATCTCTAATAATAATGTCAATGTACAATAACGAGTACACTAGATATATATATATCTTGCCATGCTAACATCCAGAACAATAATGTCAATGTACAATAACGAGTACAATAGATATATATCTTACCATACTAACATCCAGAACAATGATGTCAATGTACAATAACGAGTACAATAGATATATATCTTACCATACTAACATCCATAACAATAATGTCAATGTACAATAACGAGTACAATAGATATATATCTTGCCATACTAACATCCCTAACAATAATGTCAATGTACAATAACGAGTACAATAGTTATATATCTTACCATACTAGCATCCAGAACAATGATGTCAATGTACAATAACGAGTACAATAGATATGTATCTTACCATACTAACATCCCTAACAATAATGTCAATGTACAATAACCAGTACAATAGATATATATCTTAACATACTAACATCCAGAACAATGATGTCAATGTACAATAACGAGTACAATAGATATATATCTTACCATACTAACATCCAAAACAAAGATGGCAATGTACAATAACGAGTACAATAGATATATATCTTACCATACTAACATCCAGAACAAAGATGTCAATTTACAATAACGAGTACAATATATATATATATCTTACCATACTAACATCCAGAACAATGATGTCAATGTACAATAACGAGTACAATAGATATATATCTTACCATACTAACATCCCTAACAATAATGTCAATGTACAATAATGAGTACAATAGATATATATCTTACCATACTAGCATCCAGAACAATGATGTCAATGTACAATAATGAGTACAATAGATATATATCTTACCATACTAGCATCCAGAACAATGATGTCAATATACAATAACGAGTACAATAGATATATATCTTACCATACTAACATCCAAAACAAAGATGTCAATGTACAATAACGAGTACAATAGATATATATCTTACCATACTAACATCCAGAACAAAGATGTCAATGCACAATAACGAGTTTCAATGATGTATATGTATCATTACTTACCATACTAGCATCCTAACAATATGTCAATGTACAATAACGAGTACAATAGATATATATCTTACCATACTAACATCCCTAACAATAATGTCAATGTACAATAACGAGTACAATATATATATATCTTACCATACTAACATCTCTAATAATAATGTCAATGTACAATAACTGAGTACAATGATATATATATCTTGCCATACTAACATCCAAAATAATGTCAATTTACAATAACGAGTACAATAGATATATATCTTACCATACTAACATCCAACAATAATGTCAATGTACAATAACGAGTACAATAGATATATATCTTACCATACTAACATCCAGAACAATGATGTCAATGTACAATAACGAGTACAATAGATATATATCTTACCATACTAACATCCAAACAATAATGTCAATGTACAATAACGAGTACAATAATATATATATCTTACCATACTAACATCCTAACAATAATGTCAATGTACAATAACGAGTACAATAGTTATATATCTTACCATACTAACATCCAGAACAATGATGTCAATGTACAATAACGAGTACAATAGATATATATCTTACCATACTAACATCCCTAACAATAATGTCAATGTACAATAACGAGTACAATAGATATATATATCTTACCATACTAACATCCCTAACAATGATGTCAATGTACAATAACGAGTACAATAGATATATATCTTACCATACTAACATCCAAGAACAAGATGTCAATGTACAATAACGAGTACAATAGATATATATCTTACCATACTAACATCCAGAACAAAGATGTCAATGTACAATAACGAGTACAATAGATATATATCTTACCATACTAACATCCAACAATAATGTCAATGTACAATAAGAGTACAATAGATATATATCTTACCATACTACACAATACAAGCAATGTACAGATGATTATTTGACTACTATGTTAGATTTTCTTTACCATACTATCACCCAGCTCCAAAAAATGTACATGACAATTTTAACAATTACATAATTACGCTATGTTTTAGTATATTTTATACAAGTGATTACATCTTTGTATCAAGCTCAATTAATTGTCTTGTTGTATAATATGCAATAAATGTCCATATAGTATTAATTGTCATGTCACACATATAAATGTGTCCTTGTAATCATTGATATATATCTTGAAAATGTCATGTACAAATACATATGTTCTTCGAACATACAAAACTAACAATATGTTTTCAAGTACAATAATTATACCATCTCCTCTCCTCTTCGTTAGGCCTAATGATGAACCAATTTTATCATGAATTTTACTGTGGTTTTAAGGACCCGTTCTCCGTACAGCTTTGCGAAGCTCTGTGTGTTGGAGCCATGACTCTTTCCTAATACCTGCTACGCGCTGACAGTCTTGCAGGACGTGTTCTGCCGTCATGTCTTCCTTTGCAGGGACACAGGCTAGTTGGCCAATGTTAAGTTTATGGAACATGTGGGCTCGGAGCTTGCTGTGTCCGGTACGGATGCGAAGGATGGCAACTTGTTCATTGCGAGAGAGACCGTAGTATCCGTCATTGTCTGTATGCTGAGGTGATCTTTGTCCATTTGCTCAAAGTGCGCGAACCGATGTTGTTCTGATACTCTAACTGATCTCGAGATCAGTCTGAGTAGTTGCCCGCCTTCTTTAGCTAGTTTGTCGGCTACTTCTTCACTGACGTTGCAGTGTGACGGTATCCATTGGATGACTGTGCGTTTGAATGAACTCGTTAGTTCAGCGAGGGACGTTTTGAGCTCATTCATCTCTGTTTTCCCAACGCATTTGAGTGCCGTGATAACCGATAGAGCATCGGTGAATATCACGACCTTGTTGCGTGTGGTGCTTCTTCTCTCCCAAGATAATTTTGGCGCAGCTTTATTGCCTCTGCCTCTGCTCAATAGTCATTCGAATATTTGCCTGTGGCAATCGCTTTCGTGATCGTCACTTTCTTTGAGATTTTAAGTTCCTCCTCCGCCATTGCTGATTGCGTTATTGGCCGATTATACCATCTAGAAGTTTCCATCTGTGTGCTATATATTTAATGCCTCCATTGGCATGGTTGTAGAATACTGTTTACAGTCATTTAATACATTGATGACAAAATTAGCAATATTTAGCACGAAATCCATTTTTTTTTTAAATCCTTGCATTTCCCACGAACCAATTCCAAACGCCGTTGACAATGGTAAACAAATGACGTCATTAGTGCGAGACGAACTTTTAGTTAAAGGCGTATATCGAACATATTGTTAAGCTATTGTGCGAAATTGATGACTTCTCAAAACAGACATTGACATAACATTTGTAATGAGTTTTAAGTTACAATGCAAAAAGTGTTAGTAATACTATCGCGCATTTTCGCAAAGAATTACGTACAACAGTATACAAGAACCAGAGAAAAGAAGCTATTTTATTATAGGGATACTTCCATACCACATATGTTAACACACGCACATTGTACCGAAGAAGTAGGATTTGAAAAGAGCGTCTCAAATTAGCTCCGCCATTGCCAGTCCCAAGCCTGGGCATGAATGGGGAATGCCATTATGACCATATTTTGTGCACTTGAGTGGGGGCATTGTTTTTAAGAAAGTCAGCACGCTCGTTTTTGCACTATAAACATGTCCAGGAGTGTACACTCAAGTCAGTGTCTTGATATGTGATAACCGAAGGCTGTTCACCCATTTCCCGCGCAGACTTCCACAAGATTCAATCATTTGAAGCATATTCATCGATTCTGATATGATAATCGTGGGGGTGATCTGTAGCTCCGCAACCCACCAGATAACCCTGGAGACAGCGATGTTCTCCATGGTCATGCTTGAAGTTGTTGGTCGTGAGACACCCAGTTCTTATGAAACGTTCTACCGTTTCGTTAACCTTAAACGTTCCACTATTAAGTATATCTTATTTATAAATAGGAAATTACAGGACTCATGAACTAGATGTTTCTGTGTATTAGTTCAACATTGAAAAGCTTTGAATATATGTGAACTAATTTAAAAGACATGATAGTTTCATGACAAAAATGAACACAAAAAAGAAGTTATATATGTATGTTTAAGATGTCTAATCTCCATGACTTAGCATGCTTTCTTGTTCTTCTTCTTTGTGTTCGCACGATATGATTTCATGCGCAGTCAGGGATGCGTGGCCTGTTAATGTGATTCTGATTAATTTTGCGTGAAAGCTTACTTGTCTGTTTTCACTGTGTCCTTCTTCGACTTCAGAGGTAAGAACATACTTTTATTACACCGGCATTTCTGATCGTGCAGTCATTTTGGATAATATCTGCAGACGTGTTTCCACTTGCTATTGTCCAAATTCACACTTTGTTTATAAAATGTCATAAGATATTAATTGTATGTTCAAACAAAGGACATGTTCAGAAGTTATAAATTTCCTGAGTACTGCCTTATATATTTATATATATATTACTGCCTTATACATTATATACACTGGACCGAGTTCGAAAATTAGGCATTAAGTTTGGACATGCCAGACATTGTCGTTTTCGTGGTAGAGAGAGAAGATATACTAATCAGCTTCTCATGGGTACAGTGGACTTTGGGATGGCTGCTGCAATGGAGGACGGAGCACGAATGGGAATGTCCAACGTGCCATGACGTCGATAGGATAACATAACAAAATATATATTGTCCAAACAACTTTATTTCTTATATATTGTGTAAAAATGAAAGTACTAAAAGGCTTTATTAATAGTTTTCATGATATATGTCAATCTTCTTTTTACCTTTCTTGTAAATGCATAATTATTTGAAATTTTTAGAAAATGTGTTTTTAGCATCACCAAAATTAGGTCACGTATATCACTATAAACAAACTCTTAACACCAATATCTTGATAGCCCATTCAGTTAACATTATAAACATATATAACGTTCATATTTTCTATGCAAGTAATATATATTTCTATGGCTGCAGGTAATAGAGCATGCCATCAAAAATAACCCAAACAAAATTAAAACCCATGAACGCTGAAAAACCCTCACGTTTTTCTATGTTCACGTCTGACAGAACCATCAATTAAATAATAAAACACCTAACGTTGCAATATTAATAGTCTTACATTTTGTTAAACTAGCCGTAGCCAAAACAAACAAATGTTTTCATTTTTTTAAATAGTGTTGTTTTTTTTAAAACATAGTAAACTTTTACTTTGACCAACAACTTGTGTTGTGTTGAGAAAAGCTAGAAGAAGCCATGCACGATACAAGTAAACCAACATTGGTAACGTACAAGTTGTCTTCTACATATTACATCTGCAATTTGAGAAACTGTAGGGAAATAAAGTAATTATTATATTTTCTTGACATAAATAACAATCTACACATTTTTGTGTGTACACTTTATCGACATCATATTTACATCTCAATGTGTTATACTTAGAGCATTCATGAATATATTACATAAACTGTTGAAACTGTCGCGAGACATTAATTCATGTATCCACATAACAACGATATCAATTCACACACCATTGTATTCGCAGCTCATGTAAATTTTTATCTATATATATATATATATATTTTCAGCACTCTCAGGAAGAAAAATAATAAGAGAGCCAGTGGGGACTACTCAACAACCACAGTAGCTTGACAATGAAGGTCGGGCGGTTACGGAGGTGGTGAATTGGTTGGCATCTCACAATTACTCTCGTGTTTACATATTCAGTGACTCCATGAGCATGATTCGTAAAGTCGAATCAGGTATGGTGAGACGCAACTGGGTGGAGGTACTGGTACAGACAATGATCAGAGAAATCACCTTCATTTTTGTCCCTGGGCACGCAGGAGTTAGAGGTAAGGAACGAGCTGATAGATTGGCTGGCTTGGTTACAATATGAGAGGGAGCTACCATGGATCGAAATGACATTCTTCACGCATTGAGAGAGTCTTTCTGAACAGAGGAGTTTCAGGGCCGTGAATCCCACTCGCTGACCAGATTGAAAGAGATGGGTGTCAATATTGGTGCAGCCCGAAAAGAACGACATACTAAATATGCAAAGAGATTGATTAATCAACATCGAACTGGCGTGTTGGGTCGCTGGACGCTGCTGGATTTGCTGAGGCGGAGATCGGAGTACCTAAGGACATGCCCGAAGTGCTATGATGATAGTCCTCATATAACTCATAACTAAAACGGATGTTGAATATATCTTGCGATAAATTAAATTCGAAAATCGTGGAATACCCTTTACAGGACATCGCTATCAATAACATTTAACTAGTTGTTAATTTTCTTGGCACCACTAGCATCAGTAGTTTGGCATTGCTTTCTGAACGTGATGTCATTTTTACCTTTGCAAAACTCACAGGACAAATTTGCTTCCAAACTCTCCGTTAGTTCAGTAACCATAAACCCATTATGTCGCTAATTTCAAACATGATATCTCCGAAACTGTGGCATTCTTTTGGGTTTCTTCGACTCGGAGCGCCTATTGCACAAGAATAGTAAGGATGATAATAACCCGAGGTTCAACCTTAGTGTGTCGTGAACAACGGAGAGAACAGTTAACCAGGTGACCACAATTTTGGCTCTTCAAAATAGATGAACAACGTATCACATTAGATGGCAGTATATGAATATCATGGAAGAGACTGTAGAGAATAGAGAACATGAAGGCTGAACTTTCAATTAACCAGCTGATATCGTCTAACAGAAGTGATGATGATGTATTGACTCCGATGTGTCTGTGTTTTGTGGTGAGAAGTCAGTCCACGTCTTCCTGGTTAGCGCGTATGGTAGGATCACTGCAAAACAAAGCGATTCACACATGACCTGTATTTCAGGTATGATAACAATGGTTGATGTGCTTTTTGTTGTCCCTAGTTGCTCTCTTTAACTTATTTTCTTGGGTCGTTGGTGTGTGCGTCTTTCAGACGGATCATTAAAATGTATTTACAAATCCATTAATGAGTGTATGTTGGATAAAGTTTCGAAGCTGCATAAACTTACTTAGATCTAATATCCTAGACATGAACATGTTCGTGACAATGAGAGAGCCGATAAGTTGACATCAATTGTATCAATCATTTGTAGAGTTGGAGATGATTATAGGTAAGTCTGTCACTTTCTCGGCAAGCGTATGTTGAAATAAAACACTGAAACGGATGTTGAATATATCTTGCGATATATTCAAGTCGAAAATCGTGGAATGCCCTTTGCTGGACGTCGCCATCCATTACATTTAAAAAGTTATTAATTTTCTAGTCACCACTTATGCGTTCAGTAGTTTGTCATTGCTTTCTCAACTGTGAATTGAGTTTTTAACTGTTCGTAAAACTCCACAATTCCAAATTTGCTTGCATAATGCCCGTCATTAAGTTTGAGCAAAGTACTCTTTGGTTAGGATCGAGCTTACTATCGTTAATCCACAAACTGCCACCTCAAGTGGTATACACAGCTTGAAAGTGTTGGTTTTAGAAGTAGAACTTTATGTTTTAGGACAACGATGAGTGTGTTAAACAGGTGAGAACAATCAATGCCAATATCCTTTGACACATGTTAGTAGAAAATGAGCACCTAAGCATTTGTTCAGAGCAATAAGACGCTAGTTCAGTAAACAATAACATATTATACTAGGTCATAGCACACGAAAACATGAATGGTTCAGTGATTCGACATATGCAGAGCTTTACGGCGTTCACTGCTCATGTCGGAGGGGATGTTGTGAAGGAAGACAGTGGTCGTTTTGTCGTGATTATAAACAGTCTCACTATGGAAATCACGGCGATAACTAAAGCGATGATCTGGTTGGAATCACATACATTTATTCATGCATGTATTCTTAATGAATCAATGAGTATGCTCAGGAAGACTGCAACAGGATGGGCTCGGAGACAATGGATGGAGTCGCTGGGGAGGTCTAAGCTGACAAAAATCAGTTTGTTGTTGTTCCAGAGCATCCATGTGTACGGGTAATGAACGCGCCGATAGGCTTGCAGGTATGGCTGATGTGCAAAACGGGCGAGCAATAGATCAGGCTGATATTATAAATTCCGTAAGGGAGAGAGGCGGTATACATGATTCAAGTAACAGGGGTTAATCTACAACACTAACCAGACTGCAAAAATTCAAATTCAAGTGTGATGTAGCTAGACAAGAACACTATGCTGGTAGTCAATGAAGAATAGAAAACCAACACAGAACCGGGGTTGTTAGTCGCCACATGCTAAGAGACATCCTTAGGGGGAATCGGTGCACTTATTCAACGTGCAGTGATGATGATCTGACAACTAAACTAAACTAACACGAAAACACGAACATAAATGAGTAAATAGAAGTAAAAATAAAGCACGTCTGTTGATAATAAATATATTACTAGACACATGGTAGTAATTACCTTCCAAGTATTACGCCTTGTAAAGTTGATGCCTTTCTGCGATGCCATTTTCAAAGAACATGAAATGTAGTATTGAAATTTGTTTCTGCATTGACTTGATTAGAAAAGCTGAGTTGCAAGTACACAGAAAATGCTAACGAAGTCATGACGCTTTTATTTGATACGATCACGTGATTGAATACAAAAACATGGAACTTTGTTCATAGACTTGAATTGTTCATAAAAATAGGGAAATCTTGATCAGTTATCAGTTATATGAGGACTATCATCATAGCACTCCGGACATGTCCATAGGTGCTCCGATCTCCACCTCAGCAAATCCAGCAGCGTCCAGCGACCCAACACGCCAGTTCGATGTTGATTAATCAATCTCTTTGCATATTTAGTATGTCGTTCTTTTCGGGCTGCACCAATATTGACACCCATCTCTTTCAATCGGGTCAGCGAGTGGGATTCACAGCCCTGAAATTCCTCTGTTCGGAAAGACTCAATGCGTGAAGAATGTTAAAAATCTTGATACATTGAACAATTCAACATCGTTCAATGGATCCAACATTCCAGTTCGATGTTAGTTGAAAAATATGTTCACACATTTGGTATGCGGTATTTCTCTGACTGTACCAATGTGGACACATGACGAAACACGTAATAACAAAGTAGTGTAGTTTTACTAAATATTAATACTAGCCGTCCATAGCAAGCGATGATGACATAGTTTCAGACGTGTGCTGTACCTCTCTGGTGTGTGCGGAGATGACTGTAGTGTCCAATCTTAGAACACAATCCCCTACCAATGGTGATTTTTTTTATTGTTGCTCTTTTTTTCTCACATCTAGTTTTACTGCATTTATTTCGTTGTTCGTTTTTAGTCACATATTTAAATGTCAGGACCGTTGAATGTTTCTGTCGTAGTCTATATTTAGTGTGCTGTGAAATTCGTCACTCCTCTTATATCGTTTGCTTGATAAAGGCCTATTGGTCGAAACGGTGTTGTGTATTGTCATGGTTTTTTGTGATTTGTAAAAATACCGAACTTTGTTATAACGTTTTCTGCCAATTGTCATAGTTTTACTGCAGTTTTCCCGCTATATCAATGTCGACACCAATTTCTCTGAATATGATCTGCGAGTGGGAATCATTTCACTAGTTTCGTTTAGTCGTCGGATCATAATCACTGCACATCAAACCCATCTGTCCATAAGTGCTCCGATCTTCACATGAGTATGTCTTTTAGTATGAGGTAACTAGAGACGCCAGTTATATGTTGGTTTACTACTTTTCTTTGAATTCCAGTATAGTGCTCTTGTCTGTCTACTCCATATTTGACTTGATATTCTTGCAATCGGGTTACGACTGTATTTTCGCCAACATTACATGGGATATCCTTCTCAGTATGTCTCTCAGCTTGTTGCTCAGTATGTCCTCTCAGATTGTCCTCAGTATGTCTTAACGACAAGAGTGTTTTGTTTACTACTATTCGTATTTGGCTACGATATAGTGTTCATCTCTAGCTACATGACATTTGATTTCGAATTATTATTGTCTTTATAGGGTTTTAGATTCATCACTATTACTCCATTCATGTACAAGGCCTCTCTCCTCACAAAAAAAAGTTAATTGCATATATTTTACAGGACTTCGCGAATCAACACCAGCATTTTAACGATGTTTGTGATTTTTCTAGGCATTAGTAGTTTTGTAGTTGTTCAGTAGTTTGCCATTGCTTTCTGAACGAGTAGTGTCATCGTCCTTTGTAAAAGTCACGCGAAACAATTTGCAACGAAACTGTCCGCATCAGCGTTATTCGAACTCAGAACGTTGGGGTTAATAGACCTAGCCACTATCCCCTAGGCCACAGACGCCAACTCTCTCCCTAAGGGAATGTATAATATCAGCCTGGTTCATTGTTCGCCAGCTTTTTACAGCAGCAATACCTGCGAGCCTATCGTCGTGTTCATTTTCTCATACACCTGCTTACGGTATAGGTGGTATGAGAAATAGAATGTTTAGAAAACATTGGGCAATTTCAAGTGATATGTCAGGATACATTTATGCATCATTCTTGACTTCGAAATGAATCCAACCATAACAACGAAGATATAATATACACTGCATAATAAACATTCAATTTAATATTCTTTTCAATGACAATTAAAGGCATGAAAAATTAAAAACACGAATAAATGATGTGAACGAAACAAAAGCACAACTACATTGACTTATATCAATCTTAGTTGCCCGCGTACCCAGCGTGTTCGTAGCGCGTTAGACTACGGGCGACTTGTCCTCTCTATAAGTGCGGGTTCAATTCCGTGGACTGGCAGAAAAGCTACAGGTTCCCCAGATTTACGGTGTTCGTTGCACCGAGCCGAAGGGTTACGATGTCTATGGCACCGAGCCGAAGGCTTTCAGCTGAAGTGATTCTGGATCGGTAAAAATAAATAAAAATCAATCTTAGTTGTATAGTAAAGACACTCAGTATAGCTTTTTGTATTGCGTGAAAGACACTCCTCAGTATAGCTTTTTGTTTGAATGTTTCGCTTGTTGTGTTCGAAAGAACGCTCATATTGCTAGGTTAGACAATGGGTGCTGGAAGAAATAAGCGTAAGTGATTCGAATCCTGAAATTGTTAATTTGTTTTTTCTGAAGTTGTCAATACTTGTACACTGTCTGTTTATTGATAATATTCGTTACTACCCTGGGGTTCTTACCAAAACAAACATTGTTCTCGTCTCGCCATGGATATAAGGATACAATTGCCGTTCTTATCAAACATTAATGTGTTAGATTCATTGTGTGTGGCTTATGTCTTTCGTATGGGTGTGAAGCATGGACATTTAATAAAGCAGTGGACAAACATATTTGTGCTTTTGGATATAAGTGTTACAAAAGAGTCCTCTGTATACCTTAGAGAAGAGAATAAATATATCTTTTTCCGAAAAGACTCAGTATTAAAGAAAACTTGCTTATGCTACAAATAAGATAGAGAACATTGAAGTGTTTCGGACATACAGAAAGACAAGAAGGACAGGAAAAGACCGTCATGGAAGAATTCATACCGAACAAAGAGAAAAAGATGAAGACCACGGAAATGATGGATTACGGATATAGCTGATGGATTGAACATGACATGATGACTGCAGAGGCGGACATTTGGCAAATGAGAGAAATTCCAGAGGACTTTTGGGATAGCAAAGTTCTGCGCAGGACAAGCTATTTAATGATGATGATGATGATGAGTTGTAATGCAAAATGATATAAATGTTCTTTAATGACTTGTATTGTTTCTCATTTAGTGATCTATTATTTGCTGTCTACTACTGCCATCATTTGTATTGTTTCTCATTTAGTGATCTACTATTGTGTCTACTACTGCCATCATTTGTATCGTTCACTTACTTTTTATGTATCTCAAGCTCCTCGTTGAGCATATAACTTTAACAGTTATCCTTCACGTTGCCCTGCCTCTGACATGTTTCCTTTTGACTTCACAGGGATGTTCAGTAATCCTTAGTTCATTACGAAGGTATACTCTCCAGTAAAGTCTAATACATCGCCTTCCACTTTTCATTTGCTGGTTCTATTATAATATCGTTTGCTAACTTACAACTATATAATTGATAGGTAGGAAATGATGGGGATATATTATTTAAGAATAAGTATCAAGGAGCGTCTGGCCGAACTGATTAGGTCGCGGCTCCCATGCAGGAAACATGTGTTCAATCTTCGTTAAGACCAAGTATTTTGTCTGTGGTAGGCATACATGAAAAATCCTAACCTGAACAGCGTGGCGAGGCTGTACTAGTCATACAGCAGCATTAAATGTCTCTAGCTCTCGTCCACCTGTCCATAAATGAAAAGCTGAACAGCGTGGCGGGAGCTGTACTAGCCATGCAGCAGCCATTAAATGTCTCTAGCTCACGTCCTACCAGTCCTACATCGCCCTAAAAAGCAATATTACAGGAAGTATCGACAGTTTATTCTTGTTATTGTTGTAAAGTATCAAGTATGCTATACACGTTAATAGAACTATATTAAGTAACAGAGTGTGTGTAGTTGACGTTATTATACCGCGTTCTGTAAGAAGAACAATAGTAGACCCGTAACGACACATTAGGGAAACCATCAGACGGATGTTATTGTGAGAAGCCACAAATATAGGACTCAATTCTATAGATTAGAGTGAACAAGGCACCAGGACTGATCGGTATGGTGAAACTACTTGCAAACAATAAATAACGTTCAGCTGTACGAGAGTAATTTAATAATATGAATTGACTATATCAGTTGGACATAGTTAACTTGTGGTCAACTTAGTGATGCCAGGCAATTGACCATTAATCTTATTTACTTATTTTAGCTAATATTGTTTGACCTCACAGTGTCAGGATATGTTGACATTTCTAGAACGCTGTTTTGTTGTGCAATTCATAAATAGTTCCATTCCCTCTGTATCTATTAGTTGTGTAGTCCATCTTTTACGTGGATTACCTTTTACTTTGTAGCACTGTATTACAATGCAGTGCTCTAGTGAACTGTATGTTGACTCAATGTGTTGTGGTTTTATCAAGTTCAATATTGATATGATAATCACTTTTTTCTTGATCTCTTCATTTGTGTATGTTCTTCTCTTGATACTCCAATCCTTCGGCTTAGATATATCATCTTCCTTTGATCTCGTTTAACATATTTCAGACATTTCCTTTTTAATTCATGAAGCATACATTACATGACACCACTGTCGGCTTGCTAGGTTTGTCACATTGGCTTATAATTGAACTATAAAAGTGACAATGAAAGACGTTGTGTTATGAATATTACTTCAATCAAGTGCCAGCCTGCCGGCGTGAGGCATATGTCTCCCAACTCTCTTGCTTGCTGGTAATCAGTTCCTGACGTCGATATTTGTCGAAGCCATGATGTCAGCCTCTAACATCTTCTCCTCTGTCTTCACGATCTCTCCTTCCTGAATTTTACCTGAGTCACCAAATGTTCTAAACCTTCTCTTCGCATTATATGCGAAGAACCTTGATTGTCGGATTCTTATTCTTTGATAAGGTTTCTTGTGTCAGACCTGATTTAAAACCTCAACGTTTGTTTTCTTGCTGTCCAGGATTCTCAACATTCTTCTGTAAACCACATCTCTGTGGCTTCCAATGATCGTATTGAGTATTACTACCGTCTCAGATTCATGGGATAACTGCTAAGTTGACCTGAGATCACTAGTTCTGTGTTCCTTTCAGATTTCAGTGATGAGATAGCGACAAAGCGTCAGTCAAGAATTTAGTTTATGGATGGCAAATTTGCAGCAATTTCAGCAAAGTTCATGTCAGGTCTATAGACCGTCTTCACTTTTTTACCCTTTGCATCGCTACAATGTCTGCTTGGATATTCTTTGATCAACTTGTTTCTATATTTTAGTCATTTTTCAACTCTACTGGCATCTGTTTTATAACTCTTGACTTCTGCAGTTTTAATGCAATGTGACTATGCTGATGCAAATCTTTTCAAATTACAAATCTTTATATATCTTGATTGTTTTTATGCTGCTATAGATGATAAGTTATCTGTTTTTCTTTGTATATATTGATTGTTTTTATGCTGCTATAGATGATAAGTTATCTGTTTTTCTTTGTATATCTTGATTATTTCTATGAAATTAAAGATTATTAACCATTAAACATTGTTATGTTTTTGTTATTTGAACCTTTTTGATGACTTGATCTATTACCAGCAACCATTTTGATGACCCGCTCTATTACCAAGAACATTGAAACTAAGCATATAATATGGTTGGAAAGAACAAAAAAAAAGGATCAAGAATAGCAACACTTTTTAAATTACATTCTACTGTATTTAGAATAAACAGCGACAAAACCAAAGTACTGACATTCGCTATAGATGAAAACCACTACCAATATCTCCACCAATCGTCCATCACAAGTCATAAACCTAGGGAGCATTTTTTTGCAGAAAAAGGAAGAATAACTAATGAAATCAAACACAGATGCAGCAAATCAAATGATAGGACTTGCGGAAAAACTCAAACGGCTCGAATCTCATCCAATGCATGAAAGAATGTATGAATTCGGAAAGAGGAGAATACAGAGATCTAGCTTCGTTAGAATCTCTAAGGCACTGACCATAGACCATCCAGTCCTTTCCAAATGCAAAGCCAAACCAATCCCGGCAATCGACAAGTGCCAACTATTGAAAACCAAAATGCCAGAACTAAGGGAATCAATCCCAGGCATACTGAACAAAAGAGACCAAAAAAACCTCGACAGAAAAATTGCAACAGAAGAGTACATATAATCAGAGTACCCTGAAAATGAGTGGACGCACGTCTACACGGACAGATCGGCAAATAACGCAATAAGCGATGGCGGATGAGAAATAGTGATTACAATCTCAAAGAAAGTCACGGTTAAGAAAGCGATTGCTACAGCCAAATACTCGAATAACTACCGAGCAGAGGCAGAGGCAATAAAAGAGGCGGCCGAAATGATCTTGGAGAGAAGAAGCACTACACGCAACAAGGTCGTGATATTCACCGATGCTATATCGGTCATCACGGCACTCAAATGCGTTGGCAAAACTGAGGTGAATGAGCTCATAACGTCCTTCGCTGAACTAACGAGTTCATTCAAACGCACCGTCATCCAGTGGATACCGTCACACTGCAACGTTAGGGAAACGAAGCAGCCGACAAACTAGCCAAAGAGGGCGGGCGACTACCTCAGACTGATCTCGAGATCAGTTATGAGGAAGTCAAAACAACCATCGGTTCGCACTATAGAAGCAAATGGGCAAAAGAGCACCCTCAGTACACAGACAGTGACGGATACTATGGTCTCTCTCGCAGTGAACAAGTTGCCATACTTCGCCTCCGTACCAGACACAACAAGCTCCGAGCCCACATGTTCCATAAATTTAAAATTGGCACAAATAGCCTGTGTCCCTGCAAAATGGCAGACATGACGACAGAACATGTCTTGCAAGACTGTCAATGGTTAGCAGGTATAAGGAAAGAGTCATGGCCACAACACACAGAGCTTCGCGAAAAGCTGTACGGAGGAACGGAGTCCCTAAAAACAACAGTAAAATTCATGATAAAAATTGGTTCATCAGTCTAGGCTGGGAACGCAAAGAAGAAGAAGAAATGATAGGACAAATGGCGTCTATTTTAAAATGCAAACATGAACACAAAAAGAACAATGTTCAACACAATCTCTCTTCCAATAGTTTACTATCAGTGTCAAACCTGGATGTTGACATTAAATGACAGAAGAAAACTAGTCACAACAGATGTGAAGTGACTGTAGAATGCTGGGTGTAACAAGAAGAGACCAGTTGTGATCAGGGGAAAAGTGGGTACAACAAAATCCTGGAAGAATATGGCGTCCAGGGACAACTATTAGGTAGAATCAGGGCCCTATTTCAAGATAGCCAGAGTACAGCAAGAACAACAGAAGGAATGACTGACTGGTTCTCCATTACATCATGTGTTAGACAAGGTTGTGTTCTTTCACCACTACTCTTTATCACATATGGATAAAATAACATAAGAGGCAAATTCAAATAATACACAAATACACCAAAATGAACAAGATCTACAACAGCATGTTGACATCCTGAACCAAAACTGTATCTTCATCTTTGCGTTTAGTTTTGTATGCTCTTATAAACCATGAGATGGGTTGCCTCTATGCAGCTGTGTCAGTTGGAGTTTCTGTCTGGTATGCAAACTGTAGTGTCAACTCTCTTTCCATATTATCTTGTGGTTCTCTTTATGTGGCCTGCAGGAATGACAAGCAGTCGCAAAGGAAAACAAGTTAGTTATTTTGGATGTTTCTTTGCTGCAGTATTTTTGAGGCGTCCACAATTGTCTGTTGTTCAGCTCTAAAATTTGTTGAGAGTTCTCCAGTGGCACTTGAATTTGTTGGTGTCGTGCCGTCTTGGAGTATGATGATGGTTCTGGTCCCTCCTTTTCTCGCTGTCGTGTCTGATGATCCTTCTGTGTATATATGGGTCCCCTCGGGATTGTGTGCCCTGTTGCAGCTGCTTGCTGGTTTGTAAAAGTGTACATCTGCTGCAACAATTATGTGTCAAAATAAAGCTTGAAGAAACTGACTGTAGATGAATAAAAGAAGGTTGTGATATTATTTTAGTGCAGATACATGTCATAGAATTCAAATACAACAATGTTTGGGCTACTAAATAAAATGCATGGAAAAGCAGCTAGGGCCCAGTGAATAACATGAGCACACAGTGTTCATTTAACATACATTAAAATAAGTCATAATGCACTTATAAATCACATCTTTTTCCATACTGTGAGATTAGAAAGACAAGACTTAGGTGCCTTGCTGTCGAAAAATGGATAATATATCAACTGGATCACTGTCAAGGCTGTCATATGACTGGTCACTTCCTACAGGACTTGGCAAACAATAGAAACAAATATAATTGTTTGCAGAAATTAATAAAGAAATAATTTTTACCAATAAGACAGCCTGTATGAACATTCATTTACATCCTACTAGAAAATCACAAAAACGTAGAAATAAACAAGATCTAACAACTATAATAGCGTAAACAAAACATTGTATCTCGAACAACATATTATAACCTTGCCCTAGAAATCAGTTACTGAATTAAAGATAAGTAACTTATTTTTCTAGCATTTACCAAACTATAACTCATCAACATTGCTAATTTGTTTAACAAACAAGTGATTTCACAAATCCACTACGATCAATAACAAACAACAATGTTAGTTTCAGTTTCACACTAAGTCTAGTGGCGAAAACGTAAATTCCTGTCAATGCGACAATATTCGCGGATAGTTTACTACATTTTACATCTCCGCTTCAGATTTACGGTGCTTCATCTCATATTAAACTAATAAAACATCATTATATTTGTCTATGTTTAGTTCTCTATGTTCTGTAAAATGTTCAATTGTCTATGTGTACAACTGTCTATATGTGCATCAGTCAAGTGAGCTACTGTAAGGTACGCAACCGTCGATGTGCTAATATCAAATGCGCAAATGTCTGGGAACCAAGACATATATGTATATATTGTTTATGTATGCTTTTCTTCTCTTCCACCATTTACTTCGGTATGGAAGTGTTGGGGGTGAAACGTAGTGATCTTGTTTGTGCTTTTTTAAGGCACTTTGTAAGCTGATATTCATGTTCGTAAGGCTGTTCTCGATGCCGTCGCTCCATCTTTTGCGTGGTCTTCCTCTTGCCTTGTACTCATTATACTTTTTATGTGTGGCTCTCTGTGGTAGGCGATACCAGGGCATTCTGGTCAAGTGTCCAAACCATTCAATCGGTTGTTCTTTTATGAATTGCTTAACTGGTTTCACATCCAGTCTCCTGATTTCTTCATTTCTAATTGTGTCTCTTATTGTCACACCTGAAGCTCTTCTAAGACACCTCATCTCTGTCGTTATGATTTTCCGCTCATTAGCTGCTATTATTGGCCATGTTTGACACTGGTAACATAGTGTTGGCAAGAAAATCGTTCTTATGAGATTTGCTTTAGTTGTTAGCGGTATCTCTTTGTGTGACAACAGTGGTGTTAACTGTCCCAGTACGTGGTTAGCTTTTGTGCAACGATTGCTGATTTCGCTATCGATACTTCCATCTGCTGTGAAAATTCTCCTAAGTATCTTGGCCTCAATTGTTTGTTTTATGTCACGTTCTGGAGTTTTATTTTAAGACTTTCTGGTTGTCTAATTATTGCCATTGTCTCTGTCTTTATTATATTTATTTTCATGTTGTACTCCTCACCCTTGATGTTAACTAAGCTCAAATGTTGCTTACCTTGATGTAGCAATGTTCTTCACTTATGTTAACTAAGCAGATGTTCGAGATTCTTCATTTCTGAAGCATCTTGTCGTCTGCAAATTTATGATTATGTATGTATGTATGTATGTATGTATGTATGTATGTTGTATGTATGTATGTATTATGTACGTTGTATTATGTTTTAGTGTGGTGTATGTATGTAATGAAGTGTATGTATGTAGTATGTATGTATGTACAACATAATGAGCAAGTTGAAATCAGGGAATTAGCAAGATTATTGAAATATTTTATGACAATATTCTGAAGACGATAGTTTAAAAATTGACAGAATGACATGTGTCATGCTACGATGCCCAGTAGTTGACGATAAGAACGACATGTTGTCATGCTACGATGCCCCGTACGTTGACGATACTAATAGCCGGAGATTGCATAAATGTGGCATCAGATGAGGCATGAGTCTGACGGGAATGACGTATTGATACGCAACGACTTAAGAGCAACAAACTACAATAACAACAGCGTACATTCTCTTCATCGTGAGCAAACGCAAACATAACGCAGACTTTAGGTTTGTGCAGAGTTGGGCAAATACTGAAAAGCTGAAAGGAGGTTGAAAAGGTAACTAAAGATGTTAAGCATTGTTATGAGTTGGTTGAGGTTCGATGCACCAACTGGGATAACATAATAACACAAGTATGGATCGATGTAATTTAATTTAATTGTTTTCACTGAAAAAAGTTATTGTGTTTGAATTGCTTACACTTGATCAACATATGTTTTTTGTTTACGTTAAATGTGTGTGTCGAATATAATCGATAAAAACTCGAGAGACCTTGAGGACATTTGGAGAAACAAATCTACTGCAAGTTGTTGCATATCTGATGGTAACAACATAACAACAGACATATACTGTTATAAATGTATCACAAGTCTTATTTACGTACGTTATACAGTGTATTTAGTTCGCAATAAACTTGTAGGAAAACAATTCCTACGTTCTAACACTTAATTGAAATTTACATAAACGTCAACTGTATGTACGCAGCAAGTGTTTACGAAACTATGACGCATATCATTTTAAATGGTCACATGCATGAACTGAACACAAAAATATGGATCATTGCTTGTTGACCTGCATTGTTATTCATCAAATCATTGATAGTAAGTGTGTAAACAATATCGTTCGATCTACTATCACTTACTTGTATGATTAATGGGAATAGTTACTACATTACTCCGGACAGGTTCGTATGGGATCTGATATTCTTCTAAGTACCTTTACTAGCGTATAACGACTAATCACGAAAGCACTTGTTAATTAATCATATGTCTTAAACTTGTACCTCTTACAAAGTGTTACTGTACACTATCTCCTTTATTCTGGACAGGAATGCAGACTTATCAATTTTCTCATAGTCATATACATATGACATTCTTTTATGGCCTTTGTAATATCTGCAACTATCCATTGACGGTCATTCTTCGACCACTGTTGCATCAGGTTATACGAACGCTCATTGCCTAGTAATCCCACACATGTTCTGGTACAAAAAGAAAGGTTACTATAGTTATTTGGAATGTTCTCAATATGAATAGACATTACTGCCTTTATGTAGCCAACTTGAATTATCTGGAACATATTCATTGGGTCACTCTATATAAACGTAAGATGTAATTTTGATGTACTCAACCACCACAGAGCCATGGTTAGCCCTTTGATATATATTGTGATTCTGCTTGGAATTATATCAATGCCACTTATGTCATTCGTTACAGTTTTAAGTCTCTATCTCCCAGTAAAAGTTCATGCATTTCTTTTGCCGTGTATCACTAAGCCGTCAATTTATACTACCGCATCGCTGTTCGTGTGTGTTAGTCCACCATCTTCTTGACCTGTCTATTTACTAGAAATGTGTTCTGCACAGCTGCTGACAAAGTAGTGTTGACGGTAATGGAAACGTTGGTATCCACATCCCTTGCTACCCATTCACTGCTAAGATGAATATATATAGTTCTACATAACAACTGGATAAGACATTATGCACGGTCCATCAATGAATTACCTCTCTTCAATATATGCCTTTTATTGTAGAGACTGAGGACAAGAAGGAGAAACCTTGGTCGTAAGAACAAAAATTGAGATGTTGCTTTCTAAGGACACGTATGAGGGCAATGGGTAATATACAATAATATGTTAATGGTTGAGTACGTACCGAGATCATGGGTTTCACTGCTCACGAAATATGTATGTTGTGAAATAAGACAGTGGTGATTATACCTTGACAATAAGTAGTTTGGCTATGAAGATAATACAGGACTGTGCTGGAAGATAATGGTTGAATTCTCTGAAGAAGTCCTTGCTTGCAAAACATATGTTCCATTGTGTTGCTAAGATACGCAGGCGAAAGTGGGAATGAGCACACCAATGCACATGCGTGTATGACTTCTGTAAACAGCGGAAGAGCAAATGGAACAATGCTGATATACTGCTGAATTCTCTATAGGAAAGAGGGCGTATAATAAATACACGTATTCGAGATGAATCTGCAACCCTAAAATGACTGCACTAATACCAAAGGACAAAGGGTATAGCTAAATAAGAGCACTATACTGGATGCCCAAACAGATTGTTCACCCAACATATAACTGGTGTCATTAGTTTCCAAACGCTGAAGAAAATACTGAGAACGAGATCGGAGCATTTATGAACGAATTGTGTTGGGTGCGCTCGTGAAGAAATGTGTGCGCTCGTGAACGAAATGTGTTGGTGGCTCGTAGAACGAAATGATGATGATCTGAAGACTAAACTGTTGTATCTCATCTACCCTTAAATTAAGAAACACTAGTAAATCGGCCGATCGACCTAATGGACAGCATTTGAGTTCAGATATAAGGATCGTCATGTGAACACCATACTTCAACACTAAAAAAACTTACCAACCATAGGTATTCCCACTAATAGACATCCCAACCCATATACATTGCCGCCCATAAACATCTGAACTTATAGGCCTTCTTCCCTCTAGACATCCTCACTTAAAAGATTTCCTCACAAATAGACTTCCAATCCAAAGAATGTCCCTTACATAGACTACCCCACCCATAGACTCTCCTACTTACAGGCACCTCTACACATACCCCTCTCATAGACACCCCCGCATACATATATCACGGCCCATAACATCCTTACTTATTTCCCAACCGCATGACTTCCCTACTCATAGACTTTCCCAGTTATAGACTTCCCTACTCATAGACTTCCCCAGTTATAGACATACCAACGTATAAACATCATCACTTAGATACGCCATCTCTCTAGGCATTCTCAGGCATATACTTTCCTAGCAATAGACTTCCTAGCAATAGACTTTTCCACACATATGCATCCCTACTTATAAACTGCCCCACCTATATACTGTATTTTTGGCGATAGAATAACGGAAAAGATGTAAGATGATGTCAGTAATATACACATACATATATATATATATACCGTTTTCAAAATGGAAGAATAGTTTATGCAGTTGGATATTGTAAGCATATCTTTATTCTGAAAATGTGCTGTGTGCTCACATTGTGGTTGCGTTATGCTGTTGAGGTCAAGTTTATAATATATCTTTTATTTAACACATGGATTGACAGACGAATAAGTAATGGCTGTTGGATGTGAGTGGTTACTATATTCTTAAGACTGGCTGAACCTCGCTTGTAACGCTATATCACATGCACAACGTGATGTTTACGAATTTCTTTACAATTAACCTAGTTTACTGGATGTATGTAGCCGGATGACACTTTTCTAACATCATTACTAAATATATGACTATGTGAAACCTTCATTCAAGCGAGAATGTAAGGTTTTCTACGCTATATAGAACTTGGTCTTGTTTCATTAGCAGCGAGTGATTTAAAAGATGATGTGTTGCATAGCTTTGTAATATATCAGGATACCAACGTACCAGCATACGTAACAACGCTAGTGTAACAACGCTAGTGTAACACGATATGGCGTAGATGTTAGTTGCTCGACTCTCGTTTTAAAGGTACTCTGCTAATTCCTCTTAGAGCATTCGATATATTATTTCAGAGATCTCTGTTCACAGTGTAGGAGATATCAAGTTCCAAGTCCTATCGAAAATGGACGATGAAACGTAGGTCCCGTTTAATTTGAGCAAGTAATAGAACCCTTGACAGTTCAAATCGAGAAGAGCAGGTTGGAAAGCCGCTGCCTTGGCAAAATTCATTAGATAAGTTTCAAAAATAAAATTCCTTTAAAACATCTTGAATATCTTCAAAATTACACCGGACCATCGCCGGTGTTACGGAATTTGCGCACTGCCGTTAAGATCTTTATGTGTAAGAAAGAGATCGGAACACATATGGTAACTCACCGAAGTGCAATGATGATGTTCCTATCAATCAATCAGTCAATCAAACTGAACAGTTTATGACTTTTTTGAAAAAAAATACATTTTCAGAAAAGTTTGCTATTAATTAAATAACTTAATGTTCTTCTCTGTTAAATAACTTACCGTTCTTCTCTGTTAAATAACTTACCGTTCTTCTCTGTTAAATAACTTAACGTTCTTCTCTGTTAAATAACTTAACGTTCTTCTCTGTTAAATAACCGTTCTTCTCTGTTAAATAACTTAACGTTCTTCTCTGTTAAATAACTTAACGTTCTTCTCTGTTAAATAACTTACCGTTCTTCTCTGTTAAATAACTTACCGTTCTTCTCTGTATATAATCTATCTGAATGTCATGGCCATAATCTAAGCAAATGTAGCCTATAAATGCAGAATATACCAATATGCAATAACAATGATCTTACCGTGCCGTATAATATGGATATAATATATATATATATTATATATATATATATATCAGTGCCATGCCTGCCGGCGTGGGCGATAATGTCTCTCCACTACTATCTCAATATATTTTCCTTGGTGCAGTTAATCAGTTCTGATGTCGATCTTTTGTCGAACCACAATGCCGGACCATCAAACCTCTTGTCGCTTTGTCTTCAACGATCTTTCCTTCTCTGAATGTTACCTGTTGTCATCAAATGTTCTAAACCTTCTCTTCACATTATATGCCCGAATAACCTTGCATGTCTGATTCGTTTTCTTTTTATAAGGTCTATGTATGTGCAGTCCTGATTTAAAACCTCATCATGTGATGTCTTTGCTGTCCATGGTATTTTCATCATTTTTCTGTAAAAACACATGATCGTTCGTGATTGATTGCGACCCAACACGCTAGTTCGATATTGATTATTCCATCGCTTTGTTATATTTAATCTTAGTTCTTTTCGGGCTGCACCAATAAATTGATATAATATATATACATTTATAATATATCTATACACCATTTTTATTTTACTGGAGATAAATATCTTCTTCTTCTTCAAACGCTCATATCAACCACTTGTTAAACGTTATGTGTGATTTGTATGCGATCTGAGCCTAAGAGCGATCATGCGTTGTTCCAGTTATGCGCCTACGACTAGGCCAGCACATCCGATTTTTGCGATGCTATTTATTGTAATAGGGTAGCTTCCCATGGTCCTACATCAGTCACCTCTTACGACTTGCCTTCTAGGTCACAGTGGTACTATTCTCTGCTTCCCTTGCGGGCCCCGGCACCACACGGGCGGAGATAAATATGAACCATCTCTTAAATTCCGTAATTCGGTTGTTATATTGTACTTAATGAACTATTAATTACTATTAAGTCTGTAAGCACATAAAATGTATTACGATACGCTTGCAAGTTACACATGCGTACACGTCACGTGTTGGCCATCATAAAACGTGTACTTGTACGCATGTTTCAAGTAATATGGATGTCAAACAAATCAATTGAACATAACGTTTGCAATGTTCTATTCCGGATTTCAATTTACGTACAGTGTGCTTTCAAATCACGTAAGCATCATTGTTCTTATCACAAATATGTTCACTTTTTGTCATGTTTTTACTGTTACTATAACATAAATGTGAATCTAACTATTCCAACTCTTAGATCTTACTTTTGAGTGAAGCATAAACAATAATTGTATAGCCATATTGGTGCATTTAGAATGACAACAAGTAGCATAAGAACACCAGGAAGTGGTGGAGGTTAATGCACTAATATGCTTTCAGTCACAAAACGACACATGTGTGCATCCTGATTGATTAACCTAGTATCATCCGAAAGAAAGGGGTTGTTCAGTGTGCACACAATCAAGTAAATCTCTGTAATGGTACACAATGTAAAGATGTACATTCATCTTCGTTCCTGTACACATGAGTATCGATTATAATCCGAGAGCAGACAGGACGACTGTATCTGCCACCAACCACATCAGGGTGTCAGGAAATGGACAGAGCATGGTAGCAATTAGAACTATGATATAGACATATCCACGTTAACTTCTAGATTGCAAGATTGTGGCAGCAATTAGAACTATAATATAGACATATCCACGTCAACTTCTAGATTGCAAGAGCGTGGCAGCAATTAGAACTATAATCTAGACATATCCACGTCAACTTCTAGATTGCTAGAGCGTGGCAACAATTAGAACTATAATATAGACATATCCACGTCAACTTCTAGATTGCAAGAGCGTGGCAGCAATTAGAACTATAATATAGACATATCCACGTCAACTTCTAGATTGCAAGATTGTTGCAGCAATTAGAACTATAATCTAGACATATCCACGTCAACTTCTAGATTGCAATATTGTGGCAGCAATTAGAACTATAATATAGACATATCCACGTCAACTTCTAGATTGCAAGATTGTGGCAGCAATTAGAACTATAATATAGACATATCCACGTCAACTTCTAGATTGCAAGAGCGTGGCAGCAATTAGAACTATAATATAGACATATCCACGTCAACTTCTAGATTGCAAGAGCGTGGCAGCAATTAGAACTATAATATAGACATATCCACGTCAACTTCTAGATTGCAAGAGCGTGACAACAATTAGAACTATAATCTAGACATATCCACGTCAACTTCTAGATTGCAAGAGCGTGACAACAATTATAACTATGATCTAGACATATCCACGTCAACTTCTAGATTGCAATAGCGTGGACTGAAGATTGGAGTTTTCATAAAAAGGCAGCACAACAGGCGTATGAGTAGGCACATCAATCAAAGTTAACTGCTACGGTTAGTCTATGGATGCTGTTGGAGATACTACGAAGGTGATCGGCGCACCATATGATATGTTCAGAGTGCAATGAATGTAATCCAAAATAAGCTGACATATCACCAGTGATGTTATGTTGGCACCGCCGTACACTAAAACCAGGTCATTGACAACTGTAATTACAAATCTAAACAAATGCAAACCTAGAATCATGGTGAGAAAATCGTGGCTTATGTTAGTAACTATCTCCGTACACTCACATTAGTATATGTTTTCAAACTGTGTATATGTGTGTGTGTCAGTGTCTAAATGTGTTGGTCTGTATCTTATGTTTTTGTGTTCATGAGTCTCAGTATGTGAAGTGTCGCAGAGATGAGACTAGTTTAGCCTTCATTCACTGACAAATTGTGTTGCACCTTGATCTATAGTTATACTGAATGTGCTGAGTTTCATGTATACTTCATCTAGTCAGTCAGTTTACTTGGTATATCCTTTCTCCTTAGTTTAGGAGTGTGTGCCGAATGAGAAGATTTCATTATAACTAAATGCCCGAATGATTTCATTGATTGTTGTTCAATAACATATTTGATTGTTTCTGTCCATGCAATTGTTCTTATCATTTCACATCTTACTCCATCACTTATTGGTTTGTTTAAAATTTGCATTGCAAATACAATCTAACTCGCATTTTGTAATGTCAAATTTCTTTACCATTGTCATATGTGTCAGTGACAACTGCAAACAAAAAATCGCATGTCATCGTTGGTATTACATTAATACGATTATAACAGTGTCAAATGTCTCCAGTTTTATATTTGCCACAAATGTAGTTTTGAAGCAGTATCAACAATGTTTTTCTCCATCAATATCAACTTATCTAATCTATATCGTAGTAACATCAAATGTATACTTTAGTTGAAAGTTTCTCAAGACAGAAGATTTCACTCTTTAGACACAAGTACCTATTTAATTGTATTACATAGATGATAACAAATAATAACACATATGACACGACATAATTGATTTATTCCTCTCCGTTTTTCGTGGAGCATAGGGCATCAACAGTTATTCGTCACTTTTTCCGTTCTCTTGCTCTTGTCCTTATATCTTCTTATGATAGTCAAGCATTCTTCCGTTACTGAAGAAGATTATGTCTCCATAGTTTTCACAAGTCTCGAGTTATTAGTGTTGAACAACTGTTTAGTTTCTGTAACTGTGGCTTAGTGGATAGTGACTCGATCTATTAACCCTGACGTCATGTGTTCGAATCACGCTGCGAACAATTTGGTTGCATATTTATTTCGCATGGATTTTTACGAAAGGACGATGGCACCACCCGTTCAGAAAGCAATGGCAAACTACTGGACGTAATAACGCCTAGAAAAATGACAAACAGCGTTAAACTGCTGGGGTTGAATCGCAAAGTCCTGTAAAGGATATGCAATTAACTTTAACATTTAACTATATCCTTATTTTAACTTAGCGTGTAATATTGTGACATTGTGTACTGTTATTAAACTTCCTCACTTAACATTGTCAACCAAATCCTTGTTTACCATTCAAACACTTTTGACGATGCACTATTATCAAATGTGTCTTGCTGCACATTTGTCAGGAGTATCATTTCTGGATATTGTTACATCTTCTTTGTATACCACTGATGTAGTTTAAATTAGTCATGCCTTCCAGAGAGGGTAAATTACAGTTTAACAAAAACAAGGAGGAAAGAAATTTCACGTAAAACAGAAAAAAACCGACTGTTGCCCACTGGTCCTTAAGATAACACACACACACACAAATACATAGGGCTATCAAGGCGTAACACGAATTTAGAGTATATGTCGAACTGTGTGAGTCGCTGTAGCGTAGGTGTTAGTGAACTCGCTTAGCATGGCTGGTCGTCTGGGTTCAGCTACCGCACTGCGCGTATAATTTTTCCCGACCACGACGGCTCTCAGGTCGACCCAGCCTCAAATGGGTACCAGACATGCTCTGGGAAAGTAAAGGCGGTCGGCGTGATGTTGACCACATCACCCATCGGGTGCCGATGGTCAATGAAAAATACAGTCCTAACACTGTATTGACCATATACCACGATGTATGAAAGGGTTCCTTTACTTTTTTTTACTATGTCGAACTGTAGTGTGCGAACTGAAAATGTCTGGAACTTCCAAACATGGTCAACTGACTACTAGCACACACTCAGATTCAAATGTCTGGAACTTCCAAACATGGTCAACTGACTACTAGCACACACTCAGATTCAAATGTCTGAAACTTCCAAACATGGTCAACTGACTACTAGCACACACTCAGATTCAAATGTCTGGAACTTCTAGACATGGTCAACTGACTACTAGCACACACTCAGATTCAAATGTCTGAAACTTCCAAACATGGTCAACTGACTACTAGCACACACTCAGATTCAAATGTCTGGAACTTCTAGACATGGTCAACTGACTACTAGCACACACTCAGATTCAAATGTCTGGAACTTCTAGACATGGTCAACTGACTACTAGCACACACTCAGATTCAAATGTCTGGAACTTCTAGACATGGTCAACTGACTACTAGCACACACTCAGATTCAAATGTCTGGAACTTCTAGACATGGTCAACTGACTACTAGCACACTCTCAGATTCAAATGTCTGGAACTTCTAGACATGGTCAACTGACTACTAGCACACACTCAGATTCAAATGTCTGGAACTTCTAGACATGGTCAACTGACTACTAGCACACTCTCAGATTCAAATGTCTGGAACTTCTAGACATGGTCAACTGGCTACTAGCACACACTCAGATTCAAATGTCTGGAACTTCTAGACATGGTCAACTGACTACTAGCACACACTCAGATTCAAATGTCTGAAACTTCCAAACATGGTCAACTGACTACTAGCACACACTCAGATTCAAATGTCTGATACTTCCAGACATGGTCAACTGACTACTAGCACACACTGAGATTCAAATGTCTGGAACTTCTAGACATGGTCAACTGACTACTAGCACACACTCAGATTCAAATGTCTGGAACTTCTAGACATGGTCAACTGACTACTAGCACACTCTCAGATTCAAATGTCTGGAACTTCTAGACATGGTCAACTGACTACTAGCACACACTGAGATTCAAATGTCTGGAACTTCTAGACATGGTCAACTGACTACTAGCACACACTCAGATTCAAATGTCTGGAACTTCCAAACATGGTCAACTGACTACTAGCACACACTCAGATTCAAATGTCTGAAACTTCCAGACATGGTCAACTGACTACTAGCACACACTCAGATTCAAATGTCTGGAACTTCTAGACATGGTCAACTGACTACTAGCACACACTCAGATTCAAATGTCTGAAACTTCCAAACATGGTCAACTGACTACTAGCACACACTCAGATTCAAATGTCTGGAACTTCTAGACATGGTCAACTGACTACTAGCACACACTCAGATTCAAATGTCTGGAACTTCTAGACATGGTCAACTGACTACTAGCACACTCTCAGATTCAAATGTCTGGAACTTCTAGACATCGTCAACTGACTACTAGCACACACTCAGATTCAAATGTCTGGAACTTCTAGACATGGTCAACTGACTACTAGCACACACTCAGATTCAAATGTCTGGAACTTCTAGACATGGTCAACTGACTACTAGCACACACTCAGATTCAAATGTCTGGAACTTCTAGACATGGTCAACTGACTACTAGCACACACTCAAATTCAAATGTCTGGAACTTCCAGACATGGTCAACTGACTACTAGCACACACTCAGATTCAAATGTCTGGAACTTCCAAACATGGTCAACTGACTACTAGCACACACTCAGATTCAAATGTCTGGAACTTCTAGACATGGTCAACTGACTACTAGCACACACTCAGATTCAAATGTCTGGAACTTCCAGACATAGTCAACTGACTACTAGCACACACTCAGATTCAAATGTCTGGAACTTCCAGACATGGTCAACTGACTACTAGCACACACTCAGATTCAAATGTCTGGAACTTCCAAACATGGTCAACTGACTACTAGCACACACTCAGATTCAAATGTCTGGAACTTCCAGACATAGTCAACTGACTACTAGCACACACTCAGATTCAAATGTCTGGAACTTCCAGACATGGTCAACTCTGACTACTAGCACACACTCAGATTCAAATGTCTGGAACTTCCAAACATGGTCAACTCTGACTACTAGTACACACTCAGATTCAAATGTCTGGAACTTCTAGACATGGTCAACTGACTACTAGCACACACTCAGATTCAAATGTTGACTAATGCACATACCAATAAAATTAAAGGAGCCAAAAAACCGGATATGTGTCATGTAAAGGATGCTAGTATTGCCACACCCATATTAGCAAAGATCAAAGATTTAATTGACGTGTCAATTCCCTGACAAATATTATGTTAGAGCCTTATGATTATAGGCATCCACATACTTTATTTCCAATAACAGGCGTGGAGAGGGGATATCAGACAATAGTTGATAGTTGACTACGTGGAAATTGATAATACAAGATTCCGAACATTGATTTCAAATGACTACTCTCTCTGTAAAGAAATCGTAGTGTCTTAAAGGGTTTAAACCCTTTAGTATTATAAACATGTTCAAGCACTAGCTAGTTAGTTACAGTCATACAATGTTTTATCCAAAATAGCAATTTTCTGGGCGAAGGTGTGCAATTGTCCTCATTTGCCTTAACGTATGATACGTGTAACTCGACGAGGATAACACAATACAAACAGTGCGCAATGCAATATATCGTAACTTATCGACGCTTAGTGTTATCATATATCAGATAAGAGAATGATAAGAAAAGTATTAATATTGTATTGTGAATAGACATATACAAAAAAATAGATGATGGCGGGAAGAGGGAAAAGGAAGGAATACGGAAAGATATAGAAGTGAACATAAAATCGAATAAAAAAATGAGAAAGATAAAAGTGGTACATGCGGTTAATACAGATGCGGGTGGGGGAGTCTTAGCTGCTGCACTACACTGGCGCTCTAAAACTCGTTTATTGTGGCCATTATTATGCCAGTTTGTCAGCTGGTGTGTAAGAAAGTCCAACTTTATAAGTCTCGATATAATACCAAGTAGTGAAGGAACATTTCTTCATAACATAAGTTATATTGAGAAATACGGTATTAGACAAATGTTTTTAATTGACTGTTGTCACACGAGTGGTAATGTGGTAAACATAACGTCGGTCGCATTGTCTTCCGAGTACTTTTACTGGTACCCAGTTTAAGCTGGGTCAACCGAATAGTCATTATGGCCCGATGTGGTTCTCAACCTTTCTCAGCTGGTGTCACATTTGTAGATGAAGCAAGACTCCTATGCGTACACTTGATATTTTCGTTATTACTCCAAGTTAGTATAATAACTTAATAAAAATTAAGATACACTAAATTGTCATCATTTTTCACGTTTTCACTGATACTGCCTCATACCTCCCAGAGGAGGCGCGCCTCTCAGGTTAAGAACCGTAGATCTAGACTAGCAACTTTAGCTTGAGACTGAAGTAGAGAGTGTGAGAATTAGTTGAAAGTACCCCCTTGACATGTGGTATGTACTGGATAACGACAGAGCAGACATACTGTCATAGACATCCCAGATCATTGAACTGTTGAAGATGGATACACAGACACATTTACGTCGCTCAGGTTCCGCATACATAGTTAGTGCAATCATAATTGATTTAGAATTTAAACAACGCTCTAATGAGTATTAAACCAAGTGGTTTGGGGTCAAAGGCTCATGGCGGCAACATGTGCCAGGATTAGCGAAGGGGCGCACTAACCAAGACCCTGCCTCCTACCTTCAAGTGGTGACCCTGGAAACAGACTCAGGTTCCGGTCTTGCTAAGGGGGTCAGGGATCGGGGAGAACTACAAGCAGAAGTAGTAGTGCAAACACGGAAAAGCATTTACGGGTGCCGAAAATCCCTGAACAAGCACGCATCTCCTGGCCGATGTCCGATAACATATGCCCAAGTTTAAAAGTACGAGTCAACAGCGTACGAGCGTCCGCGAACAAAACAGTGGTGGAATTTAAATACAGAAAAGCAATGCAGCAGGGGCCGGAAATCATTGAACAGCGCACACATTACCAGGCCGAAGTCCGCTAAAATATGCCTAAGCTCAAAAGAAGCATGAAACAATAGAGTACAAGAGTCCGTGAACAAAAATAGTGGTGGAAGTGCAAACACGGAAAAACCATGGGCCGGAAATCCCTGAACAACACACACATTTCCTGGCCGAAGTCTGATAAAATATGCCCAAGCACAAAAAAAAGAAGTATGAAACTGCAGCGCACGAGCGTCTGCGAACAAAATAGTGGCGGTAGTGCAAACTCGGAAAAGCAATACATGAGCCGGAAATCCCTGAACAACACACACATTTCCAGGCCGAAGTTCGTTAAAATATGCCCCCAAAAGCCGAGACATGAAGTGAAACTCGGCGTCATGTCCACGTGAATATATTGGTCACATCAGCTTTCCAGCAGATGGGAAAGGATGCATGCGAAGGGATGAGAGGTGCATTCTGAGCGGCGAAACTCGGAGCCATGAGCTCAAAATGGGCAGCGTGCAGTGGCAAAAAAATTAAGCTTAACGTCAATGGGAAAGACCTTCCAGAAAGCAAAACCTCAACTTACCTTGGAGTCACACTCGAACGAAAACTGACTTGGTGCCCCAAATTGAAAATACTACGGCAAAAACAAGACAGAGGCTCACGATGATGTGCAAACTCGCATGCTCCAGGTGGGGAGCAAACACCAAAGTCCTCAAAACATTATACTCTAGAAGAGTGCGACCGGTCCTTGAGTACGGCATTGCAGCGTGTAGTAGTGCATCCAACAAGCAATTCGCAAAAGTGAGCAATAATAAAGACCGTGCAATACGCATTATAACAAGAGCCATGAAGTACACACCCATCAAGGCAATGAAAACAATCACAGGCATCCAACCAATGGCAGATCGAAGGGAGAGAAAAGTCTTGGTGTTAGCGGAAAAACTGAAACGGCTCGATTCCCACCCTATGTACGAACGTCTAGATTCCCACCCTATGTACGAACAAATGAGAGGATTCGGAAGGGGCAGGATACAGAGAACCAGCTTCGCAAAAAACGCTAAAGCACTAACCGCAGAAAATCCGGTCCTAGCAAACTGCAAAGTCAAATCAATCCCGGCAACCGATAAGTACCCGCCGTGGAAAATCAATATGCCGGAACAAAGGGGAATCAATCCCAGGCATACTAACAAAAGGGCAACAAAAATTATGCGGAAGAAAAGTAGCCACAGAAAAACATCTATAGTCTGTCCATTAATTCGTGAGCACGTTTGAAATTGATTTTCTCGAAAACTACCTGTTGGTTCTCAGTGATTTTTTGTATGCAGCCTTAGAATATCCATGACGCTAAAAAAAAGCTAACCAGTAGTCCATAGATGCTACGGATTTTGCACATGGGCGAATTCCTTTGATCGTTTATGACAATTGCAAATACGGGGCTCAAATTTTAGATTTTACAGTATCCCTAGAATTTGTCCATGTCAATTCTATTCATAGGTGTATCTCCATATTAACTTGATAGGTCAAGTAATTAAGTGTGTTGCCGTTTATGTGCAATCGTGAACTTGGATACAATATGCAACAGTTAGTCCTCCCTTCGGTCACCATTAGACCCCAGGGTGTCTTAACTTCACCACAAATTGTATGATGGTAGACGCATTTGGATATGGAAATGTATACGGTGCTATTTCTCAGTCTGTAATCAAAATATGATTTGTATCATCCCGAATCTGACGATTCCATGAGGTTGATAATTGTTACTGGCTGGACAAATTGTAATCCATCTCGGTGCCAGTACTCGTCTTCCTCTCGGAGAACATGTTCAACACACTTCTTCCAGAACTGCATGTCTATCATTGAGAAGGACTCACCGTGTCAGAACTTCAACATCACACATTTTAAACGTTCTGTTCTGTTCGGCAACTTGCCCTTTTACTTTAGCCCAGACAAGCTCTATCGGATTGAGCATGATATGGAGGTAGTCGCAAAGACGTGTGGCCGTATTCCGCAATGATTTTGTCAATATGAAACACCTGTGTCTTATTTGTCATCCTCACCAGGTGCAACAACTCGGGTTTCAAATATGTATCATCGAAGCTGACATTTTCCTTAGCAAGCCAAGTCCTAATTTGATCTTTTGTATTTGATGCAGTTGGTAATTTGTCTTCCGCTGATACTGCGTTGTGATAGGATGCATTATCCATTACCAAGCATGATGGTCTGTTTAGAATTGGAAGTAGATCTTTCTCCATCCAGTGCCTGAAAATATGTCCATTCATTTCTGTGTGGTAGTCCCTACCGTCGGTACTTTTTGATTGGAAAATAAGTCCAGCGTCATGGACAAGACCTTCTTCACTACTTTCTGCATGTGTTAGTATAATACGCTGGCCTTTGCTGCTTGGTATTTTTCTTTTCTGTTCACCGTCTACTGATTGCCATTCTTTAGCATTGGTGTGGGGAGCATTGACCCAGGATTCGTCCAAATATACAATATCATAGCCTTGCCTCCGCCGCTTACGGATCTGCCTCAGGTATTTACTTCGGGCAGCAATTAAATGTGGATTTTCAAAAATAATATTCCTGCCGCCTATATTTTTTCTGAAGGTGAAGCCGGCGTTTCTTACAATTTTCCATAGAGTACTTTTAGAAATGTCTATTCTGCAATCTGATTGCAGTTTTAATTTCAGTTTACTGAGAGTAACAAGTTGATTTGTCGCAAACATTTTCAAGAGCTCCCGTCTTATGACATCTATGTCAAAGTCGTCAATTGTTCTTTTCCGTCCTTGCTTGACATTAGTGCACTTTGTGTCCTGTTTAATCCATCGGGAAAAGGATTCTCTATTCAGACCAAGCGCCAGTTGCGCTCGTTTATCAGGGTTATGAATATCGCAATATAGATGACCTCTCTTAGAGTCCCTACGGAAGTGTTGGTATAGTAAAACTGTAACCTTCTGCATTGTTATAAATGTGCACTTCAGACTCATTATGAATGTGATATCAATGTCAGTTTTGATAAGCCAACAAATATGATACAATAGCTTCATACAAATAGCGAGATACGCCTATAACTATACAACGGTATCCCAATTATAACGTCATATGCTTTCCGCTTTAAAGTCGACTGGGTTAGGTGCACGGGATTTCGTGAAATTGTTGTATACTCACGATTTTTCTATGTTACCATAATGTATTTTTAGAACAACGCGTCTGTGTACCGTAGATCTGTTACTATTGTGTACAATCCGGTGAGGTTGATTTTAATATAACCTGAAGAAGAAATATTTCAAACTACATCAAATTTTCTTGGAAAAAAATATTTCTCTAGCGTCATGGATATTCTAAGGCTGCTTGCAAAAAAACACTGAGATCCAACAGGTAGTTTTCGAGAAAATCAATTGCAAACGTGTTCACGAATTAATGGACAGACTATAGCAACCGAGTACCCTGAAAGTGAGTGGATACACGTGTGTACTGACGGATCGGCAAAGAACGCAATCAGCAATGGCGGAGGTGGAATAGTGCTTAAACTCTCAAAGAAAGAAACGGTCACGAAAACGATTGCCACAGGCAAATACTCAAATAACTACCAAGAAGAGGCAGAGACAATAATAACAGCGGCCGAAATGATCCCAGAGAGAAGAGGCACATCCCGCAACAGAGTCGTGATATTCACCTATGTTCTATCGGTCATCACGGCACTCAAACGTGTAGGCTAAACAGGGCTAAATGAGCTGAAAGCGACCTTCGATACCCTATCGAGCTCACTCAAACGCATCGTCATTCAGTGGATCCCATCACACTGTAATATAAGTGGATCCCATCACACTGCAATATAAGTGGAAATGAACATGCCGACATGTTAGATAAAGAAGGCGGACGACTACCTCAGACTGATCTCGAGATCAGTTATGAGAAAGCCAGAACAACCATCAGCTGGCACTACAGAGACAAATGGACAAAAAATCACCCTCAGCACAACAACAGCGAGGGGTATTATGGTATGTCTCGTAGTGAACAAGTTGCCATACTTCGCCTCCGTACCGGCCACAACAAGCTCCGCGCCCACATGTTCACAAATTTAAAATTGGCACAACTAGCCTGTGCCTCTGCAAAAAAGCGGACATGACGGCAGAACACGTTCTGCAAGATTGTCAACTGATAGCAGACATAAGAAAAGAAACCTGGCCTAAAAACACAGAGCTTCGAGAGAAGCTGTACGGAGGAACGGAGTCCCTTAAAAACACTGTAAAATTCATGTTAACAATTGGTTCATCAGTCTATGCGGGGATCGCGAGAGAGAAACAAGTGGTTTGCATCAAGTGGTTTGGACTAGATGCCTGTGCAGTAGAGTTAGTAATATGCTAAATCAGTGAGTCACGAGAACCATAGACATGCATACTCTTCAAGATAGCCGCACGGAATCTGAGCACTTTATGATCTACTGATACATATACTTTATTATACTATACTTGTTTAACTGTCAATGCTTAACTGTGAACGTGTATAACATACATGTATTATCTATTTGTATATTTCAGAAAAAAATGCTAATGAACTCGTTAACAGATACCAGTAATCAAGATGAAATAACTCCATCAAGTGATGTGTTCAATTCAAATTTACTTAACTAAAGTTTACATTCTCTGGAATATCACCTTGACATTACCAATTATTGCACAAGGTATGATATGTTTTTAGATGTCTCTAGTTGTCATCGTCAATCTAGTCTTGTCTCTCTAGTGTATCGAGCATAAGATAATGAATAACTTATTCCTTGCAGAATAAATGCACGTTATGGATGTTTTCTCCGCAGCAAATGTTGATAGAAAATGTTACCTGCAAGAAAAATTAGATATTATGTGCATGAAATAGAAAATTGAGGAAAAAATGGACCGTGTAAGATTGGCATAAGTTGAATTAAAATGCAGAATTCAAACTTAAATGATTATTCAATCGCAAAACTGCTTCTTTAAGGAGCCACCGACCCCTGATCGTCTGAACACCCCCACCGAAATTCTTCCATTAGATGAGATTTTTGCACTACATATACACGTATGACATGCGAACAATTGTATATATATATATAACCTTTTTCGTCTATACATACGGTCAATTGGCAAGTGTTACTGTGGCAACCTCCGAGTTTTTGCGTTTCTCTACTTCCTTTCAGATGTTTTTGTTTTCTATGAATATTATTTTCTACATACTAATCAGATACTAACATGTGTGAAGCTTCCCTCAAACTACACTTTACTAGTATGTGTCTCTAATGTTTTATACCTTTGACTCTGTTTTATTGACATATATATATTTGTTTTTGCATATTCTCTTTGCATCAATTTTTAATCAATAGATAATTATTCGAAGCTGTTCAGTTGTTTGTAGGATAACACGTTACAAATGAGACATGCGTTCCTAATTTCAATTAGCAAGCAAGGGAGAAAAGAAATCATGGGGAACTCAGATAATATGGAAATTTCATGATAAACTTTGGTTCATCTGTCTAGGCGAGGATCGCAAGAGATATATATATATATACTATGGACAGATCATTTTGTTGTGCTTATGCAAAATTATATAACAAAAAACGTTTTTGCATCAACTAAGTTACCTACCAATTAGTTAAACATGAATTCGTAACGTCGTGAGGTATATAAGACCACATGCAAAAATGACTTGTATCCATCAGATAGATTTCGTACAAATTAAACCATAGTGTGATCACGAATTTTGGAACGAACTATAGTTAATGAAGATAGAAACTACACAAGTACAATTTTTGAAGAAGCAATTCATTTCGTCATTTACACGGAATATTTAGTTATAGTTCGTTCCAAAATTCGTGATCGCACTAAGGTTTAATTTGTACGGAATCTATCTGATGGATACAAGTAATTTTTGCATGCAGTCTTATATACCTCACGACGTTACAAATTGGTTTAACTAATTGGTAGGTAGCTTAGTTGAAGTAAAAACCGTTTTTGTTATATAATTGTGCATAAGCACAACAAAATGATAACCAAAGTTTAGAATTTACAGTAATACACAAAATGGTGGCGAATGTTTGCAGAGGCGTAACCCTATTACATATTATAATAAGCAATGTGACATGGTTAGCTTTTTCTTCATGAGTGTTTTTATGTTGATATTATCTTTGGCGATCAAATTGACGTACCTTTGGTAGTTGTTGCCAGTCCCTGGTATTGTGAGGCAATTGGTGAAGGTGAAAGTAAATGAGATGTTAGCTATTAGATTCGGAGTCTGGAGAGTCGATGTGATTGACAACTGCTGCGGGCTGGAGACAATACAAACCATCTCGTTGCCAATATGCCTCTTCTTCTCGTAACACATGCTCTTCACATTTGTTCCAGTATTATATATCTATTTTTGCGAGGGCATCACGTGTTAGGACTTTTACATCACGAAGTTTGAAAGTCTTGTTTACTGCTGCAACTTGACCTTTGACTGCAGCCCACACAACTTCAATGGGATTGTGATGTGAATGGTAAGGTGGTAATCGAAGAGAAGTATGGTCGTGCTCAGCAATGACTTTATCGATTATAAAAATCTTTGACCTCTTAGTCTTTCTCACCAGTTGCAACAACTCAGTTTTGAAATTGTTACAACAAAACGATATATTTTCTTTTGCAAGCCACGCCATGATATCTTGTTTTGTGCGTGATGAGGTGGGACTTTTGTCTGCATGTGCCACTACATTATGATAGGAGGCATTGTCCATTATATTACACGACGGCCTATCCAGAGCAGGCAGAAGTGTATTGGCTAACCAATCCCTGAAAATAAGTCCGTTCATTTCGGTGTGGTAGTCCCTACCATCTGCAGACAGTGCTTGGAAAATAAGTTCTGCGCCACTGACAAGACCATTTGCTTTGCTGCCTGCATGACCTATCACAATGCGTTGCCCCTTGCTGCTTGGAATTTCCTTTTCTTAGTTCCGTCTAGTGATTGCCATTCTTTATCAAACGTATGGTGAGCATTTACCACGATTCGTCCAGATATACAATATCGTAACCTTCCGTCCTACGTTTCCGTATCTCCTGCAGATATTTGCATCGTGCAGCTATCAAATGCGTTTTCTCACAAACTATATATATTCCGACCTGTACTAGATTTCCGAAAAGTGGAACCGCTGCATCTAACAACTCTCCATAAGGCGGTTTAGATATATCAATATCACATTGAATTCGCAGATGTGATTTCAATTTACGTAGTGTAACCACATCATTTGGCTTATACATTTTATGAATCTCTCTCACAATAACATCTTTATCGAAATCGTCAGTTTTCCGTTTCCGGCCTTTTCTGTGTTCCTTACGTTCATCACTACAGTCCTGTTCCATCCAACGGCAAAAGACATTCTACTTATACCAAGAGCATGTTGTGTTCTCCTCTTCGGGTCTTGTAAGTTGTGATATAAACCACCACGTCTGGCTTCTCTGCAGAAGTAGCTATATAGTTGTGCAGTCACCTTCTGCATGGTAGTGAATTTACACTTCAAACTCATTTCTAATAGTGATAATAAAATAGTACATTGCGCTTCAAGTAATGCAAATAAATGGTTTGTGACACGCCAATGACAATCTTTCACATACAGTGTGAAATGATTAATTTCACGGGCGTCCCGATTTTAACTACTGCTGAATTGCACGTGGAGCGCACATTGGCATCCTGACGTCAATACTTCACTTTCGTACCGTTAACATCGCTGTTAAATTAGTAATAACATATAATTTAAATCTTACATAACTAAAGTTTTGGTGGAAAAATACCTTTGGAACGTCGTCACTGTTACCTATCTAAAAATATAAAAATCAAGAATTTCTGTCAAGTGGATGATTTTATATCTGTCGGCAAAGATGATCACCAATTTTGGAACGAACTATAGTAGCTTAGGTGCTGTCAATTTTCTAACGTTGACGTAAATCTTCTCTATTGTCAAAGGGCAGTACACCTCAAGGAATAATCCTATTCACGTACAGTGGATATTGATAATTTATCAGTTAAAGATTCCTAGTTATTCAGTGTGTTGTAAAGATTCCTCGTTATTCAGTGTGTTGTAAAGATTCCTCGTTATTCAGTGTGTAGTAAAGATTCCTCGTTATTCAGTGTGTTGTAAAGATTCCTCGTTATTCAGTGTGTTGTAAAGATTCCTCGTTATTCAGTGTATTGTTGTCACGAACACTGCTATCAATATTTATTTCTATTAACTTTCTAAACATTATTCATTTGTGAATGGATTGATTAGGTTATTGTTGTCATGTATCAGATTCGTACGATGGTGTAACTGCCAAGTTTCTTTTCTCTATATCTAGATACAACGAAAACGGAACTAGTTATTTGAATCTTTCTAAAAGAAATTATATATACCTACACTATTTAGTATCAATGGTAGGAAATGATTTTTCTACAAAATCACGAAACAAGTGGTTACATTTTTTACCAACGTCTTCGCACTATTTGTTGACACCCGGACATAAGAAAGGGTTGTTTAGTTATGAAAAAATGTTCTCACTTGAAATTATACTTTAACATGGCAGTTCAAGTATTTGTACTTCAAGTATCCTTTTATTTTTGAAAACAAGTGGAAATAACTAAGAACTAAGTATGGGTTATACGTTGCATGTGGCATCACCGATATGTCTAGGTGTTAAATTGCATCCATTGTTGTTGCTCTTGTGTCTGACCTTGTTTTATCGTGTTGAAAAAGTGTTTCTATGTAACGTTCAGAGTTTATCGTTGTTCGTTTTATTTTTAGAATGTCTACAAGAGCAACGCGCTGAGAATTTAACATTTTAAAAAAGTTAACGTGATCTTACCATCCGATACCTAAGTTTAGATTATTGATTGACTGAGATAAGTGCGTATGGTGGTATTCCAGTATACTCTATCTTTGAAACGATATATCCAGCATCTTACTGTGCTCACATCAATACACTGATCAGCATAGACGATTTGCATTTATAAGTGATTTTAATTGCATGAAGATTTATTTTTGTAGTTGAGAATTCAGTAACAGCGCGTTGTTAGAAGAGAAAGTCGGAATACTCCTACATTTATATATGCACTTGGCGAGAAAAATGCTATCGTCTTTGTTTATAAGCTCAAAATGATGGAGAGGAGATGATATGATACTGTCGAGTATCATATATGTTATAATATTTACTAACAAATATAAGTGTGTAGACAAAATAGTGCAGCCGATGTTTGTGCTTTAGATGCGATTAGTATAACTCAGGGCCGTGCGGTAAATGTTCTCAGTATGATGTAAGTCTTCGAGATGCCGCCCCTTAAATGTTTTTCTTTAAAACAACCTTCAATTGTGATTTTAATTTCACTGCTTATGCCGCCCTCCCATACGGTGCCGCCTGATGCGGTCGCCTCTCTGTATCATAGCACGGTCCTGGCATAACTAGAAAAAAAGAAAACGTATACATCGTATGTATTGCCTTGTACTTTATGCTGACTATTCATAGACGAGCCATTCATATAATAGTCACACAACTTTATGTTGACTATTCATAGACAAGACAGTCATATAATAGTCACACACCTTTATGTTGACTATTCATAGACAAGAAAGTCATATAATAGTCACGCAACTTTATGTTGACTATTCATAGACAAGACAGTCATATAATAGTCACGCAACTTTATGTTGACTATTCATAGACAAGACAGTCATATAATAGTCACGCAACTTTATGTTGACTATTCATAGACAAGACTAGATGACAGAAGGCAAACGCAGTGACATACCAACTGTCACCACTACTAAAACCTCCAAACATTAACATGACAGGCGAAATACAACTGATAAACTGCATCTCTGATATCAGTGCCAAACATGCCCCCTGACTAAGACACAAGAAAGAAAGATTACACCACGTGAAATGAGATGTCTACGAAAAGCTGTCAACGTTACAAGAAGAGATAGTGTGAGAAACGAGAATATCAGAAGCATCGTTGGTACTGTACCATGCATACAGTACATCGAGAAGCAACGAATCAAGTGGTTCGGTCATCTTATGATGATGGAACTACATTTACTACTATCAAGTGTCTACAATAATCGACGCTCAGGGCGCAGAGCACGAGGCAGGCCAAGAACACGATGGAAAGATAACATCTCAGAGTTCCTGCGAAAGCATGGACTGACAACGTCTAGCGCAACACACCTGAGATAAGATAGAAGACTAAATCTCCCCACGCAGCTTCACGACAAATGTGGTTAAGATAAGATAAGATAAGACACACACCATATATATATATGAATTGATATATACTTAATGCACAATGATTGTATTTACTCTTTTTCTTAGAATGTCCTCCAGGAATGTACGGAAAAAACTGTGATACTATGTGCTCAGAGACGTGTAACATTAGTTGTCATGCCGAAACTGGTCGATGTTTTAAGTGTTTAGGAAATCGCATTGGTCCTTTTTGTGACGGTAAATAAATCATTTAAACAATCTATCCATTCTGAATCTGACAAACAATCACAAACTTTATTAAGAACATTATGCTCTTTTATTTATATTAGATGGTGTACACAATGCATGCTTATATATTGATACTTAACACAATAGTAACGTTCATGGCCTCGCATATCATTAACATTGGGAATGTTAATTGTTCACTTCAAGCCTAGTTATACTACATAGTGTTCAATATAAAAGTAGCCTTCGATTTGAGTGACATTGGGAATGTTAATTGTTCACTTCAAGCCTAGTAATACTACATAGTGTTCAATATAAAAGTAGCCTTCGATTTGAGTGACATTGGGAATGTTAATTGTTCACTTCAAGCCTAGTAATACTACATAGTGTTCAATATAAAAGTAGCCTTCGATTTGAGTGACATTGGGAATGTTAATTGTTCACTTCAAGCCTAGTAATACTACATAGTGTTCAATATAAAAGTAGCCTTCGATTTGAGTGACATTGGGAATGTTAATTGTTCACTTCAAGCCTAGTAATACTACATAGTGTTCAATATAAAAGTAGCCTTCGATTTGAGTGACATTGGGAATGTTAATTGTTCACTTCAAGCCTAGTAATACTACATAGTGTTCAATATAAAAGTAGCCTTCGATTTGAGTGACATTGGGAATGTTAATTGTTCACTTCAAGACTAGTTATACTACATAGTATTCAATATAAAAGTAGCCTTCGATTTGAGTGACATTGCGAATGTTAATTGTTCACTTCAAGCCTAGTTATACTACATAGTGTTCAATATAAAAGTAGCCGTCTAATTTGAGTGACATTGGGAATGAATTTTATACTGTAGATTACTTTAGTCTGTCTTGCCTAGACATAAACTGTTACGCTAGTCAATGCATAGTAATACAGATTGTAGACAAGATATAGTAATACATACTATAGTCAAGATATAGTAATATAGACTATAGAGAAGACATTTATTTTGATCCATAAGCACTTGGCTTTCAGTTTTTCGGATCGGTGCCATGGACATCGTAACCCTTCGGTTCGGTGCCACGAACATACTAAATCTAGAGAACCTGTGGCTTTTTTGCCAGCCTTCGGAATTGAACCGCGCTCACAGGGCTTACACCGTCGTCCTACGCGTTCGAACACGCTGGGTAGGCGGCATGTAGACACGATATATAAATATAGTCTATACAAGCTATAGTAATATAGATTGTAGACAAGATATAGTAATACATACTATATTAACTACAGGGTGTTCAAGATAATAGCAGGCTGTGAATGGAGTCAATCTGGCATATATGTATGAAAATGAGAAGGTTCAGTTATGACGTAGTATAGGTCAAGGTTATGTGACGGTATGTAATTGTAGTGCGGGAAGGGGCGATGAACAAATGTGACGTAAAACGAGCTAGTCAGAACCGGTTTAAATAGTACATAAACATAACGCGATAGATTATCTGGCAACTTTCGATTTGTCAATGTGGCTGCTTTAATCTTGAACACCCTGTATATAACTGTGCATTACGATTCTTTACTTGCCCAATGTCATGGTTGGTGGTGTTGGCAATCACCGTATTGATATTATAACAGTTAAATATAAAATATGTGGACACATGTTGTCAAGTGCGAGATTGATGTTGCGTGTGTAACTTGTTCAAACACATTTATTTCTAATTATGAAGAAAACCCGTTGTTAATGGGACCAGATACCCATAACTTAATATACATAAAAGAATAACATGCTCGGCACCACATATACATTTATTCTGCGTTGTATTTAGTCTATTTTCATAATATAAGTATTACTACATCTGGACTGACTTTCATTGATATTACCTAGAATTGATATTGTGTTGAATTATCCAGCATCATAATCACCCCACCCCCTCCCCCATCCTATTCCATATTATCTTTGTCAGGTCTTTTTACACGAACTCAGTTATATTGTATGTGCTCTCTTCCAGTTATATTGTATGTGCTCTCTTCCAGTTATATTGTATGTGCTCTCTTCCAGTTATATGTGGTCGGAGAAAGGGGGTGGGTGGGGGTTATTTGAACAAATGCACTTACATTTTGTGTTACAGTTTCCTACAGTTCTAAGAGTTGGGTTCTACAGGCGCGTGCATATAAGTGGATACGGCAACTTTAGGTTCAGTGATCTGACAAAGATCAATAATTATCCCACCTCCACCTGGTAGTCCTGGTAACAGACTGATGCACTGAAGTTCGGCAAAGCGTGTAGATATCATACGGGATACCATTCACACGATGTAGTTGTAGTGTATATGATGCTTGTTACAATCAGAGATTAACTCAAACATCAGGAGGGCAATACCTTTGGCTGGCACCGAATACAATAAGAGATTAACTCAAACATCAGGAGGGCAATACCTTCGGCTGGTACCGAATGCAATAAGAGATTGATTCAAACATCAGGAGGGCAATACTTTTGGCTGGCACCGAATGCAATACGAGATTGATTCAAACATCAGGAGAGCAATACCTTTGGCTGGCACAGAATGCAATAAGAGATTGATTCAAACATCAGGAGGGTAATACCTTTGGTTGGCACCGAATGCCGAAGGCCGATGTTCTAGTTTGAAAAGTAGGACAACCACTGTGCTGCAGCTTCCAAGAAAACATCAGAAAGCCTGTACAAATGCAAAGTTGCTATGAAAGTCGAATTGGTTGATATATAAACAGTATCTTGTCTCTGTAAATACTGTCAGTGGGTGTTGTTTAAGTATGCCAACATGAAAACATCTATGAGGCTACCTAAACTAAGTGTCCTACCTCGAGTCGATCGAGATGTGTCTGATTGTATAACTGTCTGATTGTTTGTGTTACAACAGCCAATGAAAATATCTCCTGTCAAACAGTAGCGCTTGTACGAGCATGACAATAATGTTGAAAATATACATTCATGTTGGTGACCCAAACGTGCATGGTCGAAAATGGATGATCGAACATGTTTCTAATGGGGAACGGTCTGAGTTCGGTAAAGACTTGTCAATTCTAATTGCCTCAGATCATATACAAGTTGCAAGAAGAAGAAGGGCGGTAAAAAGAAAGAACCCACGAAACAAGTTGTTGCGTGTAGACATGATGTTGCCAAGTAGACAGCGAGGAGTATGTCATTATATCGCAAACCCCAATACCACACATTGTCGTAACCCGGGTGTGTTGTGCAGGCATGGGCCGAATGTTTGTAACTAAGCAACAAGACGATATTAAAGTCATAAACAGTTGTAGAAATGTCAGTGAGATGTACATTAATAGCAATATTAATCATGCTCAGCTCTCCCTGATATTTGTATAGTCTGAAACAAAGTCAGCATCATTAGGTGTCATCGTGGCATTGAAAGTTGTCCGCAATGCACCTGAAAAATCTTCTCTTGTTGTCTTTATTTTGCGCTCTGCCAGTCCGTAAGTTCTCATATGTTTGTATTTCCCCTTACCTATGTCTCGGTATTCATTTTTACCCCTCAACATTCGTAACCGTTTTGTCCCTCAACATTCCTAACCGTTTCCTTCTAATAAATAGTTTCATGTCTCTAAATGTATCTGATATATTGTGTTTGCTTGATTCTTGTGCAGATTCATGTTGTAATTATGTTCTCCTACTAGTTCTTCAAGAACTTATTTATTTATTTATATTTTCTTATCATGTAATGCAACCTATTGTTCTGTATATTTACATCTCAAATGCATTCATTTTGGCTACCAAAGGCTTGCTGAGCCCCCATGTTTCTGAACTATACAATCTCATCTTCATTATTGTGTCCATCTCTGCTTTGTTGTCGTTAGGCGTAGCATATTTAATCGGTTTCCGAGAGAGTGCACGCTCGGTCGCTATAAATGCAGTTGTATTGTTGAGTTCTAAGGTAACTGTAACTCCATCAATCCATATTTTTCTTAATCTGCCCCTTCCTCTTGAAGATTCCATTTTCAGGTTGTACGCTCTTACAAATGATGTATTCGTGTTCCTTCTCACCAAGTGGTCTAACCATTTAAGTCTTTGTTATTCAATGAATGTCATAGCAGTGTTGTTCCGACTGTTCTTCTAATTTCCCATACATTGAAACTGAGTCACTTATATAACGTGATAATCTTCATAATCAACATGTTGTTATTTGTATATATGCTATTAATTGTCTCCTGTCATTGAATGCTCTTTTCACCATTCATAGTATCTTTCTAATCAAATGCTCACATATGCCATGATCTGTAGTAATGAGTAATAGAAAAACAAAATAAAGTTAAACGATATTGTTTGAAGAAAATAATACTGAATTATTTGCATGCCTGTCAGTTTATAAATAGTGACTGTTTTGTGTATGTCTTTGATGTTTCTATATAGACTGTCCTAAAAAATGGTATGGACCATTATGTGAAATACCATGTCCTCATCAGTGCGTTGGAAGTATGTGTGATATATGGTCTGGAATATGCGATGCTTGTGACATCGGTTACCATGGAAACTTTTGTGACGATGGTAAGAGTATCTCATTAAAAGTGCAGATGATCATATTATTGCAAACATTTATATAGCCCATGCTACTGATGGCATTTTTCAACATATTTTTCAAACATTCCGATTTCACCATTCAGGTTGTGCTTTTTGTTTTTAGTGTCACACTCATGGTTGCCAGCTAACAATTGAGAAAATAAACCAAATACTGGCCGGAAAAAGTCCCCCAAAAAGCGAGGAGGAAAAACAGTGATATTTCATACTCAGCTACATCATAAGAAGAGCTCCAAACTCAAGGTCATCACTATCATCACCACTGAAACCAGCACCATACACTTTATCAGTAGATAAGCTATTTACTATATTAGGGGAGGTAGTAAAATTCTTGCAACATTTGTAAGATAAGAACTGTTCTGTTCTTATTCTCATTATTTCCTTAAGAAGCTGCAGCTGCGTTCTATTTCTAGCTTTTGTTTTGACTGATGATACAAGAGAGAACAGCATCTCAATAATAGCAATAATAACTGGGGTTATTAAGCAATTCAGAGTAAAGGTGGCAAGCTCTTTAAATGACTCGTGTTGAAGAACACCAACCCACAAATTTCACTCTGTTAAAATCCAACTTTCTTAAATTGTACTTCTTCTTTCTAATCAATACATATTATTTTTCTGTATTGTTCTTCTATTGCACTGATGTTTTCTCCACAATGTGCACTGATGTTTTCTCCACAATGGCACTGATGTTTTCTCCCAAATGTGCACCTGATATTTTCTCCACAATGTCACTGATGTTTTCTCCACAATGTGCACTGATGTTTTCTCCCACAATGTGCACTGATGTTTTCTCCTAATATGTACTGATGTTTTCTCCCACAATGTGCACTGACATTTTCTCCCACAATGTGCACTGTTTTCTCCCACAATGTGCACTGATGTTTTCTCCCACAATGTGCACTGATATTTTCTCCCACAATGTGCACCTGATGTTTTCTCCCACAATGTGCACCTGCTATTTTCTCCAACAATGTGCACTGATGTTTTCTCCCACAATGTGCACTGATGTTTTCTCCCACAATGTGCACTGATGTTTTCTCCCACAATGTGCACTGATATTTTCTCCCACAATGTGCACTGATGTTTTATCCCACAATGTGCACTGATGTTTTCTCCCACAATGTGCACTTATGTTTTCTCCCGCAATGTGCACTGATGTTTTCTCCCGCAATGTGCACTGATGTTTTCTCCCACAATGTGCACTGATGTTTTCTCCCACAATGTGCACTGATGTTTTCTCCCGCAATGTGCACTGATGTTTTCTCCCACAATGTGTGCAGAAATGGTTGTTCTGGAAAAAAAAGGCATTGATGCTTGGTTTAAAATTATCATAGAGTTCAGTTTTGACAAGCACTGAAATGTATCTCTGGCAGGGGAGACGTGTAATTTGGTGGATAGCTTCCTCTAACATAGTCATACACTTTGCTTTTACATATTCTATTTATTGTGTACTATTATTTTGCTGTATAAACTCATCACATTTAAAACAAAATTTGGCTCCAAAATCAACATGGGTTGTACCTTTTTTCTGTCGACTGATAGGATGGAGCCTGTTCCAAAGACTTTTATGATGTAAGAACAATTCCTGACACAAGTGATGAGGATCAGCCTTAGTTTGTTGTAAAAGACTATTTAGTCTCTCAAATTCTTGCACAGCATGTGTTGCAAACTCAAAGAACAAATAATTCTTATAGTCTGACAACATTTCTTTTAATAATCGCGCTTGATATTTAGTGTCCATCTTTCCATGACTTAACTCTTCAGAAGAAAAGAAAGCCTTCAGCTCTTCCCAGTTCATCAGAATATTAAACATAACTTTTCCTCGAGCAAGCCACCTCGTAGACGACAGTTTTATTGAAATGGAAGAGGAGCAGTTTGAGCAACGTCACATTCTGCTGATGCTGTTATAACATTAAACAACTCTTTGAACACTTCTATTCTCAATTCGCTGTAGCGAAACTAGTGTGGTATTTCTGATAGTTAAAATCCGATATTTGATGGTAGTTTATATACTGTATGTTGAATGCATAATGCGAGTGAATGGCAGATACACTTGAGCTGCACACAGTGAGGGGACGCCTCTTTCAACCTAGACCACACAGAGTTGCTACAACCAACCATGTTAGAAGCAACATCCGATGCAAAACCAATGCAGTTCCTAAGACACTGAACACATCTTGTAATTTCGTCTTCTATCAAATTAAATATATATTCTCCTGTAGCCTCTTGCACTGGAACTAAAAATAGAAATCCAGTTGAAATTCCAATGGTCCTATCACTCAAATATCGAATCAAAATACACAAGTGCTTTTGTGTTGAAATGTCAGTAAATTTATCATTAATTATAGCGTATTTCTTGTACTTGAAGTCAACAATGAGATCATCTTTCATTGATGTTGAGATGTTTTTTTATTAAACAAGAACATTTTGTTCTGTGCAACCTTAGTGCTCTAAAGTGATCACTTGTCCATAAGCTATCATTATTTCACTAAGTTGGTCGACAGAACGGATGGCATAGTGAAAGGTCACACATACAGCCACTTGAAGTTCTGCTGCCTCAACCTTATCATAATTTTGTTGAGGGGAATTCTCCACTTAAAGATAAGTATGTCCTGTTGATAGAGTTTCTGTCTTTGTTTTTCTGATTGTTCATGTACAGCGACTCTACTGGCTTTAGGCAGAACGATACAGTGGCATAATTTACAACACGCATTTTGTGATCCATCCGAAAATCTGTTCACCTATACAAAACTTGTTTTCCCAATTGGTATTATATTTTCGACTACTGTCATAAGATTGTTTCCATTTGGTTTTTTCACCATAGTTAGATTCCTTGCAAAATTACAAACGAATAAAAACAGATAACAGGAATGCAGTGCTTATTCCAGAACGGGAAAAAGATAAAAGTAGGAAGTGAACTAACTGTCCATAATCTTTCACTATCTTTAGTACTAAACATATTTTTTAACAATACCAACCAAAACCGATAAAAACCCAATATTAAGTATATTTTCCTAATTTTCTCTTAAGAATTATACATATTTTTAGAAAAAAAAGTTTACATATGAAAAAAAGCCAAAACAAGTACCAAAAGCTCAAACACATTTTTTAAGCCAACCACTTTCAAAAATAGCCAAATTATCGAATCTGGCTTAAAAAATGTCAAATGTGCAACCCTGGTCACACCTGTGGTATATTAACACGCCAAAGCAAATATTACACTAGCGTACGGAGCATTGACACATATAGCTTGCCATTACTTACCTACATATTCCTCTCCGCACCACGTGGTGTATGGGGATTCAACAGTTGTTCTCCATTTTCCCCTGTCTAATGACGTTTTTTTACAGCTTCAAATCCAGCATGCTATAGTTCTTTAAATGACTTGTCTTAGATTTGTTGTTATTACGTTCTCTGCGACGTTTTACTTACTGGTTGCACTGAACTGCTTGTCTACTGACACGCAACCATGTCTTCCGCAGTTGAAGTCCGATCCAACACCATTTTCTCTTCCTGGGATTTGCCAACATGTGTTCTTATACTGTACTATCTCAGTCCGAGAATACATCAAAGACAGCTATTGGCAAAAGTCTGAATGTTATTTGTATTTAACTCGATGACTCGCCACATTTCTAGCAATACAAAATGACATATTTCATATTTGAGCCAATCAATGCGGTACGCTCTCAATTGTGTGACATGGGCGGGTCTCAGACACTGGAACGAGTTCGAGAATTAGGCGTTAAGTTTGGACATGCCAGACAGTGTCGTCTTCGTGGTAGAGAGAGAAGATATAGTAATCAACTTCTCATGGGTACTGTGAGCAAATGGACTTTGGGATGGTTGCTGCAACGGAGGACAGAGCACGAATGGGAATGTCCAATGTGCCATGACGTCGATCGCATAACATAACATAACATATTTGAGCCGAATATCCTGCGTTTTAGTATAGATGGTAGATTTTCATACTGGGTGCTAGAGAGCAAAGGCGTGTCGGGTTTTCCAAGGTATGACATTACAACTACCGACTCTCTTCGATAGCTTGTGAGTCGTAGTCTATTCACTGCTATTGAGCGGTGGTTTTACAGAAGTTAATAATGATGTGCATACTTGCATGTTTCGTTGTATATAACATCTAGTTCTTACCTAAATGGGCCATGTCTAAATATCATGATGGAGATGATACTTTCGTGTTGAAGAAATCTCTTAGTTTATGGCTGAATGTTTGCTTTTATCTTAATGATCCAGTACGATGTGCTGACAAACATATTTTCTCCCGGTAGAGACACCCATGTCAGAAAGACTGAAGGATAAAGGACAGACATACTATAAACTCCTTGTCCTTCAGATTATGAGCTAGACAAGGACTAAAAACATTCCTGCAGAAATGAATTATGTTAAACAAACGGAAACATGAGATACCAATGAACGGAAACATGAGATACCAATGAACGGAAACATGAGATACCAATGAACGGAAACATGAGATACCAATGAACGGAAACATGAGATACCAATGAACGGAAACATGAGATACCAATGAACGGAAACATGAGATACCAATGAACGGAAACATGAGATACCAATGAACGGAAACATGTGATACCAATGAACGGAAACATGTGATACCAATGAACGGAAACATGAGATACCAATGAACGGAAACATGAGATACCAATGAACGGAAACATGAGATACCAATGAACGGAAACATGAGATACCAATGAACGGAAACATGAGATACCAATGAACGGAAACATGTGATACCAATGAACGGAAACATGTGATACCAATGAACGGAAACATGTGATACCAATGAACGGAAACATGAGATACCAATGAACGGAAACATGAGATACCAATGAACGGAAACATGAGATACCAATGAACGGAAACATGAGATACCAATGAACGGAAACATGAGATACCAATGAACGGAAACATGTGATACCAATGAACGGAAACATGAGATACCAATGAACGGAAACATGTGATACCAATGAACGGAAACATGAGATACCAATGTTGCATCAAGTGAAGGAGGCGAGCTCCAGTAGGAGAAAGCCAGTAGAACGGCATCAATAACAATCGTCCGTGGAAGCATTATATGTCAAACGCGACATGAAAACTATATATATATATATACGAGAGAGAGAGAGAGAGAGAGAGAGAGAGAGAGAGAGAGAGAGAGAGAGAGAGAGACAGCTCTGAGAGATGGTACACATTTGACATTAGGATAGATGTAAAGAATGACTATCCGACTAACAACAGTCATGCCGTGGTGTTATCTATTGTATGATGTCATGTTATGAAATACAAGATGTGTTGTTATTAAGAACAGACCGCAAGCAAAACCTAATTTTAAGCAATCTAGGTTTTGTTTATGATTCTACATTATCAACTTGATGTTAAAACTTGAATTTGTTTTTTTTCTCTTATTTTAAGCATATATATTCTGTAAAACATATTTAATATAGATGTTTGTTTTTTGATCGAAAATGCACAACGTTTAACGTGCAAAATACTTGGTACTTAATAAATTTAAGATGGTATACTACACCGTTATATCTTGATTGGGTAGCAGATCATTAATAAAGTAGAACGGAATGAGTTTTATCTTCACTTGTTAAAGCAAAGTTGTGAACACAAAAATATACTGTAAGAGATTTCCTTTTGCATGAGACACACATATTGTTTAATGATATCTAATAAAAGTGGAAGGGGATAGTTACATCTATTTCAGAAAGAAGTGAGCAATCTTTTACAGTAATTCGTTCTGCAGCTTCTGAAAAATAAATTTAGTGACATACATTGATAGAAAGTAATAATTTAGTGATATACATTGATATAAAGTAATAATTTAGTGATATACATTGATAGAAAGTAATAATTTAGTGATATACATTGATAGAAAGTAACAATTTAGTGATATACATTGATGAAAAGTAATAATTTAGTGATATACATTGATAGAAAGTAATAATTTAGTGATATACATTGATAGAAAGTAATAATTTAGTGACACACATTGATAGAAAGTAATAATTTAGTGATACACATTGATAGAAAGTAATAATTTAGTGATATACATTGATATAAAGTAATAATTTAGTGATATACATTGATAGAAAGTAACAATTTAGTGATATACATTGATGAAAAGTAACAATTTAGTGACACACATTGATGAAAAGTAACAATTTAGTGACACACATTGATAGAAAGTAATAATTTAGTGACACACATTGATAGAAAGTAATAATTTAGTGACACACATTGATAGAAAGTAATAATTTATTGATATACATTGATATAAAGTAACAATTTAGTGACACACATTGATGAAAAGTAACAATTTAGTGACACACATTGATAGAAAGTAATAATTTAGTGACACACATTGATAGAAAGTAATAATTTAGTGACACACATTGATAGAAAGTAATAATTTAGTGATATACATTGATAGAAAGTAATAATTTAGTGACACACATTGATAGAAAGTAATAATTTAGTGATACACATTGATAGAAAGTAATAATTTAGTGACACACATTGATATAACGTAATAATTTAGTGATATACATTGATAGAAAGTAATAATTTAGTGACACACATTGATAGAAAGTAATAATTTAGTGACACACATTGATAGAAAGTAACAATTTAGTGATATACATTGATAGAAAGTAATAATTTAGTGACACACATTGATAGAAAGTAACAATTTAGTGACATACATTGATAGAAAGTAACAATTTAGTGACACACATTGATAGAAAGTAACAATTTAGTGACATACATTGATAGAAAGTAATAATTTAGTGATATACATTGATAGAAAGTAATAATTTAGTGACACACATTGATATAAAGTAATAATTTAGTGATATACATTGATAGAAAGTAACAATTTAGTGACACACATTGATAGAAAGTAATAATTTAGTGACACACATTGATAGAAAGTAATAATTTAGTGATATACATTGATAGAAAGTAACAATTTAGTGATATACATTGATAGAAAGTAACAATTTAGTGATATACATTGATAGAAAGTAACAATTTAGTGATATACATTGATATAAAGTAACAATTTAGTGATATACATTGATAGAAAGTAATAATTTAGTGATATACATTGATAGAAAGTAATAATTTAGTGATATACATTGATAGAAAGTAACAATTTAGTGATATACATTGATAGAAAGTAACAATTTAGTGATATACATTGATAGAAAGTAATAATTTAGTGACACACATTGATAGAAAGTAATAATTTAGTGATACACATTGATAGAAAGTAATAATTTAGTGATATACATTGATAGAAAGTAACAATTTTGAGAAGAATGCAAAAAGAAACCGTACATATTCTCAATTACTAAATAAATTAGTTATTAATCCCCTTCCTCCCCCTCTCCCAGACAAGAGCATATCAATTTTGATGAACAGCGAATGCTTTAGTTGCTAACACTTTTGTTTATTGAGTTCTATTTATGTTGGTGCCTAAATTCTATATTAGCAGAGGAAGATATGTGATTGATATAGGTGGATGTAGCATTCTGAAAATTATGTTTTTAGAAGGAGAAGGTAAGTTAAAAGAAAAGTATCGTACATGCGCATCGTTATATTATTAAATCTAATAGTGGCTTCCTTGCCAGTTATCTTCAACCATCTCTTCCAAACAAATGAAATCGTAGGATAACAAGACAATGTAAGGTGATGGAATAATTCAGTAGCATTGTGAGATCCAACATGAATGTATTTTATCAACGAAGTCTCAAGATAACTTGGCAAGTACATGCATTATTTTGTCCAAAACCAAATTAGGCAGCATGTTCAACTAAAATGATATCTTTAGGGCACAAGCTACTCATCCTATTGCAGTACCCATGGTTATCTGTGCGATATTTAAATATGGCTCAAATAATATTTATCCAATTTTCTCTAGTTTCCCAGAATTGTTCATATCAGCTGCATCATAATAACGCTGAACGACTTGTGATAGTGCTGTTAGTTAATAGATCTGCACCACCTACTGTTATAAACTACTGCCTACCATGTGTGGAAGTAATGTTATGGTTGTGCATATATAAATAGCTTACTCACGTATAGACATGTATATTTGTTTTTTATTGATTAAAATACAAAACTACATATTATTTTGATATAGTTTATAGTTCACAACTGTATTTATAATTTCAGTAATAAATAAACTAAAATTACAATGTTTTTGTTATTAAAGTTGTTAAATGTAGGGGTGTGGTGTCCGTTGTAGTTTTGATAACCCACTCAAACATTAATAAATTAGTTACCATAGTATCTCATTATATGACTCAAACGTTGGGCAGTTTCTACTTTGTCTTCTTTTCCAGCATTTACTTCTTTATATGTGTTGGGGGAGGGAGGAGGGGGTGCTGACTGGTGGTGGTGTAGTGATCTTGTGTGTGCTTGTTCTAATATACTGTGTTCGCTGCTATTCATTTTCTTATGGCTGCTCTTAAGTTTTTCTTCAGTCGTTCTATAGATGCCATCGATTCGTCTTGTGCGTAATCTTCCTCTTGCTCTGCACTCGTTATACTTGTTCAATGTGGTTCTCTGTAGTAGTCGCTCCCAGGGCGGCCCGAGCGGTTACCAGGGTCCAAATTTGGGGTGTAAAGAATAGAACCACTGTTACCTGCTACGCATGTTGTAAGAGGCGACAAAGGAGGTTTAGCTGAAATCGTATGCACATGTCATAAACTTGTAGAAGTCTATGCGTTTAGGGGCATATCAAACAAATGTGCAACGTATACACGTTCTTGGCAAAGATCAAACATATCACAAAGAGTGATTAAAATTGGTCGTGATAAACGAACGTAAAGAAGAAGAAGAAGGTACCAGGGCATTCTTGTCAGTTGTCCAAAACATTCAATATGTTGTTCTTTTATGAGTTGCATTACCGGTTTAACAATCAGTCTTTTCTGATTTCTTCATTTCTAATTAAATCTCTTATTGTCACACCTGTAGCTCTTACAAGGCACTTCATCTCTGTCGTTATGATTTTCCGCTCATTAGCTGCTGTTATTGAACATAGTGTTAGCCAGGAAAAGGTTCATATATGATTTGCTTTAGATGTTAGCGGTATCTCTGTATGTGACAACAGTGGTGTTCACTGTCCCAGTACCTGACTAGCTTGTTTACATCGATTGCTGATTTCCTTATCGATATTTCCGTCTGCAGTGAAAATGTCCCATACGTATTTGGATCAATTAGTGTGTTTAATGTATATGTTCTGGAGTTTTATTATAAGGTTTTCTGGTTGTCTGCTTATCGCCAGTCTTTTTCTTTTTTTATATGTATTTTCATGTCGTACTCCTCCCCCTTGCATCCTACTATTTGTTACTATTTACTGTTTACTGATTTGATCTCATCTCTTTAGTTTGTGAAAGAGGATTTTACGGATCTAGCTGCCAACTGGAGTGTTCAACTTTATGCAATGAACGTTTATGTGATCCTATAACAGGTGAATGTTTGTCGTGCGTTGGAAATCGGATTGGCATAGTATGCACAGGTAGGATAAATATGGTGGCCATGCTTACTGTTCTTATACACTCATGTTCTAATAACAGTTTTCGTACACCGTAATCTAGTAAGTGTGTAATGGGAAAGATTCTACATCTATGGGGTAGCTAATCTGTAATTTCCTACTGTGCTGTGTTGGATAGTTGTGTTTTGTTGAGTGACGTTTATGAAAGCACGACAGTGTTAATGCTCTAACATCCAGTATGAAATATAGCCAGGTAACTAGTATAAAGGCATATTATGAAGGCATATGGTCTTTGTCGATCTGACGTAGGCGAAGGAGAGGTCTATGAAAGATCATGGAAAAATGTGGATGCCTAGTGAAATTCATTAAGATCGTCCAACAGTTTCACGAGGGCATGATGGCACGTGTACTTGATGAAGGGAAGCTGTCGGAAACCTTTAATGTCACCAACGGCGTCAAACAGGGATGTGTACTGGCCCAAACAATTTTCAGCATGATGTTTGCTGCCATGCACATGGATGTATTTCTGGAAGGCAACGAACATGGGGTAAAGATTAGACACAGGACAGACGGTAATCTATTCAATCTTCGGAGGTTAAAGTCCTCCACCAAGGTAAAAGAATCAACTATCTCAAACCTGGTGTTTGCTGATGACTGTGCCCTCGCTACTACCTGAGGAAGACATGCAGACTTACATGAAAGAAGTTCTCAATGGCCTGTGATAGGTTTGGCCTCTCCATTAACACCCAAACAACAGATGTCATGTTCCAGCTTGCCGGAAAAGAGCAGTACTACGATCCAGTCATTAACATTAAACACCAGCGTCTCCTGCCAACGGACAACGTTGCTTATCTTGGCAGCCTCCTATCCAGATCGACAAACATAGATTCTGAGGTTAACAATAGGATATCCAAAGCCAGTGCTGCGTTAGGAAGGTTAGGTGTCACTGTGTGGAAGCGGAAGGGGATAAGCATAGCCACAAAGCTGAAAGTTTACAAGGCCATAGTGCTAACCACGCTGATGTACGCAAGCGAGACATAGACAGTGTATAGCAGACACGCAAGAAAATTAAACCACTTCAACACAAGCTGTCTATGCAGAATACTAAGAATAAACTGGCAGGAAAAACATTCTGATTCCGAAGTCCTCACAAGAGCAAAGATCCCAAGCGTCAACACTATGTTGCAGAAGGCCCAAATATGATGGGTCGGTCACGTTGCACGAATGCATGATAAACGCATCCCAAAACAGTTGATGTATGGTGAACTTAAAGAGGGTAGACGTTCAGCTGACCGACATAAAAAACGCTTTAAAGACACTCTTAAAGTGACTCTGAAATGCTTCGATATAGACACCACGTGCTGGGAATCCCTTGCGCAAGATCGCCAAATGTGGCGCTGAAACAACAAAAGAGGAACCCGAATAGCTGAGAATCATCGTGTTGTTGAGGCACAGAGAAAACGAGATGCGCGAAAAGAATATACAACACGCACATGCCTAACCTTGATCATGTATGCCCCACCTGTGGTGGGGATTATGTTCTAGGTTTGGGACACTACATTCATCTCCGCACACACCAGATAGGTGCAGCAGCACACATCTGAGATTGTTGTCATCATTGATTGCGATGGACGGCTATTATGAAAGCATATTTTAAAATTAAAAAGAGGAATATATAAATGTATTCCTTTCAAACAAAGTACAGATATATTACTTTAATCACAAACTAAAGTCTACAATTATTTATAGTTTTAAAAAAAAAAAAAAACATTACAGAGAAGATATAATGTAACCAGGCATTTGTTTCGGCACAAAATTACAAATTGGATTAAGTTGATTTAACTCATTCTGTAATAACTTCGGCAGGCTGAGCAAGATTCTCTATTAAAATAACTAAACTGCTGCGTACTGCCTAAACATTGTTTTGTGTAAAATTAGTGCTAAATTTATAACAGTGAATTTGGATTCAATTTTTGGTTTTTATATACATCAAAGCTGTTATTTTTCCTATTCAAGATTTTCAAGCGGGCAGAAGTATGGACAGAGCCGATGTCGTAAATGTGGTACGCGCTCATTTATAAGATATGGGCGAGTCTCAGACACTGGAACGAGTCCGAGAATTATGAGTTAAGTTTGGATAAGCCAGACAGTGTCGTTTTCGTGGTAGAGAGAGAGACGTGTACACATCATCGTCTCATGTGTACGGTGAGCAAATGTACTTTAGGATGGCATGTGAATGTCCAATGTGCCATGACGTGGAATTCATAACTAAATATAACTTATTTATTTTTAAGCCGTGTCCCCCAACACGAGTTTGGATAATTTGATAATTGAATGCGTTTCATATATTTGTTAATCTAGAAACTGTGAACGAAATTAACACAGCAACATCGTCTTTTTTTCATTACGATCGTGAATGTGTTGATATTGGTTACAGATAAACAAGCACGCAGGACAAGTGTTGAAATCAGAAACATATCTTGTTGACCACTAGTAACAACTGTTATAAAAAAGAGTAGATGTCGATATTTCGTCAAGTGGGGCATGCCAGTTCTGCCGAGAGTGGCCGAGCCATGTGGTTTAAAACCATGTGGTACAATCAATATAATCTTTCGTCTTTATGTCCATATCAGTTAGAAATATGCGAGGTCTTAGAATCCAAAGCACAAATGGCATTGGTGTTTATAATTATGTGTTTCTTAATGTAATTAAAGCAAGGTTATGACCCAACTTTCTTTCTTATGCTGATGTTGGTGACTCTTATCTTGTTTGGTGTTGTTCTTAACTTTTTGTGGGCATCGCATTTCACGTGTAGCTATTTTTTGCGATTTAAAAATATGATAGAGTGCAAACTATAACCCACTAGTATTAAATCATATCAATTTAAATAACAATGTGTCGACACTTACTTTCTTCGAATAGCTGTCAATTTAATTGTTTAAAAGAAGGGGGAGGAGGATTAAAACCGAATGATTGATTTTATTTGATCGGATTTTCCTCCATATCTCTCGATCCCTATCCTAAGAAATGGCACGCAGCCTGCATAATTACTTACACAAAGCACACATTTCGGCAATAATCCGTGTGGTCTCTGTTGGAAAAAAAACACTCGAGATTTGATTAATACAGGGCGGTCCGTATTCGAACCAGCGACCTTCGACTCGCAAGGAAAGGGCTCAATCACTTAGCAACAGAAACCTCCAATTCAATTGCTCGTAGGATATATATATATATATATATATATATATATATATATAGGCAGCAAACGTTGCCGATATGATTTTGATCAAAAGAAACCATACTTCTCTCTCACCGTACAATGTACCACAGGGTATGACAACTTGTTATTGAATACTTCTCTCTCACCGTGCAATGTACCACAGGGTATGACAACTTGTTATTGAATACTTCTCTCACCGTACAATGTACCACAGGGTATGACAACTTGTTATTGAATACTTCTCTCTCACCGTACAATGTACCATAGGGTATGACAACTTGTTATTGAATACTTCTCTCTCACCGTACATTGTACCACAGGGTATGACAACTTGTTATTGAATACTTCTCTCTCACCGTTACAATGTACCACAGGGTATGACAACTTGTTATTGACTACTTACTATAGTAGATATCGGGAATGCAAGACAACATTTGTTGTGTGGATATTTTATCAGGGGCGACGTATATGAGACACAAGCAATCGACTAAATAATCTTCTTATGACAGCAACGATTTATTATAAAGTATTATGTACATTCCGAGTTTGTTATGTCATCACTAATATTTTAATTAGGTTTGACGTGGCACATAGTCAACATATGTTCCGTAGCTTTTTTATAACCTTGAGGCATTAAGTGCATGCCACTTTATATTTTCTATACCCTAGTGGACAGGAGGTGACGTCTGTGGTCTAGGGGATAGTGACTAGGTCTACTAACCCCAACGTTCTGAGTTTGAAACACGCTGCAGATAATTTGGTTGCAAATTGTTTCGCGTGGATTTTTATAAAAGGACGATGGCACTACCCGTTCAGAAAGCAACGGCAAACTACTGAATGTAATAATGCCTAGAAAAATCACAAACATCGTTACAAGCTGGGGTTGATTCGCAAAGTCCTGTAAAGGACATGCAACTAGTGGACGGGAGGGTTAATGTCTTTCCTCACTTGTGGAACGTCGAGAGTGGAATTGAATCAACAACCATCTTGTGTCCGAGTGGATAGTCGAACAGTATAAGTTGTTGTTTGCGTCAAGAACAAGAGGATGTAACTAAAATGATCGTTTTGTCGATGTGCTACAATACAGAGAATAACATGTACATTATAGTCACATACTACTGAACATATGCATTGACATTATAGTCACATACTACTGAACATATACATTGACATTATAGTCACATACTAATGAACATATACATTGACATTATAGTCACATACTACTGAACATATACATGGATTATATAGTCACATACTACTGAACATATACATGGATTATATAGTCACATACTACTGAACATATACATGGACATTATAGTCACATACTACTGAACATATACATGGATTATATAGTCACATACTACTGAACATATGCATGGACATTATAGTCACATACTACTGAACATATACATGGATTCTATAGTCACATACTACTGAACATATACATGGACATTATAGTCACATACTACTGAACATATACATGGATTCTATAGTCACATACTACTGAACATATACATGGACATTATAGTCACATACTACTGAACATATTAGTTAGTTTATTCCTTTCGAGCCAAAGGTGGCACATAGGGCAGAGGTTTTAGGTCTCCATGTGATACGGTTCTTTGCTAGCAGTTGGAGATCTGGTATGGTTTTACATTCCAATAGTTTACTTTCTTGTTGGATGGTTCTTCGAAGAGTGGTCTTTGGTCTTCCACGTTTTCTTTTCCCAACTGGTGACCACATAAGGACTTGTCGATTTAGTCTCTTTTCGTCTGATCTAAGAACATGACCTAAATATTTCCACCTTCGTTTCCTTATAATATTTGATACGGGTTGTTGGTGTGTTCTATCTCTCACTGTGTTGTTAGAAACGAAATCACTCCATTTTACTTTTAATAATTTTCGTAGACATTTATTTTCAAAGCTGTCGAGTTTCTTATCAATTTTCTTTGTTGATTTCCAACTTTCACAACCGTAGGTCAGTACAGGAATCACACATACTGAACATATACATGAACATTATAATCACATACTACTGAACATATACATGGATTCTATAGTCACATAGTACTGAACATATACATGGATTATATAGTCACATACTACTGAACATATACATTGACATTATAGTCACAAACTACTGAACATATGCATTGACATTATAGTCACATACTACTGAACATATACATGGACATTATAGTCACATACTACTGAACATATACATTGACATTATAGTCACATACTACTGAACATATACATTGACATTATAGTCACATACTACTGAACATATACATGGATTATATAGTCACATACTACTGAACATATACATGGACATTATAGTCACATACTAATGAACATATACATGGACATTATAGTCACATACTACTGAACATATACATGGACATTATAGTCACATACTACTGAACATATACATGGATATTATAGTCACATACTACTGAACATATACATGGACTACATGTGTTACATGAGCTTCAGTTGGAAAAATATAATCTAAATATGAACTGTCAATGACATTTTCTCAATGTTAAAATTATCATCATTTGATGTATCTCTTTCAAACATAGAGTGTCCTGAGAGGTTTTATGGACCGCTCTGTGCAACCACGTGTCCAGAAAATTGTCGTAATCATACATGCAACAAGCTTACTGGAGAGTGCGTCGAATGTGCAGATGGATACTCTGGGCGAAGATGTTTTTACAGTACAGTAATTGTATTATTTGAACTCATAAACGTTTATAGGTTTTCTAAGGATTTTTGTGCAATTTGTGATGACCTGCTCTGTAACTAGTAGTCATATAGTGTTCAAGATAAAAGTAGCCCATTGACAAAATCAAAATTTGCCACGTACTCATAACGTTTTGTCTACTAGTTTGTTGTCTAAACTGTGTATAAGCAGAGATAGTGCTGTTCTATTTTGTAATTTTGTTTTAATTAGAAATGGTTATATTGAAAAAAAAACCCATATCTACAAACCCATTTTATGGTAGCCATTTGTTGGAGGTTCAAGCTATAATCATGGGTGCCATATTGATAAATGACTGGGTCCGATAGACGAGAGATAGGTCGACGATATTCAGAAAACATTGCATATCATCTCGCGTTGGTGTAGAGTGCAGAGAGTCTTGTTCTCAGGTCAATTCTGAAAAAAGCGTGTATGTTCTGGTGCACTTTTAATAATACCATAGTCAAGACTGACCTACCTCGTGTAATCTTTGATGAACATACCATCTAGCGCAGAGACATGCTGTGCAATCTTAGAATAACCTTCGATTGTAGTCTATCTTTCAAACACCATATTGAACAGACGATAAAATGTTGCAAACGTGGTCTTGCGGTTCTCAAAGTTATGGTAGCCGCACACCTTGAGCAGAGACTACTTGTCCTTTTGTTCGATCAACTGGTTATGTCCGTGGTAGATTACGGACTCGGCATTCTTACAGTATCAAGATCACAATGTGAATGATTCGAACGTGTTCAGAATGAAGGTATGCGTATAGTACTAGGCTGCACTAAAGATACCCACACTGTGAAGATGAGATATATGCTTTACATTATGTCACTACGCTCCGTCATGCATCGCCCAAACCAAAGCATATGTTCGAATTACTGCGGATAAGAGACATCCACTGCACAAGAACACTAATGATGTTAAGGGCACGAGAATCAAGCGTGGCATGTCGTCGATGGCCCAGGCTGAGAGAACAATTAGCCAGGTGACCAGGGATGCTACACTACCAAAAGGGGAATAATGGATCCCAACAGATGGTTGCATGACCAACTATCTCAACGTTATCATTTCTCTTGGGAGAGAATGTAGAGATTGGGGCAACATGAAGGCTGATCTCGCAGTTAAGCAGCTGATAGAAGATAATGCAAGGGATGATGATGTTGTTGTATATACCGACGGGTCGGTTCATCGTGGTGAGAAGTGCGGCTGGGGTTTCTTGGCTAATGCACATGGTTGGGTTGTTGCAGAGCGAAGTGGATGATACAGGACAACTACTTCTAGTATGATGATGGAGGTTGAGATAGTTACTGCTGCCCTCCATTGGCTCTCTGGGACTTCAATTATTGGGACCGTTGTTGTATCTGACCCTCAGTTGATGCTTGACAAGATCCAGAAGCGCAAGTTTCGGTATGAGTGGATGTCATCTATAGAAGTTTCCAACCTCCAGAGGCTTACGTGGATATACTGTCCTGGGCATGCATGTGTTTGCGGTAATGAGAGAGTGGTAAGGCTTGCATAAACAGCATCGATTGTTGGGGAGTTGAAGATGGATAAGGTGATGTTCTTCGGTCTCTTCGCGACTGTCTGTTGAATGAGGACACTAAAATCGATGTTGAGTCGATCCAGCGATTTAGGCAGTTTGGAGTTACCCGCTGTACAAGTAGAGCTGAATGTCGGAGGGGCAGATTGAGAAGTGTTTTTAATCAACGTGCAACGGCAGCCATCAGCATGCATACTCTTCGATATCTGTTGGTGCAGACTGGCACCTATGAATCTTCCCGGAGTGCAATGACGTCAGTATAGTAACCAATAACCAATAACGATGGAGGGTTTCTTTTTAAATATTTTTTTCAGGAAAATGTATTTAAAAAAAATAGTTATAATGCATACACTACACGTCTTTTATCATAATAAAAACAATGTCTTTTGCAACACGTGGCTAAATTGTATGACAATATGTTTGTTCGATTTTATTCTGTTAATTTTTTTAAACAAGACAACACTTGTTCTATGTTGGTCCACACAATATGGAACTGCAAGTTGTGTAGTTTGGTGGTGCACACATATGAATTGCAAGTTGTGTAGTTTGGTGGGTGCACACAATATGGAATTGCAAGTTGTGTAGTTTGGGCACACAGAATTCAGTTGTAGTGAAACTAATTTACGAGTTTTCAATTCCAATGTTGTGTCAATCCAAAGATATCTCCACCCCCACATTCCCTCAGATCAGTTGGAAAATGACTAAAATATAGAAAGCAAGTTGAATGCTTTTGAAAATAATTATCTGCGAAAAATAATGAACATAAAATGAACTGAATTCAGGAGAAGTGATGAAATCAGAGAAATGTCTGGTCAACCACTAGTAACAACTGTTATAAAAGGAGAAATGGAGATATGTTGGACACACCTTGAGGAGAACTGATCAACTAATACAACAAAACAGGCATTGAACTTGGATGCAGAGGGTTAAAAAAAAACCTGAAACGAGCTTTGCTAAAAGATGCAAGAAATATCGGTCTCATTTCCATGGAAGAGATTGAGCGAGTTACCCAGGATAGAGCGGTATGGATAAATTGATTGCATAGCCTATGTAACGTATATCGGTAGGAGAGACATTATTATTATTATTAATCATTTTGTGTTAATGATTATAAAGTAGGATATTGCCTAATCCCGTATACACTATAATTTCAATACGTCCGGAAGTAACAACTACTACATATTAAACGGATGCTGGCCGCGGAGACAAGTCACTTGTCTAATAGATGGGTCTCATCATCATCATCAGGTGCCGTCTCCACATCGAAGGTTGGCTGCAATGAATCTCCAGCATCCTCTGTCTTTCGTCTTGGTGTTGCACACTGCCAGATTGTAACATGTCCAGTCTCCCACTAAAGTTTCCCTCCCACTTATCTCTCGGTCTTCCTCTTGCTCTTCCCCCTCAACTTTTCCCTCTAGTAAATATTTTATCATGGTGTCATGTCTTTGTATGTGCCCAAAATACTTTACTTGTCTGAATTTTATTTCCTTAATAATTCGTTTTGATGCCTAGTTTTCCTAAAACTTGTATATTTGTTTGTTTTTCTGTCCATGAAACTCTGCCTACTCTTCTATATATACATTTCAAATGCATCAATTCTGTCTTCTAACTGTTTGTTCATTGTCCATGTTTCCGAGCCATACATTAATATAGGATACATATAGCATTTGGTCCTTCTCATTTTTAACCTGTTTGTAGTTTGTTTGGATGGCAGTAACTTTCTCATACTATTGAAATTATCCTTGACCATTTCTATTCTATTTTTAATTTCTGTTATACATCTGCCATCATCTGTTTTCATCTGACCAAGATATAAGAAACTTTACTTGATGTAGTAATTCTCGATGTATTTTTTATATTCCTTTTAGGTTTCTTCATTTTCTTGTTGATTACAGTAGATGGGTCTACTCATAAGAATACAATTTCATTGAAAGACTTTCCTTACAAAAGATAATATACTTGTCTGATATTAATCACAGTAATACTTTTTCACACATATATATATATATATATAACACAATATGCAACGTTGAAAACTATATACTAAACATTCACTTATTCTTTTCTATAAAAATTGTTCACTCACATAACACGACAATCCACATGACAAACCGTATGTCTGGTAACCGTTTTCGAATAAGTTATCTTGTTTATCTAAATCCGTTACTGGTAAGAAATAATTCCCACTATCCCTTGGATATTAATATCTTTATAGTATAGTCTGTCCATTAATTCGTGAGCACGTTTGAAATTGATTTTCTCGAAAACTACCTGTTGGATCTCAGTGATTTTTTGCATGCAGCCTTCGAATATCCATGACGCTAAAATAAAGCTAACCAGTAGTCCATAAATGCTACGGATTTTGCACATCGACGAATTCCTTTGATCTTTTATGACAATTGCAAATACGGGGGCTCAAATTTTAGATTTTACAGTAATCCCTAGAATTTGTCCATGTCAATTCTATTCATAGGTGTATCTCCATATTAACTTGATAGGTCAAGTAATTAAGTGTGTTGCCCTTTATGTGCAATCGGGAACTTGGATACAATATGCAACAGTTAGTCCTCCCTTCGGTCACCATTAGACCCCAGGGTGTCTTAACTTCACCACAAATTTGTATGATGGTAGACGCATTTGGATATGGAAATGTATACGTTGCTATTTCTCAGTCTGTAATCAAAATATGATTTGTATCATCCCGAATCTGACGATTCCATGAGGTTGATAATTGTTACTGGCTGGACAAATTGTAATCCATCTCGGTGCCAGTACTCGTCTTCCTCTCGGAGCACATGTTCAACACACTTCTTCCAGAACTGCATGTCTATCATTGAGAAGGACTCACGTGTCAGAACTTCAACATCACACATTTTAAACGTCCTGTTCTGTTCGGCAACTGCCCTTTTACTTTAGCCCAGACAAGCTCTATCGGATTGAGGTGAGCATGATATGAAGGTAGTCGCAAAGACGTGTGGCCGTATTCCGCAATGATTTTGTAATATAAACACCTTTGTCTTATTTGTCATCCTCACCAGGTGCAACAACTCGGGTTTCAAATATGTATCATCGAAGCTGACATTTTCCTTAGCAAGCCAAGTCCTAATTTGATCTTTTGTATTTGATGCAGTTGGTTCTTTGTCTTCCGCTGATACTGCGTTGTGATAGGATGCATTATCCATTACCAAGCATGATGGCCTGTTTAGAATTGGAAGTAGATCTTTCTCCATCCAGTTCCTGAAAATATGTCCATTCATTTCTGTGTGGTAGTCCTTACCGTCGGTACTTTTTGATTTGAAAATAAGTCCAGCGTCATGGACAAGACCTTCTTTACTGCTTCCTGCATGTGTTAGTATAATACGCTGGCCTTTGCTGCTTGGTATTTTTCTTTTCTGTTCACCGTCTACTGATTGTCATTCTTTAGCATTGGTGTGGTGAGCATTGACCCAGGATTCGTCCAAATATACAATATCATAGCCTTGCCTCCACCACTCACGGATCTGCCTCAGGTATTTACTTCGGGCAGCAATTAAATGTGGCTTTTCACAAATAATATTCCAGCCGCCTATAGTTTTTCTAAAGGTGAAGCCGGCGGCTCTTACAATTTTCCATAGAGTACTTTTAGAAATGTCTATGCTGCAATCTGATTGCAGTTTTAATTTCAGTTTCCTGAGAGTAACAAGTTGATTTGTCGCAAACATTTTCAAGAGCTCCGTCTTATGACATCTATGTCAAAGTCGTCAATTGTTCTTTTCCTTCCTTGCTTGACATTAGTGCACTTTGTGTCCTGTTTAATCCATCGGGAAAAGTATTCTCTATTCAGACCAAGCGCCAGTTGCGTTCGTTTCTCAGGATTATGAATATCGCAATATAGATGACCTCTCTTAGATTCCTTACGGAAGTGTTGGTATAGTAAAACTGTAACCTTCTGCATTGTTATAAATGTGCACTTCAGACTCATTATGAATGTGATATCAATGTCAGTTTTGATAAGCCAACAAATATGATACAATAGCTTCATACAAATAGCGAGATACACCTATAACTATACAACGGTATCCCGATTATAACGTCAAATGCTTTCCGCTTTCAAAGTCGACTGGGTTAGGTGCACGGGAATTCGTGAAATTGTTGTTTACTCAGGATATTTCGATGTTACCATAATGTATTTTAGAACAACGCGTCTGTGTACCGTAGATCTGTTACTATTGTGTACAATCCGGTGAGGTTGATTTTAATATAACCTGAAGAAGAAATATTTCAAACTACATCAATTTTCTTGGAAAAAAATATTTCTCTAGCGTCATGGATATTCTAAGGCTGCTTGCAAAAATCACTGAGATCCAAAAGGTAGTTTTCGAGAAAATCAATTTCAAACGTGCTCACGAATTAATGGACAGACTATAGTAATATATCTGCTTTAGTTGTGAAGGGTGATATAACTGTGCCGCTAGATAGATACATGGCAGATCCGTTTGTGACTAAATTTTGATGCGCTAATGACAGTCTCTTTCTCAACTTCTTAACATATTTAACAAACCATGCCTTTCGATCTGGGATTTTATCCTTTTGTAAAGCTATAAACTTTGTAAAGATAAAACTTTTGTAAAGCTAGAAACTTTTGTAAAGCTAGAAACTTTTGTAAAACGTTCGTATATATTCGTCATATTCGTTACCACTTGAGTCAAAATACATCAATGTACACTGCACCTCGCGTGCATCTGTCTTTTGAGGCATTTAGAGAGAACGCACAGTGTCATCAAGTTCTAGTACAGCGTACGTGTTAATAAATATCTTCAGTAAAATGCAATCAAACCAAATGTGTTTGTTGCTCAGTGATACCATTCATATCAATATAATGTTTATTGTAAATGTTGCTCTTATTATAAAAGTATTGGCATATACACGCACATACACACATAAATATATATATGTATATATATATATATATGAATAATCATATTGATGTAATTGTCAATATTTTATATCTCAGGTGCACCACCGATTGAATACTGGGAAATTATATTTCTATTTCTTATCGTTACTACGGTGGTACTTATATGTCTGATCTGCTACTCACAACTTGCAGACTGTACATTTGAACAACCAACTCCACGTAAACGTCACTGAAATGGTTGGTAAGTATATATGGACATAACGTCAAGTGCATCTACTCGTATTCATTCTGTAGTATATGTGCGTATATTATTGTTTACTTTTTCCGACTGTTAATTCAGATGTATTACTGGGACCAGTATAGGTTCAGTTGATTGTAAAGTACTTCATCTTATCGGATATGACAGGGCAAATATCGAATACATGCCGGTATTCTGAGCACTTGGCAATTAAGGAGACAGTAGTCTAGTTAAAGTGATTTTATATTAGTTCTCTCGTAACTCTATACAGTACATAAGTCAAGCAAGTGATTTCTCTATACCGCTCTATCTTGGAAACTCGTTGAATCTCTTCTATTGAGTTAAATCCGATATTTATCGCCGCTCTCAGTAACCGTCGTTTGAGGCTTTACCTAGATCGTACTTCTTTTCTCAAACCATTTCGCTCTCACTTCAGTACCTGCTTTGTTATTCTTTGATCTTTTCTTCCCAGAATATGCCCAACATATCTATCTTCTCTTTCTCAATAGTAGTCGTTACTACTGGTTCATCAAACATTTCTT